>CM038669.1:273404218-274004218 GCA_021605145.1 Aegilops bicornis
CATGAGCAAATTTATTCTCATAAATAGTAGTGGGAGCAAACTCAACAAAATAACTATCAATGGATTGAAAATTAGAATCATGATGACAAGTTCCATGGTTATCATTATTCTTTATAGCATATATAAGCCATTACCATAATCATCAGATATATAACTTTGTTGTCATAATCAATTGCAACCTCTTCCAAAATAGTGGATTCATCATCAACAAAGCCATTACATCTCCTAATCTACTTTCATCAATATAATCATCATAAACAGGAGGTGTGCAATCATCATAATAAATTCTTTCTTTCATCAAAACTTCTGTGGGACTAAAAATATCATCTTCATCAATAGCATCCCCAAGCTTATGGCTTTGCATATCATTAGCATCATGGACATCCAAAGAATTCATACTAACAACATCATAATCATGCTCATCATTTATATATTTTGTGCCAAACATTTTATTTACTTCTTCTTCTAACAATTGAGCACAATTTTCCCGATCCATCATTTTCAAGAAAGATATTATAAAGTATGATCAATAATATGATGCAACCTCAATTCCATTTTTTTATGTAGTTTTATTTTATAAACCAAACTAGTGATAAAACAAGAAACTAGTAGATTCAATTGCAAGACTCTAAAGTGATATATACCTTTCACGCACATTAACCTCCCCTGCAATGACGCCGTAAAAGAGCTTGATGTCTACTACACAACTTTATTCCCTTGTAGACACGTTGTTGTTGGCCTCCAAGCGCAGAGTTTTGTAGGACAAAGAGTAATTTCCCACAAGTGGACTACTCTAAGGTTTATCAAGCCGTGGAGTGCATAGGTAATGAATATGGTCCTCTCAAATGCAACCCCTGCAATCAACATACAAGAAATCTCTTTGTGTCCCTCAACACACCCAATACAATGGCAAATTGTATAGGTGCAATTAGTTCGGGCGAACAGATGGTGACATAAAAGTGTAATATGGATGGTAGAAATATATTTTTATATTCTGAATGAATAAAAACAACAAGGTAACAAATAGTAAACGGGCACACAAAAAATGGTATTACAATGCTTGAAAATGAGGCCTAGGGTCCAGTGATTTTCACTAGTGCAATCTCTCAACATCAAGGGCTAATATAATTGGATCATATAACCATCCTCAACGCGGCGATGAAGAATCACTCCAAAGTTCCCCGGCTCAGCAGAGAACATAAGATTCGGAATTTGTTTTGCCAGTACTTAAACCACCCTCAAAGCTAATTCTTTTCAATCAATCTATCCTAGAGTTCGTACTAAAATAACAATGCTTATTCTTTCCAACTCAATTCTAATCCAAGCAGTTCATACTAAAATAACACCAAAGCAAATTCAGATTCATAATATTCAATACAACACAAAGAACTTCTCAAAGAGTGCCCCTCAGATTTCTATGGGATAAAGAAAGATAAGAACGCGCATCAACCCCTATGCATAGATTACTCCCAATGTCACCCTCGAATCCGCGAAGTTGAGTGCCAAACATATATGAAGTTAGAATCAATACGATACCCCATTGTCACCACTTGTATTCAATTGCGTGTAAAGACAGTATATCAAGTGTTCTCAAATCTATAAAAGTATTCAATCCCCGACAACAACGTAAATCTCAAAGGAAAACTCAATTCATCAAAAGATAGAGAGGGGAAAACACCATTACATGATCCAATTATATTAATAAAGTCTGCATGGATACATCAAGATGGTGACATCTCAAGAACACGAGAGAGAGAGAGAGAGAGAGAGAGAGAGAGATTTAACACATAGATACTGGTACAAACCCTCAAATTCCTTAGGGCTACTTACTCCCTCCTCATCCTTGTGGCTGTCACGTGAGGGATGAAGATGGCCACCGAGATGATCTCCTCTTCTCCTATAGTAGGTGCCGTAACGTGGGTCTATATTGGTTTTCCGCATGTACACAGAGCTTGCAAATGGGCGGAACTTCTGATCTAGGTTCATCCTCAAGGGTTTTGGAATATGTGGGAATTTAGTAGGCAAAAGAGGGGTGTGGGAGCGCCAACAAGGTGGGCACAACTCACTGTAGAGCAAGGCTGGGGCTTCCAAGCGTGCCCTAGTGGGTTGTGCCTCCTCGCGGGCAATAATTCCCCCCCTGTGTGTGGAGCTCGCCCATTGCGTGTCTTCGTCCATAAAAATCCACAAAAGTTTCAAGGTATTTGACTTCCTGCTTTGATATTGATTTCTTCCAAGTGTAAAAAACATGCAAAACAACAATCGCACTTCAAGCACTATTTGCGTCAAATAGGTTAGTCCCAAAAATGATAAGTAAAAATGATTATAAAATATACAAGAATGATAATATAACAAAGCATGGAATAATCAAAATTATAGATATCGCTTTGAGACGATTAAGCTAGCTGCGACTTCCGCCACACAAGACCTTGTCGGGCAGGCAAGCTATGCTCCTCTCAGAATTTTTTCTGAGCTCATAGCATACAAAATTCAATCCACCAAAGCAGTGAGTAGGGTTTTACACTCTTCACGGTGGGCAATAACTTTGGGTAAACTATGTGTGTTGATTGCTAGATTTACATTTCTTTGTGTTCGTTGATGCCCACAGCTTGAACCGCAAAGGGGCCTTTTGCCGGGTCCCATAGATTGTCGCATTCTCTACTACCCACTCGTAAATAGTCATTTCTCACGGACGACTCTTAGGGCTGTAGAAAGCTCAACCTTCTTCCTCTAAGAAGAAAGATATGTTAACATCACCAATTTCCAGATTGATAGTATATCCATGTTCAGTACATATTATGTCAAAAAGCTAAGATGGATTTTTTTTCACAAAGAGGAATTTGTCCATTAAGTGAATCAATCTAGCTGGGGATCAACAGTAACTAATGGTAATATTTCTCCCCAATCATATATAAATCCTCGATTTTACAAGGCATTGTACCATGTACTCATTGAAACCTTCAGAGCAGGATCCACCTCCCCGGCCCACCTTCCAAAACCAGAAAGTAGACTTATTAACTACATTTGCATAAGATCTGAAGATATTAACATAGATGCAGAATTCACTGCAATTCATCTTTGAATTTGCCGCAGTTGCACTCATGTTTCTAGCGGGACAAATGTGTCACAAGAGGAGGATTGTTCATAAGGAAAATCTACTTGTCGTGTTGCTTCATTCATTTGAGAACTACCACCTCCATAGCCATTTAATTCTTCACAAGCCAGTTTCTCAATCAAGAAAGAACTGGCCCACTTCACTTTCAAAGAGGACATGCATAAAATCTTCCTTGTCCAAAGGCACCGGGTATACATATGATTTTCCATTCGGTAAAGACAACAAGGGCCAAATTTTTCTAGAACATGGAATTCGAGTCGACACGCCATTGTCAAAGATCATGGCGACTTTTAAGTGCTATGGAGTATGGTAAGGATTGACTGCTTATGTCTCTAGGCACTCACACAACATATTCTCCAACATCGAGATTTCTTTACGAGACTTCTGCTCGGTTTCATATATTTAGAATTTAGCAAAAAATGACCACCCAAGCAACCTTTCACAACAACAACAATAGGGAACTCACCACACTTCCTCGCAACTCCATTTTCAGAGCATAGGAAGACGCGTGGTGTAAAGTGGACACATCAATATCCAAAAATTACACCCACCAACCCCCCAACAAAAGCGTATAGATCCTCACAATTACACCGCTTCATATCTAGAGGGATCTTACTAACCTTTAACCCAAGCATCTTCCAACACATCAAATAAACAAGATAATCTAATGACCACGCCCATAGGACTTATGTGTCATTCACTCAATGTAAACAGTATTTTCAACTTCATGCACACATTAGAAACCTCACCACATAGTGATTAGGCAAATCAAACGAAAGCAAGCATAGTACCAGTGTAGATCCAATGTAAATATTGAACTCCAAGCTCAACCTTCTCTAGTTGTGGCAGCTCCTCCTGCTGATAGTGATAGCCACACTGGCTAGAACGGGTCCTTAATTTGCTTAGCAGAATCTATTATTATGAATGCAATAAAATCCCTTGACCTCTAAACTGAAAAGTACACATAGCAGGCATACATTCCTAGGGAAGAAACTGCAAATGGTAATAGATGGACATTCTATTTGTCTACCACCGAAAGCTTGCAGGCATTTAGCAGTATAATGACCAACAATATGGCAGATATGACAAATAATTTCAAGTCTTATCAATTTTATTGTTGGGTGCAAGAAGATCATGCCCTTTAGGAGGATGACTATTAGTCAAACCAATAAACGCTCGACTTTCTTCTATGGTCGGAATAGCGCTTGGTAGCATCCTTCACTAGTATTTAACTATTTATCACATATGCACTCGGGAACGCATTTCTGGAGGCAAGTCTTGTTTGAGATGGTGGCAATTCATTAACCAAATATCTAATGGAGTATGCAACACACATTTGCTTATGTTGGTAGTTCTGTCGCATGAATGGTTAATCACAAGATTTGAAGTAGTGATGTGGCATTAGATAAATGTATGAATGCTAAGGAATCTCCATCACCAAATGAATGGCATCAAATTATCGGTGAAATAATCCACAGACAACAGGTTGTGTGTCAGCCATTCAACCGTAGACATCAAGTTTTTCTTTCTTCTTTTTCTCTATACCCAAAGTACTGAAAATAATCAAATATAAACAACACATTTTTTAATAACCATGTTATGCAAATATTTGAATGCAACAATAATTCATATAATTATTAAAATCTAAATATAACATTTTGAAATAAAATAGTTTAAATTTGAATTCAACTTATTCGGACACATGTTCTAATTGTCCATCTAAACGCCCACAGATGCTCAATCAGGTAATTTTGAATGTGTGTATGAGTTGCTCGATTGGCATAATCTGATGACGATTTGGAGAAAATTCTCAAACTTCCCTTGATATAGAATCACCCATCTCTTGAAATTCTAGACCGGGTGAACTCCCTCACCCTCATCCTCGTCATCCAAAATTATATTGCGCATAATCAAACAAGTTTTCATAATCTCTCACAATATCATGATATATCATCATCACTACTTCATGGATTAAAACAATAAAATGCAAACACACCCAACATGTCTAATTGGTTGTGAATTATATCAAGTGAACGTGGCGCAGATATTAGATGATATGATCCTAGGCTCACGCATACAACTAGTTAAATGAATTGGTGTGTCACGAGGTCGTGGGCACTAGCACCATTGATAACGATGATGATAAGGTAGTGAGAGTGTGTGATGAAAGTACTTCCTGCTAGTACCAACAGTGGATCGGGACTAGAGTATAGAGCCCTTTAGAACTTGGAGCGAGGGTAGGTTGTTTGAGATCCTCCGTGCTGGAGCTGTCTTTTCTCCACAACCCCCAAATAGCAACAAACCTTTTGAGATTTGTCTTTGAGGCCCTACTAAAGATGCTCTAAGGTGGACAAACAAATAGAGTATAACAAAGGGTTTCATGTTCCTTTTTTCTGTGATGTTAATTCTCGCACAAGTAAAGCATCACTGTAGAACACCTTAGTAGAGACATATCCTAAAACACTAAGCTCCCTTGAAAGGGAGCCTCCGCGTGTGTCATGAGTTTTGAAGGCACACGGGCCTATGTTGGTGCATGTGGGCTAGACGAGTTGGGTCAGTTACCTGCAACGCGTGCCTTGTGTCTCGCACTTCACCTACCGTTTGATAGATGACCAGCTAAAGTCTACCTTTCACTCGTAAAAAAGGTAAACTCCACCATCAAAGTGAAGAATGATTACCCATCCAACATGAAACAAACCAAACAGGAAAAAAATTGTCCAATCGAGAAACACCAAGGTTCGCCATCTCTCTCTCTCTACATTCATCCATGAGATATTATTTTACTTTATTATATTTCTGGTGTTTCCCTTTTCATAGACTTGTTGAGTTTCTTTTTCCATTTTATGAAAAATTGTTAACTACATACCATATTTAGATTGTAACTTTTTATCTAAAATAACCTTTTCATGTTCCCCTTTTTTACATATATTTACACGGTCCATTTTTCAACAAACAGGTGGATATTTCCTTTAAAATTGCATAAACATTTATAAAAATCTCACAAACAATTCTTAAAATTCATGATTTTTTTTTCAAATATGTGATTTTTTTTGTAAATACATGAATTATTTGGATGAATATATTTTTAAAATGGGTTAATTTGTTTTGTAAATACATAATTTTTTTGTATGAATATATTTTTTAAATGGGTGAACACTTTTGTATGAAATATATGAAGATGTTTTGAACTAGATGAACATTTTAAAAAGTGTGGAAACTTTTTAAATTTTCACCAACACTTCTTTTAAATTCAATAGACATTTTTCAAAATGTGCAAATATATTTTTTAAATATGTGCATACTTTTTTAAAATATACGAGCAGGCTTTAAAACCCACGATCATATTTCTAACATGTATGTAAACAATTCTGTAAGTATCTGGACAATATCTGCAATGTACTATTTAAAATTTCGGAAACATTAGTTATTTCTGAAAAAGGCGAATAAAAAATCAACACAAATGAAAAGAAACAAAAAATTGCCCAACCTACGGTTTTTCTTTCTGGTAGAATTGCCCAACCTACGCTAATTGGCCGTCTCAATAAAGATAGCAGGTAGCAGTGTTTTCGGACACTCTAAACGTCCTATAGCTTAATGTGCGCTGCTTGATGCGTGGCTAACTGCTCTGTGGTCAGTAGTCAGTACACGAGTGAATTTTCCCTAAAACACGTGTCATGTGTAACCAACGATGCCTTCTCCTCAAGTCTAAACACCTCCTTCAACAAAAACTGAGTAGACACCACCACAAAGAAAAACACTGAGAGTAACTCCAACGCCGACGATCCATTTCGGTCTGCCGTCTGCTTAGGTCGCCGTGATAAAAATGATGGCTCAACGCTTGACCCATTTTCAAACGGTGCTTCGTCTGCCGACCCTTTTTACGCCTAAATTTGCGCTGAAATGTGTCGGCATCGAGATTTTAAGCGACGCTACCGCACGCCCTCTTCCTATGTCCACCCCCCCACATGGCGGCCGCCCAACCACCTCCCCGCCTTTTATGAATGACGACCGCCGAATATGCGGCCCACGCGTCAAGCGTCTGGGTCGGACTTTTTAATCCAAGCGCGCGATGGGGGTGGGGCATTCTCATCCTCTTCCGCACGCTCTGCTCCCATCTAGCCACCCATGTGCTCCCACGCCGGGCGACAAACCTTGCCACTATGGGGCTTCTTCTCCCAAGAAGAACAAGGGCAAGGCCCTGTCACTTTCTTCCTCACATAAGCCCTTCGCTTCGCCGGTTTTCCAAACGCCTTTAGCCGATTAGCGCCCTAGTGCACTAGGGCGGAGGCACTGGAGCACCATCAGATCCCCTTTATTATCCCGGACACACGCTCACATGACTCGTGACTTTAGATCCGGCAGGATCCTGCAGGCAAAGGCGGTGCCACGGCCGCCGAAAGACGCGGGCGAGGCGCGACGCCGGGCGGTAAATACCGCCGCGCTGGAGCAACGCTTTCAATCGCGCTTTACGCTAAGCATTTCTTCCGATTGGGAGGTCCGTTCGCGTTGAAAGCACGAGGATCACGCTTACAAGGGCGTTCGCGACAAGACGTCTGCTCTCACATCGCTACTGGCCGTCAGGCGCGACGAGGACTGGGAGGCGGAGTTGGCGGCTGCCCTCCATGAAAGCGAGGAGGGGACGAAGCGCGCAAGGCGGAGGAGAGGAGGAGGCGGCATACCAGAGCGATGACGAAGCGCTATGGACTTCTTCATTGCTGAGATCAAGCGTCGTGCCGCCGTCCCCCGTCAAGGCTGAGCCGGCGCCGACCCCATCAATCCGAGTACTACTCATGGTACGGGGTGGTGCGCGAGTGGGTCAGCGCGCCACCGATCTGATTTTGGGCGAGCGAAAGGCCGTAGCAGCTCTACCTAGGAGCAATGGTGGCAAAGAAGGATGGCGGAGGAGCTCCGCGAGGACGCAGTGGCTCGAGCGCGACGCTGAGGAGGAGCACCGCGAGGCGTAGGAGAAGGAGTGCCTTGCCCGCAGGGCTGGGCCAAATTTCAAGGGGCGGACGCTAAGCGTTATACTGGGCGACGACGCTCCTCGATCGGGTTCGACAACGACGCTCATCGACTCACCGCATCGGGATTTATTTACGAGAACGCTTAGGCAGTACACCTCCTCCTAGTTTTTAGTTTTATTAATGTTTTAACTTAATGTAAAAGTTGACTCATGGACTCTCACCGGGTCTTTACGGCCGGCATTAATATTTAATTAATGTTTTTGTTTTTAAAATGTTTACGGTGTTTTTTTTTCGCGACCTCAAAAATGGGCTTGATCAACGTTGGATGCAAAGTCACTGCCACCCAAATACGAAAGCTTAATATGAGTGTTCACGGATCGATCCAAATAGAAAAGCGAACAAAATCGTCAGTCTGCTTTTGGTCGGCGGGTTCAAGTTGCTTCTAAAATCATACTGTGTATAATAACATAGTTAAAGACCGTAACCCATAAACAAAGAACAGTGCGGCAAAGCACGCGATCAAAACACATCAAGCCAAACAACGATACATAGGAAATGCTACCATAGCAAGTAGTACTAGTAGAACTAGAAGTAGTAGTGGCATCATAGTTGACCCGCTGATTGTGAGATAAGACAGGGCTCCATAGCATAGCAAGGTGCGTCCTGCGCAAAGACTGCAGGTGATGGTGATGCGATCATGCGAATCCAAACCACGTGCAGCTGGCGGGCGGTGATGAATATGATGGCTTGCAATGGAAAGCACTGGCCACCAAACCCTGCAACTGAGAGCGGGGGAAAGGGATGGCTCAGAGCCTCAGAGGAGAATGCCACGGCACGGACACGGACACGGGCACACAGGCAGGCGCACATCCTCGCTGGCGTAGGGGAGGGGGAGCACCGGAAAGGGGGAAGGAATAATGGAAAGGCTGATACTGCTTGTCTCCATGCACCCCCACCTCACGCGGAGGTTTCCTTGAAGTGGCAACAACAACTAAAGAAGGCCACGCATGTGAGAAAAGTCGAGTCCCAGTGTACCACTGCCCCATTGCACGCACGAGCAGCAACAGTCCAAGGGAAGTTGTGTTGTCTGCTTCCCTCGTGTCCTTTCGTAGATTCCCTGGTCAGTGCAGTGTAGGGGATCCCCATGCTTTCATCATCATGAGGATGAGAAATGGGGTGCGTCGTACGTACGGCTAAAGGAAAAGGCTAAAGGGAATGCCGGAAAAGGAGAGGATTTTGGCAGAGGGAACTCACGAGGGACGGGAAACAAAGGAGTAAAACGGAACGTCTTTTTCTTGCGTGAAAGGAGTCATGTCCTTCTGTTTCTTTTCACGGGAGTTTCCACGGTTCGTACCATCCAGTTCGCGGGAGCTATTTCTATTGTCAATTTACTTCCTTTCTGTATTGTGAGGAGTCATTTCTTTATCGTTTGTTTTGTTAATCGAGTTTTATTTGCCGCTTTGTCCAAGTTAGTAGACATCCCATCAATCTGTTAAATATGTTTTCGCCAAGCGTGGATTATGGCGTGTGACTACCGAACCATCGCTTTCTAAGATGTTGGCCGGGACACGCCAGAGTGTTGAGCTACACGGACTTGCGATTCGGCCTCGCTCCCTCACGCCGGGCTGCGTCGTTCGTCGCTCGGCGACTTGAAGTGAAAACCTCTAGGGTCCCCCGCCCTCCCTCCTCCTTCCTCGTGCCGGCCACTTGCCATGGCATGGTAGGGCGGCGGGTTTCTCACAGATCCGCTTTCGACGTTCGAGGCGCCCCACCATCGAGATCGATGCCGTCCTCTCAGCCTCACGGTGGCTGCCGACGCAGTTCTTCAGGTCGCGGCCGTCGGCCGGCCGGAGCTGCTGCTTAGCCCTTCTCCCGATCCGGTGGGGGTCTCTGAAGGTCCGACCGCCAGATTGGTAAGCCGGCTCGGTCTCGGATCGGGCTGCTCTTCTGGCGGTGTGGACTGGATCGCCGGATCCGCCAGACCGCTGGCCACCTCGTCGCTGCCGCCTGGTGCTGTCGGTGTGGTCTCCTTGGTGGCGGCGGTGTGGGTCGTTCTCCGTGTTTTTGACGGATGTGCGCGGTGGGTGGATACGGGCGTGGCGGCTCGGGCGGTGCGGGACGGCGTGGCCTTCTCGGTGGCGACGGCAATGTGGGAGCTGGTGGTCCGCGACTTCGGCTGTGCGGATGGCGAGGTCTCGGTGGACGTCTACTATGGTGGGTCGGGGTGCCCCCTCACCCGGCGTGCCTGCTTCGATGAAGTCCAACGCCTTCTCCGTAGGTGTGCTCCTGCCAAGGCTTTGGCCGGGTGGATGGACGGGCGGGGATCGGGAAACCCTTGGCGGGTTTGGCGGAGGCCACGACAATGGCGGCGCCTTGTGGGCGCCGGTTTCCTTCTTGGAGGCCTTGTCGAGGTCCTATCCCGCTTTCTCACCGATCTTCATTTGGGCGAAGCTCTAGTTCCCTTATGGGCGACGGCGCCGTACCTTCATCACGCTCCTTCTTGGAAGGCGTCCGCTGGGAGTTCCCGTGTACAACACGGCGCTTTTATGGTGTGTCGTGGGTTTTTTCACGATGGATGTTCTCATGAAAGGACTTAGTCATGGAGCCATCGCTACGGGTTAGCTTGAAGGGGTTAAAGCGGCACAAGGACGCAAGAGAGTTTATACTAGTTCGTCCCCTTCGATGAAGGTAAAAGCCTACGTCTAGTTGTGATGGAATTGATGGGGGTTTCGATGACTAGGGAGCAAACAAGCTTCACCTAAGTCTCGAGTTATTTTCTGTCCTCCTGAATCGCCGCCGGGTCGTTCCCTTATATACATGGGTGACGCCCGTCGGTTTGCAGAGTCCCAAGACCGGCTCATAGACGTGTCCGGTTCGGCCTCTAGTATTTCTAACTTACAACACAAGTTACATACTAATGCCGGTTCACGGCTACAAGCCTTAAACCGGTTCTGGGCCTTGGGCCCTTATAGAATATCCTTACGGGCTTCAAGCATACTTGATCATCGATGAAGTTAACCCGGCCTCTCCCCGGCCGGTTTATGCCCAAAGAGTAATATCCCCAACATTAGGCCCCAGATTGATTTGAACAGGTTCATGTGAATCCTTAGTAAAACTTCGCCTTCAACATCTTCTTGGTTGAACCGCCATGATGTCATCTTCTCGATTGTGGTGAACCGCTTGACGCCATCTGTCATAAAGAATCAGATATAACATCTTTTCATTAATGAGTCTGCAGAATAATCGAGGCGGCATACTCGCTTCCAAACTTATGCCCCTTGATTTTTTGGCGCCGACACACATATCCTTTGCTTTTATAAATAGACCGAAGGGTCATTTCTTTTCCCCTTCGTGCTCCCTCTGCCGTCTTCCTCGCCGCCCAGCCTTCGAGCTCCGCCACCGCCATCAACTTCGCACCAACCTTGGCCGCTGCATCATCCTCGAACGCATGTGAGCATCACGGGCGACCTTCGCTTCTTCCTCGGCCCGGTGAAGTCTTCTCGCCTTTCACCATAGATCTGTTCTAGGGTTTCCCTGTTCTTCGGTACTCTCGCTTGCTTCTTGCTCATATGCTAACTTTTAGTTAAGTCTGCGAATCTTTGTTCCAAGATAGCAATAGTTTTTTAGCATCCGCCGCCACTTACGCATCTCAAGGTCATAGATCGCCTTTGCACCTTTTCTCATTGATTCGGTACCGCTCCATTTTAGATCTTGAATATTTATTTCTTTTCCGAATATGCTTCAGATCCAAAATCGTGATAAGCTTTTGTGAAACCTGTTTTCACATCTACTTTTGATTCACCAAAGTTTCGCATCAGGCGGTTTGACTTTGTAGAGAAGTCGATAACTCGGCATATACCATTAGTCCCTTGTTGAACCGAGAGGTTTTTTGGTTTATGTATTGCCACCTTGCAAAACTCCGGTCTATAAGCAACTTCTTCCGGTTTAACAATGAATGTATCAATATATAACCTTCCAACATACTCTTGAACTGCATTATCGCTTTGCAGATTGCATCATGGCCAAGCAAGTGTACGAGTGTAACTGGGCCCCTTCTCGAGTGACTGAAACTCAATTGGATAACTTAGTCCGCACCGGCGCCTTAGGCAAAAAAGACATCATTCACTGGAGGGTCCCTAGCCCGGAGAGTTCTCCAGAACCCAAGGATGGAGAAGTTGTTGTGTTTGCTGATCATTTAGCCCGGGGCTTCAGTCCACACGGTTCAAAGTTTTATCGAGATGTCTTGGCTAGCTTCCAACAAGGCCCACAAGACATTGGCCCCAACTCCATAACCAATATCTCGCCATTTTCAAGTGCTCTTTGAGGTGTTCTTTCAAGAGGAGCCAACAGTTGAATTGTTCGTAGATTGCTTCCATCTAAACCGCCAAGACTGAATTTTCTCGATGGTCCCAACATCGAAGTTGGGTGGTATGGCGATTCGTGTTTAAAGAGGTCACTTACCCTCACGCCAAACCGCATGTACCATCCCAAAGAGTGGAATTCAACATGGTTTTATCAAGAAAGATACCTCCCCGAGGGAGAAAATCCTCATCGGGTTACCATCCGAGCGGCTAAGCAACACGCATCCCCTCCCTCACAGCATCGATCGCTAAGGAGAGAAGCAAATATGCTCCTCAATTATCCAAGCTCCGGCCTTCATGGCCAACGGGTTGACAGGAATTGATCTTGCTCGCTGGATATCTTGGAGTATATCGCCCCTAAGCCTCAAGGCGCTCGGTTTGATGTGCAAATACACGTAAGATGTGAAAGACCCTCTACAACATATTGAGATCCAAATTGATGCATTTCTAAGAAGTTATCGAGGCTGTTAAGAGGATGTTGAACGAACCGAAGTCGCTTATGCGCCCAAACCGCCTAGCTCCCTTCTCTGTCCGTTAATAAACCGCCAAATGAAGACTCATATCTTGTGCCTTTATAAGATCTCGACTATGTTCAAGTACTCTTTGTTGATGTTAACATCTTTCAAACAGGTGATGATCCATTTTGGAGCAGGAAGACTCCACAAGAGAAACCGTGGTAATAACTCGCCCAAGACCAAAGTTGTGAAGAAACCAGCCTATAGAAAGAAAACCACCGCCTCCTCCGATCCACCAAACGACGAGGATGTGGGTAATCCGGACCTTGTGGTAGAACTTGACTCACTTGGTCTATTTTTTACACACCTTATTGATAATGATTATTGCCGGATGATGTCAAGCTAGTGATGCTGATGTTGTAGAGGTAATCGCTCTTTCTTCCGATTCAAACCCTTTACCTTCAAGAAAATCTACGGCAAACCGGAAAGTTAAATTTTCTCATCCTCTTGCTTACTTAGATCGAAACTTTCTTATGAAGACACAACAGCATGAAGCTCGTCAGACAACCCACACAACGGCCGTGTAGTCACCTCCACCGGTTTATCGAAATCCGGTTCGGAAACGCCGCTCAGAGGTATCTAATCGTTTGGCCAATGCTTATCCTAAAGCGGGTTGCATTCACAACCTCTTAATCCATCCGACTCCGATTATCGTGTTACTTCATTCTTCCTCCGGCAATCGACAGCACCCAACTCCCACCGCCAAGACAAAGGTTTGGGTGAGCCTATATTCCCGATAATGTTGTTTGGTATACCACTTTCAATGTTCATTGGACTGATCCATCTTTTTCCTTTCGAGCCAAGCCTAGGCCAAGCAAGAAAGCTCGCTGGATAAAGCGGCGTAAGATGATGCTCTGAACCGACCCAAATACCAAACCCCGAGGAACACATCCAGATGATATAATCGACCGACCCACCATTGCAAGGTCATGATGTTATCATTGAAGAGGCGTATGTTGATACCACCGGTCCTTAAAATCAACCCACAAGTCCTGCTCAAACTGACAAGATAGCGAGTCCCACCAAAGGCATTTGGATAAACCGGCGTAATTCTAAAGGCGAATCAAGCGAAGCCAATGATGACGATGTTGTGGATTATCGGCATTGGCCATTCCGAGCTCGGTAATCCTGTCATTGTCCAAGCATTAACGCCAAGGATGAATTTATCGCGTTTGGTAAAGGCAAGTGGAATGCCGATTTGGCAAATTATGCCGCTTTGAATCCACAAGATCTTCATTCGGTTATCTGAACGGTTATATACTAGCCGTGATTATGAAGCCGGTCTAGTGAACATGATGAAGGACAAATATGAGGTAAACTCCATAACTCCCTGCTTGTACATTTCAATCTGTCAACTCTAATAGCCCCCAAGTGACGGTTTAAAACGTGAACTTAAACCGGGACTTCCTGATATAATCCAGAGCAAGGCTATACTTTTGGGAGAGTAGCCCTAAGGGCCTGGTTCAACTTAATGTAGTTAAATCGGTAATTTTATAAGAAATCCAAGATCCTCAAGGATGTAGCAAATAAGCATTAGCCCCAAGTGCCAAACTGAATACTTGTATTGAGCTTGGGACTTTGATATATAGAAATTATAGGATGAACAGCAAATATGCATTAGCCCCAAGTACCAAAGGCATAACTTGTTATGGGGTTGGTACTTCAAGTCCGTGATCTTAATGATTTTCTGTATGTAGGTGATGTGAACAAGAAAGAAAGCCAAATCGCTGATCTCCAAGAAAACCTGAAATCCCAAAGAAGCTGAAACCTCCAAGGCAAAAATGAATTATCCAGTAACTTTAAGCGTCATGGAAAAGCTTAAGGAGAGCTTCAACAAGGAGCGGCGGATTGGGCCACTTAAAAGGTCGCTTTAACTCAACGGGCGTAAAATGTCAAGCTGCCCTTAAACCGGTGGTGGATGAACTGTCTAAAGGTAAAGCGGCAAGTGCATGCCATGACCGCCGCTGTCTTTGGTAAGCCTTTTTTGATTTATGACATAATGAAGCTTTCTCATGTAATTGCCGGTTTATTAACACTTTGAATGATATAGGGACATGCATTGGCCATTTGGGATCGAGATAAAGTGGAAGAAATTGAAAGCCTCTTACACATTGATAGAGCAACTCTATACCGGTGTGCAACGGATCATTAGCACCGCTTCTCATAACAACCCGCACCGATTTTGATCCAGACACCCTTAAAAGGTTGTCAATGCTTCTGCCCGGTTTGAAGAATTAAAGAAATCCATTGCTAGAACCGTGCCATAAACGCCTTAATCCGGGCCAAAGCGTGGGTGCCGGACTTCGATCCTGTTGAAGCGGCCCAAGGCTTCCCAAGCTTGAAAGAAGACGGGACGGAATTCAGCGAAGAAGATCATCGAGCTATAAACCGGGAAGTGCGCCCTTTGGCTTGTCAGCTGGTTGAAGAGGCAAATCTCTCACTATCGTGCCCAATATGATGGAGAAAATAAATGAGTGTCTGCACCGATTCCTGAAGCGGAGAACCTTATACCGCCAATCCGTAAGCATACTTACGCTCCTGATATTGAACCGTCGTTGCTGCTCAATGATGAAGCCGTATTTCAAGCATTAATGGGAATCGATCGACGATCGTTGATTTCCAAATTACCGGGTAGGGAATCAGAAGTTGAAGCGGCGCAGGATGACCCGCAACCATCATGCCAAGCTGGCGATCAAGCATAAACCGGAGGCTGGTTTACATTACTGCATCCTTATGTTATGCAAAAACAATTATCTTATCTAGGCACTGTGTTGCCTTGTAATAGACTAGCTGCCACACTTTGTGTTGATATGCCTTCGTGCATATTTATTGCAACTTATGTTTTTGTTGAATCATCAACCTTAAACTGTTGTCTGCAGCAAAAAGCTTAAAATGCCATTGTGGTTGTACCACTAGGTGGGTCATCATATCCATGTATATGAAACTAGAGATAATACTTTAGATTAAACATATGATAAAATATGGGAATATATGATACCGCCATCAGATGGCATGAAGTTGGTTTGTGCCAATCTTGAAGCGGAGTTGTAAGAAACCCGCCTCGCTGAAGGAGAAAAACAACTCTGTGTATATAGGGTCCGTTTACTAGGTAAACCGTTCGGAGTTAAGATGAACACCGGTGTTACTCCATAATAGGATGTTTATCAAAAATCAAACCGCAAAAGTGTCTCCGGATGAAAAACAAACCGTATCCCGTCAACCGACAAATGAATCGGTTTAACAATTGTTGGTTTAAGAACACAACAAGATAAATATGCAAAAGGCAAACAAATTGCAAGCAAAGGCAAAGACAAAATATTTTGTGGAAAGAGGCTGTTTGAGCCGATCAAGTGGCATCACCATGGTCGGACACGACCAAGCCCCCAATAGGCGTAGCTATGGTTCATGTCAGCCAGGTCCCAAAATGATGCAGTGGCATTACGCCGATCAAGAGGTGTAGCGATGGTCTGGGTTCACCAAGCCCCCAAGTGATTCTGTGGCCTTAGGCCGACCAAGAGGCGTGGATCGGTTCAGACGTGACCAAGTCCCTCAAGTGATCTCGTGGCTTTCGCTTTGTCAAAAGGTGTTGCATTGGTTCGGACACGACCAAGCCCCCAAGTGACATAATATAAAGCTTTGTTAAGAAGCTAACTCAAGGGGTAAACCGGAGACCGCTTTAAGATAAAAACTCCGTGTAACCACTCATGATGTAAAAAATAACAGAGACCCCGCTTTAGCTAAGGCTCCAGTTTATTGTATTGATCATAATATATACATTGTCATAATATGTACATAAGTAAATCCTATGGCTTAAGTATAGTAGGGCCGAAGATGAGCTATGTTCCACGGCCTGTTGGTCTCCTCCTCTCGATGTACGTGAGTCTTTATGCTCTCGAATATCAATCGGATAGTCACGACCCACAGTGCAGATTCTTGCCGACCACGAAAGGTCCTTCCCAAGGTGGGGATAGCTT
Organism: Aegilops bicornis; assembly: GCA_021605145.1. Classification (NCBI taxonomy): domain Eukaryota; kingdom Viridiplantae; phylum Streptophyta; class Magnoliopsida; order Poales; family Poaceae; genus Aegilops; species Aegilops bicornis. Next base: position 273,421,145 of record CM038669.1, read on the forward strand.
GGGCATATCGGGCCTGGTCTTGAATGAGCCGGAGCACCAAATCTCCTTCTTGAAAGGTTACGGTTCTAACTTGGCGATCGTGGATAGCGACGAAGATCCTGGCTGGTAAATCGCCGAACGGGCAGCTGCAATATCACGCTCCTCATCCAACAGGTCCAAAGCGTCTTGCCGAGCTACCTGATTGTCCGCTTCAACATAAGCTGCTACACGAGGTGAATCACGACGGATATCACTGGGGAGAACCGCCTCCGCTCCGTAAACCATGAAGAACGGTGTGTATCCTGTCGATCTGTTGGGCGTGGTGTTGATGCTCCATAATACGGATGGTAATTCCTCAACCCAACAACCCGGCGTCCGCTGCAAAGGAACCATAAGCCGGGTTTGATGCCTCATAAGATCTCTGGTTAGCTCTCTCTGCTTGGCCATTGGACTGTGGGTGAGCCACTGATGAAACGTCAAGCCGGATGTGCTCACGTTCACATAACTCCTTCATAGCACCCTTAGATAGATTGGTACCATTATCAGTAATGATACTGTGTGGAAAGCCGAACCGGAAAATGACCTTCTTAATGGATTGAACCGCCGTGGCTGCATCACACTTGGCCGACGGGCTCCGCCTCTACCCACTTTGTAAATTTGTCAACCGCCACCAAAAGGTGGGTCTTCTTGTCCTTGGACCGCTTTGAAAGGCCGACCATATCCAGCCCCCAAGTCGCAAACGGCCAAGTAATTGGAATCATTCTCAATTCTTGAGCGGCACATGAGCGCCTTGAGAACTTCCGGTACCGTCACATCGCCTAACCAGGTCCTCCGTGACGCGATGAGCAGTCAACCAATAAAAACCGTGGATTTAAACGCCTTAGCCACCAGAGATTTTGAACCCGGCATGGTGACGAGAATCTCCTTCATGGATTTCGCGAAGATCTCACAACCTTCCTCTGGCGACACACAATGTTGAAACGCCTCGATATAATCGCAATGATGCAACTCGCCATTGTCAATAGTCATGGACTTGGATCACCGGATTATCTGTCTGCGGCGTCTCATCCTTCCGTAACTTCGCCCGGTTCATGTACGCAAGATAAGGAACCGTCCAATCCGGAATGACATGCGAGCCGCCACCAACCGAGCCTCCGGATCAGGAATAGCCAAATCCTCTTCGCCAGGAGCTTGACTAACGGGTTATGCAGGACATCTAAGAAGACATTAAGCGGGACCGGTTTACGCCGAGAGCCCGGCCGGCTTAAAGCGTCCGCCGCTTCGTTCTTCCGTCATTCACATGATCCATCGATATCCCTTGAAGTGTCCTGCAACGCTATCCCCCTCACGACGGTATGCTGCCCTGAGCGGGTCCTTAGAATCCCAAGTACCAGCCACTTGTTGGGCCACCAGGTCCGAGTCACCAAAGCACTTGACTCGGCTGAGATTCATCTCCTTAGCCATACGGAGACCATGGAGTAAAGCTTCATACTCAGCTGCATTGTTAGTACAAGGGAACATTAAGCGGAGAACATAATGTAACTTATCACCTCGTGGGGAAGTTAGTACGACTCGACCCACGAGCCCTCCAATTGCTGGACCCATCAAAATGAATAGTCCAATAGGTGTGATCCGGTTTTCTTCAGGTGCTTGTAGCTCAGAGTCCAATCATTGATGAAATCCACAAGTGCTTGAGACTTGATCGCCGTTCGAGGCACGTATTTCAAATCGCGCGGCCCAAACTCTATAGCCCACTTGGCAATCCGGTCAGTTGCCTCCCTGTTTTGAATTATATCTCCCAAATGAGCAGAGCTGACCACTGTGATGGGATGTCCCTAGAAGTATTGCTTAAGCTTCCGGCTTGCCATGAAAACTCCATACACCAGCTTACGCCAATGCGGGTATCTTTGCTTGGACTCAATAAGCACCTCGCGATATAGTAAACCGAACCGAACGGGATACTCCTTACCGCCTCCTTGCGCTCTACCACAATAGCTATCTTGTTGACCACGAGCATTAGCTGCCACATATAGTAGCAACGGTTCTTTGTCAATCGAGCAGCAATAACAAAGCGGATTAGCTAGCTGCCGCTTTAAGTCCTCCAATGCTTTATCGCCGCCGGACTCTGCATAAAGGGATCTGCTTTTTCAAAGATTCGATACAAAGGTATTGCCTTCTCACCGAGGCGATCGATAAACCGCTCAACGCGGTAATCCGACCTGCCAAGCGCTGGACATCATTGATACATTTCGGTTTAGCCAGAGAGGTGATAGTTGTGATCTTCTCCGGATTAGCCTCAATTCCCCTGTTGGACACCAGAAAACCCAATAACTTGCCTGCCGGTACACCAAAAACACACTTGGCCGGATTGAGCATCATCTTGTATGTCCGTAGGTTATCAAAGGTTTCCTTCAAATCATCAACTAGAGTCTCCTTCTCCCTTGACTTAACCACAATATCATCCACATAGGCATGCACATTACAACCGACCGCTTATGAAGGCAGTTTGTACACACCGTTGATAAGTTGCCTAGGCACTCTTGAGACCAAAGGGCATAGATACATAGCAGAAGGCTCCAAAAGGAGTTATGAACACCGTCTTCTCACGGTCCTTAATCGCCATCTTGATCGATGATAACCAAATATGCATCCAGAGAACTCAAACGCTCACAACCCGCCGTAGCATCAATAATCGATCAATGCGGGGAGGGCAAAAGGATCATTGGATAAGCCTTGTTAAGATCTGTGTAATCCACACACATACGCCAGGTGCCGTTCTTCTGAAGGACCAGCACCGGATTAGCCAGCCATTCAGGATGGAACACTTCAACAATAAAGCCAGACGCTAAGAGCCTGGCCACTTCCTCTCCAATGGCTTTGCGCCTTTCTTCGTTGAACCGGCGGAGAAACTGCTTCACCGGTTTGTACTTAGGATCAACATTAAGAGTGTGCTCAGCGAGTTCCCTCGGTACACCTGGCATGTCAGAAGGCTTCCATGCAAAAATGTCCCGGTTCTCACGGATGAACTTCGATGAGCGCTTTCCTATTTCGGATCCAAGTTGGTACTGATACTAAACTGCTTGGACGTATCGCCCAGTACGAAGTCAACAAGCTTGGTCTCAGCTGCCGATTTGAACTTTAGAGCCGGATCATGCTCCGTGGTTGGCTTTTTCAACGGAGTCATGTCAGCCGGATCAACATTATCCTTGTAGTACTTCAACTCTTCCGTGGCACAAACCGACTCTGCATAGGCCGCATCACCTTCTTCACACTCCAAGGCAATCTTGCAACTTCCATGAATGGTTATGGTCCCCTTGTGACCCGGCATCTTGAGCTGCAGATAAATATAACAGGGCGTGCCATAAACTTGGCATAAGCCGGCCGCCCAAACAAAGCGTGGTACGGGCTCTGGATCTTGACCACCTCAAAAACCAATGTTTCTGACCTGGAATCATGATCATCTCCAAAGGCCACCTCCAGAGCTATCTTACCAACGGGATATGCCGACTTACCAGGTACCACAGCATGGAACACCGTATTGGACGGTTTAAGATTCTTGTCTGTTAGCCCCATATGACGGAAGGTCTCATAGTACAAGATATTAATGCTGCTTCCTCCATCCATGAGTACTTTGGCGAACTTATAACCTCCCACCTGAGGTGCCACCACCAACGCTAGCTGACCCAGATAGTCAACCCGGGGCGGTTGATCCTCTCTGCTCCATATGATTGGCTGTTCGGACCAGCGTAAATAACGAGGCACGGCCGGTTCGACAGAATTCACTGCTCGCTTATGAAGCTTCTGGTCTCGCTTGTCTAAGCTAGTGGTGAATACATGATATTGCCCGCTATTCAACTGCTTTGGATTGCTCTGATAGCTCGACCATCACGCTGCTGGTTGTAACCACCACAGCTATTACGATTGTTTTGATTGTTATGTCCACCGATCTCCATTGAAGCCTGAACCGCATTTCCTCCACCGTGACCCGACCCATGGAATCCGGATCCCGAGCCACCACCGATCCGTGATCATACAGAAAGCACTAGAATTTTGAACTCCTGCATAATATAGCAATCCTTCCAGAGGTGGGTGGTTGGCACCTCTTCGTCTCGATGCTTTGGACAGGGCTGGTTTAATAGATAAGTCCGGATTGGGGTTTGGAGCTCCACCGCGATTTGGCGGTTTACCCTTCCGTCGGCTGGCCCACATCACGTGTGCTAGTATTAGCCACAAAGTCCATGCTCCATCCGCCTTACGCTTGCCTCCGTTACCATGACCTGCCATGTTGTGTTGCTGCCCCTTGGAGTTGCTGTTCTTTTTTCCCTTCCCTGTCTTGTCATCATCAGACTCGGGATCCTTGGTACCATCAGAATCAGCATACTTCACTAACGCAGTCATGACGGTCCCCATATCGTTACAATGGCGCTTCATCCGTCCCAATTTCAACTTCAGAGGTTTAAACCGGCAGTTGCTTTCCAAAGTTATAACCACGGAGTCAGTGTTGATACGGTCTGATGAGTGCAGAATTTCCGAGACTCGGCGTACCCAGCGGGTTGTTGACTCTCCTTCCTCCTGGACACATGCCGCTAAATCCACTATCGACATGGGCTGCTTACATGTATCCTTGATATTACGGATAAACCGGCTCGCAATCGGGCCCATGATCGATAGAATTGGCCGGTAAGCTCTTTAACCAAATCTGGGTTGTCCTTCAAGCATCATGGTGAAATACTTTGCACATGCCGCTTCATCTACGTCAAGCATGTCCATGGCCATCTCATAACTCTCTACCCATGCTTCCGGAGACAAATTGGCCGTGTAATTTGGCACCTTGCGCGGGCCCTTGAAATCCTTGGGCAGGCGCACATTGCGTAAAGCGGGAACAAGACAAGGCACTCCCAAAGAACTGTAAGTAACTCCTGGCTCGATCGAGGTGGTTGGACGAACCGGCGTAAGCTGACGAGCCTCATGTTGCGCTGCTAACTCCATCCTTGGCGCTCGGGCCCGGTCCACCACTTCCCGAGCATCTCCCGCCGGGTTATGGCCACGGGCGCTTCACGGTTCCGTGCATTACTGGATACGGCCGGTTCATCCATCCGCCTGCTGTAACTCCAGCTTGGATGGGGGGTGGAGTGAATTCAGTCACGGCTATATGAATATGCTTCCTGCTGAACTAAGGCTGTTCAAAGAAGCTCCTTAACCCGGTAGCGTCTCCCACCGCTATGCGGAGAATCACCTTCAATCGGGATGGCCTCCGGCCGTGAAGCGGCAGCGATAAGATTGTCCATTGGATTGGAATAGTGACACGGAGGTGTGCGGACAGCCGAGGTGCGATGTTATTACGCCGAGGCGGCTCCATCAAAGTAGGCTGAACCGGCGCACCCGTCCCTGTGCCTCCGCCGGTTTAGCCACGGCGGGTTACTAGTCCCTCGCTCTCGGGTATTAAAGAGGTTTCTGGCATCGAAAACCGTCGGCAGGCGAGACCGATGCTTCCTTTTCAAGACTTCATGCGATGCGTTCTGGTCCAGCATATCCCTATAGGCCTGCACATCCAAAGCGGCCCGCTCTGGAGCCATCCTGTTGTTCTCAGCCGCCAGGTCGGCCTTAACTCGAGTGATCTGTTCCTCACTTTTGCAATCTCCGCGTTGTGGGCATCTGATCCGCTGGGTTAACCTCGCCATAAGCACAACCAACACATCAAACAGATCGATAAAACTTGAGCGGCGGGGCGACAGAGCCTCCTGCCCCGGCCGCTGCCGCCGCCGCTGATCCGGAGAACATTGCTGCTGCGGTTGAAGAGTGGACCGCCGCGTGTGTACCGGCCATGAATATCCCAACCCGGTTGGGCAGATCAGAGGGGTCCGGAATACTGTCGCCATCGGAACAACCCCCAATCTGGTCGTCCTGTAGCTGATACAATGATTCAGTTTCTCCGGTCGAGGACTCGTCGCCGGAATAAACGACGGTCTCACTACCAGATGCTGATCCATCTTAATATTCTCCTCCGTGGATCACTCCCACGAAGGCACGCTTCACGGCCGGTTTAACCTGGGCAGATCTCGCACGCTGAGCCATTTCGATGAGGTCGGTGCAGATGTCCGGCTCAGGGCCCGGTTCATCGATCTTGCCAATGAAGACGTGTATGCCCCCAAAGGGGACCCGGTACCCGTACTCAATAGAGCGACCTCGGGGCCCCGGCTGAATCGTTGATGTAGAGCTTGCGCGGCGACTCTTGGTCATTCGCCCATTAAGCATAACCCTTGAGTCCTTCGAAGTTGCCCTCCAAGAACTTGAAACCAACGTGCGATAGCCCCATGGTGGGCGCCAACTGTCGTGGTTTTGTCACGGCAGATGTCCTCATGAAAGGACTTAGTCGTGGAGCCATCGCTATGGGTTAGCTTGAAGGGGTTAAAGCGGACACAAGGATGCAAGAGAGTTTATACTAGTTCGGCCCCTTCGATGAAGGTAAAAGCCTACGTCTAGTTGTGATGGAATTGATGGGGGTTCCGATGACTAGGGAGCAAACAAGCTTCGCCTAAGTCTCGAGTTGTTTTTGTCCTCTGAATACGCCGGGTCGTCCCCTTATATACATGGGTGACGCCTTGCGTCAGTTTCTGAGAGTCGAGACCGGCTCATAGACGTGTCCGGTTCGGTCTCTAGTATTTCTAACTTACAACACATGTTACATAGTAATGCCGGTTCACGGCTACAAGCCTTAAACCGGTTCTGGGCCTTGGGCCCTTATAGAATATCCTCACGGGCTTCAAGCATACTTGACTACTGATGAAGTTAATCCGGCCTCTCCTGGCCAGTTTATGCCCAGTAGTAATATCCCCAACATGGTGCGTGTGAGGTGTTTGGCGGCGACAATGTGTGCGGCATTTTATCTATTCTACCGCTGATCTTCATCTTGTGGTAGCGCTTCTTACCTTGGCGATGTTCTAGCGTAGGTGGTGGTCATCATTTGGCGTCATGGTGGCGTTGATGGCGGAGGAGCCTGCCAAGGTTGGCACCTCAATCTGCTTGGAGATGGACCAGTGGAAGATGGTGGAGACGACACTTGTGAGTGCGTCAGACCGGTTTATGCCCCAGACCCGGTATGTGGCTAGGCTGGGGATTCCGGCTTTTGATGTTATGATTAGGTGAGTGGTCTGGGTAGTGGCCCAGCTAGCACCCCTTCATCATATGGATAGTAGTAGCGGCATATGTTGCCTAGATGGTGGATTCATGCTTATTGTTGTAACACTTTGTAAGGTCCTCGAGAATAATCAATAAAGTGGCCGTATGCATCTCCCAGATGCAGAGGCCGGGGTCATCCTCCTTTTCTAAAAAAACGTGTTGAGCACAAAAAACTGGTGGGAAGGAATAACTCACCTGAGATGGAGCCCCCAAGTTGAAGACATAAGTAACCTAAGCCCATGGTTCCCTCGGCCCGCCGCCGCCCATGAACCCGTTGCCTCGAATGGATCCACCAACACCCATGGATCCATTGCCTCCAAAGCTACCGCCCTTCCTGTCGACGACATCGACCTCACTCTCTTGGTGACGACGGAGAGAGAGGGCTAGGGTTTTGGTAGTGCTAGGGATTGGCAGAGAAAGGGGAATGAGAGAATGAGGTGAGAGCTAGGGATTTACCCCCGCTGCGTCCAAGGTGAGGAGTTGATACGTCTATTTTCGCACGCACGGGAAACAACTGAGTAAAAATGGGACGTCTTTTTTGCGTAAAGGAGTGAGTGATGTCCTTCTGCTTCTTTTCACGCCTGTTTACTCGGTTCCTGTGAGCCCCAGCAATCATACGAGAACACATATCCGCCATCTCCCTCCCCCACCCCCCCAAAAAAAGATCAGGGTTCCTCTGCCTCCCACCGGTGCCACCGCCGGTCTGCCTCATCTCCGGTGGCCTAAGGGCCATGGGGACGCGGTGCATCCTGACCCTTGCCGGCGGAAGGCTCCAGTTTTAGATGTTTTTTAGAAGTTTTGTTCGGATTTGTGTCTTACTTAGGAAGACAAGACGACGAGGGCACCCTGAAGATGGAATAATGTCCTCCCTGCCTAGCCCCCGTTCAGGTGGTGCGTCTAGCATCTTTGGTGGGCGTGTGAAGGTGTCTCGGTGGATCTGTCTTTGGTGGATCTGTCTTTGGTGGATCTGCTCGGATTTGTTAAATGCGTTCGTCTCACGTTCGTGTGTCTTCAGGTTGGATCCTTCTGATCTACGCTACTCTTCATTGGCGGCGGTTGTCTGGTGCATTGGTCCTATAGGGCCTTAGTACGACGACTTCCCGACTGTCTACTGCAACAAGTTTTGCCGAGCTCTAGCGAGGGAGGGGCGATGACATGGGTGCGCCTTCGGCTCGCTTCAGTGCTTGTAGTCATGGCTAGATGGTCTACGGGTATGGATGTAATTTTTATTATTTCTTCTTTTTGGAGAACTGATGACAGTGGGAGAGGGTTCCGCTGACTTTGTATTAAAAAGTTAAGGGGTTAGTACAGTCCAAACAGTCCAGTCATCCTACAATCTACTGTACAAGGCACAGCTACATGTGAGAAGGGGGGGGGGGAGAGAACTACAGAAGGTGATATCCCCCTAATTACAAAGCAGCTACAAGTGACAAGATATAAGGGCAAACTCTGTTTGGCCCTATACTCCTGTTTGGCCCTATGGACCAAGAAAGCAAAGTCGTGCCTAAATCTGTCCTTCCAAGAGCTAAGGGTCGGTTGGATCCCCCTGAAGTGTTTGTCATTCCTCTCTTTCCAGATCCCCCAAGCTGCCACGGTGAACACCTCCATGAACATGTGCCCATTCCAGGAGCTTTTACCAGCGTGCAAAGAACGCTGAGTCATAGCCTCCAACTGGCCATTGTATCCCAATACTATCCCAACATCTCTTACTGAAGGTACAGTTAAAGAAGAGGTGAGTAACGTCTTCTTCTGGTGGGTTTTGACAGAGCAAGCATGTATAATCATCATTCTGGATTTTATAGTGCCTCCTTCTCAACATATTTACGGTGTTCAGACGATCGATCAGCCAACAGCCACGCAAACATTTTCCATTGCATGGTACACTTGGTTTTCGAGATCGACCAAAGGCATCGTCCACCTGCACATTTCTGAAGCAATGTTCATAAAACTTAGCAGCCTTAAAATCAACTCCACCCCAAGCACATTTCCAAATATCATCCCTATCAGTCAGAGCCACATCAGAAGTGTCCAGCTGCAGATTGGTCACTTCAAGCCGAGCCTCCACTGAAAGGGGAAGGTGGAACACATCACCCAACCTCTTCGAGGATAGAAGGGATTGGACTGACATATCTGGTTCCTTGGCAAAAGAAAAAGCTCTCGGGAATGTGTCTTGGAGTAACCCAACTATCAACTAATACTACCAAAAAAGTATCGAGACACCTGACCCAACAGACGCCTAGGTAACCACACTATAGACATCAGACAGCTCCAAGAGATCTCACCACCAGAACGAGCCACGTGGGTCCATTGCATGGGGGTTCGCCATTGTAATAAGAGTCCTAGACCAATTGTACCCATGGAACATCAAGCTTGTTATAGAATTTATGGAGTTGTTTCAATAACAGCCCACAGTTACGTATTACGAGGTTTATGATCCCTAAACCTCCTTTGTTTTTGGCCTGCAAACCAGATCCCACGCTTGAGAGAGTTGCCTTTGGTCCCATCCTCGCTTTTCTTCAGACATAGACAAGATCTACTGGAGCTTGTCCGGATGCTCAATGATCTTTGGGTTCAGCTTGATTGAGCACATTGCGTATATATCGCTACGAAGTCACCACCGAATTTAAAAGGGTATGTTTGGAGCCATAATCGAGCAAGGAAACTGCGATGGTATTTTTCTACGAACTGTGGTAACCATGGGCATCAGTCGAATCTGATGGGTCAGTTGTGCCCATAGGGAGCCCAAGATACGTGAATGGAATTTGTCCCACAACACAACCAAAAATGTTTGCCAATTCCGACGCCATCACCGGCTCCAAGTTGATTGGAACAAGTGTTGATTTGTGGAAGTTAATCTTCAGACCAACAGACGTGGCGTAGTCCAACAAGATTCCTTTGATGACTCGGGCTTGATTAGGGCAGGCTGGGAGCACCAAGATCGTGTCGTCAGCATATTGAATGACTAGGTAGTCATTATCGCGAGATGGAATCGGCAGATGTAGTTGTCCAACTCTGCAAGCCTCATTAATCGCCGCTTGCAATAGGTCCGCAGCAAGCACAAAGATGAGGGGCGAGTGGATCACCTTGCCTCACTCCACAAAGGCGGAGAACTGCTTCCCAGGGGTGCCATTGAGCAACACAGAAGAGGTACCCGTGGAGAAGATGCACCTGATCCACCCAATCCACTTCTCATCAAAACCCATGTGCCTCATAATCTCAATCATAGGTTCATGCTGTATTGTGTCAAAAGCTTTGGCAAAGTCTAACTTGAGTAGATAGCACGCACGACCAGAAGCTTGACATTGATGAATGTACTCGAAAGCCCAAGCTAAGCAGTCTGTCGATCTCCCCTTAAGAAAGCCATATTGATTCTTGTGGATGATTTTGAGAATTACTTTCTGTAACCGATTACCAGGAGCTTGGTTATCAACTTCAGGCAGCAGTTAAGGAGGGTGATGGGCCTGTAATCATTTGCAGTCTCAGGCGAGTAAGATTTCGGAATCAAGGTGATAAACCCTGAGTTTAGGCTCTGCAGTTCAAGCTTTCCATCATAGAAATCAGCACAGAGGGTGTAAAAATCATGCTTGATGATGTGCCAACAAGACTTGAGAAAACACCCATTAAATCCATCGGGGCCAGGCGCACGGTCTGATGGCATTTCACGAACCACTTTATCTATCTCCTCGTGCGTGAAGGGCGTTGTCAGATCCTCGAGCCCTTCCACCTTTTTAATTAGCAGATCAAGATCAAATTTCATGTCATGCGGTTCCAATCTGCCCAACCTATTTTTATATGTCTGATATAATTCTTGTGCCTTCCCTGCATGATCAGACACAACCGATCCATCAGACAACTTCAGAGAAGCAATCGAGTTTCTCCTGAAACGCTCACTCGCTGCAGAGTGAAAGAACTTAGTGTTATCTCCCCCACACTGAAACCATCGCACCGTGTACCTCTGCTTCCAGTATTCCCGTTTATAACCAAGGAGAACAACTAAATGTTCTTTAAGAATAACACGGAAGTTTTTCTCCGGGGTTGTGAGAGACCTCAGATCCTCAATCCCATCTAACTCCAGAAGAGCCCAATTAGAATTATCAATGCACAAATTCAATCTGGAAATGTTTTTGCTCCACTTCTTCAGGGAATATCTCAGATGTTTAAATTTTTTATAGAGCAGAGCAGCCGAGTTATGGGCAAAGTAACTTTTGTTCCAGGTTGATTGCACAACCTCGAAGAAACCAGGGTGTGATATCCAGAAATTTTCAAAACGGAAGATTTTAGATTTAGGGACTGAGGTCTCAATAGAGATCACACACGACACATGATCAGATACCGGTTTTGGGAGTGGTGCCACTGTCGTATTAGGGTAGCTAGAGGTCCAATTGGCCGAGGTGAAAAACCAATCAAGTTGCTCTAGAAGTGGGTGCATGCATGTTACTCCATGTAAACCTCCTCCCTTTGATTGGTAGTTCCACTAAGGCTTGCGATTGGATGAAATCATTGAAAGTTAACATGTCATTAACATTCCCTCCGGGCTTGTTACGATTATCTGGTGCTCTGATATAATTGAAATCGCCACATAGCAGCCAGTCCTCGTCGTCCGGTATGTCAGGATCAAACAGCTAGGAGGTAAAGTTGCTCTAGCAGGCCATCACATGGACCATACACATTAAACATGTTCCAGGATTTAGCAGTTTGCAGCGAGGTAAACTTCATACCCAGAACAAAAGATTCAGAGCATATAAGATCTCCAATAAAGGTCGAACTATCCCACAGAGTGATCAAACCCCGAGAGGCCCCTAGGGAGGGCACCACCTCAAATTTATCAAACCGTTTAGGACAGAAAGTTCTTACAAAAGACTGATCAAAAGAAGCACGCTTAGTTTCCTGAAGGCAAATAACAGAGCAACCACTACTGTTAATCGCATTACGCAAAGCCAAAAGTTTCTGATCGGAGTTGATCCCACGCACGTTCCAGCACAGCACCTTCCACGCCTTATGCATCAGTGTTGTGAACATCTCGCTCCTGCGCCATCGAGGACGATAGCAGTTTCTTCTTGCTTAACTGATTTGGGCGCAAGCCACACATATTAGTACCAATAGATTGTATGGTAGAAATAGGTGTGGGAGGGGGGATCACACTGTTTACCTTGACTTTTTTGTCTGAAGCACAAGGTAAAGTAGCAGAAGAAGAGCAATGCACATCAGGAACTTTCCTGGGCTTCACTTTGGACATCACAGGCTTTTTGTCAGACATCGGCGGCACTTTAAACCCATCATACTTGTTAGATTGCGTGCTCCGGCGCAACACAACAATATCCACATGTGCTTGCTCACTAACAAGCAAAGAGTTAATATGCTCGGCCATAGAAGAGGATCTCAGCAAGTTCTGCTCATCAGATGGAGGGGGTTCAACTGAAACATCGGCAGTGTTAAAGCACCTAATGTCAATGATGAAGCTCTCAAAGGACGAGCTGAAGATGCGACCAAACACATCCACATAAGGAGAAATAGAGTCCATCAGAGCATTGCGAATCACCTGAAGCTGCTTCTGCAAGAAAGTAAAAGGATTGAGCGGCAAATAAGCTCCTTCAGGGTGTACAACAGGTAGCAGCGACTTTGTGTAAATCCTCTTCAGCATACTTCCAATCCAACGCAACAAATCAGCGTCTGCAGTTATCAAGAAAGAGACAGACGCTCCCCCAGCCCTAACGAAAGCAAACTGCGCAGCAGGGACTCCATTGATAAAATTATCAGCCAGTTCTTCAACCTGAGAGTATTCAGACGAAACATCTGACAGGTTGTCAACTATGTTTTTTCACGATGCACACCATCCAAAAGGAGGGACCATCATACTCAAAAACGTTACGAAGCTAAAACCGGTGTAAGGGGTGGGACAATCGGCCATGCTGCCCAACGAATCGAACCTCATCTTGCACACCTTGTGACATTCCTGGCCTTTCGTTGGCGCTTTCTGGGCCTCCATATCATTGATTCTGGCTTTCTGCATTAGAGTGTAGTACGAGAGTTGATATGGGTGTGGGGAAGCATTGAGGAGGGGTGGAGCATCCTCATTGTCAACTAGCCCAGGCACGGTGTCTCTACCATTCAGAACATAAACAGGTACTGACCAAGATCGGCCCAATCCAGGAAGCGTGCCCACTCTAGACACAACCAGACTGTGTGGTACTTGCGCGACATCCTTGATGTGGCACTTAACCAAGATCCTGGCTTTGTTATCATTAGGCCTCGGCCAAACTATAAGCTTGCCGAAATTGGAGACAACCTTGTGCACATAATGTTCGGTCATGTAATCCATTGGAAAAGCTAACATCATAATTCACACTTCATACTGAAAAGCGGGCATCCGCATATTGATGCCCTCATCATGGGGAACGAGTGTGAAGTAAGAATCCTCATCTAAAGCATGATGGCCTTCTCTAATGGCCTGATCTCGGCTTCGCCAACACCAAACGGATAAATAAACTCATCTGAAATCTGATACTCCAGATCCTCCCTAATGATGCGGCAAACCTCTTTGTCGGTGTCAAAACCGGCGGATCTCGGGTAGGGGGTCCCGAACTGTGCGTCTAGGCGGATGGTAACAGGAGACAAGGGACACGATGTTTTTACCCAGGTTCGGGCCCTCTCGATGGAGGTAATACCCTACTCTGCTTGATTAATATTGATGATATGGGTAGTACAAGAGTAGATTTACCACGAGATCAAGGAGGCTAAACCCTAGAAGCTAGCCTATGGTATGATTGTTGTTCGTCCTACGGACTAAAACCCTCTGGTTTATATAGACACGGATAGGTTAGGGTTACACAGAGTCGGTTACAATGGTAGGAGATCTACATATCCGTATCGCCAAGCTTGCCTTCCACGCCAAGGAAAGTCCCATCCGGACACGGGACGAAGTCTTCAATCTTGTATCTTCATAGCCTTGGAGTCCGGCCGTGACGATAGTCCGGCTATCCGGACACCCCCTAGTCCGGGACTCCCTCAGTAGCCCCTGAACCAGGCTTTAATGACGACGAGTCCGGCGCGCATATTGTCTTCGGCATTGCAAGGCGGGTTCCTCCTCCGAATACTTCATAGAAGGTTTTGAACACAAGGATAGTGTCTGCCTCTGCAAAACAAGTTCCACATAACACCGTAGAGAGAATAATTTTTGCACAGATCTGCTGACGTATTCTACGGCGTGACATCACACCACGGCCATGCCTTTATATGAATCCTTTTTTACTGTTCCACCTCAGCGTGTTTAGCAAGGCGGTTTCCTTGGCACGTCTTATCAAAGCGTAGATCATGCCCCCTTATTCCGGGATTCTCATCAATACGGACGTGGGTAACCCAACCGTGCCCGTTGGCTGCCTTGTCTATCAAAGGCGAGTCCTAATCGACCACGGGGTAGGCTCTTGGTATTCAACCTTTTTATAATGAGACCAAGGCCCTCTTCTTTTTACACCCTTCATCGAGTTCGCCTCGCGCTTCGAGTTCCAACACCCAAAGCTTCAGATTTAGCGCTCGAACTTTCGGCGATGTCCGGATCCGAGCAGCACGGCCGATGGATGTCTTCCTCCGTCACGAAGAAGATGTGCTAAAGCTGCGCGATGCGGTGTATCTAACCGGCGAGATCTCGCATAGGCTGCTGCTCCAGGGCAGGTCATTCCCACTCTGAGCCCGGCGAGAACGTGGTGTTCGTGTCCCACTTCCTTCGGGTTTAGGCTTCCCGACGGATCCCTTTGTGCGGGGCTCATGTTTTATTATGGGCTTGATTTCCATGACTTGAACTGAGTCCATCCTCCATATCTCGTCATTCATTGTCGTATGTGAGGCCTTCCTCCATATTACCCCCCACTTTGGATTGTGGCTCAAGACCTTCAAGGTGGAGCCAAAGATGATCGAGGGGCAACAAGCAGAGTGCGGAGGGGCGGTCATAAGCAAATGTGATGATGCTCCGTGGCCCGAGGGCTCTTTTCAAGAGGAGCTTGGTTTGTGGCAACGGGAGTGGTTTTATATCACCGCTCCCAGGGGCACCAAATGGGCGGCGCTCCTCGCCTTCCGCTCAGGTCCACCACAGCCGGCTGGCATCATGGGTCAACAAGGGGCTCGGCGGGGGCCGTCCCAAGGGCGTTCCCTTGCTGCGAGGCCGTATTCGAGACCTCCGGAAAGAGGGATCAATCTAGTCGCGATGGCGCATGTTATGGTGATCCGGCGCCTTCAGCCTTGCAAGCGTTGCCCCCTCACTTTGTGGGAATTCAATCCGGAGGGACCACGAGCTCTCCAAAATTTTATGGGCACGACGCCGTGGAGATGTATAAAATGTTCTTGGATCACAAGAGAAGTGTCGGACTTGACCGAGGACGCAGGACTAAGCTGCAATCGCCTTGAGATACTCAAGTAAGTAGTCCCAGAACCGGACAAGCTGTTCATTCATTTATTTTATATATATGACCTTTAAAGGATCCGTTTCTTTAACAGGAGTGGATATCCAAGGCAAAGTTGAAAAGGTGTCCGGCACCCCTCCCAGAGACCACGCCGGAAACCATTTTGACCAAGATGTTGAAGGTCGCGCCTTTTGAAGAAGGCAAAGGGGGGCGTGGAAGCAAGCTGCCTCTATGAAGGAGGCTATCAAGGAAGGAGGGATTAAGAGTCCCACCTTCCGAGGAGAGAAGAGGACCGCGGGATGATCCGGAGGTCAAGGCCTCAAAGAGGGAAAGGAATCTTCGGCAGAGAGTCCGTGGGAAGTAACCCAGCCACATTATTTCCCGAGGATCAACCCACCGGTGAGCCGTAAGTAAAAGAAGGGGTCTTGTAAATAAGGAACATCCTGTATTTATTTATGAAGATAACCGAAATTGTACCTTGTAGTTCGGACCTCGGCCCTTCTCAGCAGAGCTCGTCTTCGGGGGGTCTTCTTCCGGAGATGATGGAGAGCGAAACGCCTCCACCTGTCGCACCCTCATGTGAAGCGGACGACCCGGAGGTGTCGTTGCGGAGGGTTCGCCCAGGTCCGGCGGGGCCGGAAGGTCCAGCGCCAAGTGGTGTGCGGTCGGAGGAGCTGAAGGATCTGCTCGAGCGAGCGGCTATCTCAGAAGATTACCGTGCTCTAATGGGTACGGTGATTGAAAGAATTGCATCCGCGGAGAGCGGATTGCATGAAGCCGTCAGAAGCTTACTGACGGGGTTTGAGGTACGCAAAAATGATGTACCTTCTGACAGTTATGCATATAAAATACGCCCTGTATAGATAGTAGCCCCTGAGACTCGGTATGTTGTCAAAATTGACAACATCCCGAGGATCAAATTCTCAGTTATAACATATCGCCGCTCCTAAACATGTGGTGGGGCATCCGGAGGCCAGCCGGACTGATGAATATGCCGAACTAAAGCGGCAACTTGACGAGGCGGATGCGGACATCATTTGGTCAATAAAGGGTTTGACGAGTCACAAGGTATGCGACTTCTATGCGGACACTGGTAAGGGGCTTGGCGCCCATGTCTTACTATTCGTATGCTTAATGCAGATGGTGCCGCTGAGTGGAGGAGCTGCGGCGGAACTTCGCCGAGCAAAAGAGCAAGCCAGTCGATAATGCGGCCGCTTTAAAGGCGGCCGAAGAGCTAGAAGACGAATGGGCTGCTCACTGCCGAAGCAAAGAGGAAATGGCCGATATGGCAAAAAGGTTAAGGAATACTACCGATCGCTGCGAGGTTCTTGAAAAAGAACGTCAAGCGGAACAAGAGGCCTACAAAAGGTCGCCGCCGAATCCAAGAATGCCCAATCGGCTTTGAGAGCTGCCAAGGAGGAGCTGAGTCAGGCCGGGGCAATTGCGGCTGGAAAACCGTTTACGATGGAGGAAATATCTGATCGAAAGTATGCTCAGTTGGATAAGTCGTGGAGTTCGGAGGATGCTTATCTGGACTTGGCGAAACGACGCGGTTGAGCACTTCCGGGGCGGAAGGGGCACGAAGGGAAGAGCTATATTGGTCGCAATTCCATAGTCCGGGCGTCCTCTGCCGTGACCGATCGGTTGGCGAATGGGCGAGCTGAATCGGTTGTCCGGATTTGCCATGAAGCATGTCTTGACTCACTTGTGGCCGGGCGGACCCAGAAGAGCTATTTTGGTTTAGTGCAGCAGTTCCTTAGTGCGGTACCGTATGTCGACGCAATGAAGCGATCGGCGTGTATTGAGGGAGCGCGGATGGCTCTGGCCCGTGTCAAGACATATCTTGGGCAGAGATGAAGGCCGCCGACATTGCATCCCAAGATTCGGACTTAAGCCTAGTACCTGCCGAGCTCTACTTTGAAGCAGTCCTGGAGGGCGCTTGTTTGATAGAGACGCAGTGCTCGAAGGATATTATGTTTAAATGACATGTATGATTTGTGAAAACAATGTTTCAATATAATATAAGAGCTTTTTATACTTGTGCGTTCAAGTAGTAAACTACTCCTTGTGCGGCCGTTTATGTATATGTATATATAACCTGAAAGATGGCAGTCCTTGGCTTCAGCCCCCACGCACATAGTGCGGGGGTGTTTGCAAAGAAAGCACTTTTTCACACTTAATCCAACGTCTTGGTCCTGTTAAGGAGGTGATAAGCGTAGCAAACCAGGCAACCGGACTATAATACTTTATCACTTTCACTTAGCCATAGGAGTTCGAGAGTGGGGCTACTATATAGCCCACAGGGGCACCGCACTCTCCCGAATTCGAGTGCGTATGTGCTGACCGAAAACCGGTCCTTCGTTAATGCGGAAGAATCCTAAACATTCTGTGAGTCATCGAGTGGTTGATCGGTCTCGCTATATCATAATGATCAGTTTGGCTTTCTCTCTTGAGGTGCTCGCCCGGCGAACCGGGCACAATCGCGATAGTTCTCCACAGTGCCGCGTTAGCCGTGAAAAGCGGAATGTAAGGCAGCAAAACACAGGAGCAGGCGACCCAACATTTGACCAAAGACATGATTCGCAGCTGATGCATATAAGGCCCTAACTTTCGAGACGCCGAATACTCCCTAAGGTATTCGGTCTTTATGAAAATGGGCAGAATAATGCCCTAAGCCCCAGTGTCAGTGCACGCATAAAAATTCTGGTGCGGCCAATGCCAAAATGCCAGCCTCCTCCTCGGTTATAGTAAGTAACCGGGATGTATATCAACAAGAGACAGTAAAAAAAAGGTTTACAGAGGTCTTAATCTGAAAAGAATCCTTGCAACGGGTCCCTCTGCGTCTGCTTTGTGTCTCCGTTGTGCCGTATCTGGACGGGTGTAGCACGTTGTTCATCCGTAAAGAGAGGAACTTAGTTTAAAGAAAAAGGATCGTCTGAAAGATGTACTTAATATTAAATAAACAGTATGGTTCAAGAAGTGAATAAAGTTGAGCTTTATTGTCTCTTGTTATACATGCATGCAGCGCCTCGTATGGGGGTATGCCGCTAGTAGGCGCCGGACTCGTCTAGCCGTGTCCGGGGTTTGAATGACCAATTCAGGTTCTTTGCCAAGCAGAGCCGGATAGCTGTGGGGCTGTCAAGGCAGTCTCCCGTTCTTCCGTGCTCGAGTAACACTTAATACTTCCTTTTAAAGAGATGATGCAGTGTGGACCGGGCATTTTAAGTGTTAGAGATGCATAATGCGGTATTGCGTTAAAGCGGGCGAAAGCTTCGCGTCCCAGTAGTGCTTGATGGCTACTTTTAAACGGGGCGATATGGAAGAGTAACCTTTCGTGACGAAAGTTGTCGGATGAACCGAACACAACTTCTAGCAGTATGGAGCCCGTACAATGGGCATATGGGCCTGGAATTGCTCCTTTAAAGGAGGTGTTGCTACGGCGAATTTTGGTTGGGTTTATCCCCATCCTGCAGATTGTGTCCTGATATATCAGGTTTATGTCACTGCCGCCATCCATGAGGACTCGTGTAAATCGGAATCCGTCGATTATAGGATCCAGTATCCATATGGGCCTGGAATAGTCCTGATGGTCGAAGGTGATTGGTTTTGACAACCAGTGTGTGGCGCGCCTTTTAGTGGGTGCCGCTCTGTTTTTCCCTTTGATCACGTGAAGTGAGTTCTTGTTTTAACCTCTTGTGGGAAAGTCTTTTGTTTTCCGGGGCTCTGCTTGTGGCGCTCGTCGTCATCTTCACTTGGTGTGTCGAGCCCCTTGTGTTCGGCGTTCAGTCTGCCAGACTGTTTGAAGACCCAACAATTTCGTTGGGTATGGTTAGCAGGCCTCCCAGGAGTACTATGGATTTGACATATCTTGTCCAAGATTTTGTTTGGATAGCTCATCGCTATTGTCCTTAAGGGGCAGTTTTTTGTTGTTCTGCCGTGAGCTTTTGAATCCGGCGTTGACCGCCGCGCTCTTTTGACCGTTCCCCTTAATCCGGCGTTGGTCCTTGTTGTGCCGTGGTTTCCCGTTTCCATACCTGACTTCGGATGTACTTGGGTCGTTGGTACTGCGTCTTGCTAGCCAGCTGTCCTCTCCCACGCAAAAGCGGGTCATGATGCTTGTTAATGCGGCCATTGTTCTTGGTTTTTCTTGGCCGAGGTGCCTGGCAAGCCATTTGTCTCGGACGTTGTGTTTGAAATCTGCTAAGGCTTCGGCGTCCGGACAGTTGACTATTTGGTTCTTTTTAGTATGGAACCTGTTCCAGAATTTCCGGGCTGACTCTCCGGGCTGTTGAGTTATGTGACTTAGATCGTCTGCATCCGGAGGGCGGACATAGGTCCCCTGAAAATTTGCCCGAAACGCGTCCTCGAGCTCTTCCCAGCTTCCAATGGTATTTTCAGGCAGGCTTTTAAGCCAATGCCGAGCTGGCCCTTTGAGTTTAAGGGTAAGTATGTTATGGCGTGGAGATCATCTCCTCTAGCCATGTGTATGTGGAGGATGTAATCCTCGATCCGAACTCGTGGTGCATTGTTCCGTCGTATGACTCTATGTTTACGGGTTTGAATCCCGCTAGAAATTCATGATCTAGCACCTCATCGGTGAAACATAGGGGTGTGTGGCGCCCCTATATTTGGGTGTGCCGTGATCTTCGGAATTTTGGCGTATTGCATTGCTTTGACGAGCATGCTTTCTTGGCCCATAGATGGACCTAACTGGGCCATCCTTGTGATGTTATTCCTTATGCGGATCGCATATTGTCTTGTGTGCGGCACCATTCGCCGCTCTCTTTTTGCCGTGAGATCGTCCATCCGACCGAGTGGCCTTCTTGCTTTTTAATTGTTGGGGCTTTAAGGCCTCCTCGTCGAATTCGGGCAGTAGCTTTCTTTTCGGGAAGCTCTTTGTTTTGTTCGTCGCCCGTACTTGTATCTGCGGTGCTGAATACTTTGCTCCATCGATCCTGAGTGCATCTTCCGCTGTTTTGAGCTTCCGCTTCTGTTTTTCAGGCTACGCGCAGCGGGACGAGCCTTTTACGGAGGTCATTTTGCTCCAATAGTTTGTCCGGCCGATCGTCGGACTGTTGTCTTCATGGGACATATTGTTTATCCAAGTTGTCTTGTTAGGACGATTGCTCGATAGCTTGTTCGTTGTCCACCGGTTCGCCCTGCTCTATGCCTGGGTCTTTGTTGAGGCGGGACTTTGTTCGGCGTTTACGTTGCCGTTTTGACTGCTTTTCGAGGGATTTATCCTTCGTAGCGTCCCATTGTTCCTCGTCTTCATTTCCTTTAGGTGTATCCACCATGTATACATCATGAGATGAGGTGGTTGTCGAGCATCCTATAGGTGCTGGCTCATTGTTGTCTCCTACATCCTCGTCCATACCGTCGATGTCTTCGGAGTCGAAATCGAGCACGTCGTGTAAGCTTTCGACAGTGGCTATGAAGTGGGTGGTGGGTGGGCGTTGAATTTCTTCGTCGTCCGCGTCCCAACCTTCCTGACCGTAGTCCGGCCAGGGCTCTCCGGATAAAGAGAGAGACTTTAGTGAATTCAGGATGTCGCCAAAGGGCGAGTGATGAAAGATGTCCACGGCCGTGAACTCCATGACCGGTGCCCAATTGGGTTCGATTGGCAGGGGCGCGTAGGGTTCGGAGTCCGGAGAGGAGTCCGGCACCCTGGAGTCGAGGTCTTCGCAAAGGACAGGGATGGAGTTCGGCTCGATCGCCGTAGAGATTGTAGCCCCCGAGGCGGTGTCCAACCAATCGTCCTCGATCGGGGAATCCGGCTCCGGATTAAGGGTCGGAGCGGATACTGGTGCGGCCTCCGGGGCACTGTTCGGTGGCAGAGGTAGATCATGCCCATCGAAACAGTGCGGCACGCTTGGCTGCGGCTCGAATCCATCGAAGATCAAGTCTCCGCGGATATCAGCCAAATAGTTCAAACTTCCAAATCTGACCTGATGGCCAGGGGCGTAGCTTTCGATCTGCTCCAGATGGCCAAGCGAATTGGCTCACAGTGCAAAGCCGCCGAACACGAAGATCTGTTCGGGGAGAAAAGTCTCACCCTGGACCGCGTCGTTCTTGATGATCGAAGGAGCCATCGGGCCTATCGGTGACGACACAGAGGAGCTCTCAATGAAATCACCAATGTTGGTGTCAAAACCGGCGGATCTCGGGTAGGGGGTCCCGAACTGTGCGTCTAGGCGGATGGTAATAGGAGACAAGGGACACGATGTTTTTACCTAGGTTCGGGCCCTCTCGATGGAGGTAATACCCTACTCCTGCTTGATTAATATTGATGATATGGGTAGTACAAGAGTAGATCTACCATGAGATCAAGGAGGCTAAACCCTAGAAGCTAGCCTATGGTATGATTGTTGTTCGTCCTACGGACTAAAACCCTTCGGTTTATATAGACTCCGGATAGGTTAGGGTTACACAGAGTCGGTTACAATGGTAGGAGATCTACATATCCGTATCGCCAAGCTTGCCTTCCATGCCCAGGAAAGTCCCATCTGGACACGGGACGAAGTCTTCAATCTTATATCTTCATAGTCTTGGAGTCCGGCCGTGACAATAGTCCGGCTATTCGTACACCCCCTAGTCCAGGAGTCCCTCACTCTTCTAACCAAAATCTCTTTGATGATCAGGTGGAGGAGGCTGAATCAAGATGATAGTATACTTGTCATGGTTTAATGGCGGGTCATCCACCACCATGACACTCCTCTGTAGCCGATGACCTGGTCCTCTCTCAATGCTGGCACCGAGCGGGGCGAACGCGAACGGCCTGACTGGAAAGTTCGCCATCTTGTCACCTCCGATGATCGCCGGTGTAGCCGAGTTCTTGGAAGGCGATGGAGGAGCGAGTTTGGAAGAGGGAGAGGTGGTTTTGGAAACAGGGGAGACTGGACAGGATTGGGTCCCTCGGCCGGTGGAGTTGACAGTTGAAACAGGGGGGAGGCGTATCGGCATGCAATGAGCAGGTGCCACGTCAACATGTGGTGGGATATTCTGTTTAGCTTGCCAAACTGACCTCCGATTTTTACCTAAAGCGTTGCGATTTCCACGATTTTGTTTTTGGGAGCCAATCGGGAAAAAACCATCTTGAGCAATAAATCCAGGGGTACCCAAGGCGAGTATGGGCTGCCATAAGTATTTGGGCCAATGAGGCTGTTGTTGTTGACCATGGGCTTTATGACCCAAAAAACCGCACGAATCACACCGAATAAGACCCGGACATTGGTTAGCTTGGTGGTCCTTTCTACGGCAAGCTCGGCATGCAGGGTTACGGCCCATCTTGCATGTAGCCTCCGTCGAACGTGCCATAGTGCAGGTGCACTCATGTTCCAGTTGAACACATCTTTGGCAAAACTTCCCGGGGCAGTCTCCAGCCAAATGGCCAAATCGAGAGCAGTTCAAACATTTCAATAATCTTGCATCAATGTAATCCTGAGGAGGCACATCTTTGATCTAAACCATAGCTTTAACCTCGTTATTGAATACCCGACTTGCCAACCATCCATAATGTGAAGTAGCTTTTCATCCGGGATAGATTGCCAATACAATTCCTTGAATTGAGGGCCTTGAAAAGATGTGCGGGCTGTAGGCAAGAAATCCTTCTGATTGAAAGCGAATTCCCCCAACCGAATATGCAAATCATGATCCGGAATAATAGGAAAGTTGAACTTGCCAAACAGAATACTCTCATCGGCCGGTGAGGTAACCACACTCGCCGCCGGCTGCTCCGCATAATGAGAATTAACCAAAAGTTGATGATCCCGAACCCGATTAGATCGTATAGCGATCAGTTTTAGCCGTACCTCCGGAAGATGTTTGTCTACATGCCAGCTCATGTCCGAATGATCCATACCAGAGAGATCACTGCGGAAGAGGTGAAAATGACAAATGAAATCAGGCCAAATGCGATCCTTAAGACCATAGACAAAATGTCCAACTCGATTAGAGGCCACAGAAAACGGAAAGCGACGATCACTTAACATAAAACCCTAAACCCGAACTGATTCCTCCAATGCAAGATTGCCGGGCAAGGGCCTGATTCTTACGTAAGAGGGAACGAGGCCGAGGAGAAGGAAACCACGAGGAAAAATTCCTTGGCAGATCTGGGGTTGGCCGGTGAGAAGTGCACCGTAGATTGGAACTTGTCACGTACCTGAGATTCAATCGCTAGACCAGGGGAGGAATCCCAATGGAGAAGACTCTCCATGAGGGGAAGGTGGCTGTCACCGCCGGAGTGGCCAGGGACAGGGGGTGGTGGCCGCCGGGGCCGGAGTGGCCGCCGGCGGAGGGGGAGTCGCCTAGGAGGGGGAGTCGCCTAGGACAGGTCTCTATTAGCAAAGTAGCATTTTTTATTATTTCTCATGTTGTACTGTCATGATTGAAGATGAATAGATTGAAATTTTTCTCGCACAAAAATGAAGGAGATATTTTGTTGTTAATTTACCTTTTTCTGTATCGTGAAGAGTCATTTCTTTCTCGTTTTTATTTGGTTGATCGAGTTTCACTTGCCAGTTGTCTAACAAGTTGATGTTAGAAGTCATCTCACCAATCTGCTAATGTCTTTTTGGCTTGGCATGGAGTATGGTTGGTGCGACTATCGACCAATCTATCTTTAAGATGTTGACTGGGGCATGACTTCATGTCCGAGGTGAAATCATTTATCCCGACCGTTATTGGTCGGGCTCAGCGGCGATGAACTTGTGTGGTTACCTTATTAAATGTGTTGTCTACTTGCCATTATACTCGTCTTCATTGGTTGGTCTCAGAAACCAGGATGAAAATTCTTGACCACACCATCTTCGCTAGACGTGGTGATGGTGGCATGAGGACCTTTATTAATTTTTGAAGGCGTTGTTTTGTAAGAAGTCAACATTTTTTCAATAAAGGATGTTTTTATTGACTCAAAATGTAGCACCATGTGGATACAAAACATAATGCGTGACACTCGACCTCTCCATAGTTATGATGAACACAACCTATTGTTGTAGTGGGTTTTAACCCTATTTGAGGTCCCACCTCTATCCTACATGGAGTGAAACCCAGGCAGTCGATCGACACAAGTCAAGGCACTGAACAATAGTTCAAGCAATTCCCCATGGATCCAAGTAGACTGCTTCGACAACGGAATTCCAGGCAAGGCTTCATGGTCAACAAGTCAAAGGAGGAAGACCTGAAACTATTTATAGCATCCCTAAAAATATTTATTTTCCCTAAAACCATAAAACCGAAAAACAAGAACTGCCATCCATGGAGATGCTCTGCAATGCTAGAAAAGAACAAAAAGCACCGTCAGCTACAAGGAACATTGTGAAAGTGCTAGTTATCGACTGGAGGGGGGGGGTGAATAGGCGATTTTTATGGAAGTCTTCAAAACACGAGGGTTTTGAAGACAAACAGTAGAAATGAACCTATTGATATGCAGCGGAAGGTAGACTACACTAGACGGGCCATAGTCAAGTAAGCAATGTAGTGAAAGTACGAAGACTATCAACAGCTAGATAGTATGGATCAGGATGGAAGGCAGTATGAAGCCAAACAGCAAACAATCTTGACACAGTGAAGACAATCAGATCATGCAAACAGGCAATGACTTCACAAAGACAAACTGTAATGTAAAAGGAAGTGGAGGATAGAACCAGTTGCTTGGTGAAGACAAGGATTTGGTAGACCAGTTCGATTCTTTGTGACAAATCTCGTCTGGTTAGGGAGGCTGAGATTTAACTCAGAAGACCGCATCTTCACCTTATTCCCCTTGAGCTAAGGACACCTAGTCCTCGCCCAATCACTATGGTAAGTCTTCAAGGTAGACTTCCAAACCTTCATAGACTTCATTCACTGGCAATCCACAATGGCACTTGGATGCTCAGAACGCGACGCCTAACCGGCTGGAAGATTCACAGTCCTCAAGTGTAACAAGTCTTCAGGTCACGCGGACAGAAAGACTTCAGTGATGCCTAACACTCTTTATCTCTGGGTGTTTTGGGCTATGTCCTCGCAAGGACCTCTCTCTCAAATGCTTCGGAGGTGGGTTGCTCTCAAACGACAAAAGTCGTGCACTAACTCTGACCAGCCACCAATTTATGGTGTAGAGGGTGGGCTATTTATAGCCAGGAGGCAACCCGACCTGAATTGCCCGAAATGACCCTGGGTCACTAAGTAACTGACACATGTCCAACGGTCGGATTTCAAACACACGCGACAGCTTGACTTGGGCTGCAAGTAAAGCTAACTCATCTAGCTCTGGATGAGATTTTCTCTCATTGTCTTCGCTCGAAGACATAGGATTTGGTTGAGCATCACTTCAGTCACTCTGACTTTGTTCACTGGAACCCCACTTAACAGTACGGTGGTTCCTATGACTCAACAAAGAAGAAAAGGAAACTACGAAACAACTATGTCTTCGTACTCCATAGTCTTCATATGAATGTCTTCTCATCTCATAATCTTCATAGTGAATGTCTTCACGAAATACCATTGTCTTCAATGTCTTCACACATTTTTAGGGGTCATCTCTGGTAGGTAAACCAAATCAGTAATGAACAACTACCTGTGTTATCCTGCAATTCTCGCAAACACATTAGTCCCTCAACCAAGTTTTTCGTCATTACTCCAAAACCAACTAGGGGTGGCACTAGATGCACTTACAATCTCCCCCTTTTTGGTGATTGATGACAAACCGGTTGAAGTTTTCAACGGGGATAAAAATATGTGAGAGTTAAGGATAAAAGCATTGTCTTCATAAGTTGCAAAAGGCTCCCACTGAAGATGTGCATATAAGTATTTTGCTTTTGAATGCAAATGCACATGGCAGGTTTTACTTTGTGGAGATCCTCTTCAAATTATGAAGACAATTCATCATGCATATAAAGAGATAACAAAGATAATGACATGCATGGACGTTTGTGGAATGGCTTCATGCGGGATTTATCATCACATCACAAGGTAGCAGAAAAAGTAGCAGACGACCATGGAGTTTAAGTGTTACAACTCAAAAACCAAATTGTTTCAAAAGACGAGAGTTGTAAAGACTTAGCAAAAAATAATGCAACCACCCATAAGGACCCGCTTGAAGACTATCAACTCATATGCTTCTCCTCCTTTTGTCGGTAATGACCAAAAAGGTTTGAAGACATAGAGTATCTACTCGTTCCCAGTTGGAGTAGATGATGGAGCAGGGTCATCATTGGAGTTTGGTGGTGCAGACGGGCCTGACGCAGAATCCAGATGCAGTGCAGCCATGGTCGGTGAAGTGGCGTCGTCTTCTTCATCGACGAATCTCGCAACAACAGTTGCAGTCGAAGACGAATGTTCAGAATCTTCAATAGATGGAGTGCGACGCCAGCTTGCATTTGGTGGAGGCCTGGAGTCAAGCTTGAAGTTCTCTGTGAAGCCATCTTCGCAAAGATTGTCTTTAGGACAGAGCATTGTGAGGCTCTTCCAGGACCGCCGACAGGCTTCATGAGCAACAAATGAGTTCTTGGTGGCCAAGTTACGGATGCGATTGACATCCACCAAGAGACTCTACATCGACGCTTGACCAATCATGATGCTTATCCCGCTCGATGCAATGCCACAAGAAGCTCTCGGTCATTGAGTACACGAGAATGCTTCTGAGGCCTTTGGGAAATTGTACTTGCAGTGGCTTCAGTGTTAGCACGGTGTGGCACTCTCATGTTTCCAGCCAGAGGATAAGCGGGGGTTGCAGCATTGGGGACAAGGATCCCTTCAATTGGTTGCGATAAGCTTTGATATTCAGCATTCTGAAGATGTAGGGGCTTCTTGGCAGGCTCAGGGTAGATGGCTTCAATCGACAGATCAACTTCAGGCAGAAAAGCAATGTGGTTGCATGCTGAAGGCTGATAGTCAATGGTGGAATGAAGCTTAATCAGGCGCATCACCCATGGAGCATAGAACTTCAGGCCAAACAGATCAATTCCAGAAGCAGCAAGTTGTCTGATGAAGAAATCCTGAGTGTTGAATCTGATGCCATTGATGATATAGAATACCAAGGTCTTCATGGCTCCTTCAAGTTTAGCTTCAGAAGAATGTCCCTTGATCGGCCATAGAGTACGCCTTAGAATATGGTATACTATGCGTGGCAAGTACTTGAGGTCCTTCACAAAGAACTCCTTTGGGTATTCAACGTCTTGAGGCAATGGCTTCATCATGCTAAGCATCTGGCTCATGTTTGGCTCAGGCCTCTGAAAGATACTCTACAGTTCATCCCTATGAAGCTGACAACCAGGTTCATATAACTCACCTGGAGTGGGAAGGGAAGTAAGCTCGATGATGTCTTGAGCTTTGGCTTCGTGATGTACATCACCTGTCATCCACTCAAGGACCCAAGTCTTCGGATCCCTCTTGTAGCCGCGAATATGGAAGGTGGCATAGAACAGCAGTAGACGCTCTTCATTCCAGTGTTCTTTGTCAATCACAAAATGCAGAAGACCAACATCCCTGAAGCAGTCAAGAGCTTCTTCTAGACATGGCAGCCCAGCTATAGCTTCATAATCCAGACGCATGTGTGGAAAGATCTGCTCTTGGTTGTACATGATGCATGAGTAGTAGCTTCGCTGCTGATGGCTCCAGAATCTATCTGAGGAGATCTTTGGCTTCGTGTAAGGGTTCTTGGCACTGTCAAATAAAGTATTGTGCTCTCTGAAGCTGTGCATGCTAAAAGAACCTTGTGTAGTTACAACACTTGGAAGCCTTGGCAGCCTAGGCTTGGCTTCTGAACTTAAGGCCTCTGCTCCACATGGTAATCATATTGTGGCCCGGGAGCAGTGGGTGGAATCATAACAGGCCATCTGACTGTGACAAGCTGACCTTCACGATTGACTGCCTGTTCCATGGTGTGAGGCCTTGGAGGAGGAATAACGCCATCCGAGACGATTGGTGTCAAGGTGACTTCAACATTCACATTAGCTTCAGGCTCCACATTGTCTTCAGCCATGACTGAGTCATTAGCTTTAGTGGCATTGTTTGTGGCAGCCTCAGGGTGTTCAGCCTCCATCTGTTCAAGGACCGGAGGATCGGGCACAATCACATTCTCCTCGATAATGACTTGATCACTTGCTGGGGGTGTGGCAACTCTTTCTTCTTCTCTTTCTCCTTTGTCTTCATCGACTGATGCAGCCGGAATGTCTTCAGCAGTCTTGGCTTCAGACTCCGAGGCAGTCGCAGAAGGAGTGGCTTCAGAAAACACCTGACGTGCTACTAAGCTAGTTTGTTGCGCTTCTCCTTCTGGAATGCTGGACATGGAGACTGTAGCCGGAGGCCCTTGCGAAGCCTGTGGAACGCTGGCGATGCCTTTGGAGAAGGAGCGGTCTGTTCCATGTAGTCTTCATCATCAAGGACTGAAGACATAACTCGAGCAGGGGGAGTACGTGGTGTCTCATCTTGTACTGGGGTGTCTTGTTGTTGGCGCTCGGCCCATGAGTCATCTTGAGCGATTGACGTCAATGGACGACCAATGCTAATGAGTCCACTGCTCGTGTGAGCAGGCGATGATACCGATTGGGGCTCGAGCTGAGGAAGGACTACATCATCATCTACATTGGCTTCGTGACCAATGTCTTCAGCTGCGATGGTGTCAGCATCTGGTATTTCTTCACTTACATGAGCCTCTATGGAAGCAGGCTCATGAATCACAAGACGACGCTCTTGGTTGGTTGAGGCAGGAAGAGCGACTGAGATGGGTTCAACATTGAGGGGCTCTGTGGTAGCAGTATGCTTTTTCTTTGAAGACCTTGAAGCTTGGTCTTCAACTTCTTCTTGGAGGGAGCATCATTAGAAGATTCCTTGT
Source organism: Aegilops bicornis (assembly GCA_021605145.1). Lineage (NCBI taxonomy): Eukaryota > Viridiplantae > Streptophyta > Magnoliopsida > Poales > Poaceae > Aegilops > Aegilops bicornis. Next base: position 273,450,509 of record CM038669.1, read on the forward strand.
GCTTCCTCTTTCTGGCTTCAGCCTCGGCTTGCCATGTCTTCTTCATCTCTGAAGCTGCTGAGGGAACCTTTGGCTTCGAGCCTGTCATGCTGGCAGGGAAGACAATGCTTGGAACTTCCTGCCATTGAGCTTCGGATTGGGCCGCAGCAGACTTCTTCTTTTATTTGGCAGCCATACTGGGGTAGATTCTAGGACGGCCAAGAGCCTTTTGCTTTTCAGCTTCATTGTGGGCTTGGACATACTTCTGCGTATAGTACTTCATGCGCTCGCGTGAGCCTTTGGCTTCATCACGCTTCTTGTGGAATTCTTCCTTAAGATCATGCAACATCTTCTTGAAGATTTGAACATCAGCCACACTGAGCTTGGCCATGTTCTTCTTAAAATGTGCCTTCTCATGATCGATCTTGTTCTTGAGCTCGATGGTTTTCTGAGCCAAGGCCAATTCATTAGCAATGGCTCCGTGAAACGTGACGCTTATGTCCATGGGCAGCTGAAGGTCATCAATACTGATGCTCTAGTCATCAAACCATTCATCAATGAAATTATTCAGAATATCAACATCAAAGAGGGGCAGATCATTGCAGATCTCTGCCTCCTGCTTGCTCTTAATTAGCATCTCAAGAGCTTCATCACCATGATCTTCATCACTTGATAGATCAATGATGTCTTCTTTGTTGTGCAGTACTGTAGGTGCATCTACTGCCACCCCTAGTTGGTTTTGGAGTATTGACGACAAACCTGGTTGAGGGACTAATGTGTTCGTGAGAATTGCAAGATAACACAAGTAGTAGTACCTCATTAATTCGGTTTACCTACCAGAAATGACCCCTAAAAATGTATGAAGACATTGAAGACAATGGTGGTATGTGAAGACAATCACATCGAAGCTTATAACTCGAGAAGACATTCACGTGAAGATTATGAAGCGCGAAGACATAGTTGTTTTGTAGCTTCCTTTTCTTCTTTGCTGAGTCATAGGAACCACCGTCTATTAAGTGGGGTCCAAGTGAACAAAGTCAGAGTGACTGAAGTAATGCTCAACCAAATCCTATGTCTTCGAGCAAACACAATGGGAGAAAATCTTATCTAGAGCTGGATGAGTCAGCTTTACTTGTAGCCCAAGTCAAGCTGCCGCGTGTGTTCGAAATCTGACCGTTTGAACACGTGTCAGTTCCTTAGTGACCCAGGGTCATTTCGGACAAATCAGGTCGGGTTGCCTAGTGGCTATAAATAGCCCACCCCCTACACCATAAATTGGTGGCTGCTCAGAGTTAGTGCACGGCTTTTGTTGTTTGAGAGCAACCCACCTCCGAAGCTTTTGAGAGAGAGAAATCCTTGTGAGGACAAAGCCCAAAACACTCAGAGCCAAAGAGTGTTAGGCATCACTGAAGTCTTTCTGTCCGCGTGACCTGAAGACTTGTTAAACTTGAGGACTGTGAATCCTCCAGCCAGTTAGGCGTCGCGTTCTGAGCATTCAGGAGTCATTGTGGATTGCCGGTGAACAAAGTTTGTCAAGGTTCGAAAGTCTACCTTGATGACTTACCAGAGTGATTGGGGAATAAGGTGAAGACGTGGTCTTCTGAGTTGAACCTCAGCCTCCCTAACCAGACGTACAATTGTCACAACAACTGGAACTGGTCCAACAAATCCTTGTCCTCACCAAGAGACTGGTTATATCTTCTGCCTCTCTTTACTTACAGTTTGTCTTCGTGAAGTCATTGCATGCTTGCACTATCTATTTGACTTCACCGTATAACTACTTGTTCTGATTGGCTTCATACTATCTTCCATCCTGATCATTACTACCTAGCTGCTATTAATCTTCGTGCTTTCACTTCTTTGAATACTTGACTATGGCTTGCCTAGTGTAGTCTACCTTCCGCTGCATGCTATTAGGTTCATTTCTATTGTTGTCTTTGAAACTTCCATGTTTTGAAGACTTTCATGAAAATCACCTATTCACCCCCCTCTAGTTGATAACTAGCACTTTCAATTGGTATCAGAGCCAGGTACTCCCTTATTCTGTGTGATTTGATTTAACCACCTGGAGTTTTAGCTATGTCCACTGCAGGGATAATCAAAGTCTCTGCTGCGTGCCCTGTCTTCGATGGCACTGATTACCCCTACTGGAAGAATAAGATGTGCATGCATCTTGAAGCCATTGATGTCGATCTATGGTATGTCGTCAAGAACGGCGTTCCCAAGACTGGTGAAGGTGTCACCCCTGCTGATGTCAAGAAGTTTGTTCAACTGGATTCTACCGCGAAGAAAATCATCTGCGGTCATCTGACCAAAGGACAGTATGGCCGTGTGAGCGCTCTGGAAACTTCGAAGCTAGTCTGGGACTGGCTCTCCAAGGTCAAGAAAGGCGTCTCAACCCAGAGAGATCAAAGGATCAGTGTTCTTCGCAACCTCTTCAACCGCTTCAAGAGAAACGACAATGAGAATGTCCAGCTCATGTTTGATCGCCTCACTAACATCACAAATGAGCTTCATGCTCTCGACGCCACTGAGATCACCAAGCATGAAATCGTCAAGACACTCCTGAGATCACTTGACAGCTCGTTTGACACCCTAGCCCTGATGATTCAAGAACGCCCTAACTTCAAGACACTCGGTCCGTCTGACATACTTGAGAGGCTCAACACACATGCGTTTCAGCTATCTGAGCAAAGAGACATCTATGGTTCGAACTATGGCCGAACTCGCGCTTTGAAGGCAAAGGCTGTTTCCTCATCTGAAGAAGAATCTGATGTAGTTCTGGTGATCCTGAAGACATTGGAAAGGAGCTTGCTATGCTTGTGAAGAAGTTCCAGAAGTTCACCAAGAAAAAAGGCTTCAGAAAGTCTTCATGATCCAGCTCAAGAAATGATGAAGCTTCTACTCATGACCACAAGAAGAGAACATGCCACAAGTGCAAGAAACCTGGTCACTACATCTCTGAGTGTCCACAGTGGGACAATGAAAACAACAAGAAGAAAATGAGAAAGGAATATGATTCTGATGACAAGAAGAAGAAGAAATCCTCAAAGTCTTCTTCCAAATCTTCATCGAAGTCTTCATCACACAAGAAGAGCTCATCTGGCAAGGCTCGTGCTTTTGTTGGCAAGTAGATGGATTCAGAGGAGGAGTCTGCTTCTGAGGAGGCGGAGGTGGAGTCTGAGGAGGAGTCCGACTCTGGCGTTGCATGTCTGGCTCTAGCTACAACCTACGTTGCCAAGTCCATCCTCAACACTGAAGACAATGGCTCCATCACCAACGCTGATGCTAATGACAAGGACGACTCCGCTCCCACCTACTGCTTCATGGCACGTGGTGCCAAGGTAAACTCAGGCGATGCTTACTTTCAAACATCAAGCGAAGATGACTCTGATTGTGAATCCAAACCCAGCTACAAAACACTTGCTAAAATTGCAACTGAACAACAGAAAGCTATGGAACATATTCAAAAACTGTTAGACAAAAGCGATGATCTGTTGGACGCGGAAATGACCCGATCTCAGTCCTTAATTGAAGACATAAAAAATCTTCATGTTAAGTATGAGGAACTTGAAAGTCGTGATGAAACACTCTCAACAACTCATGAAAAGCTTTCCTACGATTATGTTCAAAGGAAGCAAGAACTTGAGAAATTGAGAGCGGCTCATGAAGATCTTCAAAAAGAGAATGAGTCATTTTGCGCTCAACAGATTAGTCCCGCTCAGGAAGGATTTGAGCAACCATGTCTAAAATGCCTTGAGCGTGATAATGCTACTTCTTTTGCTGAATGTTCTACTGCTGCCAGGGACAGATGCAGGGGGGACGAGGGGGGGCTAGACCCCCCCAACGATGTTGTTTTCGCTTAATAGCGATGAGGTTTTTCGCTAATCACCCGTATGCTTGAGGTGTTTCGCCCCCACAGCCGGCTGTACATACATGCGTGGCGTGAAACAGCTCCTCGGGCCAGCCCAACCCATATGCAGTGCAGTTACTGCAGTAGATTTTGTAGGCCGAGCCCAAAAGAATAAGAAAAGCCCAACGTTTCCTGGCTAGGTCAGGGACTCACGCACGCACGCACGCACATCGTTTCCTGGCAGCTAGATCGATCATCGATGCCTCACGCGGTTATGCCTGGTCGTCTGCCGCTTGATCCATCGATGTACAGTTTTCAATCTATAACTCTCGATTTGCAGCGAGGGAGATCTAGCTTGCGGCCGCATCGACCGGCCTTATGGCTTAAGCGACGTCAAGGGCTGACGAGGCAAGAGAAATCGTTAGGTTAGTCACTTCTCTCATTTTTACTTGCTCCATCATCCCATGGTTTATGTTGGAAAACTACATTAATTTGTGCCTTTAGCATCATGGGCCTTTTTACATTGTCTATCTTACATGCGAAGTATTTAGTTCATACATGTGAATTGCAATCTCATTTGATTTGCGAAAACTTTTGATTAAAATTGAATACCTAATAGCTGACACCAATTTTTTTATAGCCTAGTAAAATTTAGTTCATCAGCCTAGGCTAGTTTCGCTGCATGATTTTGTTACCAGTCCCTACGTTAGAGGCAAAAGCTCGCCCCCCCTATGTTAGAATCCTGGCTCCGTCCCTGACTGCTGCTACTGGTGCAATATCTTCAACTGTTGATGTGGTAACTAAACCCTCTGCTGAGGATGCCACTACTATTAATGATGAAAATGCTAGGTTGAAGACATTGCTTGAGACAGAGATGTACAAAAGTCTCAAAGGGCATCAGACACTGTGCGATGTCCTCAAAAAGCAGATTCTGAACCGAAACCCTAGAAAAGAGGGTGTTGGGTTCGAGAGTAAAATGAATGTTGATGGTTCTTACTTGAAGCCTGAGCAGTATCCCAAAACCACATGGGTTGCTGCAAAGGGACCTTCTGTGGATCCATACACCTTATCTGGCTTCACTTGTGCTAACCCAATTATCATTGATGAATCCTTTGATGCAAACTATAAACTGTTTAAGAATCAGAATGGTGAAGTGTTTGCTAGGTATATTGGTACTAACTGCAGGAATGGACCACCTATGAAGAAGATCTGGGTGCCCAAAAAGTGTCTTGAGAATCTTCCTGTGAATGTCATCATGACACCACAAGGGAAGAAGACAAACCCCAGACCAAAGGCTACATATGGCCCAAAGGCTTCATACAGACACATGACTCACCTGAGAAACCCTAACGCCAATGTCTTGCAGGGAAATCATACTCAAACTTATGAATATGAGTCCGTGTCATCAAACCGCTATGTTCATAAGACTAAGAACTATTCTGCTTATTCATATGAGTACTATTCACCTCCTACAAGGCTATTTGCTAGGGCTCCAAAGCCGAAGTTCTCAGATGCTGCTCTTAGCCTTTTGCTTCTAAGCCACCCCTGAAAATGTGGGTGGTTAAGCAAAATTAACCTTCTTTTGCAGGGAAAGGTCTCCAGCCGGAAACCAAAGCCGTCCGATGCTTTTGCTGGGGACCTAAAACATCTTGTAGGGCGCAAGATAAAATGCCCAAATGGTCTTAGTATGTATTTTGTTCCTGAATCGCTTGCCAATCATCCTGTCAGTCCTAACCTTGATCTGAGCTTTGATAATCCTCTTGTGCGTCAAATGTTTATGCTTCACAATATTCTTGGTGAAGCCTATCCCCTAACTGCATCTTGTAGGGTATGGCACCTCATGCTTGAGTGGATTATGGACAGCGAATGCACTAATCATATATTTGGTGATCAAAGTCTTCTCATGGACTCAACCTTACGTCCATCGACAAGAGTCACATCACATTTCTTGACCTTTGGTAAAAGCAAGGTATTGGGTCTAGGTAGAGTTGCAATCTCAAAGGATCGACACATGGATAAGTGATGCTTGTTGAATCCCTTGGCTTCAACTTAATGTACGCCCAATGCTTTGTGACTTGAACATGATTGTGATATTTGGAAAATATCGTTGCCTTGTACTAGTGGAATCTGACAAGTCTCTAGTCTTTGAAGGGTATCGAAAAGATGATTTGTACATGGTAGATTTCTCAGCAGGACCACAGCTGGCCGTATGTCTACTAGCAAAGGTTCAAAGTGCTGGCTCTGGCATCGGTGGCTAGGACATGCGAGCATGAGGAATCTGTACACTCTCGCGAAGAAGAAACAGGTCATAGGCATAGAGGGCGTCAAGTTCAAGAAGGATCACTTATGCGGTGCCTGCGAAGCTGGAAAGATTACGAGGGCCAAGCACCCCTCGAAGACAATGATGACGACATCTCAACCCTTCGAGCTGCTCCACATGGACTTATTTGGCCCTACTCACTACTCTACTCTCACTACTACTGCTTGTCTCTATGGCTTCGTCATTGTTGATGATTATTCAAGATATACGTGGGTGCATATAATCCTCTACAAGACTGAAGTGCAGGATGTCTTCAGACGCTTCGCCAACCATGCCATGAATAACTATGGCGTCAAGATCAAGCATATCAGAAGTGACAACGACACAGAGTTCAAGAACAACGGCCTCGACCTTTACCTGGATACATTGGGCATCACTCATGAGTTCTCTGCTTCGTACAGTCCTCAGCAGAATGGCATCATGGAGCGCAAGAACCGAACCCTCATTGAGATGGCTCGGATGATGCTTGATGAATACAAGACTCCAAGAAAGTTCTGGCCCGAAGCCATTGATACTGCATGCCATGTCATCAACCGTGTTTATCTTCACAAGCTTCTCAAGAAGACATCCTATGAACTCTGTTGGTAAGAAGCCAAATATCAGTTACTTCAGAGTATTTGGTGCTAGGTGCTGGATCAAGGATCCACATCACACTTCAAAATTTGCACCAAAAGCACATGAAGGTTTTATGCTTGGTTACGGAAATGATTGCACTCCTACAAAGTCTTCAACCTCTTTCACTATAAAGTGGTTGAAACTATAGATGTGCGGTTCGATGAGACTAACGGCTCGCAAAGAGAGCACCTGCCAAATGTGCTAGATGAAGATCCACCTAGTGAATCCATCAAGCTCATGGAAACTGGAGAGATCATACCTTCTGAGGCACAGGCTGAAGAGGAACTCATCATTTCTGCACCTAATCAACCTTAAGCCAATGTTCAGCCTGAAGACAATACTCCAAATGATGACGATGATCAGCAAGAGCAAAATCTTCGTCCAGTTCATCCTCGTGTTGCAAATGAAGTACAAATTGAGAAGATAATTGATAGCATCAATGCACCAGGTCCACTCACTCGTTCAAGAGCAACACAACTAACAAATTTCTGTGGGCACTTTGCATTTGTCTCAATATCAGAACCCAAGAAAGTTGCTGAAGCCTTCATGGAACCTCAATGGATTCAAGCTATGCAAGAAGAGCTTCAACAGTTCAAGCTTTGAACAATGTGTGGGAACTAGTCAAGCGTCACGACCCTCGCAAGCACAACATAATAGGCACCAAATGGATATATCGCAACAAGCAAGATGAGCATGGTCAAGTTTTCAGAAACAAGGCTCGTCTCGTTGCTCAAGGATACACTCAAGTTGATGGGATAGACTTTGATGAAACATTTGCTCCTGTGGCTAGGCTTGAAGCCATTCACATACTTCTAGCCTATGCAAACCATCATAACATCGTTTTGCATCAGATGGATGTGAAAAGTGCTTTTCTCAATGGCAAGATTGAAGAAGAAGTGTATGTTGCACAACCACCTGGCTTTGAAGATCCAAAGCATCCTGATATGGTATACAAGCTTAACAAGGCATTGTATGGCCTCAAACAAGCCCCTTGCGCTTGGTATGACACACTCAAAGACTTCCCAAAGAGCAAAGGCTTCAAACCTGGTTCCCTGGATCCCACACTCTTCACGAAGACATATGATGGTGAACTGGTTGTGTGCCAAATATATGTGGATGACATTATCTTCGGCTGCACTAACCAGAAATATAGTGACAAGTTTGGACACATGATGCAAGAGCAATATCAGATGTCCATGATGGGTGAGGTGAAGTTCTTCCTTGGTCTTCAAATTCTTCAGCAGAGCAACGACATCTTCATATCTCAAGAGAAATACCTCAAAGACTGCCTGAAGAAGTTTGGAATGCAAGATTGCAAAGGTTACACGACGCCAATGCCAACCAAAAGTCATCTGGGTCCTGACGCCAATGGTAAAGAGTTCGATCAAAAGGTATACCGCTCCATGATTGGTTCTTTACTTTATTTATGTGCATCTAGGCCAGATATCATGATTAGTGTTTGCATGTGTGCCCGATTTCAAGCGGCACCAAAGGAATCACATCACTTAGCTATGAAGCGAATTCTTCGATATTTGGCTTACACCCCAACACTAGAATTATGGTATCCAAAGGGCTCAGAGTTTGATCTAGTCGGATTCTCGGATGCTTATTATGCTGGTGACAAGGTAGATCGCAAGTCTACATTAGGCAGATGTCACTTTCTGGGACAATCACTTGTCTGTTCGTCTTCAAAGAAGCAGAACTGTGTGTCGCTCTCCACTGCTGAATCTGAATACATTACTGCTGGATCTTGCTATGCTCAGCTTCTATAGATGAAGCAAACTCTTAAGAACTATGGCATCCATCTGAAACAAGTACCACTCTACTGCGACAATAAAAGCGCCATCAAGACTGCCAACAACCCAGTTCAGCACTCGAAGACAAAGCACATTGAAATTCATCATCACTTTCTCAAAGATCATGTCATGAAGGATGATATTGATATCATTCATGTCAACACTGAAGAGCAACTGGCAGATATCTTCACAAAGCCCTTGGATGAGAAAAGGTTTTGCAAGTTGCGGTGTGAGCTAAATATCTTGGAATCCTCGAATGTCCTGTGATTAGGCACGCATCCTAACACTTATGCATGTTGATGACTTAGATGTGCAACACACAAAGTAATGTATATCTTCTATCAATGAAGACTTACACTCTGAGTGTGAATACATTGATGCGGAATTTGACTTCGGAGTGCCACGATAATTGTGCGTCGTGTCTGGGTCTAATACTTCCTATACGGTGGGTAACGCCACCACCAAATTCTTGTTTGGCGTGTTTTCTCTTGGCGTTACATTTGCTATGTCTTCGCGTTTGATTTATCTTCAACATTGATTTGTCTTCATGATGATCTTCACTTTGATGATTTAGTCTCACTTAGATATATACATATATTTGTGTTCTGTCCTCTACAACATTCACTTATAGCCATGTCTTCTCGTTTGAATCTTTTGAACTAAGTGAATGTGATCGGACCCTAACCTCTTCTATGCTTCTTCCTCAAATTCTATCTATCCAAATCATATGCTTTCTATCAGAACCGTCGAATGTCTTCTCTGCTTTCTCGTCAGCAGAAGGTACAGAGACAAACATTGATTCTGTTTTAAATGCTTAGTCCTTATTGCCTGAAACCCGGAGAAGCCGGAACGACCACCCGACAGTCCAGGCGTGCGTGGGAACATGGAACAACTTCCAATGTGTTGCATGTTCGCCACGTGTCCCTCAGATGTGAACCGCCAAGGGCACCTGCGTAATTGCGCTGTGTTGTCCCTCTCCCTATAAATGCACATCACATCGTGGTCAAAATCTTTCATCCACCTCTCCACCTCGACAAACCCTAGCGCCACCGCTAGCTCTCGACGACGCCGACGATGAAGCGCTTAGCTGCCGCGACGTCACCGACGCTGTCCTCACGCCGGCCGCGGACCTCGTCTTCTCCGCCGCTGCCGTAGGTGTCCTCCGTCGCCAAGTTAGGGCACGGAAGATCGAACTGCTCGGCCTCCTCTCTACTCCGTCTAGCTGTTCTTCGTGTGGTAATTAAAACTCACATTTTACTGCCTTTTTGATCCGATAGATTCATCTTTCTTCACCAAAAGCGGTTTCTGAGGCCACAAATTTGGATCTATCCTGTTCTGCATCTCATAATATGCCTAGTATATTCACTTATGCTTCACACATAGTTAGATTCCTCACTTGTACCTATTCTTGGATTCGTACAAATCTGGAACCAACTATCAACATATAAGTGAATGTCTTCGCGCTATGAGGTCAATGTCTTCAAACTGATTTATCTTCAAAATCTTCTGAGAATGCGTATGACCTCTTCCCCTTCGCTCGCATCTCTAATGTTGTCACATGTACATGTCCGTGGGAGAATCCCTTGGTTCTCATAGTCTGCATTCAGTCGAAGAGTTCTTACAACATCACATCAATTCTCCCGAAGCTAGTTCTTGTCTGACCAACAGGTGGAAGACTTTGACAGCTTTGAAGCCATTCAGTCTGAACTTCATGGCCACATAAATGTCTGCAAGGAAGGGCGGCAGGCAGCGCCGTGGGGGCACATCAAGGGATTTGCCACCAAATCTCTATGAGCTATACAAGACTGATCCAGAAGAGGATTACAATCAGCGCAAAACTCGAATCCAGTGGATTCGAAGATATTGGGCCGAGCAATGGTTCTAATACAGGTTCGTGACCCAGGAGTATGCTGAGAAGAATTCCATCAAGTGTCCTTGGGGTGATATTCTCTTTCGAAATCTTCAACCCAAGAATAGATTTGAAGCTATTGCTCAGGGTTTCTACCCCTGTATGGTCCATGGACCACATCCTGCAAATGCCGACCCATCATCATTGCTATGGTGTCATGACGATAATCTTTTCAAGCGCAACTTTCAGACTGCAAAGGCATCGGCCAAAGAGAACAAGAAATCGCTGAGATTAGACTTCAACCCCGGTCCTTCTGCTCCTCGGGCTGATGGCACACGCGATGCTAAACCCAATCGGGCCCTTCAACAACCTTGAAGGTCTCATCACGCATATTACCGTTCAGGGGGCAGCCGTGGAGCACTCTGCAGATGACGCTGATTCTGATGAAGCTCCTGCTCCGCCAAAACCACAGAAGCAGAAGAAACCCAAGGCTTCAAAGCCCTCCACTGCACCAAGAGCTTCGCGTGCGAAGCCTCTGGCCACTGCTCCTCCTGCACCAAGTGTGTATTCTAAAGATCTTTCATGCATCTCCAAGACTGAGAAGAAGAAGAAGCCCATGCAGATTACTGGTCAAGCACTAACCCCAGTGATGACGACCTTGGCGACGATGCTCTCGAGTTGCTGATAAAGAGCAAGCAAGAGGCAGAAATCTTCAACGATCTTCCCCTTTTCGATATGGACATCCTGAACAAGTTCATTGATGAGTGGTTTGACAGCCCAAACCTCAGTTTTGATGATCTTCACCTCCCAATTGGCCTCAGCGTCTCCTTCCGCGGAGCCATTGCTCCTGAGCTGCCTCTAGCTTAGAGAATTGTTGAACTGAAGAACAAAATTGACTATGAAAAAGCCCAGTTCAAGAAGCATATGGCCAAGCTTAGTGTGACTGATGTCCAAAACTTCAAGCAAATGATGCATGAGCTCAAGGAGGAGTTACACAAGAAACGTGAAGAAGCTAAAGGTTCACGAGAGCGCATGAAAATCCTCGCTGCTAAATGTGTTCAAGCTTAAAATGAAGCCGAGAAGCGCAAGACACTTGGGTGCCCTGGCATCGACCCCAAGATGGCTGCCAAGAAGAAGAAGCTTCTTTGTGGCCCCAATTTGAAGCATCCAAAGGGAAGAACCTCGCATTGTCTTCCCCGCCAGTATGACAGGAGTGAAGCCAAAGGTCCCCACAGTAGCTTCAGAACTCAAGAAAACAAGGACAGCTGAAGCCGAAGCCAGAAAGTGCAAGTCCAAGAACACCACTGATGATTCTCCACCAACCAAGAAAAGAAAGACAAACAAGAAAGATCGGGCTGCTCCCACAGAGCCCCTTGTAGTCGAGCCAATCTTTGTTGCTCATCCTACGTCCACACACCAAGAGCGTCGTTTGATAGTTCATGAGCCTACTACCACAGAGGCTCCCGAAGCTCAAGAAGATCCAGCTGTTGACCACACCGCAGCTGAAGACATTGGGCCCCAAGACAATGTAGATGATGATGAAGTCCTTCCTCAGATCGAGCACAAAATGGTATGATCGCCTGTTCTAATGAACATCAAACTCATCAGCATTTGTCGTCCTTTGACGCCAATTGCTCTGGATGATTCATGGGTTAATCACCCTCAAGACTCCCCCGTGAAGAAGAATCACCAAGTACTCCCCCGACTCAAGTCACCACTCCGGTGCTTGATGATGACGACTTTGAGGCCCAGCCAACTCCCTCTCCACAAGCGTCACCCGTATTTCACAGGCTTCGCAAAGGACCAAGGCCCCAAGTCACTCGTTCGAGTGTTCCAGAAGGAGAAGAGCACCACCACTCAGTATCACGCCAAGTGTTTCTTGAAGCCACTCCAACTTTGAACATCTCAGAGTCTGAAGCCAAAGCTGCTGAAGACATTCCTTGCATCGGCCCGATGAACAAGAGGAACCCCGTCAAGAAGAAGAACGTGTTGCTACACCCCCGTCCAACCAAGAAGTTGTTCTCGAGGAGAACGTGTCCAACCCTCCAGCTACTCAAGTGGAGGTTGATAACATTGAGGCGGCCACCAACACCAATACTGAAGCCAATGACGTTGTCATGGCTGAAGCAAATGTGGCGCCTGAAGTCAATATGGTGCCAGAAGTTAATGAGCCTGAAGCTTCTAATGCACCTGAAGTCAATATTGCACCTGAAGCCATTACATCACTTGCAGCTCACGTCAATGCCGATGCTCCTGTACTGCCTCCAAGGCCACACACTATCGAGCTGGCATTTGATTGCGACCAACCTGTCATGGTTCACTGGCCCATTCTGGTTCCTCCTCCTACTCCCGGACCTCAGTTTGACTATCATGTGGAGCACAAGCCTCAGGTCCAGAAGCCAAAACCGAGGCTGCCAAGGTTTCCAGGTACTGCAACTTCACCCAGATCTTTCAATGTGAATGGCTTCATTGCACACAACACCTTCTTTTACAGCGACAAGAACCCATACTCAAGGCCAAGAATTTCATCTGATCGGCTCTGGAGCTATCAGCAACGCAGTTATTACTCTTGTGTTCTTTATGATCAAGGGCGCATCTTTCCCCATATGCGTCTAGACTGTGAAGCTATTGCTGGCCTGCCCTGCTTAGAAGAAGCCCTTGATTGTTTCCGAGATGCTGGTCTTCTACAATTTGTGACCGATAAAGAGCACTGGAACGAAGAGCTTCTACTGCAATTCTATGCCACCCTCCACATTCGCGGCTACAACAGGGATCCGAAGACTTGGATCCTTGAGTGGATGACAGGCAATGTACATCACCAAAGCTCTTGATGTTATTGAGCTCACTGGCCTGCCCACTCCAGGTGAACTCTTTGAACCTGGTTGTCAGCTTCACCGCAATGCCTTGGAGAGCATCTTCCAGAAGCCTGAGCCCAACATGAGCCAAATGCTGAGCATGATGAAGCCACTTCCACGCGACGCTGAATATCCAAGGGAATTCTTTGTTGAAGACATAGAGTATCTGCCCCGCACTATTTATCATATTATCAGGCGAACTCTATGGCCTATCAAGGGACATTCTACTGCAGCGAAGCTTGAAGGAGCAATGAAGACATTGGTTTTCTATATCTTGAATGGCATCAGCTTCAATGCTCAAGACTTCTTCATCAGGCAATTGGCTGCATCTGGCTCTGATCTCTTTGGTCTGAAGTTCTACGCTCCATGGGTTATGCGCCTTATCAAGCTTCACTCTGCTGTCAACTATCAGCCGTCTGCGCGCAGCCATATTCTTGCCAGAGGTTGATCCGTCTGTCGAAGACATATACCCAGAGCCTGCCAAGGAGCCCATTTATCTTCACAACGTCGATCACCAAAGCTTCACTCAGCCCATTGAAGGAGTTCTGGCTGCCACTCGTGTTTATCCTTTGGCTGGCAATACACGTGCACCTCATCGTGCCCATACTGAAGCCACTGAAAGCACAATTGCTCAAAGGCCTTGAAAGCGTTCTCGTGTTCTCAATGACCGAGAGCTTCTCGTTGCCTTGCATCATAAGCAAGATAAGTATCACGACTGGCTGAAGTGTCAGATGCAAAGCCTCTTGGTGGATGTCAACCGCATTCACAGCCTTGCCACCAAAAATGCATTTGTCACTCACAAAACCTGCCGGAGATCATGGAAGAGTATGACATTGCTCAGTGCTGAAGCTGATCTTCAAGACGACGGCTTCACAGAGAGATTCAAGTTTGATTCCACTCCTCCCAGGAATGCTGTCTTGCGTCGGACTCCCTCACTTGAAGACTCTGACTATTCATCCTCAGCTGCAACTGTTAATGCCAGAGTCATTGATGACGAAGATGATGCTACTTCATCACCTCCAACTTCGGTAGCGTGTCGACCTTTGCACCAAGTTCTTCTGCACCACCGAACCTCAACGACGACCCTGCTGCTTCACCTACTCCTCATGGGAACGAGTAGAGGCTCTATGTCTTCAAACCTTTTTGGTCCTTATTGACAAAAGGGGGAGAATCATATGAGTTGATAGTCGTCAAGCGGGTCCAGGTGGTTGCTATACTTTTGCCAAGTGCTTACAACTCCCGCTTTTGATACTTCTGGTTCTTTGAGTTGTAACACTTAAACTTGATGGTCGTCTGCTACTTTTTCTGCTATTCTGTGATGCGATGATAAATTCCGCATGTGCGATGATAAATCCCGCACGAAGTCATATTGCAGACGTCCATTTTTCATTATGCATGTCATTATCTTCGTTATGTCTTTTCATGCATAATGAATTGTCTTCATAAGTTGTAGAGGATCTCCACAAGTACAACCTGCCATGTGCATTTGCATTCCAAAAGCAAAATACTTATATGCACATCTTCAGGGGGAGCCTTTTGCTGCTTATGAAGACAATACCTAAATTCCTCACAATTTCACATAGTTTTATTCCCGTTGAAAACTTCAACCAGTTTGTCATCAATCACCAAAAAGGGGGAGATTGTAACTGCATCTAGTGCCACCCCTAGTTGGTTTTGGAGTATTGACGACAAACCTGGTTGAGGGACTAACGTGTTCGTGAGAATTGCAGGATAACACAGGTAGTAGTCCCTTATTAATTCGGTTTACCTACCAGAGATGACCCCTAAAAATGTATGAAGACATTGAAGACAATGGTGGTATGTGAAGACAATCACATCGAAGCTTATGACTCGAGAAGACATTCACGCGAAGATTATGAAGTGCGAAGACATAGTTGTTTTGTAGTTTCCTTTTCTTCTTTGCTGAGTCATAGGAACCACCATACTATTAAGTGGGGTCGAAGTGAACAAAGTCAGAGTGATTGAAGTGATGCTCAACCAAATCCTATGTCTTTGAGCAAAGACAATGAGATCAAATCTTATCCAGAGCTGGATGAGTTAGCTTTAGTTGTAGCCCAAGTCAAGCTGTAACATGTGTCGGGGATATACCCCGCGGTATGACCCGGCCTGACTTGGCGCTTCACCGTGACCCGCCGGAGGACTGGCGACTTGAAAGTGCTAGTTATCGACTAGAGGGGGCGGGGGTGAATAGGCGATTTTTAGGTAAGTCTTCAAGACGTGGAAGTTTCGAAGACAAACAATAGAAATGACCTAATTGATATGCAGCGGAAGATAAACTACAACAAGCAAACCATAGTCAAGTATGCAGTAATGTGAAAGTACAAAGACTAATAGCGACTTAGTGGTAAGGATCAGGATGGAAGATAGTATGAAGCCAACCAACGATAGTAGTCAAGCAATGAAGTCAAACAGTACGACAAATAGGCAATGACTTCACGAAGACAAACTCTAAGTAAAGGGAGGAGAGGATAGAACCGGTCACTAGTTGAAGACACATGATTTGTTGGATCGGTTCGATTCTTTGTGACAACCGTGACGCCCGTTAGGGAGGCTGAGATTCAACTCGAGAAGACCGCGTCTTCACCTTATTCCCCATGAGCTAAGGACACACAGGTCCTCGCCCAATCACTCTGGTAAGTCTTCAAGGTAGACTTCAGAACCTTCACAGACTTCGTTCACCGGCGATCCACAATGACTCTTGGATGCTCAGAACGCGACGCCTAACCGGCTGGAGGATTCACAGTCCTCAAGTGTAATAAGTCTTCAGGTCACGCAGACAGAAAGACTTCAGTGATGCCTAACACTCTTTGGCTCTGGGTGTTTGGGCTTTGTCCTCGCAAGGATTTCTCTCTCTCAAAGGCTTCGAGGTGGGTTGCTCTCAAACGACAAAAGTCGTGCACTAACACTGAGCAGCCACCAATTTATGGTGTAGGGGGTGGGCTATTTATAGCCACTAGGAAACCCGACCTGATATGTCCAAAGTGACCCTGGGTCACTAAGGAACTGACACGTGTTCCAACGGTCATATTTCAAACACACACGACAACTTTACTTGGGCTACGAGCAAAGCTGACTCATCCAGCTCTGGATAAGATTTGCTCTCATTGTCTTCCTTTCGAAGACATAGGATTTGGGTTGAGCATCACTTGATCATTACGACTTTGTTCACTTGGACCCCACTTAACAAAGACGGGCGGTTCCTATGACTCAACAAAGAAGAAAAAGGAAACAACAAAGCGACCACAGTCTTGGCTCCATAGTCTTCACTCAATGTCTTCTCATGTCATAGTCTTCAATATGAATATCTTTACATACCACCATTGTCGTCAATGTCTTCATACATTTTTAGGGGTCATCTCCGGTAGGTAAACCGAATCAATGAGGGACACTACCCGTGTTATCCTGCAATTCTCACAAACGCATTAGTCCCTCAACCAAATTTGCCGTCAATACTCCAAAACCAACTAGGGGTGGCACTAGATGCACTTACAATCTCCCCCTTTTTGGTGATTGATGACAAACTTGTTGAAGTTTTCAATGGGGATAAAGTATGTGAAATTGTAAAGGATAGGGTATTGTCTTCATAAGTGGCAAAGGCTCCCCGAAGATGTGCATATAAGTAATTTGCTTTTGGAATGCAAATGCACATGGCAGGTTGTACTTGTGGAGATCCTCTTCAACTTATGAAGATAATTCATCATGCATGAAATGATATAACTAAGAGAATGACATGCATAATGAAAAATGGACGTCTGTAGAATGATCTAAGTGCGGAAGTTATCATCGCACATGCGGAATTTATGATCGCATCACAGAAAAGAAAATAAGTAGCAGACGACCATCGAGTTTAAGTGTTACAACTCAAAGAACCAAATGTATCAAAAGCGAGAGTTGTAAACACTAGGCAAAATATAAAGCAACTGCCCATATGAACCCGCTTGAAGACTATCAAACTCATATGCTTCTCCCCCCTTTGTCAAGAAGGACCAAAAGGTGTGAAGACATAGAGCATCTACTGCTCCCATGAGGAGTAGGTGAAGCAGCAGGTTGTCGTTGTTGTTTGGCGCGCAGACGAACTTGGTGCAAAGGTCGATGTGTGCGTAAGTAGGGGCGGTGAAGTAGCATCGTCTTCATCATCAATCACTTTGGCATTCACGATTTGCGGAGGAAGAATAGTCGAGTCTTCAAGGGATGGAGTTTGACGTGGACAGCATTCCGTGGAGGAGTGGAGTCAAACTTGAATCTTTCTGGAGCCATCGTCTTGAAGATCTCGCTTCAAAGATCGAAAGCAGCGTCAAACTCTTCCATGATCGCCGACAGGTCTCGTGAGTGACAAAAGCATTCTTGGTGGCAAGATTTCAAATGCGATTGACGTCCACCAAGAGGCTTTGCATCTGTCGCTTGAGCCAGAAGTGATGCTTGTCTTGTTTCTGATGCAGTGCCACAAGAAGTTCTCGGTCATTTAGGACGCGAGAGCGCTTCTTAGGCCTTTGGGCAATTGTGCTCTTAGTAGCTTCAGTTTACGCACAGTGAGGCAGACGAGTGTTCCCAGCCATTGGATAGACTCAAGTTACTGCTTGGACTCCTTCCATGGGTTGAGTGAAGCTTTGGTGATCAGCATTTTGAAGACAAAGAGGCTTCTTGGCAGGCTCAGGGTATATGGCTTCAACTGACATATCAACCTCTGGTAGAAAGATCGATGATTGCGGCGGAGGGCTGATACTTGATAGCGAGTGTAGCTTGATGAGGCGCATGACCCATGGAGCATAGAATTTCAGGCCAAAAAGGTCGAGATCGACGCAGCCGATTCTTGCGGATGAAGAATTCTTGTGTATTGAAGCTAATGCCATTGAGGATGTAAAAGACCAATGTCTTCATGGCTCCTTCAAGTTTTGCAGATGATGAATGCCCTTTGATAGGCCATAGAGTTCGCCTGATGATGTGATATATTGTGCGAGGCTGATACTCAAGGTCATCAACAAAGAACTCCTTTGGGTATTCAGCGTCGGTGGCGGTGAGGCTTCATCATGCTCAACATCCGGCTCATGTTGGGCTCGCTTATGGAAGATGCTCTCGATTGCATTGTGGTGGAGTTGACAATCGAGTTCGAACAGCTCTCCGGAAGTGGGTAGGCATGTAAGCTCAATGACGTCAAGAGCTTTGGCTTCATGATGAACATTTCTGTCATCCACTCGAGCACCCAGGTCTTTGTATCCCTGTAGTAGCCGCGAATGTGGATGGTAGCATAGAATTGAAGAAAAGTTCCTCATTCCAATGTTCTTTATGCATCACAAAGTCGGCGGACACTGCATCACGAAAAGCAGTCAAGTGCTTCTTCTAAGCATGACAGTCCAGCAATGGCTTCAGTGTCGAGGCGCATATGAGGGAAAATCGCCCTTGATCATCTGAACACAAGAGTAATAGCTTCGGCTGATAGCTCCAAATGATCCGATGATATTCTTGGCCTTGAGTAGGGGTTCTTTGCTCTGTCAAAGAAGGTGTTGTGGGCTTTGAAGCCATTTGCATTGAAGGATCCTGTAGAGGTGGCAGTACCTGGGAACCTTGGCAGTCTTGGCTTTGGTTTCTTGACTAGAGGCCTATGCTCAACATGATAATCAAACTGAGGACCAGAGGCATTAGGCAGAGGGACCAGAACGGGCCATTTGACAGTGATCAGCTGACCATAGTTGTATGCTTGCTCAATTGTATGGGGCCTTGGTGGCGGAACAGAGCGATGGCAACAACAGAGGCGCCAGTGCACAATGATGCTTCAGGAGCAGTTGCATCATTGGCTTCTGGCACATTGGTTGGTGCAAGCTCCACATTTGCTTCAGCCATGACTACGTCGTTGGCTTCATTTGTGTTGGTGGTGGCAACCTCAAGATTTTCAACCTCCACTTGATGAGCTAGAGGGTCGGGCACTGGCACGTTCACTTGAGGAACGGCTTCTTCAGTAATGGGGGAGTAGGGACACGTTCTTCTTCTTGGTTGTCATCGGCTGATGCAGCCGGATTGTCTTCAGCAGCTTTGGCTTCACACCCGGAGACATTCACAGTCGGAGTGGCTTCTTGAAACACTTGACGTGCAACAGATTGGTGGTGCACTTCTCCTTCTGGAACGCTCGAAAGAGGGACTTGAGGCCTTGGTCCTTTGCGAAGCCTGCGTAATGCTGGCGACGCCTTTGGAGACGAGTTGGCTGGGCCTCAAAGTCAGCCTCTTCTTCTTGCACAGGTGGTGTGACTTGTTGTTGTTGGGGAGTACTCGGGGAGTCTTGTTGTTGTGGGTGATCAGCCCATGATGCATCCTGAGCAATTGGCGTCAGAGGACGACCAATGCTGATGAGTTTGCTGTTCGTGAGAACAGGCGATGATACCAAGTTGTGTTCGATCTGAGGAAGAACTACATCATCTTCAACATTGTCATTGTGACCAATGTCTTCAGTGAGTGGGATCAAGCTATTTGGAATGTCTTCAGCTTCATGAGCCTCTGTGGAAGCAGGCTCATGAACTATCATTCATCGTTCTTGGTGTTCAGATACAGGGCGAACCATTGAGATAGGTTCAACAACTAAGGGCTCTGTGGGAGCATCCCGATCTTTCTTGGTTTTGCGCTTCTTCTTGGAGGGAGCAACATCAGAGGCTTCAGGATTTTTCCTTTTTCTGGCTTTAGCCTCGGCAATCCTCGTCTTCTTCAGTTCTGAAGCGGTTGACCTGACCTTTGGCTTCGAGCCAGTCATGCTGCTTGGGAAGACTATGTGAGGTTCTTCCTGCCTTGAAGGTGCAGATTGGTCAGTTGATGGCTTCTTCTTCTTTGCAGCCATTCTGGGGTCAATGCCAGGACGACCAAGAGCCTTGCGCTTCTCAGCCTCATTGTAGGCTTGCACACACTTGTCACCCATACTCTTCATGCGCACACGAGAGCCTTTAGCTTCGTCGCCCTTCTTGAGAAAGGCTTCTTTGAGCTCGTGCAGCATGATCTTGAAGTTTTTGACATCTTGCACGCTGAGCTCTGCCACATGCTTCTTGAACTGAGCTTTCTCATAGTCGATCTTGTGCTTCAGTTCAACGATGCGTTGAGCAAGAGCTAGCTCAGAAGCAATGGCGCCATTGAAGGAGACGCTGAGGCCAATGGGAAGTTGCAGATCTTCAAAGCTGAGATTTGGGGTGTCAAACCACTCATCAATGAAGTTATGGATGATTGCTACATCAAAGAGAGGCAAGTCATTGAAGATCTCTGCTTCTTCCTTGCTCTTGATCAGTTGCTCAAGAGCATCATCTGCAAGATCTTCATCGCTGGATAGATCAATGTGCTCTTCTCGCAGAATGGCAGCAGGAGTCAATGTCTGATCAATATTTTTGACGATTTTCTTTTTCTTCTCCGTCTTCTTGGAGATACGTGATAGATCTTCGCATCGCATAATCGCCTTCGTGGAGGTGAAGTGATGGCTTCGCACGTGAAGCTTTTGGAGGAGCGGTGATCTTGAAGCCTTAGCCTTCTTTGGCTTCTGTGGCTTTGGAGTAGGAGCTGGGGCTTCATCAGTGTCAGTATTATCATCAGAATGATCCACTTTGGCACCTTGGACTGAGATGTGAGTAATGAGGCCATCAAGGTTGTAGAAAGGACCGATGACATTGGGTTCTGCATCACGTGAGCCGTCAGCACGGGGAGCAGAGGGACCAGGGTTGAAGTCTAATCCCAATGACTTCTTGTTTTCCTTGGCCGATGCCTTTGCATGCTGGAAGTTGCGCTTGAAGAGATTATCGTCATGACACCAGAGCAATGACGATGGGTCGGCATTTTCAAGCTGAGGTCCACGGACCATACACGGATAGAAACCACTGCAATAGCTTCATTTCTGTTCTTGGGTGGAAGGCCTCGAAGAGAATATCACCCCAAGGACTTTTGATAGCATTCTTCTCAGCGTATTCCTGGGTCACGAACTTGTATTTGAACCATTGTTCAGCCCAATATTGTCGAATCCATTGGATTCGTGTCTTGCGCTGATTATAATCCTCTTTAGGATCTGTCTTGTAAAGCTTTGAGAGGTCATCAGGAAAATCTCTTGATGTCCCCCCACGACGCTGTCTGCCACCCTTCCTTACTGATTTCTCTACAGCCATGAACTTCAAACTAAATGGCTTCAACACATTCGAAGGCTTCAAAGGCTTTTGCTTGCTGGACAAACAGGAACTGGCTTCGGGAGAGTTAATGTGATGCTGTAAGAATTCTGCAAACGATTGCAGACTATGAGAACCAAGGGATTCTCCCACGGACATGTACCTGTGATAGCATTAGAGATGCGAGGGAAGGGAAGAGGTCATATGCATTCTCGTAATATTTTGAAGATAAATCAGTTTGAAGACATTGACCTCATGTTGCGAAGACATTCACTTATATGTTGAGAGTTGGTTCCAGATTTGTACGAATCCGTGAATAAGTACAAGTGAGGAATCTAACTAGATATGAAGCTTAAGTGAATATACTGGGCAGTATGAGATGCAGAAAGAATAGATCTAACATTGTATAGGCAGAAACCAATTTTGGTAAATAGGATGAATCTTTGAGGATCAAAAAGGTGGTAAAAATAGAGTTGTATTTACCACACGAAGAACTGCTAGATGGGATGAGTAGGAGACCGAGCAGTTCAATCCACCGTGCCCTAACTTGGCGACGGAGGACACCTACGGCGGCGGCGGAGAGGACGATGTCCGCGGCCGGCGTGAGGACGGCGTCGGAGAAGTCGCGGCAGCTAAGCGCTTCGTCGCCGGCGTCGTCGAGAGCTAGCGGTGGCGCTAGGGTTTTGACGAGGTGGAGAGGTGGACGAAGGTTTTCTTTACCGCAGGGGACATGTATTTATAAGGAAGTGTGTGGCACATCGCAATTACGCAGGTGCCCCTGGCGGTTCACACCTGAGGGGCACGTGTCAAGCATGCAACATACTCAGAGTTGTCCCACGTTCCCACGCCCGCCAGGTTTGTCGGATGGTCATTCCGGCTTCTCCGGATTTCAAACTGTAAGGATGAATCATTTAAAACAGACTTAATGTTTGTCTCTGTGTCTTCTGCTGACAAGGACGCAGAGAAGACATTCGACAGTTTCAACAGAATGCATAAGATTTGGACAGATAGAGTTTGAGATAGAAAACATAGAGAGATTAGGGTCCGATCACATTCACTTAGTTCAAAAGATTCAACTAGGAAGACATAGCTATAAGTGAATGTTGTAGAGGACATAACACTAGTATATATATCAGAAAGCAATCAAATCAACATAGTGAAGAAAATCATGAAGATAAGTTGAAATTTTTAGACAAACCAAATGCAAAGACATAGCAAAAATAACGCCATGAGTGAAACACTTCAAATAGAGAAATTTGGTGGTGGCGTTACCCACCGTATAGGAAGTATTAGACCCAGACACGGCGCACAATTATCGTGGCGCTCCGAAGTCAAATTCCACGTTAATGTATTCACACTCAGAATGTAAGTCTTCATTGATTGACTATATACTTTACTTCGTGTGTTGCACATCTAAGTCATCAACATGCATAAGTGTTAGGATGTGTGCCTGATCACAGGACATTTGAGGATTGCAAGATATTTATCTCACACCGTAACTTGCAAAACCTTTTCTATCCAAGGGCTTTGTGAAGATATCGCGCCATTGCTCTTCGGTGTTGGCGTGAATGATGTCAATATCTTTCTTCATGACATGATCTCTGAGAAAGTGATGACGAATTTCAATGTGCTTTGTCTTCGAGTGCTTGACTGGATTGTTGGCAATCTTGATGGCGCTTTCATTGTCGTAGAAGAGAGGTACTTGTTTCAGATTGATGCCATAGTCCTTGAGAGTTTGCTTCATCCATAGAAGCCGAGCGCCTTGAAGATCCAGCAACAATGTACTCAGATTCAGCGGTTGAGAGTGATACAGTTACGCTTCTTTGAAGACCAATGACAAGTGATCGTGCTGTAAAGTGACATGTGCCTAATGTAGACTTGCGATCCACCTTGTCACTAGCATAATCAGCATCCGAGAATCCAACCAGATCAAATTCTGAGCCCTTTGGATACCATAATCCGAGTGTTGGGGTGTGAGCCAAATATCGAAGAATTCGCTTCACAGCTAAGTGATGTGATTCCTTTGGTGCCGCTTGGAATCAAGCACACATGCAAACACTAAGTAAAGTAAGGAACCAATCATGGAGCGGTATACCTTTTGATCAAATTCTTTACCATTGTCGTCGGGACCCAGATGGTGTTTGCCTGGCATTGGCGTCGTGTAACCTTTGCAATCTTGCATTCCAAACTTCTTCAGACAATATTTGAGGTATTTTTCTTGAGATATGAAGATGCCATTCCTTTGCTGACGAATTTGAAGACCAAGGAAGAACTTCAGCTCACCCATCATGGACATCTGATATCGCTCTTGCATCATGTATCCAAACTCATCACCATAATTCTGGTTGGTGCAGCCGAAGATAATGTCATCCATATATATTTGGCACACAAAAAATTCACCATCATATGTCTTTGTGAAGAGTGTGGCATCGAGGGATCCAGGTTTGAAGCCTTTGCTCTTCAGGAAGTCTTTGATCGTATCATACCAAGCGCGAGGAGCTTGTTTGAGGCCATACAGTGCTTTGTTTAGCTTGTACACCATATCTGGATGTTTTGGATCTTCAAAGCCAGGTGGTTGAGCGATGTATACTTCTTCTTCAATCTTGCCGTTGAGAAATGCACTCTTCACATCCATTTGATATAGCAAGATGTTGTGGTGGTTAGCATAGGCTAGCAGTATGCGAATAGCTTCAAGCCTAGCCACAGGAGCAAATGTTTCATCGAAGTCAACTCCTTCAACTTGAGTATATCCTTGAGCCACAAGACGTGCTTTGTCTCTGACGACTTGACCATGCTCATCTTGCTTGTTTCGATATATCCATTTTGTGCCAATAATGTTATGCTCGCGAGGGTCACAACGCTTGACAAGTTCCCAAACATTGTTCAGCTTGAACTGTTGAAGTTCTTCTTGCATAGCTTGTATCCATTCAGGGTTCCATAAAGGCTTGACTACTTTCTTGGGTTACGATATTGACACAAAAGAAAAGTGCCCACAGAAATTTGCTAATTTTGTTGCTCTTGAGCGAGTAAGTGGACCAGGTGCATTGATGCTATCAATTATCTTCTCAATTTGTACTTCATTTGCAACTCGAGGATGAACTGGACGAAGACCTTGCTCTTGCTGATCATTGTCATCATTGGGAGGATTGTATTCAGGTTGGTTAGGTGTAGAAATGATAAGTTCCTCTTCAGGCTGTGCTTCAGAAGGCATGATTTCACCAGTTCCCATCAGCTTGATAGATTCGCTGGGCGGAGCTTCGTCTAGTGTACTTGGCAGGAGCTCTCTTTGTGAACCATTGGTTTCATCAAATCGCACGTCCACAGTTTTGACAATTTTGTAGAGATAGAGGTTGAAGACTCTATAAGAGTGCGAGTCCTTACCGTAACCGAGCATGAAGCCTTCGTGAGCTTTAGGTGCAAATTTTGACTTGTGATGGGGACCCTTGATCCAGCACCTAGCTCCAAATACTCTGAAGTAGCTGACATTTGGCTTCTTGCCAGTAAGGAGCTCATAGGATGTTTTGTTCGAAGCTTATGGATGTAAACACGGTTGATGACGTGACATCTTTGTATCAATATCTTCGTGCCATAACTTTCTTGGTGTCTTGTACTGCGTCGAGCATTGTTCGAGCCATCTCAATGAGGGTTCTGTTCTTGCGCTCACGATGCCATTTCTTTGAGGTGTGTATGGAGCAGAGAACTCATGAGTGATTCCCATTGTATCCAGATAAAGATCAAGTCCGGTGTTCTTGAACTCAGTGTCGTTGTCACTTCTGATATGCTTGATCTTGACGCCATAATTTTTCATGGCTCGATTGGCGAAGCGTCTGAACACATCTTGCACTTCAGTCTTGTAGAGAATTATGTGCACCAATGTATATCTTGAGTAGTCATCAACAATGACGAAG
Source organism: Aegilops bicornis (assembly GCA_021605145.1). Taxonomy (NCBI): domain Eukaryota; kingdom Viridiplantae; phylum Streptophyta; class Magnoliopsida; order Poales; family Poaceae; genus Aegilops; species Aegilops bicornis. Next base: position 273,475,822 of record CM038669.1, read on the forward strand.
CCATAGAGACAAGCAGTTGTTGTGAGGGTAGAGTAGTGAGTAGGGCCAAATAACTCCATGTGTAATAGCTCGAAGGGTTGAGATGTCGTCATGATTGTCTTCGAGGGGTGCTTTGCCCTAGTCATCTTTCCAGCTTCACAGGCACCACACAAATGATCCTTCTTGAACTTGACACCCTCGATGCCTATGACATGCTTCTTCTTGGCGAGTGTGTGTAAGTTCCTCATGCCAAGATGCCCCACCTCCGATGCTAGAGCCAAGATTGCGAAGCTTTTGCAAGAAGACATACGGCAAGTCAGGACCTGGCCGAGAAATCTACCATGTATTGATCATCTTCCGATACCCTTCAAAGACTAGAGACTTGTCGATTCCATTAGTACAAGGCAACGATATTTTCCGAATAGCACAATCATGTTCAAGTCACAAAGCATCGAGACAGACATTAAGTTGAAACCAAGGGATTCAACAAGCATCACTTTATCCATGTGTTGATCCTTTGAGATTGCAAATCTACCTAGACCCAATACCTTGCTTTTACCAGTGTCAGCAAATGTGATGTGACTCTTGTCTGATGGACGTAAGGTTGAGTCCATGAGAAGACTTCGATCACAAGTCATATGATTAGTGCATCCGCTGTCCATAATCCATTCTGAAGCATGAGGTTTCATACCCTGTAGTACAGTTAGGGGGATAGGCTAAACCTAGAGTATTGTGAAGCATAAACATTTGACGGGCAAGAGGATTATTGAAGCTCAGATCAAGATTAGGACAGATAGGATGAATGGCAAACAATTCAGGAACAAAATACATAGTGAGACCATTTGGGCATTTGATCTTGCACCCTACAAGATGTTTTAGGTCCCCAGCAATAGCATCAGACGCCTTTGATTTGCGGCTGGAGACCCTTCCCCGCAACAGAAGTTAATTCTTCTTAACCACCCACATCTTGAGGGGTGGCTTAGAAGCAATGAGTCTAAGTGCAGCATCGAGAACTTCGGCTTTGGAGCCCTAGCAAATAGCCTTGCAGGAGATGAATTATACTCATATGAATAAGCAGAAAAGTTCTTCGTTCTATGAACATAGCGGTTTGAAGACACACGCTCATATTCACAAGTTTGAGTACGGTTTCCCTGCAAAACATTGGCGTTAGGGTGACTCAGGTGAGTCCTCTGTCTGTTTCAAGCCTTTGGACCATATTACGCCTTAGGTCTGGGGTTTGTCTTCATCCCAGGTAGTGTCATGATCACATTCACTGGAAGATTCTCAAGACAACTTTTGGGAACCCATATCTTCTTCATAGGTGGTCCATTCCTGCAGTTAGTACCAATATACCTGGCAAACACTTCACAATTCTGATTCTTGAACAACTTATAGTTTGCATCAAGGGATTCATCAATGATAATAGGATTAGCACATGTAAAGCCAGATAAGGTGGATGGATCCACTGAAGGTCCCTTTGCAGCAAACCTTGTGGTTTTGGGATACTGCTCAGGCTTCCAGTAGGAACCATCAACATTCATTTTCCTCTCGAACCCAACACCCTCTTTCCTAGGGTTTCGGTTCAGAATCTGCTTTTTGAGGACATCGCAAAGTGTCTGATGTCCTTTCAGACTTCTATACATCCCTGTTTCAAGCAATGTCTTCAACCTAGCATTTTCATCAGCAATAGTAGTGGTATCCTCCGCAGAGGGGTTAGTTACCACATCAGTAGTTGAAGATAATGCAACAGTAGCAGCAGTGGAACATTCAGCAACAGAGGTAGCGTTATCACGCTCAAGGCATTTTAGACATGGTGGTTCAAATCCTTCCTGAGCGGGACTGATCTGTTGAGCGCGAAGTGACTCATTCTCTTTTTGAAGATCTTCATGAGCCGCTCTCAATTTCTCAAGCTCTTGCTTCCTCTGAAGATGATCATAGGAGAGCTTTTCATGAGTGGTTGAGAGCGTTTCATGACGACTTTCAAGTTCTTGGTACTTAGCATGAAGATTTTTTATGTCCTCAACTAAGGACTGTGAACGTGTCATTTCCGCGTCCAACAGGTCATCGCTTTTGTCTAACAGTTTTTGAGTATGTTCGATAGCTTTTTGTTGTGCACTTGCAATTTTAGCAAGTGTTTTGTAGCTGGGCTTGGATTCACAATCAGAGTCATCTTCACTTGATGTTTGAAAGTAAGCATCACGTGATTTTACCTTGGCACCACGTGCCATGAAGCAAGAGGGTGGGAGCAGTGGTCGTCCTTGTCATCAGCTTCAGCGTTGGTGTGGAAGTCATTGTCTTCAGTGTTGAAGATGGACTTGGCAACATAGGCTGTGGCTAGAGCCAGACTTGCAACGCCAGGGTCGGACTCCCCTTCAGACTCCACCTCCGCCTCCTCAGAAGCAGACTCCTCCTCTGAATCCATTTCCTTGCCAACAAAAGCACGAGCCTTGCGGATCAGCTCTTCTTATGAGATGAAGACTTTGATGAGGACTTGGAAGAAGACTTTGAAGATTTCTTCTTCTTCTTGTCATCAGAATCATATTCCTTGCTCTTCTTCTTCTTCTTCTTCTCATTGTCCCACTATGGACACTCAGAGATATAGTGTCCAGGTTTCTTGCACTTGTGACATGTTCTCTTCTTATAGTCATGAGTGGAAGCTTCATCATTTCTTGAGCTAGATCGTGAAGACTTTCTTAAGCCCTTCTTCTTAGTGAACTTTTGGAACTTCTTCACAAGCATAGCAAGTTCCTTTCCAATGTCCTCAGGATCATCAGAACTGCAGTCAGATTCTTCTTCAGATGAGGAAACAACTTTTTCCCTCAAAGCGCGAGTTCGGTCATAGTTGGGACCATAGATATCTCTTTTCTCAGGAAGTTGGAAATCATGTGTGTTAAGCCTCTCAAGTATATCAGACGGATCGAGTGTCTTGATGTCAGGGCGTTCTTGTATCATGAGGGCAAGGGTGTCAAAGGAGCTGTCAAGTGATCTCAGTAGTGTCTTGACGATTTCATGCTTGGTAATCTCAGTGGCGCCGAGAGCTCGAAGCTCATTTGTGATGTCGGTGAGGCGATCAAACATGAGCTGGACATTTTCATTGTCGTTTCTCTTGAAGCGGTTGAAGAGGTTGGCGAAGAACACCGATCATTTGATCTCTCCGGGTTGAGACGCCCGTTGACCTTGGATAGCCAGTCCCAGACTAGCTTCGACGTTTCCAGAGCACTCACACGGCCATCTTGTCCTTTGGTCGATGACCATAGATGATGTTCTTGGCAAGAGAGTCGATTGAATGAACTTCTTGACATCGCCAGGGTGACACCTTCACCAGCTTTTGGGAATGCCGTTCTTGACGACATACAGGTCGACATCAATGGCTTCAAGATGCATGCATCTTATTCTTCCAAAGAGGGATATTCAGTTCCATCGAACACGGGGCAAGCAGCGGAGACTTTGATTATCCCTGCAGTCGACATAGCTAAAACTCCAGGTGGTTAAACCGAATCACACAGAACAAGGGAGTACCAGGCTCTGATACCAATTGAAAGTGCTAGTTATCGACTAGAGGGGGGGTGAATAGGCGATTTTTTAGGAAAGTCTTCAAAATGTGGAAGTTTCAAAGACAAACAATAGAAATGACCTAATTGATATGCAGCGGAAGATAAACTACAACAAGCAAACCATAGTCAAGTATGCAGTAATGTGAAAGTACAAAGACTAATAGCAGCTTAGTAGTAAGGATCAGGATGGAAGATAGTATGAAGCCAACCAACGATAGTAGTCAAGCAATGAAGTCAAACAGGTACAACAAATAGGCAATGACTTCACGAAGACAAACTCTAAGTAAAGGGAGGGAGAGGATAGAACCAGTCACTTGTTGAAGACACAAGATTTGTTGGACCGGTTCTAGTTGCTGTGAGAACTGTACGTCTGGTTAGGGAGGCTGAGATTCAACTCAGAAGACCGCGTCTTCACCTTATTCCCCATGAGCTAAGGACACACAGTCCTCGCCCAATCACTCTGGTAAGTCTTCAAGGTAGACTTCTAAACCTTCACAGACTTCGTTCACCGGCGATCCACAATGACTCTTGGATGCTCAGAACGCGATGCCTAACCAGCTGGAGGATTCACAGTCCTCAAGTGTAATAAGTCTTCAGGTTACGCAGCATGAAAGACTTGATGATGCCTAACACTCTTTGGCTCTGGGTGTTTGGGCTTTGTCCTCGCAAGGATTTCTCTCTCAAAGGCTTCGAGGTGGGTTGCTCTCAAACGACAAAAGCCGTGCACTAACTCTGAGCAGCCACCAATTTATGGTGTAGGGGGTGGGCTATTTATAGCCACTAGGCAACCCGACCTGATATATCCGAAATGACCCTGGGTCACTAAGGAACTGACACGTGTTCCAACGGTCAGATTTCAAACACACACGGCAACTTTACTTGGGCTACAAGCAAAGCTGACTCATCCAGCTCTGGATAAGATTTGCTCTCATTGTCTTCGCTCGAAGACATAGGATTTGGGTTGAGCATCACTTCAGTCATTCTGACTTTGTTCACTTGGACCCCACTTAATAGCACGGTGGTTCCTATGACTCAACAAAGAAGAGAAAGGAAACAACGAAACGACACAGTCTTCGCGCTCCATAGTCTTCACTCAATGTCTTCTCGTGTCATAGTCTTCAATATGAATATCTTCACATACCACCATTGTCGTCAATGTCTTCATACATTTTTAGGGGTCATCTCCGGTAGGTAAACCGAATCAATGAGGGACGCTACCTGTGTTATCCTGCAATTCTCACAAACGCATTAGTCCCTCAACCAAATTTGTTGTCAATACTCCAAAACCAACTAGGGGTGGCACTAGATGCACTTACACGACTCACGGGTCTGGCGGCTCACTGGTCAGACGACTCACGAGCCTGACGATAGAAGACTAGGCCCAAGGCCCAGAAGGCCGGCTCATGTTATGGTGGGCCGGCTTAAGAGGAAAGGGATGACGAATATTTCCTTTATGCGGAAGCAAGACCCGGACTTGTATTCAACTTGTAAGAAAAGAGACTAGCCCTAGTCCTACTAGGACTCCATATGTAACCCGCCCCTCCAACTTACATAAGGAGGGGGCAGGGCTCCCCAAAGAGGGACAGGCAAGAAGAACAATAATCTCTAGGGCTAGACACAACTAAAGGGGAGCCGGCTTATGCAGCGTCTCCCAGATGAGCATAATGAGATCTAGCCACAAACAGCATGTAGGGCTATTACCGGATGAGGTTTCCTGGGGCCCAAAGCTGTCTAAATCCTTGTCTTGTGTGCTGCGTCTCTCGTCCCGATCAACCCCTCTCAAGCTACCGCATAGATGCGTTGGCCTCGCGACTAAGTCCTGACACTAAGGACATCTGCCATGACAAATCCTCAACAGTTGGTGCCCACCGTGGGGCCTGCGCACGGTGGTGTTGAGTTCTTGGAGGGATCTTTCCTAGGGTTCGAGAAGCTCGCAATTGACCGAAAAAATTCATGTACAGTTGCGTGATCCGCCGTTACAATTGTGTGATCCGTCCGCCGTCACAATTGCATGATCCGCCATAGCACAGTTGTTTTCTCTGCAGATGTGATCCGCCCAGACCAAAAGAAAGTCAATCTCCATTGTTTCATCATCATGCAAAGGGGTATGCTGTGTGTCAAATCGCTGGGCCATCGATCATAAAAGCGCGCACGCATAATCTTCAGTTGAGATCCGCCAAGACCAGAAGTTTCATTGCGGCGGCAGCAAGCAAAACCAGAAGTTGTTTTGTCATTAAAGTTTGCCATGAGAAAGCAAGATTGCTTAATCAGATTGGAGGGAGTACTAGTCCGCGTGAGAATCAAATCAGCAAGGCACGTCAATATGAATCAATTATTACCAAGTGAAAGAGGACCACGACTCGGTTTGGTCAACTCATCATGACCCAGAAAACAGACTGGCAGGCAGCCTTGGCTGTTCTCTGCTAAGTCGCCGCCATGGCCTTCCGCCGAGCGGCCTTTTTTCCGAGCCGTTCTCGCCAAGTGACTCTGCCTCCGCCTCATGTTGTGTCGAGCCGGCCTCCATCATTGTCTCAGCAGTATCACCGCAGAACGACTCCGTCTGAGTCGCCGTACCTTCTAATCTCTGCTGTAGAGTTGAGTCGGCTCGGCTGCCCTCTGAAGCGCGCCGCGCCCGATTCAGCCCGCCTCGCGCCGCCGTGTGCTTCTGCAGCACCGCGGCCCCTCGCGGCCTCACGCCGTCGCCAAATCGTCTCGCCGACTGCCTTGGGCCGTTCTGGTTAAGCCGTTGCCGGGTCTACCCATGCCACCTCCATCCTGGGAACTGCCGGGCCTCCTCCACCTATGAGTCGCCGCTGTCGGCTGTCTTCAAAGCCGAACCGTTCGCCTGCCAAATCGCCCGCATCGGTTTATATCATCGCCTTGGTTCCGCCTTGAGCCGCCGCAGCCTTACCGCGAGCCGGCCTTGTAACGCCCGGCCACACCTCCATCGTTCCACGTCCGCTGCAGCAGGGACCCGCCACACCACGGGCCTCGACTCACCTCGCCGCCTTCAAAACAGAGCCCCGCCTCCGCTTTAAGTCATCGACCCGCCTCAAGTCGCCACTGCTCGCCTTGAGAAGACATCATTGCTGCATTTTTCTTTGCCGACCTCCGCTCTCTCTACAAGTTCCGGTCTGCCTGACGTGCTGCGAACCGCCATCACCATTATCTCCATTGCAGCACAACATGCAGCCAACACTGGACCTATTGGTTGCAAACCACAGCCTCGATGGTACCTCAATCAAGACGTTCTGTGAACGTGCAAGTTCACCCCATGTGAAACAAGAAAAGACAAAGGAGGAAAGGACGGGCAGGGTGTTGTTATTACTTTGCCACTTAAAACAATGAGGAGATAAAATCTGCCCAGTCAGGTCAAAGATGCCAGGCAATTTGACCTAGCACTGGGTTGCTGGATGTTGTCCATAATTCCAACTGTGAATTTATCTGCGTGTTGAAACTTGGTCTGCTCCGTCTGTCTGACAAAAAATGCCAGGTGGTATCCGTCCAAGTTTATTTTATTAAACATATTGTTTTCATCAGAGAACAATTATTTTGGTCTATGAAGTGTACCTATGAAGTGTACGTCAGCACCATCACGCACCAGCGTCTGCGCCCGCTTACTGATGGAACAGGTGTATGCAAGTCGCCGCCCGAGCAGCTTAATCTACATCAACCCGCCGGAGCCGCGTTGAGCCGCCCTTGCCGCTTTGAGCCGCCGGGGTTATATTAAGTCGCCGGTCTGCCTGAGCCGCCGGAACTATATTGAGTCGCTGGTCTGCCTGAGCCACCTCTGTCACGATAAATGGATCATCCGTCGTCTAAAACAAATCAGGTGATATCCATTCAAGTTTGTTTTATTAGCACATGTTGTTTTTGTCAAAGAACAGGTTTATCTTTGCCTTGGTCTGCAATATTGTTTTATGCAGGGCAATTATTTATGACAAAAAGTGATATTACACCGCGGAGATGGAGTCACGCCAACATCTTTTGGCACAGGTGATCGCCGTTACTCAACAGACTCCCGTACCGGCTTATGACGTCGCCGTGGCCGTCTCTCGCGACCGCGCCGGCTTACGATGTCGTGGCCGTCTCTCGCGACCGCACCGGCTTACAACAAGGAGGACAACTTGCCCGTCCGCACCGGCTTACAACAAGGAGGACAACTTGCCCGTCCGCACCGGCTTACAACGCCACGACCGGTTCATCCGTCTGTGTCGTCTCAGATGTTGCGGTCGTCTTTACTGTCCGTCTCTGCGGCCTGGTCTACATCAACACATCGGGCCGCACCTGTCTGCATGAGCTGTTTATTGAGTATGAGCAAGTCACTGCATGGGAAGCTTGGTTTTTCTTCCAACAAATTGGAGGCAAATTATCATGTATTATCAGCCGCCGTTTGCACTGGATGGCTCAATGGGCAGGCGCACGAGTTGCCGTCACTACAGTTTGGTTAGACTTCAAACAGCCAGTTGGAAGGAACCATTGGCCGAGTTGCTGACACGGCTCATACGGGATCATTTATAAACCCGCCGCAGTCACCTCAACCTTGTGTGGATTCACATAGTACTATCAACGCCAATGATATACACCTTCTGTTATGGTCAAATATGGAGAATCTCAAGCCAACACCTCGAGTCGTCTTGAGACTCGGGGGCTACAATGGTATGACTTGGCAGAATTGGCCGGTTTCAATGCATTCAAAAACTCCGGGTCATTGGTGGGAAAAATAACCCGGCCCCGGAGATTATTGCTCTATCGATGAAAATTTAAAAGCCGTCAGAAGATTTCCATCTCAAAATAAGGACTTTGGTTTAAAGTCCGGTTCAAGTGATATCTTTCTCCCACAAAGCACTGAAGCTCTCAAATCCGGTTCAAAAGCCGGCCCAGGGTAAATTTGTCCCTCACAAATTTCTGAAGCTCTCAAATCCGGTTCAAAATCCGGCTCAAGGTAAATTTGTCCCTCCCAAATTTTTGAGGCTTTCAAATCCGGTTTAAAGTTCCAGTTCAAAAAGAATTAATCTCTCGCAAGTTCGAGTTCTAAGAAAAATTAAAGGTTGCCAAAAAGAACTTGCTGCCATGATGCGCGGTTCAAACATAGGTATCCTGCCTTACGGCTTATCTTATTATGGTCACTTGGGGGCTTCCTGCTCATCAAGCACAGCTGTCGATACCCTCTTGATCGGTGCAATGCTAATATATGGTCATTTGGGGGCTTCCTGTTCAAACATAGGTCGTATTCGAACCAAAGAGACCATAGCTGCCGAAACCCTTTTGATCGGCACACTGCCAAACTCACTAGGGGGCTTCTTGATCTTATCCGAATCATAGCTTAACCTCTTTTGGGTCCGACGTGGATCGTATTCGAATCAGCGTCGTTAAACAACTCTCAAGGTCATTTGGGGGCTTCCTGTTCAAACATAGGTCGTATTCGTACCAAAGAGAACATAGTCATCGGTACCCTCTTGATCGGCAATGCCAAAGCCAATCGGGGCTATATGATCATATTCGAATCTTAGCTCAACCCCTTTGGAACGGTTTTACGATCAGATATCGAATCGAAGCCTTAAGTTTTTAAGTCTTTTTTGCGAACAATTTTGGGTTTGACTTGAGACCTTTTTTGGATTATATCTCAAATGTATATAAGTGTTTTATGCTTAACCCGGTTTGACTTTTTGACTATAAGTCGCCAACTTATGACAATCATCATCTACGTGGAAGCATTGGCTTCTAAAGATTGGGTTATCACCCCATCGCACATGTCATGTAAACCGGCAGTACAAATTCAATATCACAGTGGATATATGTGAGGTATTATGACCATACCGCGGCAAACCGCCAAGGGTTCTTGTGATCTACTTGTGTGCGTGGTAAGACTACATTTGGTGGTTACCCGCCCTGGCTCTTGACGTTAAGTCACCAGGGCATATGTTGTTTAAACTCGGTGCAGGATTTGCAGAACTATGACTTATATAAATGCTTCAGTCCAAGCTCATCATTGAAATTGGTGTCTCAAAAGGGTTATCAATTATTGATTTTCTCAAGGGCCATAGGCCACCGGGTTACAAAAATTCTGGCTTACAATGAATGCGCATTAAGTCGTCATCGGCCAAGAGCCGCCAGGTATTTAAACTCCGGGTTTACTTATCAACCGATGAGGTATTCAAATCTTTAATAGCCAAAACTGGCTGGATTTTCATGATGATATTGAACGATTGAGGTTTTTATACCGGATTATATTATTCAAATCTTGAATAGCCAACATGGCTGGATTTCTATTATGATTATCAATAACGATTATGATTGAGATTTTCAAAGTCGCTTTAGCGCAACAGCTATTATCTTTATCAATGGGCATGATTTATTTTACAATGGAGGAAATAGTCCCGAGTCGCTGCAGGCTTACGACACGGCACTTGGGGGCTACCTTATTCAAGTTGAGGTTACATCAAATATGCAAGTCTCATGTCGCTGCAAGCATGCAATATGACACTTGGGGGCTAATGCAAAGTCATTTGTATTGGCCTTATTGAAGACCCGACTCATCCCATTGTAATGAGCCGGCCCTTGGGGGCTACCAATTGCTCCTGTTAAAATTCAAGATACACAAGCCTTATTCCATTATATTGAAGGATCCACTACTCAGTTGGTAAAGCACAAAGCTCTTAACCTTGTGGACGTGGGTTCAAGCCCCAGGATGGGGGTTACATCATATGATATTATTTCCAATGAAAAGTCCCATCTCAGTATTATCTTACTAAGCCGGCCCTTGGGGGCTACTGCTATCGCTCAAATTTACATCATCATATTTACAAAGTCCCTGCTCATTATTACATAATGACCCGACACTTGGGGGCTAATGCATATTGCTCTTTGCTGAAGACAATTCTAGGATGACCCGGCTACACTACTATGACTATAGCCGACTCATGGGGGCTACACAACTGGATTTTATTTAAAGCCATGGTGATAAGTCCCGGCTTATTCATGTTGATTAAACCAACCCTTGGGGGCTACATGTAGTATGGATATAAGGGAGAAATATCTTAAAATTCTCAGTTTTGAGTAAATCAGATTGACCCGGTGTCTGCAAAAATCATAAACTGGCGTCGGTGACAATTATGACTCGGATTTATAACCCGGCAATTTTGGTAATCATAAACCGGCAAGTTTTATATCTTCAAGCTGGCTGAATATAAGTTGAATATTTGAAGACCAATATTTTTGTCAAGTCAGAGCATTGAAAGCCGACTCAAGTGGATTATCTCTTACAATATTTCTCAACAGGAGACCAATGTCAGCAAATTGACTCTGAAGCTAGCCTGTTGACCCGGATTTTTCAAAGGAAGTATCTGGATTTTTTGCATTGGCAAAATTTGAACATATCTGCTAAAGAGATTTGCTATGAGATTATGGATACATATCAAGAAGGAGATGACAAGGACTTAAGGATGATCAAGTGCCGGCTTACAAAGAATATTTAACCCGGAACACAACCTGTCAAATTTGTTCTTGTGTTTATATTGCAGATTAGTTTAACATGGATAAATCCAAATTAAACTGGGGGCTAATGTCGGGGATATACCTCGCGGTATGACCCGGCCGGAAGTATGACCCGGCCGGACTTGGCGCTTCACCGTGACCCGCCGGAGGACTGGCGACTCACGGGTCTGGCGGCTCACTGGTCAGACGACTCACGACCCTGACGACTCATGGATGACCCCGACGGCGGGTCAGATAGAAGACTAGGCCGAAGGCCCAGAAGGCCGGCTCATGTTATGGTGGGCCGGCTTAAGAGGAAAGGGATGACGAATATTTTCGTTATGCGGAAGCAAGACCCGGACTTGTATTCAACTTGTAAAAAAAGATAGACTAGCCCTAGTCCAACTAGGACTCATGTAACCCGGCCCTCCAACTTATATAAGGAGGGGGCAAGGCTCCCCAAAGAGGGACAGGCAAGAAGAACAATATTCTCTAGGGCTAGACACAACTAAAGGGGAGCCGGCTTATGCGGCGTCTCCCTGATGAGCATAATGAGATCTAGCCACAAACAGCATGTAGGGCTATTACGGATGATGTTTCCGGGCCCAAGCTGTCTAAATCCTTGTCTTGTGTGTTGCGTCTCTCGTCCCGATCAACCCCTCTCAAGCTACCGCATAGATGCGTTGGCCTCGCGACTAAGTCCTGACACTAAGGACATCTGCCGTGACAAATCCACGACAGCGTGTGGTTGAAATCTGACCGTTGGAACACGTGTCAGTTCCTTAGTGACCCAGGGTCATTTCAGACAAATCAGGTCGGGTTGCCTAGTGGCTATAAATAGCCCACCCCCTGCACCATAAATTGGTGGTTGCATAGAGTTAGTGCACGGCTTTTGTCGTTTGAGAGCAACCCACCTCCGAAGCTTTTGAGAGAGAGAAATCCTTGCGAGGACAAAGCCCAATACACCCAGAGACAAAGAGTGTTAGGCATCACTGAAGTCTTTCTGTCAGCGTGACCTGAAGACTTGTTACACTTGAGGACTGTGAAACCTCCAGCCAGTTAGGCGTCGCATTCTGAGTATCCAAGAATCATTGTGAATCGCCGGTGAACGAAGTCTGTGAAGGTTCGGAAGTCTACCTTGAAGACTTACCAGAGTGATTTGGCGAGGACTGGGTGTCCTTAGCTTAAGTGGAATAAGGTGAAGACGTGGTCTTCTGAGTTGAATCTCAGCCTCCCTAACCAGACGTGCAGTTGTCACAGCAACTGGAACTGGTCCGACAAATCCTTGTCCTCACCAAGAGACTAGTTATATCTTCTGCCTCTCTTTACTTACAGTTTGTCTTCATGAAGTCATTGCCTGCTTGCACTATCTGTTTGAATTCACTGTATAACTACTTGCTCTGATTGTCTTCATACTATCTTCCATCCTGATCATTACTACCTGGCTGCTATTAGTCTTCGTGCTTTCACTTCTTTGAATACTTGACTATGGCTTGCCTAGTGTAGTCTACCTTCCGCTGCATGTTAACAGGTTCATTTCTATTGTTGTCTTCGAAACTTCCATGTTTTGAAGACTTTCATAAAAATCGCCTATTCACCCCCCTCTAGTCGATAACTAGCACTTTCAAGTATAACTGCAGGAGTCAGTTCATGCCCAGAAATCTTCTTGGGCTTCTTGGTCTTCTTGGAGACACGAGACAAATCTCAGACTGCACACTGGGTTCAGGAGGTACAGTCTTCAACGGCTTCACAGATGAAGTAGTTGGTGCAGCAGAGGGCTTCGAAGCTTTTGTCTTCTTCTTCTGCTTCGGTGGTTGTTGGGGATGTAACTACTGAATATAAACCGCCCTGAAGGGGCCGGTTTACCCTCGGCCATAATTGGGGCCCACGAAGACTCAGAAGGTGGTGATTGCTGTAGAGCTTAGAGGCCCGGAGCCCAGGGGCGAATTAGGGCCCATAATGGTAAAACCGCCATAACCATGTAACTTGTTGTAAGATAAGCGAAAGAAGAGATCGTGCCGGACACTTGTATGAGCCGCCTCGGGACTTCAGAGACCGGCCGGACGTCAACCCGTGTATATAAGGGGACGACCCGTGGCGGTTTGAGGACGAACAACAACAATTCGAGGCTTAGGCGAAGCTATTGCTCCCTAGTCGCGGAATCAGATCAATCCCATCACAAACTAGACGTAGGCTTTTACCTTCATCGAAGGGCGAACTAGTATAAACTCTCGTGTCTTTGCATCCGCTTTAACCCCTCTAAGTTAACCCGTACGATGGCCCCGCGACTAAGTCCTTTCATGAGGACATCTTCCGTGACAATTCCACGACAGTTGGCGCCCACCGTGGGGCAATCGCACGATGGTTTGATGATCTTAGAGGGCAAGTTCGAAAGACTCGAAGGCTATGCTGTGGGCCGGATGACCAAGAGTCGTCGCGGCAAGCTCTACATCAACGATGCAGTGGGGCCCCGAGGCCGCTCGATTGAGTACGGGTACGGATCCCCTTTGGTAGCATACACGTGTTCATCGGCGAGATCGGTGAGCTGTGGCCTGAGCCGGACATCCGCACCGACCTCGTCGAGACGGCTCAGCCGGGCGAAACCTGCCTCGCTAAACCGGGTCATCAGCGTGCTTCGGGAGTCATCCACGGAAGAAACTACGAGGACGGATCAGCATCGTGGCGAAACCGTTGTCTACTCGGATGACGAGTCGTCGGCCGGAGAAATCAATCTGTATCACCGCAAGATGGCCGGATTGGGGGCTGTTCCGACGGTGACAGTATTCCGGACCCCTTTGATCTGCCCAACCGGGTTGGAATATTCATGGCCGGTACCAAAGCGACACTTCAGTCAACCGCTGCGACAATGGTCACCGGTTCGACAGCGGCAGCGGCAGCCGGGGCAGGAGGCCCTGTGCGCCCGCCGGCTCAAGTTTTATCAGAACTATTTGATGCGTTGGCTATGCTCATGGCAGAGGCTAACCCGGCAGATCAAGATCTACATAACGCAGAGATTGCAAAGGTGAAGGAGCAAATCACTTAGGCTAAAGCGGATCTGGCAGCTACAGACGCTAGGATGGTGGCAGAGCGGGCCGCTTTGGATGCGCAGGCTTATAGGCTCATCTTTGGATCGTAATGCGTCGCATGAAGTCATGAAAAGAAAGTACAGATCCCGTTTGCCCTCGGTTTTCGAGGAAGAGACCTCTTCAACACCCCAGGAGCAGGGACTAGTAATCGCCGCCGATGGTATACCGGGCGGAAGCACTGGACGGGCGCGCCGATTCAGCCTCGTGTGATAGATCTACTCGCCATCATGCCGGCGCCTCAAGCTGTGCAAACACCTCAGTCACTACTCCAACCCGATGGATAACCTTGTTGCGGCTGCGGCGCGGTTGGAGGCGATTCCAATCGAAGGCGATTCACCACAGGCGGTGGAAACACGCCGGGTCAAAGACCTCCTTAGGACGGCTCTGGTCCAACAAGAAGCGTATTCAAACAGCCGCGATCGGATCCACTCCACCCCCCGCCCGAGCCGGAGCTATAGCAGGTATGCAGATGAACCGGCCGTGTCAAGTAATGCGCAGCAGGTGCACCTCAAGGCAACAACCCAGCGGGTGGTTTCAAAACGCTCAAGAGGTGGTGGACCGGCCAGGCACGAGGGGGGGCCGAGTTAGCGACACAACATCAAGATTATCACCGCTACCGGTTCGACCGACTATCTTTGAGCCTGGAGTTACATCTAGCTCTTTGGGGGTGCCTTACCGCCCCCGCTTTACGCAATATACGCTTGCCCAAAGATTTCAAGGGGCCACGCAAGGTGCCCAATTATACCGCCGATCCGCTCCGAAGCATGGATAGAAAGCTATGAGATGGCCATGGAGATGGTGGATGTGGATGAAGCTGCATGTGCAAAGTATTTTACCATGATGCTTGAAGGCACGGCCCGTACTTGGTTGAAAAACTTGCCACCCAATTCCATCAGTTCATGGACCCGATTCGCGGACCCGGTTCATTCAGAATTTCAAAGACACTGTAAGCAGCCCATGTCCGTGGTGGACTTGGCGGCTTGTGTCGGTGAGGGAGAATCCACAACCCATTGGGTGCGCCGCGTTTCAGAAGTTCTACATTCTTCAGACCGGATCAACACTGATTCTGCAATCTGAACCCTAGAGGGCAACTGCCGGTTCGAGCCTTTAAAATTGAAGCTGGGTCGCATGAAGCGTTTTTGCAATGACATGGGCACTCTCATGGGCGTTTTAGTGAAGTATGATGATTATGATAGTACCAAAGATCCCGAGTCCGAGGAAGATGAAACAGGGAAGGTAAATGTAACAGCAACTCCAGAGGCCAGAAAGATCGATCGGCGGGTAATGGAGGAAACAAGTGTAAGGCGAATGGTAACATGGGCTTCGTAGCCAACACCAACGTGCAGGACAAGGGTCAACGGCGCAAGGGTAAACATCCGAACCGAGGTGGTGTGCTTAATCACAATCCGGACCGGTTGAATTATCTGTTGAATCAACCCTGTCCGAAGCATGGGACGAAGGAGGCGCCAAAGAAACCACCTCTGGAAGGATTGTTACATTATGCAGGAGTTCAAAAGTTCTAATGCTTTCCGGTATGATCAGAGCCCGGCGGCGTTCGTGGTCCGGCCCGTTACGGTGGAGGAAATTTCGGTCCGTGGTTTAATGGTAATCCGGGCGGCGTAACAATCGAACAATCGAACAATCGTAACAATCGAACAACCAAGGTGGTTACAATCAAGAGCAGCAGTCCGGGTTATCAAAGCAATCCGAAGCGGTTGAATGGTGGGCGATATCACGTCTTCACCACTAGCTTGGACAAGCGAGACCGAAACTTCGAAGCGGGCAATCAACGTTGTTGAACCGGCCGTGCCGCATTACCTACGCTGGTCGAGCAGCCTATTGTGTGGAGTAGAGAGGATCATCCTCCCCGGGTTGACAATCCGGGTCAGCTAGCCCTAGTGGTGGCGCCTCAGGTGGGAGGATACAAGTTCACCAAGGTGCTTATGGACGGAGAGAGCAGCATCAACATCCTGTATTATGAGACCTTCCGTCGTATGGGGTTAACGGATAAACATCTCAAGCCGTCCAATACAGTGTTTCACGGCGTGGTGCCTGGCAAGTCAGCATATCCGGTTGGTAAAATAGCTCTGCAGGTGGCCTTTGGGGATGAACATGACTCCAGATCGGAAACATTGACATTTGAAGTGGTGAAAATTCAAAGCCCTTACCACGCCTCGCTTTGGGTGGCGGCTTATGCCAAGTTTATGGCGCGACCTTGTTATGTCTATTTGCAGCTAAAAATGCCGGGTCACAAAGGGACGATAACGGTTCATGGGAGCCGCAAGATCGCTTTAGAGTGTGAGGAAGGTGATGCGGCTTACACAGAGTCAGTTTGTGCCGCCGAAGAGCTAGAGTACTATAAAGACAATGTTGATCCGGCAGATATGACCCCGTTGAAGAAGCCAACTACAGAGCACGATCCGGATCTGAAGTTTAAATCGGCGGCTGAGACTAAACTTGTTGACTTTGTGCCCGTGATTCGTCCCAAGCAGTTCATCATCGGTGCTAACTTGGATCCTACATAGGAAAGCGCGCTCATCGAGTTCATCCGTGAGAATCGGGACATTTTGCATGGAAGCCTTCGACATGCTGTGTACCGAGGGAACTCGCTGAGCACACTCTTAATGTTGATCCCAAGTACAAACCGGTAAAGCAGTTTCTTCGCCGGTTTAACGAGGAAAGGCACAAGGCCATTGGAGAAGAGGTTGCCAGGCTCTTAGCAGCAGGTTTTATCGCTGAAGTTTTCCATCCAGAGTGGCTTGCTAATCCGGTGTTGGTCCTTAAGAAAAACGGCACTTGGCGCATGTGTGTGGATTACACAGATCTTAACAAGGCTTGTCCAGAGATCCTTTCGCCTCCCCCGCATTGACCAGATTATTGATGCTACGGCGGGTTGTGAGCGTTTGAGCTTTTGGATGCGTATTCGGATATCATCGATCAAAATGGCGGTTAAGGACCAGGAGAAGACAACGTTTATCACTCCTTTTGGAGCCTTACGCTATGTGTCTATGCCTTTTGGGCTCAAGAGTGCCCAAGCAACTTATCGGCTATGCATGTAATTGCTTGCACGAATAGATCGGCCGTAACGTGCATGCTTATGTGGATGATATTGTGGTTAAATCAAGGAAGAAGGAGACACCGATTGAGGATCTGAAAGAAACCTTTGACAACTTGCGGTGTACAAGATGATGCTTAACCCGCCAAATGTGTTTTCGGTGTTCCGGCAGCAAGTTATTGGGTTTTCTTGTGTCCAACAGGATTGAAGCTAATCCGGAGAAAATTATGGCTATCACCTCCTGGCTAAGCCAAAGTGCATTAATGATGTCCAGCGTTTGGTGGGTCGGATTGCCGCGCTTAAGCCGGGTTTATCACCGCCTCGGAGAGAAGGCCATTCCTTTGTACCGATCTTTGAAGAAGACGGATCGGTTTATGCGGAGTTCACCGCCGATGAAGCATTGGAGGATTTAAAGCGGCAATTGGCCAACCCGCCGTTTCGCCGCTCCCATTGACAAGGAGCCGCTTCTGCTATATGTTACTGCTAATGCCAGGGCAGTTAGCATAGCCATTGTGGTAGAGCGGAAGGAGGCAGGGAAGGAGTATCCGGTTCAACGTCCGGTTTATTACATCAGCGAGGTGCTCATGGAGTCCAAGCAGAGATATCCGCATTGGCAGAAGCTGGTGTATGGAGTTTTTATGGCAAGCCGGAAGTCAAGCAAGATTTTCAAGGGCATCCCATCACGGTGGTCGATTCAGCTCCCTTGGCGATATCATATGTAACCGGAAGCAATCGGCGGATTGCTAAGTGGGCCATAGAGCTTGGGCGCATGGTTTAAGGTATGTGCCTCGACGGCAAGAAAATCCTGTGCACTTGTGGATTTCATTAATGATTGGATGGAGTTGCAAGCACGAAGAAAAGCCGGATCATACCTATTGGACCATCCACTTTGACGGGTCCAGCAGTTGGAGGGCTCGGGGTCGGAGTTGTGTTAACTTCCCCACGAGGTGAAAAGTTTTGTTACGTCCTCCGCTTAATGTTCCCTTGTACTAACAATGCAGCTGAGTATGAAGCCTTGCTCCATGGTCTTCGGATGGCTAAGGAGATGAATCTAAGCCGGGTTAAGTGCCTCAAAGGACTCGGACTTGGTGGCCCAACAAGTGTCGTGCACTTGGGATTCCAAAGACCCACTCATGGCTGCATATCGTCGGGAGGTGGATGTTGTTGCAGGTCATTTTAAAGGCTATCGGTGGACCATGTGGATCGTCGGAAGAACGAAGCGGCGGACGCTTTAAGCCGGTTGGGCTCTCAACGCAAAACCGGTCCCGCCTAATGTCTTCCTTGATGTATCGCACAATCCGTCGATCAAGCTTCTGATGAAGTAGATTTGGCTATTCCTGATCTGGAGGCTCAGTTGGTGGCAGCCCTGCATGTCATTCCGGATTGGACGCTCCCTTATTTGGCGTACATGAGCCGGGGCAAGTTACCAGAAGATGAGACATTGGCCCGACAGATAGTTCGGCGGTCTAAGTCTATGACCATTGTTAATGGCGAGTTGCATCATTGCAGTGTGTCAGGGGCGTTTCAGCATTGTGTGTCCCCTGAGGAAGGCTGTGAAATATTGCGTGAGATCCACGAAGGGGACTGTGGTCACCATGCCGGTTCAAAATCCTTGGTGGCTAAGGCGTTCCGCCATGGTTTTTATTGGTTGACTGCCCATGCTGATGCGGAAGATCCGGTCGGCGATGTGATGGTTGCCAAGTTTTCTAGGCGTGCTCATATACCGCCCAAGAATTGAGGATGATTCCAATTACTTGGCCGTTTATGCATTTGGGGCTGGACATGGTGGGAACTTTTAAAAGGTCCAAGGACAAGAAGACACACTTCTTGGTAGCGATCGACAAATTTACAAAGTGGGTCGAGGCGAGCCTGTTAGCAAGTGTGATGCGCCACGGCGGTTCATTCATCAAAAGGGTGATCTTCGGTTTGGGTTTCCACACAAGATCATCACGTAAAATGGTACCAATTTGTCCAAAGGTGCCATGAAGGAGTTTTGTGAACGTGAGCACATCCGCTTGACGCTTTCTTGATAGAGCTCACCCACAGTCCAATGGTCAAGGTAAGCGAGCTAATCAGGAGATCCCGAGAGGTATCAAGCCCCGCTTATGGTTGCTTCTGAGGACGCCGGGCTGTTGGGTAGAAGAGCTACCATCCGTGTTATGGAGTATAAATACTACCCTAACAGATCCACCGGATACACACCGTTCTTTATGGTCTATGGAGCGGAGGCGGTCCTCCCCAGCGATATCCGTCATGACTCGCCTCGTGTGGCAGCCTATGTTGAGGCAGATAACGAGGCAAAGACGGCAGACGCTTTGGATCGACCGGATGAAGAACGAGATATGGCGGCTGCTCGCTCGGCGATTTACCAGCAGGATCTTCGTCGGTATCACGATCGACGGGTCGTAACCGTAACCTTTCAAGAAGGAGACTTGGTGCTTCGCCAATTCAAGACCGCAGATATGCACAAGCTATCCCCACCTTGGGAAGGGCCTTTTGTGGTCAGCAAGAATCTGCACAACGGGTCATACTATTTGATCGATATTCGAGAGCATAAAGACTCACGACGCCGAAGAGGAGACCAACAGGCCGTGGAATATAGCTCATCTTCGGCATTATTATACCTGAGCCATAGGCTCTCCTTATGTACATATTATGACAATGTATATATTATGAATAAAAGCAGTAAAACTGGAGCCTCGTCTAAAGCGGGGCATCCGTTCTGTAAGCATCCGGTTTGGGTACATGGAGTTGTTTTCTTAAAACGGCCTCCGGCTTCCCCCCCGAGCTTCCTTTGCGGAAGCTTTTAGATATCACTTGGGGGCTTGGTCGTATCCGAACCAATGCCACACCTCTTGATAGGCGAAAGCCACCAGATCACTTGGGGACATGGTCAAGTCTGAACCAGTCACGCCTCTTGATCGGCCTAAGGCCATAGAGTCACTTGGGGGCTTGGTCGAACCCAAACCATTGCCACGCCACTTGATCGGCATAATGCCACGGTTTCAGTTGGGGACCTGGCTGACTTGAACCGTAGCTAGGACCTTATTGGGAGCTTGGTCGTGTCCGACCATGGTAATACCATCTGATCGGCTCAGTAAAGCCTCTTTCTGCAAATTGCTATTTGATTTTTTGTTGCGTTTTTAAACCGATAACATTCTTTCAAACCGGTTCAACCAGTCAATTGACGGCTTTCGGTTTATGTTAATCCGGAAATAACTTTTCCGGTTTGACTTTTCCTGTTAACATCCCATTATGAAGTAACAGGGGGCTTAACATGACCCGGCATGGTTTACATGGTAAACCGGCATTATAAATACAGGAGCTGTTTTCTCCTTTGACGGTAATGGTTTTTACAACCTCCGTTTCCAGGTTGGCTAAGCCTACTCCATGCCCGACGCTGGCAGGTATTTTTGTATCACAAAATTTTGATCCTATACCTCAATATTTCCTTACATATACATATGAGCGTCGCAAGCCGGCTGGCGACACAAGCCGCCGTGGCAGTTTAAGAATTTGTGATTGCAGGCAAAATAGATTGAAGGTTTCGATTATTCAATCAAAAGTATCAAGACCTCTCGCGAAGGTTGCAGATCAAGGCATAAAGGCATATTCAAAAACAAAAGTGCTGGCTATTCTATTACAAGGCCTTCCGAGGCCCAACATTTCGAATGGCGTTATGACTAGCAGGTTATGATGCATCAACCGGCTTGACGGATTAAGCTTCCTCGCCGATTTGACGTGAAGAAGATGGGTTGTCTGGCGTCGGTTTAGCTTCTTCCTCTTCATCACCCAATGGCCGGAAGTCATTGGTAGACCAGTCAATCCGGTTTAAAGCCTGAAAGACAACCTCTTCACTTATAAGCTCAGCCGGGTCAACGTCAGGGGCATAAGTGTGCTTACGGATTGGAGGAACAAGGTTCTGCACTTCTGGAATGAAAAATTCCACCCGCCTGTTGTTTGCATCATAGCAAGAGCGGTAAACCGCCAGGTTGGCTTCTACTGCCAGTTGACTCGCCAGAGGACGCATCTCCTTTGTTATTCGTTTGAGGGCGTCATTATCAAAGGCTTCGCCGTTTTCTTGAGCTGGGAAGCCCTTGGCTATGTCGGCGGATCAAGGTCCGCTATCCACGCCTTTGGCACGAAGTTAGAGCCAATAAAGTGCCAGCCCGGGCCGCGGATCGTTTCAACTCTTCAAGTTGTGCCGGAATCATGGATAGCCGGTCCAGCGTATCTTTGATCAAGGACGGAGCTGTGTTATCATACGATGTAACGCATATGACTTCTTTGGGTGCCGGTATACCTGCTCAATCAGCGTGTATGCAGCCTTGAGCTTCTTCCGCATATCGAGCCTGGATGAGCAATACGCTTCCCTATACCGGTTTAAGACAGCTCGGGTTAAACTGGCGGAAATATCAAAACGGAATAGTAATCAGTGAAAAATTTCTTACCAAAGATCGCAGAGGTCATGGCATTAATTTGGCGATTTAGTCCGGTGAGTTCTTCTGTCACCGGTTTAAGAGCCGCTTCAGCATCTTCCGCCCGTTTTAGCAAACCAGCCTTCTCGGTGTCCCAGTTGGCTTGCTCGGATTTATACCACTCCTTGAGCTGCTCCATAGTGGTCAAGGCAGTTTTCAATTCATCCTTGGCCTTGGTG
Organism: Aegilops bicornis; assembly: GCA_021605145.1. Lineage (NCBI taxonomy): Eukaryota > Viridiplantae > Streptophyta > Magnoliopsida > Poales > Poaceae > Aegilops > Aegilops bicornis. The sequence goes on from CM038669.1 coordinate 273,497,629, forward strand.
GCTTCGCTTGTTGAGTCTTGATTGGCACGAAGGTCCTTGAGTTGTACGGTTTCTTGGTATATCTCACTCTGATAAAAAATGGATCACGTTAGTTGTTTCATTATGAAGTCCCAAGCTCAATATAGGTATTCAACTTGGCACTTGGGGGCTAATGGCTAATTGATCTCATCTTGCTATGGTGATACATGTTAAATCCCGGTTTAACTATGCTAAGTTGAACCGGCCCTTGGGGAACTGCTGACCGAAGTTTGAGACGATGAGTTATATATTAAGTCCCGGTTTAACTATGCTCAGTTGAACCGCCCTTGGAGGCTCTTGCACAACAAAAGTACAAGAGAGGCATAACTCCTTACCTCATAGCGTTCCTTCATACGATTCACGGACCAGCTTCAAATCACGACTTGTGTAGAGTCGGTTCGAGAAGCCGGAGTGAAGTTCTTGGGCGGAAGAAGTTATCATAAGGTGACAGATCAGTTTTTCCCTTCTCTTTACTCATGGCGATAGACTCTTCCTTGGCGCTGTGTTTTGATAAAGCGACGGATTGCCGGGGGCGGTATAGGCGGTGCCGTCACTACGACATCATCATTTTTGGCCGGGCTGGCCGGATTGGCATTCTTCCTTGGGCTTGGTGTTTTCATACCCGGGCTCAGCGTTTCAAAGAATCGCTACTGTTCTGTAGGGACTCGGTGGAGCAGGATGTGAGGTTTCCACTTGGGCATCCGGTTCAACCTCTGGCGGATTAGCATTGTCGTCTTGGTTCAACCCGCAGAACTGTTTTAGCAACTTCGGGCTTTTCGCCATGGTGCTCTGGAGTCTTCTCCGGATCAGCATCCTGATGAGGGTCAAGGGTTTTCGCCTTCTTACTTAAGCGAGCCTTGGTGCTGCAATATTTAGAGTTAGAGTGTGATGAACCGACAAATGCGAAGAAAACAAAAAAGAGCATTATGCTTACCCCGCAGGAACTTTAAGAGGAGGCAGTTGAGTGGTTGATGAACCGCCAGATGAGTTGGAAGAGGCCTGATAATTCGGATCAGGCGGATTGAGAGGACATCGGAAGAAACCTTTCAAAGGATAACGCTTTTTAGGAGAACAAATCACCTCTGGACGACCTTTCGGGTTGGGGTGTCAGGTAAACCGGACGATGTAATTTGTTGACGGCCGTGCGGGTCAGACGGCGCTCTTGACCTCTTGTGTCTTCAAAGAAAGGTTCGGATTCAAATGAGCACGGAGTGAGATTTTTTCACTTTCCGGACTGTGCGGCGAATTCTTTTAACTAGCACAAGATCAGATTCGGAAGAAAGAAGGATTACCTCAACAGGATCGGCATGACTGGCTTCAGCATCATCCTGGGAATTGAAACTATCAATAGGATGAAGGATAAAAAGGGACAAAGTAAATCAAGCTTTAGCTCAGCTTCTGAATCTTCTTCTTCCGGCGGATCAGAAGACTCGGCGGTTTTCCTCTTACCAGCTTTCTTGGTGGTCTTGGATTTTACACGAGGAACCCGGGCCGGTTTGGTTCGTTTCCGGAAGGTGCTGTTAGCCTGAGAAGTAACCAGGATTAATATATATCAATAAGGCATTAATATCAGAAGAGCGATGAGCGGAGCCTTACCGCAGGCGGTTTGTTGGAAACACAGAATGGGGCCAACCCGGTTTGGCTGCAGACGGTGATCGGCTCATCGAGCATCTTCTTCACTGTCTCAGTGACTTCAAGCTCAGTTATTGGTAGCTCGTGACGTCTTTGAGGGTCTTTGACGCTACCAGTGTATTCGTGCATCAATCCGGGGCGGCGGCTTAATGGCAAGATGCCCCAAGAAACCCAACATCGAACAAGGTCAATACCAGTTAAACCATTGGCCATTAGAGCCCGGAGTTTGATAATTTGAGGCGCAAAATTCTTCCGTTCTGCGGCGGTCAAGCGTAAAGGCAATGGGTGATGGTTGCTAAGCCAGTGAGGGCGGTAGCCCGGCAAGGAGTTCTCCCTGTTAGGAGCGGTATTCCGGCAATAGAACCAGGTTTGGTTCCAATCTTTCAGATGGCTATGGTGTTTTGCGTGAGGAAAGTCTACTTCCTTCCTTTTGTGGATTGAAACGCCACCCGCCCGTGTTAGGACCATCCGAAAACTCCGTCTGGCGGTTCAAATGAAAGAAATCCCGGAACAGCTCCACAGATGGTTCTTCTTGAAGATAGACTTCACAAAAACTTGGAAATTGCATATATTGGACATGAGTTCGGACCAATATCTTGTGGATGGAGTTGGAAACTTGCAAGGACATCCCGGAAGAATTTTGATCCGGGCGGGCTGAATCCCCGGTCTAAGTGCTGCATAAATACAATTACTTCTCCTTCTTGAGGTTCAAGAGGGCATTCGGCGTCCGGAACACGCCAATGGAGGACATTTTTGGAGGCTAAAGCGCCGGTGGTGACATATCCATTGAGTTGTGTCTCAGTGATCTTGGACCGGACCCAATTGCAAGCTGAGAATTGTTTGGCCATTCCGGAAGAAGAAACTGCGAAAGAAAAAGTAAAAAACGGTTCACCGTTAACGGTTCGGACATACTATACAATGCTAAACCGGCAATTCGGCGATCGGTTCCAATTTCGGTTTAATCGAGGACTAATGGACTATGGCGGATTAGCTATCAAAAATTAAACCGCCCTTAGGAGGAAGAGACAGAATCTGGAAAATCTGCTAAGTGTGGATGTAAACAGGTTTCACATATGAATGGAGTTAATTTGGATCTACGAAGATTCAAGAAGGAAAAATTTCTGCGACTCCATGCAAGCCTTATAAAGGGCAGGGAAGTTCGTATGCGTTCTAACAAGAGGGTCTGAATAAAAAGAAAGATGTGCAAAGTGCTAAACCAAGGCGGAGAAGCGATTACTACAGGATATATGCTACGGTTGGATTAAAAAGCCATGGCAGAGCAGGTATGAAGAGACTAGGGATGAACACCTATGAACGACGATATGAACAGGAGCCTCAAGATGCAGATCTAGGGCATGAGGAGGAGCCTTACCTGATGCACAGAACAGCGGAGGAGCGCCGAGAGTCTCTGGTACAACCAGGTTGATGCAGCGGCCTTGCACTGACGCGGCGTTCGGAGGTCGGAGGCGACGGCGGAGCTTCAGAGCTGGAGCGTCGCGAGGAAGAAGAAGCGCGGAAGGAGGAAGAAGAGAAAGGGCCTTCCGGTCTATTTATAATGAGACGGAGTAATTAACAGGCGCGAGAATGGAGGAGTTGAAAGCGGCAGACGGCACAGTGGTCGCCTCGATTTCCGAGATAGTATTAAATGAAGGGAATCTTACTGTTTGGGCTTCTTTAATAAATATGACGTCAAGATGCTTTGTTGCTGTGGTCGGAGGATGACGTCACGGCGGTTTAAGCAGATGTCGGTTTACGAAATATGAAGGAAGATATTCAGAGTTTCCTAAGATGTTGAAGATTAACATGAACAGGTTCAAGTCAATCTGGGGCCTAATGTTGGGGATGTAACTACTGAATATAAACCGCCTCAAGGGGCCGGTTTACCTCGCCATAATTGGGGCCCACGAAGACTCAGAAGGTGGCGATTGCTGTAGAGCTTAGAGGCCCGGAGCCCAGGGGCGAATTAGGGCCCATAATGGTAAAACCGCCATAACCATGTAACTTGTTGTAAGGTAAGCGAAAGAAGAGACCGAGCCGGACACTTGTATGAGCCGGCCTCGGGACTCTGTAGACCGGCCGGACGTCAACCCGTGTATATAAGGGGACGACTCGGTGGCGGTTTGAGGACAGACAACAACAATTCGAGGCTTAGGCGAAGCTATTGCTCCCTAGTCGCCGAAATCACATCAATCCCATCACAAACTAGACGTAGGCTTTTACCTTCATCGAAGGGGCCGAACTAGTATAAACTCTCGCGTCTTTGCGTCCGCTTTAACCCCTCTAAGTTAACCCGTACGATGGCCCCACGACTAAGTCCTTTCATGAGGACATCTGCCGTGACAATTCCACGACAGTGGTGGAGGAGCATCATCGGAGTCTTCGTCATCAATTGATTGCTCTACTGTGGCCCTCTGAGCAGCAATGTGAGAGAGGAGCCCATCGCAGCAAGTGAAGGGCGTGTGACGTTGGGATTGGCATCGCGAGTGCCATCCTGTCTTGGAGCAGATGGACCAGGGTTGAAGTTGAGTCCAAGATCCCTCTTGTTCTTTCAGCTGACTCCTTTGCGAACTGGTAGTTGCGCTTGAACAGATTGTCGTCACGACAACATAATAAGGATGATGGGTCGGCATTCTCAGGCTTCGATCCTTGGACCATGCACGGATAGAAACCTTGAGCAATAGCTTCAGGCTTTGACTTTTCCTGCAGATTCTTGTACAGAATATCGCCCCATGGGCGCTTGATGGTGTTCTTTTCAGCATATTCAGAAGTGATGAAGTTGTACTTGAACCACTGTTCTGCCCAATATCTTCGAATCCATTGGATTCGGGTCTTGCGCTGATTGTAGTTTTCCTCAGGATCGTCTTGTACATCTCATACAGATCCGGAGGCAGATCGAGAGCAGTATTGCCTCGGTGCTGCCTGCCACCTTTCCTAGCAGACTTCTCTGTGGCCATGATATTCAAGCAGATAGGCTTCAGAATAGTGAAAGGCTTCTGTCTACTAGTTAGACAAGAACTGGCTTCGGGAGAGTGAATATGATGCTGTAAGAACTCTGAAAATGAACGCAGACTATGAGAACTGAGGGATTCCCCCACAGATATGTAGCTGTGACAGCATTAGAGATGCGAGGGAAGTGGAAGAGGTCATATGCATTCTCAGAAGATTTTGAAGATAAATCAGTTTGAAGACATTGACCTCATAGAGAAAAGACATTCACTTATTTGAAGAGACTTGGTTCCAGATTTGTACGAATCCATGAATAAGTACAAGTGAGGAATCTAACTAGTTATGAAGCATAAGTGAATATCCTTTGCATGATATGAGATATAGACAAAGACAGATCCATATTTGGAAGTATAGAAACCACTTTTGGTTGAAGTGGATGGATTTGACGAATCAAAAAGACAGTAAAAAGTTAGATTTAATTACCATTGATGAACTACTAGACGAGGCAGAGAAAGAAGCCGAGAAGTTTAATCTCCCGCGCCCTAACTTGGCGGCGGAAGACACCTACGGTGACGGGGTCCACGGCCAGCGCAAGGATGGCATCGAAGAAGTCGCGGCAGTTAAGCGCTTCATCTCTGGTGTTGACATGAGCTAGCGGAGGCACTAGGGTTTGAGCGAGGTGGCGAGGTGGAAGAAAGGATAGTGACTGCGCGGGGTGAGTATTTATAAGGTAGAGAGCTGCACAACGCAATTATGCAGGTGCCCCTGGCGGTTCACATCTGATTGACACATGGCGTGCATGCAACTCATTGAAAGTTATTCCATGTTCCCGCGCACGCCTGGTTTTTCGGGTGGTCGTTCCGGCTTCTCCGGGATTCACGCAAAAGAGATATAGCATTGAAAGAAGTTTTTCAATGTGTGTCTCTGTATATTCAGCTGACAAGGATGCAGTGAAGACATTCGACAGTTTCAACAGAACGCATATGACTTGGATAGATAGAGTTTGAGGAAGATGCACAGAAGGGGTTAGGGTCCGATCACATTCACTTAGTTCAGAAAAATGGCAAGTTTGAAGACATAGCTATAAGTGAATGTTGTAGAGGATACCACACCATATATATAAAAAGACTAAACCAACATTGCGAAGATAAACCATGAAGATAAATCAATGTTGAAGACAAGCCAAATGCGAAGTTAATGCAATCATGACGCTAAAAGAAAATCTTCGAGAAAGTTTGGTGGTGGCGTTGCCCACCGTATAGGAAGTATTAGACCCAGACACCGTGCACAATTATCATGGCGCTCCGAAGTCAAATTCTGCGTTAATGTATTCACACTTAGAGTGTATGTCTTTAGTGATTGAACATCTAAGTCATCAACATGCATAAGCGTTAGGATGTGTGTCCAATTACAGGACATTTGAGGATTCTAGGATATTTAGCTCACACCACAACTTGCAAAACCGTTTCTCATCCAAGGGCTTTGTGAAGATATCTGCCAATTGCTCTTCAGTGTTGATGTGAATGATATCAATATCTTCCTTCATGACATGATCTCCGAGAAAGTGATGACGGATCTGAATGTGCTTTGTCTTCGAGTGGTGAACTGGGTTGTTGGCAATCTTGATGGCTCTTTCATTGTCGCAGTAGAGTGGCACATGCGTCAGGTGGATGCCACAGTCCTTGAGAGTTTGCTTCATCCATAGAAGCTGAGTGCAGCAAGATCCAACAACAATGTATTCAGACTGAGCAGTGGAGAGGCATACACATTTCTGCTTCTTTAAAGACCAACAGACAATAGATCGTCCAAGAAAGTGACATGTTCCTGATGTGGACTTGCGATCAACCTTGTCACCAGCATAATCAGCATCTGAGAATCCAACTAGATCAAACTCTGAGCCCTTTGGATACCATAATCCTAGTGTTGGGGTGTAACACAAATATCAAAGAATTAGCTTCATTGCTAAGTGATGCGATTCCTTTGGTGCCGCATGTAATCGGGCACACATGCAAGCGCTAAGCATTATATCTGGCCTCGATGCACATAAATAGAGTAAAGAACCAATCATGCAGCGGTATACGTTTTGATCGAACTCTTTACCATTGTTGTCGGGACCCAATTGACCTTTGGTTGGCATTGGCGTCGTGTACCCTTTGTAGTCTTGCATTCCAAACTTCTTCAGGCAATCTTTGAGATATTTATCTTGTGAAATGAAGATGCCATTGCTCTGCTGACGGATTTGAAGACTGAGGAAGAATTTCAGCTCTCCCATCATGGACGTCTGATATTGCTCTTGCATCATATGCCCAAACTCATCACTGTATCTCTTGTCAGTGTAGCCGAAGATAATGTCATCCACGTAGATTTGGCATACAAACAGTTCACCATCATATGTCTTCGGGAATAGTGTGGGATCTAGAGAACCAGGTTTGAAGCCTTTGCTCTTCAGGAAGTATTTGAGTGTGTCATACCAGGCTCGAGCTGCTTGTTTCAAGATATATAGTGCCTTGTTGAGCTTATATACCATGTCAGGATGCTTTGGGTCTTCAAAACTAGGTGGTTGTGCAACATACACTTCTTCAATTTTTCCGTTGAGAAAGGCACTCTTTACATCCATTTCGTATAGAATAATGTTGTTGTGGTTGGCATAGGCTAACAGAATGCGAATAGCTTCAAGATTAGCCACAGGAGCAAATGTTTCATCGAAGTCAATCCCTTCAACTTGAGTGTAACCTTGAAAAACGAGACGAGCCTTGCTTCTGACGACTTGACCATGCTCATCTTGTTTTTTGCGATATATCCATTTGGTGCCAATGATATTGTGCTTGCGAGAATCAGGACGCTTCACTAGCTCCCAAACATTGTTCAGCTCGAATGGTTGAAGCTCTTCTTGCATAGCTTGAATCCATTCAGGTTCCATGAAGGCTTCATCAACTTTCTTGGGTTCAGATATAGAGACAAATGCGAAGTGACCATAGAAATTTGCTAGCCGTGTTGCTCTTGAACGAGTCAATGGACCAGGTGCATTGATGCTATCAATTATCTTCTCAATCTGTACTTCATTTGCAACATGAGGATGAACTGGACAAAGATTTTAGCCCTTGCAGATCATTGTCTTCATCTTCAGCATTGGCTTCAGGCTGAGCATTGCCTTCGGGTTGATTAGGTGCATAAATGATGATTTCCTCTTCAACTTGTGCCTCTGAAGGTATGATTTCTCCAGTACCCATAAGCTTGATAGATTCACTTGGCGAGGCTTCATCTAGCACATTTGGCTAGTGCTCTCTTTGTGAGCCATTAGTATCATCGAACCGCACATCCACAGTTTCAACCACTTTATAGTGAAAGAGGTTGAAGACTCTGTAGGAGTGTGAATCCTTTCCATAGCCAAGCATAAAACCTTCATGTGCTTTCGGTGCAAATTTTGACGTGTGATGCAGATCCTTCATCCAGCACCTAGCACCAAATACTCCGAAGTAGCTGACGTTTGGCTTCTTACTAGTCAGGAGCTCATATGATGTCTTCTTTAGAAGCTTGTGAAGATAAACACGGTTGATGACGTGGCATGCATTATCAATGGCTTCAGGCTAGAACTTCCTTGGTGTCTTGTACTCATCAAGCATCATCCATGCCATCTCAATGAGAGTTCCGTTCTTGCGCTCCATGATGCCATTCTGCTGAGGTGTATAAGGAGCTGAGAACTCATGTGTGATTCCCAATGTATCAAGATAGGTGTCGAGGCCGGTGTTCTTGAATTATGTGCCGTTGTCACTTCTGACGTGCTTGATCTTGATGTCGTAGTTGGTCATGGCACGATTGGCGAATCGTTTGAAGACATCCTGCACTTCATTCTTGTAGAGAATTATGTGCACCCATGTATATCTTGAGTAATCATCAACAATGACGAAGCCATAGAGGCAAGAAGTGGTAGTAAGGGTAGAGTAGTGAGTAGAGCCAAATAAGTCCATGTGAAGGAGCTCGAAGGGACGTGTCGTCGTCATGATTGTCTTTGAGGGATGCTTGGCCTGAGTCATTTTTCCAGCTTTGCACGCACCACATAGATGATCCTTCTTGAACTTGACGCCCTCGGTGCCTACGACATGCTTCTTCATCACGAGAGTATACAGGTGATACGTCTCCGTCGTATCTACTTTTCCAAACACTTTTGCCCTTGTTTCGGACTCTAACTTGCATGATTTGAATGGAACTAACCCGGACTGACGCTGTTTTCAGCAGAATTGCCATGGTGTTATCTTTGTGCAGAAACAAAAGTTCTCAGAATGGCCTGAAACTTCACGGAGATTATTTTTGGAAATAACAAAAAATACTGGCGAAAGAATCAAGGCCAGGGGGCCCACACCCTGTCCATGAGGGTGGGAGGTGCGCCTGCCCCCAGGGCGCCTCCTGCCTCGTGGGCCCCTGGAGCTCCACCGACCTGAACTCCAACTCCATATATTCGTGTTCGGGGAGAAAAAATCAGAGAGAAGGATTCATCGCGTTTTACGATACGGAGCCGCCGCCAAGCCCTAAACTCTCTCGGGAGGGCTGGTCTGGAGTCCGTTCGGGGATCCGGAGAGGGGAATCCGTCGTCGTCGTCATCATCAACTATCCTCACGGAGAGGGGACCCACTGCCACGGGAGGGTATAGGACAAAAGATGTCATGCAAGTTCTTTTCCATAAGCACGTATGACTGTATTCGGAATACATGCCTACATTACATTGATGAATTGGAGCTAGTTCTGTGTCACCCTATGTTATGACTGCTACATGATGAACCGCATCCGACATAATTATCCATCACCGATCCCATGCCTACGAGCTTTTCCCATATTGTTCTTCGCTTATTTACTTTTCCTTTACCACTGTTACAATCACTACAAAACTATCACCGTTACCTTCGCCACTGTTACCGTTATTTCCATACTACTTTGCTACTAAATACTTTGCTGCAGATACTAAGTTATCCAGGTGTGGTTGAATTGACAACTCAACTGCTAATACTTGAGAATATTCTTTGGCTCCCCTTGTGTCGAATCAATAAATTTGGTTTGAATACTCTATCCTCGAAAACTGTTGCGATCCCCTATACTTGTGGGTTATCAAGACTATTTTCTTGCGCTGTTGCCGGGGAGCATAGCTCTATTCTTTGAGTCACTTGGGATTTATATCTGCTGGTCACTATGAAGAACTTGAAAGACGTGAAAACTAAAATTTATCCCTCAACTACGAGGGGAGGTAAGGAACTGCCATCTAGCTCTTTACTTGATTCACCTTCTGTTTTGAGTAAGCTTGCGACACCTAAACCTGCTTCTGCTATTAATTCTGATATGTCGCATGTTATTGATGATGCCACTTCTGCTATGCATGATACTTATGATGAAACTACTTCTATGCTTGATACTACTGTGCCACTTGGTGAATTTCTTGATGAACAACTTGCTAGGGCTAGAGAGAGTGAAATTATTAAAACTGATAATATTGATGAAAGTGATGATGAAGATTCTCCCCCTAGATATGAATTGCATGTTGTGCCTGAGGGCTATGTTATGGATGAAGAAACTGCTAGAGACGTTCTTGCTTGCAATGATAGAAGTGATCTTAAGAAATTATTAGCTAAGCTGAAACAAAAAACTCTGAATGCTAGAATGAAATATGATCCTGCTTATGCTACTTCACCTATGTTTGTTACTGATAAGGATTATGAATTCTCTGTCGACCCTGATATAATTACTTTGGTTGAATCTGATCCTTTCTATGGCAATGAATCTGAAACTGCTGTGGCACATCTTACTAAATTAAATGATATAGCCACCCTGTTCACTAATGATGAGAAAACTTGCTATTACTATATCCTTAAAATATTTTCATTCTCATTAAAGGGTGATGCTAAGATATGGTTTAATTCTCTTGATCCTGTTTGTGTGCGTAGTCCCTAGGATATGATTTATTACTTCTCTGCTAAATATTTCCTCGCTCATAAGAAACAAGCTGCTTTAAGGGAAATATATAATTTTGTGCAGATAGAAAAGGAGAGTCTCCCACAAGCTTGGGGGAGGCTTCTCCAATTACTTAATGCTTTGCCTGATCATCCTCTTAATAAAATTGAAATACTTGATATCTATTATAATTGACTAACCGATGCTTCTAGAGACCACCTGGATAGTTGTGTTGGTTGTGTTTTCAGGGAAAGAACACCAGATGAAGCTGAAATTTTATTGAATAATATGTTTACCAATGAAAATAATTGGACACTTCCTGAGCCAACTCCTAAGCCAACTCCAAACAAAAGGGGTATTCTATTTCTCAGTCCTGAAGATATGCAAGAGGCAAAGAAATCAATGAAGGAAAAAGGTATAAAAGCTGAAGATGTTAAGAATTTACCTCCGGTTGAAGAAATACATGGTCTTAATTTACCGCCTGTTGAAGAAATACTTGATTTTAATCCACCACCTATTGAAGAAACACATGGTCTTGATAACCTGACACAAGTAGTAAAGGTAAATTCTCTATAGATTTGATGAAGGTGATATTCCTCGTTATAAGTCTGCTAGACAATGCTTAGATGAGTTTGATAATTTTAATGTCAAACAAGAAAACTTCAATGCTTATGTTGGTAGACAATTAAAAAACAATGCTTATATGATTGAACACTTGAGTGATTATATGTCTAGAGTTAAAGGTGAACTTAAACTCATTAGTAAACATGCTTTTATGGTTACCACTCAAGTAGAACAAGTACTTAAAGCTCAGAATGATTTGCTCAATGAATTGAATAGTAAGAATAATGATTTTGCTATTAGAGTGGCTACTAGAACTGGTAAAATGACTCAGGAACCTTTGTATCCTGAGGGCCACCCTAAGAGAATTGAGCAGGATTCTCAGAGAAATAATTAGATGCACCTAGTCCTTCTAAAAGGAAGAAAAATAAAAATGATAGGGCTTTGGATGCTTCTAGTGGACCTGTTTTTGACACACCTGAGAATCCCAATGATATTTCTATTTCTGATGCTGAAACACAATCTGGTAATGAACATGAAACTAGTGATAATGTTAATGATAATGTTCATGTTGATGCTCAACCTAGCAATGACAATGATGTAGAAATTGAACCTGCTGTTGATCTTGATAACCCACAATCGAAGAATCAACGTTATGATAAGAGAGATTTTGTTGCTAGGAAGCACGGTAAAGAAAGAGAGCCATGGGTTCAGAAACCCATGCCTTTTCCTCCCAAACCATCCAAGAAAAGGGATGATGAGGATTTTGAGCACTTTGCTGAAATGATTAGACCTATCTTTTTGCGTATGCGTTTAACTGATATGCTCAAAATGAATCCTTATGCTAAGTATATGAAGGAAATTGTTACAAATAAAAGAAAGATACCGGAAGCTGAAATTTCCACCATGCTTGCTAATTACACATTTAAGGGTGGAATACCTAAGAAGTTAGGAGATCCAGGAGTACCCACTATACCATGCTCCATTAAAAGAAATTACGTTAGAACTTCTTTATGTGATCTTGGAGCCAGTGTTAGTGTTATGCCTCTCTCTTTATATCGTAGACTTGATTTGAATAAGTTGACACCTACCGAAATATCTTTGCAAATGGCCGATAAATCAACTGCTATACCTGTCGGTATTTGTGAGGATGTGCCTATTGTGGTTGCAAATGATACTATTTTAACGAACTTTGTTATTCTTGATATTCCCGAGGACGATAGTATGTCTATTATTCTTGGAAGACCCTTTTTGAATACTGCAGGGGATGTTATTGATTGCAAGAAAGGCAATGTCACTTTTCATGTCAATGGCAATGAGCATATGGTACACTTTCCGAGGAAACAACCTCTAGTTCATAGTATAAACTCTATTGGAAAAATTCCATTGATAATTCTTGGAGGTTTTGAATTTCCTCTTCCTACTGTCAAAAAGAGATATGATATTATTATTATTGGGGACGTGCATATCCCCGTTGAGGTAACCTAGTGTTATTCGAAATTTCTCCGGTTTCATGCAATTCGGAATGGGTTTGTTAACAAGACCTGATCAACCTTGTTAGTGGATTCCTTGTTATTTGAAAGTTAGAAAGCACAACTTTCTGTACCTTCCTTTTACCTTCTTATTTAGTTGAAATAAAGCAAAAATAGTATATTCTGTCAGTTTTCTAAATTATCCGTGCAATAAAAAATACCCCGAAAATAAAAGTGCTCCAAATGCCCCGAAATTAAAATATGATTTTTTTCTGGAATATTTGAGAATATCTGGCACTGAGAACACAGCAGGGGGAGCAAGCACCTGGCCACAAGGGTCCAGGGTGCGCCCCCTGCCTCGTGGTCCCATGGTGGCTCCCCTCCACTTATTCCTGCACCCACACACTCCTTCTTCCTTCCAAAAAAATCACCAACCAGCTCAAGCACGAGTTCTAGCTCATTTTGCTGCGATTTTCGATCTCCTTGCTCAAAGCACCTCTCACAAAACTGCTTTGGGGGATTGTTCCTTGGTATGTGACTCCTCCAATAGTCTAATTAGTTTTTGCTCTAGTTCTTTATTCATTGCAAATTTGTGCTGCCTAGGTGACCATGTTCTTGAGCTTGCATGTCAAATTTATATGGTCCCAAGTAGTTCTAATGCATGATATAGTCTCTAGGCACTTGTGGGAGTAGTTGCTATCAGTTTTGTTGAGTTTGGTTCACTTTTACTTGAAGTTACTAAAATTTTCAGAGGAATAAATATGTTTAGGAAAATGTACCAAGGTGGCCCTTCAAGGAAGCAAGGACCCAGGCTTGCAATGCAAGATGTCGATGATGAACCACCAAGGGACACTCATGTGCGGGCTTGTGAATGGCCTTCAGAGGACTTCATGGATCGAGCAGGAATCAAGGAAGAATTTAACACATATGTTCGTAACGCTTATCTTGTGAGCTTCGAGGCAGATAAGTGTCGTCAGTACCACTATCTCATTGATTCCTTTGTGAGCAGGTTTGAATTTTCATCATCACGCAATTCTCAAACTGTCGTGTTTGATCTTTATGAAAATTCTTATACTATGGACTTAGAGGATTTTAATACTGCTTGCAAACTTCCACAATGGAGTAGTCCTAGTGAACCTCGCAAATCTGAATTTAGAGATTTTCTTGCTAGTATAACTGTGGGGGAATCTAGAGACAGAACACAAGCTACCATAGGGAGCATTCATTTTCCTGCTATACATTATTTTTCTCTTCATAGGTAGGTGCACAAATGGTAAGGATGAAGCATGCCACATGTGTGTCCCTGATCTCGGTGTTCTCAGGAGTGCTGTATTAGGAGATAAACATTATAATTTGGGAGCCATTGTTGCACGTAGGTTGCATAATAATAGATTTAATGGAGATTTCTTTAGTGGAATTTGTGCAACCTGTTTAGCTAATTTTCTTAATATACCCATTCGTGATTATGATATGGAATTGCCTCCTTATTATCTAGATTTTAATGCCATGGTTCACCATCGGTTTGTTGAGAGGAATGAACCGCCTCTCCAGTATCGACTAATCTTTGACCGGCGTCATGCCGTCAATATTGTCCTCCCTGCTTGTACTCTCTTTGACTTTCAGGCAAAAGGGAGACATGTTATAACCAGGGAGGAGGCAAATGAGTACCAGAGGAGGACGAGGGTAGCTCGCCTCCAAGCTGCAGCCCGCGATGCAATAGCCGCTGCATCTTAGTACGACCCTAGTTACAACTTCGGATATCCGCCAGTTCAGCTGTGGCAATAAACCAACCTAGGCCAAAAGCCTAAGCTTGGGGGAGTACGTATTTCTCACCGACATTACATTTATGTCCACACACTCATTGCTAGTTGTTGTTGCTCATACTTTTTCATTGTAATATCCATGCTAGTTTATTTTCCTTTTTATGCTTTCTTCTTGTGTGTTTGAAAAACCTTAAGAAAACCAAATAAATAGTTGTAGCGTTTAGCTAGTTTACTTTCTTGCTTGTAGTAGTAGTAATTAAAAAGAAAACCCAAAAATATTTCATGTTCTTCTTTTGCTTGTTGGGAGCTTTCCCGTGTAAATAGTTTTATTTCTTTTCTCTTCTTTGGGGGTCGATAGGAGAAGACCATGATGAAATTGTTAAAGTGGCTCTTATATGCATTATGCATTATTGTTGATTTGACCAAGAGCCCATATTACCCTGTCTTCTCCTGTTTATTGAATGCCTGCATATTCCAGCTTAGTCCAATGCACATGCACTATTATTATTATTCACATCGTTCGGTCGTGCAAGTGAAAGACAATTATGACGATATATGATGAAATGATTGAGATGAGAGAAGCTAGTATGAACTCGACCTCTCTTGTTTTTGTAAATATGATTAGTTCATCATTCCTGATTCAACCTATTATGAATAAACATGTTTGCAATGACAATTAGAGATTATAGTTGCTTATGCCATTCTTAATTAGCTAGGAGTTTATAATGGTTTATGTCGGTGTCAAAACCGGCGGATCTCGGGTAGGGGGTCCCGAACTGTGCGTCTAGGCGGATGGTAACATGAGACAAGGGACACGATGTTTTTACCCAGGTTCGGGCCCTCTCGATGGAGGTAATACCCTACTCCCGCTTGATTAATATTGATGATATGGGTAGTCCAAGAGTAGATCTACCACGAGATCAAGAGGCTAAACCCTAGAAGCTAGCCTATGGTATGATTGTTGTTCGTCCCACGGACTAAAACCCTTCGGTTTATATAGACACTTGAATAGGGTTAGGGTTACATGAGTCGGTCACAATGGTAGGAGATCTAAATATCCGTATCGCCAAGCTTGCCTTCCATGCCAAGGAAAGTCCCATCCGGACACGGACGAAGTCTTCAATCTTGTATCTTCATAGTCCAGAGTCCGCCAGCGGTGATAGTTCGGCTATCCGGACACCCCCTAATCCAGGACTCCCTCAGTAGCCCCAGAACCAGGCTTCAATGACGATGAGTCCGGCGCGCATATTGTCTTCGGCATTGCAAGGCGGGTTCCTCTTATGAATACTTCATAGAAGATTTTGAACACAAGGATAGTGTCCGGCTCTGCAAAACAAGTTCCACATACTACCGTAGAGAGAATAACCTTTGCAGATCTGGCGGCGTATTAGCGGCGTGACATCACACCACGGCGGGCCTTTATACGAATCGTTTTTACTATTCCACCTTAAGCGCGTTTAGCGAGGCGGTTTCCTTGGCACGTCTTATCAAAGCGGAGATCGTGCCCCTTATTCCGGATTCCCATCAATACGGACGTGGGTAACCCATCCGCGCCATTGATTACGGCGCTTGGGAGATAAGTGAGTTTTACCAGGTGGCGGGGACGCATAGCTTCGATACGTCCATATAAGGGATAAGGATCCACCTTTTCACCTCGCCTTCTTCCTCCTTTGCTCATCCATTTCAGCGACTTTCGAGCTCCTGCGCCCAAGTCCGCACACCCCACCTCAACCTTCTCCAACTATATGCAGGCGGGAGGCGGTGGATGGCCTCCTCCGTCACGGAGGGGCACATCAAAAAGCTGCGGAAGGTCGGATACTTGTCCAGCGACATCGCGCACGGCTCCCGATGAGGGGCAGCTCATTCCAACCCCGGGCCCCATGAGAGGGTGGTGTTTCTCACCCACTTCCTCCGCGGACTAGGTTTTCCACTTCACCCATTTGTCCGGGGGCTCATGTTCTACTACGGCCCGGACTTCCACGATCTGGCCCCGAATTTCATCCTCAACATCTCGGCGTTCATCGTCATGTGCGAGGCCTTCCTCTGCATCCAACCCCACGTCGGCTTATGGCTGAAGATCTTCAATGTCAAGCCGAAGGTAGTGGGCGGCCGCCAAGCGGAGTGCGGAGGTGCCATGGTTGGCAAGATGGCCAAAGCCCTATGGCTCAAGGGCTCCGTTGTGGAGACCATAAAGGGGTGGCAATCGGGGTGGTTCTACATCACCGAGCCGCGCGACTCTCAATGGGCGGCGGCCCCCGAATTCCGATCTGGCTTCCCCACGCGGCTCACATCATGGAAAGAAATGGGCCTGTCGTGGTGTGATTCGGATGAGCTATCCGGACTCCAAACATGCGTCCAAAACCAGGCGGACAAGACTCTCGGGCTTGTCAGCGTTATCCGGTGATGCTCATCCGCCGGATTCTCCCGAGGCCAACAACGGGCCTTCAAATTGTGGGAGTTCGATCCGCACGGCACCCAACTCTGAAAAGGCTCTTGACACTACGTGCGAAGATGCCTGGAAGGTGCTGTTCAAGGGCGCCGAGGCTCCCACATCTGCTACCGAAGATCGCGGATTCAGCTCGCAGCGTCAAGCCAGCGAGATAAGTTATTTGACCCTTTATGGGACTCTTTTTTCATAGTTTGAGTCTATGCGGGATCTAAAACTCCCTAACCTTTGACAGATCGGTGAAGACGCCCAGACAGATTAATGTCCGGCCCCTTTGCCGGAAGACCCAGCGGACGACGATTGGCCAGGCTGCTGGCTCCGGCACCTCACGTGGTGCCGGAGAAGAAACCAAGAAAGAAGGCCACGGGAACTTCGAAGGAGCTCCGGCGCCAGTCTTTGTCGGACTCATCGCCCGACAACCTGAGGCGGAATCCTCCTCACGAGGAAGAGGAGGAGGAAAAAAGCCTCTCCCGGTGAAGAGAGAAGAAAAGGAAGGCTGCCCCAACTAGGGAGGCCGGAGGGTCCAAGAAGGGAAGGACCCTTCCTCCGGACTTCTCCACCAATGCCGACAACGACGAGGAGGAGTGGCCAACAAGGGCCAAGCCCCTGGCGAGATCGTAAGTGTCCGGATTCCGGAATAGTTCATGACTTTTTATTTGTCGCATAGTGTATTCTAACGCCAAACAATCATGCTGCCCGCCCAAGGACGAGCTCGCCGCTTCGTCGAGCGGGTCCCTGAATTCGTCGGAAGTGGAGAGTACTTCACTTCCGGCCGCCTCCTCACCTCACGCGCTTGGCGACGCCGAGGTGGGGCCCTAAGGGGGCCTGGTCAAGAGGAGGTGGCGCAGGAGGCGCCGCAAGGCAGCCTCCCGGACTCAGGCGCGAGGAGGCGAGACCCCAGGGCTCTAAGCCCGAACCTTGTCCGGACTCCATACCGGAACCTTGGCGGTTCCGAAGTCCGGCAAGCGACCCCTTCGTAGGAAGGGTAAGACGCCGGTGTCCTCCGTCCAACCGGAGGCACCGGATAGCTTACTGGAGGCGCTTAACAGCGCCTCCATCGTGGAGGAGCACTGCACTGTTATGAGTGTGGTGATCCAGAAAGTTCAGTCCGCCAAGAGCGGGCTAACTGAAGCCTGCAACGGCCTTCTAACAGGCTTTGAGACAGTAGCCCCTGATGCTTAGTTCGGTGCTCGGAAAGAAAAGCTGGACTAAGGATCTAAAAAGATATACGCAGGAGTCTAACATAATTATGTCAATATGGGAATGCAGGCTGCCCTGCTGACCTCTGCCGCACTGACTGCGGAGGTCAATTCATTGAAGGAGAGCCTCGAGCGGTCCGAGAACAAGCTCGGCCAAGCCAAGAAGCAGCTCGAGGACAAGGAAGGTAAGTAATACCTTATGGAATTTAAAAAATGTGGTTGCAAAAGATAACAGGAAATAACATGGGTACTGCGGGGCCACTGGCGAGGTGGCGACTGAAGGAGGCGGTGTCCGCGCCGAAAACAAAGCGGCCATGAGCACACCGAAGCGAGAGAAGGGGAGGCGCAGCTGGCGGAGAATCTGGCAGGAGCTCCAGGCTCTCGTGGAAAAACACGAGGGTTTGGAGCGTGGTGGAAGACCCGAGTCCGAGCTTGCCTCGGCTCTTGAGAGTGCCAAAGCTGCTAAGGCCGAGGCCCAAAAAGCCCTCCGGAGATTGAGGCAATAAAGAAGACCATGGCGGCGTGTAAGGCATTCTTTATGCAAAGCAAGAATGTAAAAGTCAATTATCTAGTACTTACCCGAATCCGGAGCTCTCCAGGAGCGTTCGCAGATCTGCCGCGGAGTGTCTCCGATGCCGCCGCTTTCTACCGAGCCGAAGAAGGGAGCTCGATGGAAAAGGTGTTTTGGTCTCGATATCCGAGGCCGAACACCAGTGCCCTTGAGCGACTAATCTGAAGCAATTGGTCGAGCTCCACAAGGTCGCCGAACAGGCCATGAAGGGCCTTATAGCTCGGCTATGGCCAAATGAGGCCATGCACAGGAGCTACTTCGGGCTAGTGCGTGGTGGTGGATGCCTGTCCATGGATCGAAGTCATCAAGCGCTCCGTCTGTATTGAAGGTGCCGTTGGGCCCTTGCCCGTGCCAAGGTGCCTTTGGGGCAAAGCTGGGCCCTTGAGAGAAGGTGGTGTCGGACAGGCCGCCGCCGGGCAAAGAACATCGCAAGCCCGACAAGTATTATGAGGGCGTCCTGAAGGGTGCCCGTCTTATAGCAGGTGAATGCTACAAAGATGTAATATTTGAGTAGACTCGCATTTGTTATCCTGTACGCTGAAAACTTTTTCATATGCGCTAAGCAACGCTTTTGAATTTAAAATATTACCTTCTGTGCGGCCGTTTATCAAATTTGAGAGATGGCGAGTCGTTGGCTTCAGCCCCCATGCCACGGGTGCTGGGGTGTTCGGGATAAACTTGAGCGCTCTTGTTCCCATTATTGGGTCCTTCGAGGGAGGCGCTCAACGCAACGAACCAGGCAACCGGACTATAATGCTTGAACACTCTCACTTAGCCATAGAATTCTATAATTTTAAATTTCGTGAAGCCCCTAGTATTCGGAAGACCGAGTTGAGGCGCTATCCACGCCTTGGCGGACAATGCGGTTCCTCGCTCTAAGCGGCATAAGTCTTTAGGGACTCGAAGAAACCTCTCGAACAGCGACCGGCTCTCACCTTATCATGACGGTAAGTCTTAGCTTTCTCCACTGAGGTGCTCAACCCAGCTCAACCGGGGCACAATCGCAGTGGTTCTCCCAGCGCTACCTTAGCCGATATAACGGAATGTAAGGTACCAAAACATGGGAGCGAGCAAACCCAACTATTGATCCAAGACATGATTCGGAGCCGATGCATATAATGCTATAAGTTCGGGTGCCGCACTTGTGAAAGTGTTCGGACTTGTCACACCATGTTTTTGGGGTACATAAGCCCACAGTGTATTGGCCGTACCAAATTATGCGGTTGCACAATGTCATAAATGAACATATATAATGGGAAAGAATGCAATAATAGACAAGAGCTATATATTGGTTATTAAAAAGAAACTGCAAATAAAAGCAGAACGATACAAATTGTGCGATAAGCAAGGTACGAGACTTTTGACATGTCCCCCTTCCAGGGGTAAGTTTGCGGTGTGGTATGTAAAACAGGTATCTTGCTCGTAATAGAGACCACCTAGACACTTTCGACGCAGTTTTCGCTTCACGGCTGTTGCATCGTGTATTCGGTAGCGAATGCCGGACAGGGCTTCACGGAGAAACGAGTCACGAAAGTAAAAGGAAGAAAAGAAAAAAGGAATGACATAAGCAGGGAGCCCCTAGTGCGGTCTAGCCGCGTGCAGGCGTGCGTGGTCGTGGCCCGTCCCCTATGACCATGGTGCTTCACGGCGCAATTACGTGCGCGTAATCGGGCTTCAGCGAGTTTGCGAGGGCTGGGGTTGGGGCTGCATTACTACGCTTGTTCGGAGCGTGCCGCAGCGGTCTTGCTGTAGGTTACTCCGGGCATGCTTGGCGGTGTCCGATTGTTTATTGGCCGGTTGGAGAATTGCCTTAAGAGGCTGTTACGCACTTACGCCGCAAAGGCGGCCGTATGCTCCTCCGTTCGGAGGGAGCGTTGGTGTTTCCATTGACCGTGCGCCTCGAGGGCCTGGCATCTTTAGTTTGAGGTGCAGCGTAGTGCGGCACCGCATTGAATTTTGCGAATGCGGTTCGTCCCTAGCGGTCGCGTGATAGCCGCTGCGGAGCGGGACTATGTCGAAGATTAACTCCTCACTCCGGAAGTTATCCGGGATCCGAAGACCACTTGAAGTGTAACGAACTGTGCGATTGGCCTCTACACCTGGAATGGCGCCTTTAAATGTCGTATTTGTGGGTTTGATCCTTGACGGGTCTATGCCCATTTTATGCGACCGTATCTGATAAATCAGGTTCATTTTGCCGCCGTCAATCAGGACTCTGGTGAGGTGAAATCCGTCAATAATTGGGTCAAGAACCAATGCAGCGAAACCGCCGTGACGGATGCTAGTGGAGTGGTCCCTTCGATCGAAGGTGATCGGGCAGGAAGACCATGGGTTGAACTTCGGGGCGACTGGCTCCATCGCGTATACGTCCCTTAGTGTGCGCTTCCGCTCCCTTTTGGGTATGTGGGTTGCGTATATCATGTTCACCGTCCGCACTTGTGTGGGAAAGCCCTTCTGTCCTCTATTGTTCGGCGGCCGGGGCTCTTCCTCGTCATCGCTATGCATCCCCTTGTCGTTGTTTTCGGCGCTTAGTTTGCCTTCTTGCTTGAACACCCAACAATCCATGTTGGTGTGGTTGGCTGGTTTTTCGGGGGTGCCATGTATCTAGCACAAGCGATCGAGTATTCGGTCCAAGTTGGACGGGACCTGGGTATTTCTTTTGAATAGCTTCTTCCGCTGACCGAGTTTAGAGACTCTGAATCCGGCATTCTTGTCGTATCTTGACATTATCACCGTTAATGCGGCGTTTATGCTTGTTGCGACGCGACCTGCCATTGTTGTCCTTGGTATCCGAACTACCAGGGTGTTTGGCCAAGTTGTTGCTTCGAGCTAGCCAGCTGTCCTCTCCCGTGCAAAAGCGGGTCATGAGTTGGTGAGGGCTGGCATGGATTTCGGCTTTTCCTGTCCTAGGTGCCGGGCTAGCCACTCGTCGCGGATGTTGTGTTTGAAGGCTGCTAGCGCCTCTGCATCCGGACAGTCGACGATCTGATTTTTCTTTGTTAGGAACCACGTCCAGAATTGTCTGGCCGATTCTTCTAGCTGCTGAATTATATGGCTAAGGTCATCGGTGTCTGGTGGTCGCACATATGTGCCCTGGAAGTTATCAAGGAATGCGGCCTCCAGGTCCTCCCAACAACCGATTGACTCTGCTGGCAAGCTGTTGAGCCAATGCCGAGCTGGTCCTTTAAGCTTGAGTGGGAGGTATTTGATGGCATGTAGATCATCACCGCGGGCCATGTGGATATGGAGGAGATAGTCCTCGATCCGCATCAGCAGGATCTGTGGTACCATCGTATGATTCGATGTTTACGGGTTTGAAGCCCTCGAGGATTTGATGATCCATTACTTCATCTGTGAAGCATAGTGGGTGTCTTGGCGCCTCATGTTGGGCTATATCACGAAGTAGCTCATATGAGCTTTGTCTACTGTGTTCGGCCCGGCCAGGTTTGCTGTATCCGGCGTGACGGTAATCATCCCGAGTCGTTGGGCGCCCACGCGATCTGTAGATCGATCTTGTATGCTTTTCCTTATCCTCCAATATATCTCGCAAGTCCGGCGCGTTTTCCCGTGCCTTGGTACTTTTTTAGCAGCGTCGGGGCATGGTTGAGCGGAGGGCCGAGAGGCTTCTCTGTCGCGGCCACGGGGTGGCCGGTCTACCATGTCGTGCGCTGGTGACGTGGGTGCTTCCTCCTCTGATGGAGGCAACGGCCTGCGTTTGGGGTAGCTTTTGGAGGGGCGTTCGAGTTCATACTCTTCGGCTGCAAGGACTTCATCCATCATCGGCCTAGCAGGTCTTGGTCAGCTCTAAGCTGTTGCTGCTTTTTTCTTGAGGCTGCTTGCCGTGGCCATGAGCCTGCGTTTAAAACGCTCTTGTTCGATGGGGTCCTCTGCACGCCAATTAATTCGTCGTCGAGGCTTGCCTCGTCTTCGGAGGGGCACATAATTATCGTCCTCTACCTCTCTTTTCTGCCGCCGTCAGGCGGACTTGCTTCTCCCTCCTCCTGCACCGAGTCCCTCTGGGGGTCATCTTGACCTTGTCAGGGGTATTATTGTCTCCCGTGCGGAATCACCGCTTTTGTTGTGGCGGGATTTAGAGCGGCGCTTGGCCGGCGCTTGGGCTGTTTCTTGGAGGGTCATCCTCCATTGTTCCATCGCCGTTCCCATCTTTTGGGATGTCCACCATGTATATGTCGTATGACGAGGTGGCCTTCGATTGCCTGTAGGCGCTGGTTCTTGGTAAATCTCGGCATTGTCATCCATACCGTCGATGTCTTCGGAGTCGAAGTCGAGCATGTCGGTTAAATCATCGACAATGGCTATAAAGTGGGTGGTGGGTGGGCGTTGAATTTCTTCGTCGTCCGCATCCCAACCTTCCTGACCGTAGTCCGGCCAGGGCTCTCCAGATAAAGAGAGAGACTAGTGAATTCAGGATGTCGCCAAAGGGCGAGTGCTGAAAGATGTCATGCGATGAACTCCATGACCGGCGCCCAATCGGATTCGATTGGCATGGGCGCGGAGGGTTCGGAGTCCGGAGAGGAGTCCGGCACCCTGGAGTCACGGTCTTCGCGAAGGACAGGGATGGAGTTCAGCTCAATCGCCGTAGAGATCATAGCCCCCGAGGCGGTGTCCAACCACTCGTCCTCGATCAGGGGAGTCGGCTCCGAGCTAAGGGTCAGAGCGGACTCTGGTGTGGCTTCCAAGGCACTTTGCTCGACATGAGCTGGATCATGCCCATCGAGACAGTCTGGCGCACTTGGCTGTGGCTCGAATCCGTCGAAGATCAAGTCTCCGCGGATGTCGGCCGTAGTTCAAACTCCCAAATCTGACACGATGGCCGGGCGAAGCTTCGATCTGCTCGGATGGCCAAGTGAATTGGCCCTTGATGCAAAGCCGCCGAATACGAAGATCTGTCCGGGGAGAAAAGTCTCACCCTGGACCGCGTCGTTGTTGATGATCGAAGGAGCCATCGGGCCTAAAGATGACGACACAGAGGAACTCTCAATGAAAGCACCAATGTCGGTGTCAAAACTGGCGGATCTCGGGTAGGGGGTCCCGAACTGTGCGTCTAGGCGGATGGTAACAGGAGACAAGGGACACGATGTTTTTACCCAGGTTCGGGCCCTCTCGATGGAGGTACTACCCTACTCCTGCTTGATTAATATTGATGATATGGGTAGTACAAGAGTAGATCTACCACGAGATCAGAGAGGCTAAACTCTAGTAGCTAGCCTATGGTATGATTGTTGTTCGTCCTATGGACTAAAACCCTTCGGTTTATATAGACACCGAATAGGGTTAGGGTTACACAGAGTCGGTTACAATGGTAGGAGATCTACATATCCGTGTCGCCAAGCTTGCCTTCCACGCCAAGGAAAGTCCCATCCGGACACGGGACGAAGTCTTCAATCTTGTATCTTCATAGTCCAGGAGTCCGGCCAACGGTGATAGTTCGGCTATCCGGACACCCCCTAATCCAGGACTCCCTCAGTTTACCTTGTGTGCCAACATGCTATTAAAATGGTTGTGATGTGGTATAATAGGGTGGTATCCTCCTTTGAACTATTCGAGTGACTTGACACTACTAGGAAAAGGGCTATAGATGGAATTGACACTAATGGCGCACCACACATGTGGTGCGCCATTAGTATATACTAATGGCGCACCACCATATGATGCGCCATTAGTGTTGAAACTACTAATGGCGCACCCTGCCCACGGTGCGCCATTAGTACCAATTTTTTTTTGAACTAGTGCTTTGTCCAAACATACTAATGGCGCATCCGGCTGGTGGTGCGCCATTACTAGTTGTAACTAGTAATGGCGCACCTGCCAAGGTGCGCCACTAATTTTTTTTATTATTGTTTTATTCCTTTTTTTGCAAAAGTACTAATGGCGCACCATCAGAAGTACGCCATTAGTAACCTGGATTACTAATGGCGCATTTGTTCTTTGGTGCGCCATTAGTAAGTGGGCAGCAACAAGATATTTTGGACAGCCTCTCCTCCCACACTCACTTTCTCCCCACTTCATTCTCTCCACCGCCTCCTCCTTGTCTCGGTGCCTCCTCTTTTTCACCTCATTTCCACCATAGATTCATTCAAATTAAGTGGTTAAGTTACCTTGTTTTGCTAGGTAAGTAAGGGGAAGCTATATTTATGTTGTTCTCCCTACAACAATGTGCACATGCACTTTTTATGGCCTAGCTAGATCTATGTATGTTCGTGGTGTTGCATATGTTTGTGGTGTTGCATATGTGTTTGTGTTTGGAGGTGTCTTTGGTATTTGAAATGCGATAGTTGCCAATATTTTGCGGAATGTTGATTCATTTCCTTTTAAGTAGAATTTTGGCATTAAGCATTCTTTTGGTCCTATTTTTAGGGAAAGTCATGCCAAATTTTTTCTTGGTTCTAAAATATCGTTTTGCTCTACCCATGGGCGACTCATAGTCCGCACGATGACCGAAGGCATCGTGAATAGGTTTTGAGGTCATGAAGGCCGAGATGCTTCAAAAGAACGAGACGGAGATAAGATGTCCGTGTCGAAGATGCAAGCTGAATAGCCTTATTGCGGAACGGATTCCGGGCAGGTCTTGGGACCACCTGCTCTTGCGTGGTTTCATGGATGGCTATCGGTGGCAAGGTGATGAAGATGACTACGAAGTCGTCCATGGGGGCGGGCAAGAAATGAGGAAGGGCAGCAAGACAACCACCGCGGCTCGGGGCGAGAAGAAGAAGAATCCCGGAGATGATCACGACGGTGATGCTTGTACACAGTCATCATGTAGAAGATGCAGGACATGATGATGATGCCGACGAATGACGTATTTGGACCATCGATGGGCTGGGTGCAGGACCCTCATATTCAAGAGCTGCTTCTCAAGCGGAGCCGGATAACGCAAGAGCTGCCGCCCGAGAGAAAGCCAAGATGGATCAACTTGAGTTAGACGCGGTTACTCCATTGTATGAAGGATGCAGGCCGAGGATACCCGCTTTGAAAGTAACGCTCATGGCTCGGAGATGAAGGTAAAACACAAAATGACCGGCGCATGCTTCGGCGAGAACATGTCATTACAGCACGAACGTCTTCCCAAAGGGGAACAAGTGCCCGACCAGTTTGGAGGAGGCGAAGAAAATCGTGTGTCCTCTGGATTTACCGCACGTGAAATACCATGTGTGCATGAACAATTGCATCATTTATCGGACGAGCACGCTGAGTCTACCATATGTCCGGTGTGCGGTGTCACTCGATACAAGAAGAGGAAGAAAGCTCCTCGAAAAGTGGTGTGGTACTTTCCGATCACTCCTCGTCTGCAGCGGTATTTCGCGGATCCTAAGGTAGCAAAGCTCCTGCGTTGGCAAGCCGGATAGGGAGGAGAAGAAGCGAGAAGATGACGCAAATGATCCGGAGATAGATAAAAAAGACAAGATCTGAGTCACCCTAAGGATGCGAGCGATGGCAAACGTTGAACTTGAATACCCAGAATTTGGGAACGATCCAAGGAACATCGTCTGGGCGCGAGCACCGATGGAGTCAATCCGTTTGGCAGCGGAGAAGCACACATAGCACCTGGCCTGTGTTTGTGTGGATGTACAACCTTCCCCGTTTGTGCATGAAGAGGAAGTACATTCACATGAGTATGCTAATTGAAGGGCCGAAACAACCAGGGAACGACATCAATCAGATGTCGGGGCTGATGAAAGAGGAGCTTGACACGCTGTGGAAAACGCCACCAATACGTGGGACGCCGCAGAGAAAGAATATTTCCCTATGAGAGCCGCAGACCGCTCACGACGGTGCACGACTATCTCGATTCACGGATATCTTGCGGGGCAGGTAGTCCACGGATTTTACGGATGCGTAAGGTGCATGGATGACACAACGTATCGCCCGACTAGATAGAGATCCGGGTCTTGAAAACCGTGTTCATGGGACATCGAAGGTGGCTTCGCGACGATGACCCGTGGAGGAAACGCAAGGATCTATTCGATGGTGAAACCGAACCCAAAACGCCTGCACGAGGAGCGGCGAGGAAATAGACAAGCTGTTGAAAAATTGGAAAGACCGCCTTACCGCCGGAAAGAAGCAAAAGGCGCCAGAGCCGGGAAAGAAGCGAAAGGCGCGAGCGCCGCTGCTGAAGGTATGGAAAACGAGGTCTTTTTTCTGGGACTTGCCGTACTGGAAGATCCACCGTGTGCCTCACAGCCTTGATGTCATGCATATCACGAAGAACGTGTGCGAGAGTCTGCTTGGTACCGCTCAACATGCCGTAGAGGAGCAAAGATGGGCCGAAGCAAGGCGGACTTGAAATCAATGGGCATCGAGCGGAGCTTCACGCTATATATGATGATGATGATGATGATGATGATGATGATGGTAAGCGGGACACGTAAAGTCGTCGCCAAAAGGCAAAAAGGCCAAGAAGACCGGAAATGACTACCCTCCCGTGCTTCACTCTAAGTCGAGAGGAGATCGAGCAGTTTTCACCTGCCTCCTAGGAGTAAAACTTCCTTACGGTTACGCCGGGAGGATAAGCAGATACCTAGACCCAGTGAAGCAGAAGTTCGATGGGATGAAGTCTCACGGTATCACGTCTTGATGACGCAGATACTTCCAGTTGCAATCCATTGGGATCATGGACGCGCACGTCCGTAAACGCTATTTGGCCTATGCAACTTCTTCGACGTCATCTCTCGGAAGTCGATTGGCGTGAGGCAACTCGAAGGCTACAAGGGAAGAGATCGTGGTGATACTATGCGAGCTTGAGATGTACTTCCCGCCGCATTCTTGACGTTATGGTGCATCTGCTGGTCCATATAGTGGAGGATATCATCCAACTCGGGCCGACGTTCCTCGCACAAAGCATGATGCCGTTCGAAAGGATGAATGGTGTCATCAAAGGATACGTTCGCAACATGTCACGCCCGAAGGAAGCATAGCGAGGGCTTTACGACCCGAAGAGTGCATCTCCTACTGCATCAATTATCTAGGCATCGAGAACCCCGTTGGTCTGCCCGTCAACAGGCACCTCGGCAGGCTCGCTGGATGGGGTCACCGTGAGGGTCGCCGCGAAATGCATGTCGACTTCGAGGGTCGACTTGCCGACTTTGAAAGAGCAAACCTAGTCGCGCTACAACACATAGACGTGGTCGATCCTTGGGTGGTAGAGCACAAAACCTTTATTAAGAAGACGACAATGATCGAGGCCAACAGAGGACGGACGGAGATACACTCAAAGAGCACAACTCATGTTTCACGCGTTGGTTCAAGCAGAAGCTTCGCCGTACCCTTTACATGAGGATTCTTCCGTGGAAGAACAACTCATATTCGCCTTGTCACAGTGGCCGAGCACAACGATGACCTATGAGGCGCGATATCAACGACTACACATTCTATACCGAGGCCAAGGACATGAAGAGCGATGGTTATCGTAACTCCGGGTAACGATGGAATCCTACACCGTAACGACAAGGACAGATACTACGGAAGGATCGAGGAGATCTGGGAGCTGAGCTACTGTTGGAGAGAAGGTCCCGATGTTCCGTGTCGATGGGCCAAGAACGTCATAAAAGAAGACCGGTATTTCACCACCATGGTTATACCCGAAGCCAAATCCAAGACCATGGGCATAAGCGTCACCGCGAAAAATGAGCCATAGATGCGGCTTCCCAAGTGGACCAATGCTTCTTCATTACCGACCCGCCAAAGCCCGGTCGTGTTGTCATGAGGAGAGGCAAAAGGAAGATCATCGGAATGGATGGAGTAGCCAATGAGCAAGACTTGACAAGCACGGCGACCCGAGGCTCGAACATGACAAAGATGATGAAGTAGCAGCATACACCACAAGAAGAAGCAGGACCACCCTACCTAAAGGACGTCCGTTCCACAGAAGAACTCCATTTGCGAAAAAGAAGGGCAAGAAGATTGTGAACAGATAGCTAGCTAAGATCGATTGTATTTAAATCGTAGCCTTCATTTCTCGATTGTATTTCATGGGTACTTTTTGAACTATCCTTCTCCATCTCGATCTCGATTGTATTTCATGATTGTACTCGATCTCGATCCCCCTCCATCTCGATCGCTATCCCACCTCGCCAGATCCGGTCCCTCGCCGAGCACCCCCAGATCCACCGGCCGCCGCCAAACCCCCGCACCCTCGATTCCCTACTCAACCGCCGCCGACGACCCCCGCACCTCACAAGACCTCCTCCGCTCCACCGGCCATACTGTTTGATGATATTATTAAAAAATTATTAATGTATTATAAAAAAAATATTAATGTTATGATTTAAACAAATTTTAACATATTTAAACACAAATAAGTGTCAAACAACTTTTAAATGCTAAAAAATTTGTGGAGCACAGGAGTCGAACCAAGGACCTCTGGTGTGAGAACTGCTCTTGACCAGTCCGAGCTAGTAGAGGGACTGGATGTGGATCAGTTACAGTGGTAGATAACCTGTTGGCTCGAGCGAAATAAAAGAAAATACTAATGGCGCACCACGTGAGGTGCGCCATTAGTATGGATGTACTATGGCGCACCGAGGGTGGTGCGCCATTAGTATTGTGCCCGATCCCCTTCCCTCTCTCCCTTCGCCTCGATCCCCCTTCCCTCTCCCCCTACGCCGATTCCCTCTCCCTCCCTCCACGCGCCTTGCCCGCCCGCTGCCCCTAACCCAGCGCCGTCCGCCCGCGCCCGCTCCACGCCGCCCGCTGCCTCTCCGCCCTCTCCTGCGCCCTCGCCCTCTCCCTCCCTCGCCCTCTCCTCGCTTTCCCTCTCCCTCGCCCTCTCCCGCCTTCCCCTCGCCCTCGGCGCCACCGTCGCCCTTCTTACCCCGTCGCCCCGCCGCCCTCGCGCCACCGTCGCCCCGCCGCCCAGCCGCCCGAAACACCGTCGCCCGCCGCCCTAAACCCGCCCAGCGCCACCTCCCTCGCCCAAGCCTCGAGGGCACCCGCGTGGAACGGATCGGGCGAGACGCAGAGACGAGCGAGTGGAGGAGCCCGCCGCGTGTCGCCGGAGATTGTCCAAGAGCAAGTGGAAAAACGACTCGGAGCGACGATCACCGCCCTTGTGCCTACCTTGATCTCGGGGTTGAGTGCGTGGATTGCGGGCGGCCAACGAGGCCGCCCGATTCCTAGCTTCACGGCCAGCAACTTCGCATAATGCGATGGCGGGGCCATTGGTGCCTCCGGTGAGGCGGCATTGGTGTCTCCGACGCCGCACGGGAGCTTAATGCACACCGGTGTACGCCGCCGGCACCTCTCAAAAGCGGCCCGTCCGTCAAGCTGCCGCGCCCGCCGTTGGCGGTGCGTCGACATTAGCCGAGCTCGAGCGCCATCATCACGGTAACTAATTAAGCCTCTCTCGGCCGAGGACTTCATCTCCTTGCCTTTTGACTGGGCATCCCCGACGCCCTACATGTTTACATAGGCGCCGCCGACGTTCCGTGCACTCTCCTCCACTTCGTGAACAACGAGTTGGTCGATGTCGCCAAGGGAAAAATAGTTCAACCAGGCAACCCTTGTTCCACGGTACCCGGATGCCACCCAACTTGTTTAGGGTTCAACTGGTTCGGTGCTGCCAGGCTGCGACGAGTTATTACGTCCGAATCGACCCGTCGGGGCCGGCGATGAAGACGTGATGACCCTCGGCCGCTGAGCTGACCCTGCTTTGGCGAAGAGCCAGATTCGTTTGGGGGCGGGGACACCACCCCAAAGACAACACCGCCCGATCGTGCGGCGCCAAGTCGGCCCCATGGCAAGACCGCCCGTAACGGTGCGGACATCCCTATGCCATCGGATCCAAACATGCATATGGCACAGGATCGTAACGACGACGACGACGACTATGATACATTTGGCAACGTCGATCAAGATTTTGCCGAGCATGGGTACGATGGCGACTTCATGGGGCCTCCTTCTCAAGAACCAAACCCAACAAAAGACGTGTGCGATCTAGCTGGTACCGCTGGAGAAGCCAAGTTGCAACAGCGCCCGTCTGGCGTTCAGCTCTCAGGAGACGCCTCCAGCTGCCGACTTCACCGAGCCTCAGATAGGCGAGGTGCGAAATATTATCAGCCCCAACACACTCAAGAAGGCGGTCTGTGAGCAAAACTCGGTCCCATTACAGGAGAAGAAGGCACGCAAAAGAAAGACTAAGAAGGGTGCGAGCCAGCCGGCACCGAGTACGATCTCGTGCTCGGACGGGCCACCTTCACCGCAGGATATCTCGAGGAGGGTGCATGTGGCGGGTAGGGCGATGCTACCGACAAATATGCTCAATGCTGCAACCGGTGCTATGCGGAGTCTGCACGCAGGTGTTCTTTCTTTGGAGAAGCGGCGTCTCGTGGAGAAGGATGTGGCATACCCGGTTTTCGCGGCCAAGGTGCGGAGGGCAAGGGCTTTGTGGATAACTCCATCGGGCGACGATCGTCCTGCGTTTTGATGACATCCACGCTATGTTGAACCTTCATCCGCTGCACTACACCTAAGTTCGGCTATTTTATTGAGTATGGAGATGCGGATCATTCGCGACAAGACCCGGACATCGTGATAGTCGACCCCTTCTACATGCGTGCCAAGATCTTGGGCAGCGGCGGGGACCGGCAAGTCGCTAGTTCTTACCTCGAAGGCGTCATTACGGCAAACCAAGATAAGGATAACTTCCTCGTGCCTTACTTTCCGAGTAAGTCCTCCCTCAACCGCCCGTAACATATGAATTCTTACATTTCGATCGTTTTTCTTTTAACATTCCGTGTTTTCTGCGGTGACACACGTTGCACGCTCATCCTCCTAAGCCCCAAATATTCCATGGCCACGTATTTAGACCGGACCGTCGATTGAACGTAGACTACACAAATGTCAAGAAGGTTCTTGATGATGTTCTCTGGCCACGCCAAATCTGGAGGCACTTTCACCAGGCCTATTCGTAAGCACGGCAAGCACGTGTTCTCCCACAATACGACGTTCTGCTGCGTCAAGCAGGCCGCTGGCGGTCGAAGGGTGCCTACCACGCCATCCATCACATGCGAGGCGATCGTGACGACCATCATCAACTTCTTCTACCGAGTAAACTCAAAGATTGGGCCATGGCGTGTCGGCAATCCAGACGCGGACCTCCGACAAGAATTCTTTCGCATCCAATGGAGTTTGCGGAAATCATCCATCAAGATGTCCTTCGTACCTCGGGGCAGTTCTACCTCGAAATCAACCGTCCAACGGTGATGACATCGACACAATGCTACAAATGCAGGATGACAACGCCCGTTCTTTCATGACTCCCACGATAGAGCGGCGGCTTCATCCACGCTCCGTCCCTTGAGTCGAGTTGTCTAGTTACGAAACATCGATTGGCTCATGTTGTAATTAAACTTTAATGAACTTGTAGTATGTCTCTTTGGTTTGAGAGTCGTTCAACTTAGATGTAATCGATGCTATTAATGTCTTGCTTTTCTCTTCCGATCATTACATTGCATACTTATATATTGCTTATGTATTATACGTGAATTGGTACTAACG
This sequence comes from Aegilops bicornis, assembly GCA_021605145.1. Classification (NCBI taxonomy): domain Eukaryota; kingdom Viridiplantae; phylum Streptophyta; class Magnoliopsida; order Poales; family Poaceae; genus Aegilops; species Aegilops bicornis. The sequence continues at coordinate 273,529,689 of CM038669.1, forward strand.
CTTTCGTTTGGCTAGTGCATAGCGATGCCGACGTATGTCGTGGTACAAGGGTAAGGTTCCCGGAGTCTACGATGATCGGGAGGAGTGTCGGAGACAGGTTCACCGATTCATGATAACAGATTACAAAGGGTACACCACTAGGGCCGAGGCCGAATCTAGATCGCCCGCTATCTAGCGGGAGAGGGAGGGAGCGTTGGAGGAACCGGATGAAGACGAAGTTTCATCGTGATGATGCTCATCGTGATGACCGCAGCTCTCTTCTATGTAATGGTAGTTTAGATGATCGATATCGACTTGTAATGTGAAGACAAACTCGCTACTCGCGGTCTCGAGACTTGTAATATAATGTTCTATCTTTGTTCGGTCTTTTCAATTTGGAGACTAATATGATGAATTGTATTCGGAGACTAATATGATGAATTGTATTCAAAGACTAATCTTCTATTGTATTTGATGAATCTGTTGTTGATGTGTGCTGTCTATATTTTGTCAAATTATACATTTTGTAACCTGTGCAAAAACAGAAAATAAAAAATAAAAAAACCTAATACTCATACTAATGGCGCATCACATGATAAAGTGCGCCATTAGTATGACAGATGCATACTAATGGCACATCATCGAGTAGTGCGCCATTAGTATGCATGATTACTAATGGCGCATTCAGAGGTGGTGCGCCATTAGTATGCCAAAGCACTACAGGTATACATGGCCCCGGGAGGCATACTAATGGCGCACCTGGCCTATACTAATGGCGCACCGTGGTGCGCCATTAGTACTCAGATACTAATGGCGCACCAGGTGGTGCGCCATTAGTAAAAATTACTAATGGCGTGCTATTAATGGCGCACCACAGATGCGCCATTAATAGCCATACTAGGTGCGCCATTAGTAGGGGTTTTTCTAGTAGTGTGACTTGGCACATGTTCACACATGTAGTTGAAACAAATCAACATAGCCTTCACGATATTTATGTTCATGGTGGATTATATCCTACTCATGCTTGCACTCAATGTTCATTAATTTTAATGCATGTTCATGACTGTTGTCGCTCTCTAGTTGGTGCGAAAGTGCTAGTTATCGACTAGAGGGGGTGAATAGGCGATTTTATGGAAGTCTTCAAAACATGAAAGTTTCAAGACAAACAATAGAAATGACCCTATTGATATGCTTGGCAAGGTAAACTACACTAAGCAAGCCATAGTCAAGTATGCAATGAAGTGAAAGCACGAAGACTAATAGCAGCTAGGTAGTAAGCATCAGGATGGAAGATGGTATGAAGCCAAACCACGATAGTAGTCAAACAGTGAAGACAAATAGGTAAAGCAAACAGGCAATGACTTCACGAAGACAAACTCTAAGTAAAGAGAGGGAGAGGATAGAACCAGTCACTTGTTGAGGACACAGGATTTGTTGGACCAGTTCCAGTTGTTGTGACAACTGTACGTCTGGTTAGGGAGGCTGAGATTCAACTCAGAAGACCACGTCTTCACCCTATTCACCTTGAGCTAAGGACACCCAGTCCTCGCCCAATCACTCCAGTAAGTCTTCAAGGTAGACTTCCAAACCTTCATAGACTTTGTTCACCGGTGATCCACAATGTCTCTTGGATGCTCAGAATGCGACGCCTAACCGAATTTGGAGGATTCTGATCCTCAAGTGTAACAAGTCTTCGAGTCACGCGGATGTAAACACTTCAGTGATGCCTAACACTCTTTGGCTCTGGTTGTTTGGGCTTTGTCCTCGCAAGGATTTCTCTCTCTCAAAAGCTTCGGAGGTGGGTTGCTCTCAAACGACAAAAGCCACGCACTACTCTGAGCAGCCAACCAATTTATGGTGTAGGGGGTGGGCTATTTATAGCCACTAGGCAACCCGACCTGATTTGTCCGAAATGACCCTGGGTCACTAAGGAACTAACACGTGTTCCAACGGTCAGATTTCAAACACACACGTCAACTTTACTTGGGCTGCAAGTAAAGCTGACTCATCCAGCTCTGGATAAGATTTGCTCTCATTGTCTTCGCTTGAAGACATAGGATTTTGGTTGAGCATCACTTCAGTCACTCGACTTTGTTCACTTGGACCCCACTTAACAAAGACAAAGGGTTCCTATGACTCAACAAAGAAGAAACGGAAACAACGAAACAACTAAGTCTTCGCGCTCCATAGTCTTCACTCAATGTCTTCTCACGTCATAGTCTTCAATGTGAAGATCTTCATATACCACCATTGTCGTCAATGTCTTCATACATTTTTAGGGGTCGTCTCCGGTAGGTAAACCGAGTCAATGAGGGACTACTACCTATGTTATCCTGCAATTCTCACAAACACATTAGTCCCTCAACCTGGTTTGTCGTCAATACTCCAAAACCAACTAGGGGTGGTACTAGATGCACTTACAATCTCCCCCTTTTTGGTCATTGATGACAAACTGGTTGAAGTTTTCAACGGGGATAGAGTATGTGAAATTGTAAAGGATAAAGGTATTGTCTTCATAAGTAGCAAAGGCTCCCCCTGAAGATGTGCATATAAGTAATTTGCTTTTGGAATGCAAATGCACATGGCGAGTTGTACTTGTGGAGATCCTCTTCAACTTATGACGACAATTCATCATGCATGATTTGATATAATGAAGATAATGACATGCATAATGAAAAATGGACGTCTACAAAATGACCTAACTGTGGAAGTTATCATCGCACATGCGGAATTTATCATCGCATCACAGAATAGCAGAAAATGTAGCAGACGACCATCAAGTTTAAGTGTTACAACTCAAAGAACCAAATGTATCAAAAGCGAGAGTTGTAAACACTAGGCAAAAATATTAAGCAACCTCCCATATGGACCCGCTTGAAGACTATCAACTCATATGCTTCTCCCCCTTTTGTCGGTAAGGACCAAAAAGGTTTGAAGACATAGAGCCTCTACGCATTCCCAGAAGGAGTAGGAGTAGATGCAGGGTCGGCGTCAGGTTTTGGCGGTGCAGACGAACTTGGTGCAGTGTTGATTCGCGCTGAAGTAGTGGGTGTTGAAGTGGCATCATCTCCATCATCGATCACTCTGGCATTCACGGTTGCAGCAGAGGAAGAATAGTCAGAGTCTTCAAGAGATGGAGTTCGACGTAGGACATCATTCCTTGGGGGAGTGGTGTCAAACTTGAATCTTTCAGTGAAGCCATCGTCTTGAAGATCTGCTTCAACACTGAGCAATGTCAAACTCTTCCATGATCGCTGACAGGTATCATGGGTAACAAAAGCATTCTTGGTGGCAAGATTGCGTATGCGATTGACGTCCACCAAGAGACTTTGCATCTGCCGCTTCAGCCAGAAGTGATGCTTATCTTGTTTGTGATGCAGTGCCACAAGAAGTTCTCGGTCATTCAGAACACGAGAGCGCTTCCGAGGCCTTTGGGCAATTGTGCTCTCAGTGGCTTCAGTCTGAGCTCGATGAGGTAAGCGAGTATTGCCAGCCAATGGATAGACACGAGTGACTGCTTGGACCCCTTCAATGGGTTGCGAGAAGCTTTGGTGATCAGCATTCTGAAGACTAAGAGGTGCCTTGGCAGGCTCTGGGTATATGGCTTCAACTGACATATCAACCTCTGGCAGAAAAATCAGATGATTGCGAGCAGAGGGCTCATAGTTGACAGCTGAGTGTAGCTTGATGAGGCGCATGACCCACAAAGCGTAGAACTTCAGGCCAAAAAGGTCAGAGCCGGATGCAGCCAACTGTCTGATAAAGAAGTCTTGAGCATTGAAGCTGATGCCATTGAAGATATAAAAGACCAAAGTCTTCATTGCTCCTTCAAGTTTTGTTGCTGAAGAATGTCCTTTGACAGGCCATAGAGTTCGCCTGATGATGTGATAGATGGTGCGAGGCAGATACTCTAGGTCGTCGACAAAGAATTCCTATGGGTATTCAGCATCATGTGGCAGAGGCTTCATCATACTCAACATTTGGCTCATGTTGGGCTCTGGCTTATGGAAGATACTCTCCAATGCATTGCGGTGAAGCTGACAACCAGGTTCATACAATTCTCCTGGAGTGGGCAGGCCGGTAAGCTCAATGATGTCAAGTGCTTTGGCTTCATGATGGACATTGCCTGTCATCCACTCAAGGACCCAAGTCTTCGGATCTCTGTTGTATCCGCGAATGTGGAGGGTAGCATAAAATTGAAGCAGAAGTTCTTCATTCCAATGCTCCTTGTCAGTCACAAAGTGGAGCAAACCCGCATCACGGAAACAGTCAAGAGCTTCTTCAAGACAAGGTAATCCAGCAATGGCTTCAGAGTGAAGACACATGAATAACAGATACACTGCTGATAGCTCTAGAACCGATCAGAGGAAATCCTTGCCCTTGAGTATGGGTTCTTGGCGCTATCAAAGAAGGTGTTGTGTGCTTTGAAGCCATTAGCATTGAAGGATCCTGGTGAAGTGGCAGTACCTGGGAACCTGGGAAGTCTTGGCTTTGGCTTCTGGACCTGTGGCATGTGCTCGACATGATAGTCAAATTGCGGTTCAACAACAGGAGGAGGAATCAGAATAGGCCATTTGACAGTGACCGGCTGGCCATAGTTGTATGCTTGCTCAATGGTATGTGGCCTTGGAGGCGGTACAGGAGCAGTGGCATTGACTTCAGACTGCTGATTTGCGTCAGGTGCAACATTAGCTTCACGTGCTGTCACTTCAGGCACCACATTGACTTGAGGCGCCACATTAGGTTCAGCCATGACAACGTCATTGGCTTCAGTGTTGGTGTTGGTGGCCGCCTCAGTATTGGTAACCTCCACTTCAGGAGCTGGAGGGTCGGACACATTCTCCTCGAGAACAACTTGGTTGGCAGGGGGTGTGGCAACACGTGCTTCTCTTGGTTCTTCTTCTTTGCAGCCAGAATATCTTCAGCCGCTTCGGCTTCAGACTCAGGGATGTTCGCAGCAGGAGAGGCTTCAGAAAACACTTGGCGTGAAACAGATTGGTGCTCATCTCCTTCTGGAACACTTGACAGATTGACTTGTGGCCTTGGTCCTTTGCGAAGCCTGCGAAACGCTGGCGACGCTTGTGGAGATGGAGTTGGTTGGGCCTCAAAGTCTTCATCATCAACCACCGGAGTGGTGACCTGTGGTGGGGGAGTAACTGGTGTTTCTTCATCACGTGGGGATTCTTGAGGGTGATCAACCCATGAGTCATCCTGAGCAATTGGCGTCAATGGACGACCAATGCTGATGAGTTCGCTGTTTGTGAGAACAGGCGACGATACCACATTGTGCTCGATCTGAGGAAGGACTTCATCATCTTCAACATTGTCTTGATGACCAATGTCTTCAGCTGCGGTGGGGTCAACAGCTGGAATGTCTTTAGCTTCAGGAGCCTCTGTGGAAGCAGGCTCATGAACTATCATACGTCGTTCTTGGTGTGCAAATTCCAGACGAGCAACAGAGATTGGCTCGACTACAAGGGGCTCTGTGGGAGCAGCCCGATTGCTTTTCTTGGTCTTGCGCTTCTTGGTGGGTGGAGCTTCATCAGTGGTGATCTTGGTTTTTCGCTTTCTGGCCTTTGCTTCAGCTGCCCTGGTCTTCTGAAGCTCTAAAGCCACAGTGGGGACCTTAGGCTTCACGCCTGTCATGCTGGTAGGGAAGACAATGCGAGGCTCTTCCCGCCTTGATGGTTCAGTTTGATCCACAGATGGCTTCTTCTTCTTGGCAGCCATCATGGGGTCGATGCCAGGATGCCCAAGAGCCTTGCGCTTCTCAGCTTCATTGTAAGCTTGAACGCACTTGGCAGCAAGAATCTTCATGCGCTCACGAGAACCTTTAGCTTCTTCACGCTTCTTGTGAAACGCCTCCTTGAGCTCATGCAGCATGACCTTGAAGTTCTGGACATCCTTAACATTGAGCCTGGCCATATGCTTCTTGAACTGAGCCTTTTCAAAATCAATCTTGTGCTTCAGCTCAACAATTTTCTGAGCAAGAGATAGCTCAGGAGCAATGGCGCCCTGGAAGGAGACGCTGAGGCCAATTGGAAGTTGCAAATCATTAAAGCTGAGATTGGGGGTGTCAAACCACTCATCAATGAAGTTGTTTATTATTGCCACGTCAAAGAGAGGCAAGTCATTGTAGATTTCTGCTTCTTGCTTGCTCTTTATCAATTGCTCAAGAGCGTCATCAGCAAGATCGTCGTCACTCGACAGATCAATGGCTTCATTCTCGTTTCTCAAAACGGCAGCGAAGTCGAGCAGGGGGAGGAGTGCATGGGCTTCTTCTTTTTCTTCTCGATCTTGGAGATGAGAGAGAGATCTTGGACTGCACACTTGGTGCAGGTGGAAGCGGTGGCCAAGGGCTTCACTCATGAAGCTTTTGGTGGAGTGGAAGGCTTTGAAGCCTTGGGTTTCTTCGCTTCTTGACCCGGTGGTGCAGGCGCTTCATCAGAGTCAGCGTCGTCTGCAGGATGATCCACATCTACCCCTTGAACCCTTATATGTGTGATGAGACCTTCTAAGTCATAGAAGGGCCCAACAAGATTTGGTTCAGCTTCGCGTGTGCCATCGGCACGAGGCGTAGAGGGGCCTGGGTTGAAGTTTAATCCACTGGACTTCTTGTTTTCCTTGGCCGAGTTCTTGGCAAACTGAAAGTTGCGCTTGAACAGATTGTCATCTCGACACCATAGCAATGATGATGGGTCGGCATCAGCGGGTTGTGGCCCACGGACCATGCAAGGATAGAAGCCTTGTTCAATGGCTTTAGCTCTGGACCTGGGTGGAAGATTTTTGTACAAAATGTCTCCCCATGGTCGCTTGATGGCATTCTTCTCAGCATACTCCTGGGTCACGAACCTGTAGTTAAACCACTGTCCTGCCCAATATCTTCGAATCCATTGGATTCGGGTTTTTCTCTGATTATAGTCCTCCTCTGGATCAGTCTTGTACAACTCATAGAGGTCAGGAGGCAAATCTCTTGAGGTGTTCCCACGGCGCTGTCTGCCACCCTTCCTAGCTGATTTCTCTGTTGCCATGAAGTTTAAACTGAAAGGCTTCAACACTGTCAAAAGCTTCCGACTGCTGGTCAGACAAGAACTGGCTTCGGGAGAGTTGATGTGATGTTGTAAGAATTCTGCAAATGAATGCAGACTATGAGAACCAAGGGATTCTCCCACGGACATGTACCTGTGATAGCATTAGAGATGCGAGGGAAGGGGAAGAGGTCAGTAGATTTTGAAGATAAATCAGTTTAGAAGACATTGACCTCATAGCACGAAGACATTCACTTATATGTTGAGAGTTGGTTCTAGATTTGTACGAATCAAAGAATAAGTACAAGTGAGGAATCTAACTATGTGTGAAGCATAAGTGAATATACTAGGCATTGTATGAGATGTAGAGAGGATAGATCCAATTTTTGTGGAGGCAGAAACCACTTTTGGCAAAAAGGATGGATCTATAGGATCAAAAAGACGGTAAAAAGAGGGTTTTTATTTACCACATGAAGAACTACTAGACGGAGAAGAAGTGGAGGCCGAGCAGTTCGATCTTCCGTGCCCTAACTCGGCGACGGAGGACACCTACGGCGGCGGCGAAGAGGTCGATGTTCGCGGCCGGCATGAAGACGGCGTCGGAGAAGTCGCGGCAGCTAAGCGCTTCATCGTCGGTGTCGTCGAGAGCTAGCGGTGGCGCTAGGGTTTGGCGAGGTGGAGAGGTGGAAGAAAGATTTTGACAGCGATTGGACTTGCATTTATAGGGAAAGGGACGGCACAGCGTAATTACGCAAGTGCCCCTGGCGGTTCACATTCGAGGGACATGTGGTGAACATGCAACTCATTTGGGGTTGTACCACGTTCCCACGTCCGCCTGGACTATCGGATGGTCGTTCCGGCTTCTCCGGATTTCAGGCAATAAGAATAGAGCATTTAAAACAGATTTAATGTTTGTCTCTGTATCTTCTCCTGACAAGGACGCAGAGAAGACATTCGATAGTTTCAATATAATGCATATGATTTGGATAGATAGAGTTTGAGGTAGAAAGCATAGAGAGATTAGGGTCCGATCACATTCACTTAGTTCAAAAGATTCAAAATATAAGACATAGCTACAAGTGAATGCTGTAGAGGACAGAATACTTATATATATATCAGAATGCAACCAAGTCAACATAGTGAAGATAATCAAGAAGACAGGATGATATCGAAGACAACCAAATGTGAAGACATAGCAAATGTAACGCCATGAGAAAAACACTTCAAACCGAAGAATTTGGTGGTGGCGTTACCCACCATATAGGAAGTATTAGACCCAGACACGGTGCACAATTATTGTGGCGCTCCGAAGTCAAATTCTGTGTTAATATATTCACACTTAGAATGTATGTCTTCATTGATTGAAGATATACTTTACTTCGTGTTTTGCAGATCTAAGTCATCATCATGCATAATTGTTAGGATGTGTGCCTGATCACAGGACATTTGAGGATTCCAAGATATTTAGCTCACACCATAACTTGCAAAACCTTTTCTCATCCAAGGGCTTTGTGAAGATATCTGCGATTGCTCTTGATGTTGACATGTATGATATCAATATCTTCCTTCATGACATGATCTCTGAGAAAGTGATGACGAATTTCAATATGCTTTGTCTTCGAGTGCTAAACTGGGTTGTTGGCAATCTTGATGGCGCTTTCATTGTCGCAATAGAGTAGTACTTGTTTCAGATGGATGCCATAGTCCTTGACAGTTTGCTTCATCCATAGAAGCTGAGCATAACAAGATCCAGCAGCAATGTATTCAGATTCAGCAGTGGAGAGTGATACACAGTTCTGCTTCTTTGAAGACCAACAGACAAGTGATCGTCCCAGAAAGTGACATGTGCCTGATGTAGACTTGCGATTCACCTTGTCACCAGCATAATCAGCATCCAAGAATCCAACCAGATCAAACTCTGAGCCCTTTGGATACCATAATCCTAATACTGGGGTGTAAGCCAAATATCGAAGAATTCGCTTCACAGATAAGTGATGCGATTCCTTTGGTGCCGCTTGGAATCGAGCACACATGCAACCACTAAGCATAATATCTGGCCTAGATGCACATAGATAAAGTAAAGAACCAATCATGGAGCGGTATACCTTTTGATCAAACTCTTTACCATTGGGGTCAGGATCCAGATGACCTTTTGTTGGCATTGGCGTCGTGTAACCTTTGCAGTCTTGCATTCCAAAATTCTTCAGGCAATCTTTGAGGTATTTCTCTTGAGATATGAAGATGCCATTTCTTTGCTGACGAATTTGAAGACCAAGGAAGAACTTCAGCTCACCCATCATGGACATCTGATATTGCTCTTGCATCATGTGTCCAAACTCATCCTTGTATTTACGGTTGGTGCAGTAGAAGATAATGTCATCCACATATATTTGGCACACAAATAGTTCACCATCATATGTCTTCATGAAGAGTGTGGGATCCAGGGAACCAGGTTTGAAGCCTTTGCTCTTCAGGAAGTCTTTGAGCGTGTCATACCAAGCACGAGGGGCTTGTTTGAGGTCATATAGTGCTTTGTTTAGCTTGTACACCATATCAGGATGTTTTGGATCTTCAAAGCGAGGAGGTTGTGCAACATACACTTCTTCTTCAATCTTGCCATTGAGAAATGCACTCTTCACATCCATTTGATATAGCAAGATGTTGTGATGATTAGCATAGGCTAGCAGTAGGTGCATAGCTTCAAGTCTAGCCACAAGAGCAAATGTTTCATCGAAGTCAATCCCTTCAACTTGAGTGTATCCTTGAGCAACAAGACGAGCCTTGTTTCTAACAACTTGACCATGCTCATCTTGCTTGTTGCGATATATCCATTTTGTGCCTATTATGTTGTGCTTGCGAGGGTCAGGATGCTTGACTAGTTCCCAGACATTGTTCAGCTTGAACTGTTGAAGCTCTTCTTGCATAGCTTGAATCCATTCAGGTTCCATAAAGGCTTGACAACTTTCTTGGGTTCGAGATATTGAGACAAAAGCAAAGTGCCCACAGAAATTTGCTATTGTGTTGCTCTTGAACGAGTGAGTGGACGGTGCATTTATGCTGTCAATTATCTTCTCAATCTGTACTTCATTTGCAACATGAGGATGGATAGGACGAAGATTTTGCTCTTGCAGATCATTGTCATCATTGGGAGGATTGTCTTCAGGCTGAGCATTGTCTTCAGGTTGATTTGGTGCAGAAATGATAAGTTCCTCTTGAGTTGTGCTTGACGACATGATTTCACGATTCCCATTAGCTTGATAGATTCACTGGGTGGAGCTTCGTCTAGCATATTTGGCAGTTGCTCTGTTTGCGAGCCGTTAGTCTCATCGAACCGCACATCCACAGTTTCAACCACTTTGTAGAGAAAGAGGTTAAAGACTCGGTATGAGTGCGAGTCCTTTCTGTAACCGAGCATGAAACCTTCATGTGCTTTTGGTGCAAATTTTGATTTGTGATGTGGATCCTTGATCCAACACCTAGCTCCAAATACCACAAGTAACTAACATTTGGCTTCTTGCCAGTGAGGAGTTCATAGGAAGTTTTCTTCAGAAGCTTGTGAAGATAAACACGGTTGATGACATGTCATGCAGTATCAATAGCTTCAGGCCAGAACTTTCTTGGTGTCTTGTATTCATCGAGCATCGTTCGAGCCTGTCGGCGTTCTGGGAACGGGGGTACCCAGACTTGCCTGCGTGTGGCCTGCGGCGTGGCTCAAGGGGTGGCCCAGCACGGCCCGTCTTCATCAGCACAAGCTCAAGACCCTCGCGAGGGGCCAAGCCTCATGAGGCGGGGACGACAGGAGCTTCCTCGAGCCTGCAACCTCGTCGGTGACTTCGCGAGGAGGCAGAGAGATCAGGCGGGGTACCTCACGAGGTGCCCATGGCGCAAGCCATGACGACCAAGAGGCGCCCGGTGAGGCGCCAGCATTGATGTCCTCCTTTCCTCTTTGGTGCAAAGGGAGCAAGCGCGGCGAGAGCATCAAGCAAAGGCATCCGTTTGATTGCAACAAGACCAAGACCGTCATAGCGGCAGGAAGGAAGTCATCGTGGAGCCCAAGCCGGCGTCACCACCAGAGCCTTTGACAGGCGAGGACCAACTTTAGTCAGGATAAGTGTACTAGATGTTCCCCTTAAAAATGGCCAATTGTTGGCGCCCTTCCCGCTCAATATTTGGGAAGAGGCCCAGGGACTTTGCCTATAAATAGGACTAGCCACCCACAGGGTAGAGGCATCTAGAAATCTGAGAGAGGCAGCTTGATCCGGCATCCAGAAATCAACCAACAGAGAGAGCGGTTGAACTCCCCTAGCGGTTCATCTGACCAGCCAAACAGACCCTCACGAGGCTGTTCTTCCCTGTATTGTTCATCATCATCAACCCAAGAGGCAATCCACCACACCACAAACTAGAGTAGGGCATTACACCACAATGGTGGCCCGAACTAGTATAAACCATGTGTCTCTTGTGTTGTTCTTTTCATAGCTTAGATCCTAGCGAGGCGGCGAGGTGCGAGTAGGTAGAGGCGAGATCTCCATGACGCACCCGGTGTTCGAACCTAGAGGGTCTGCCGGAACCCTAAATCCGACAGAGCCATCTCAATGAGGGTTCTATTCTTGCGCTCCACGATGCAATTCTGCTGAGGTGTGTACGGAGCTGAGAACTCATAAGTGATTACCATTGTATCCAGATAAAGATCAAGGCCAGTGTTCTTGAACTCAGTGTCATTGTCACTTCTGATATGCTTGATCTTGACGCCATAGTTGTTCATGGCACGGTTGGCGAAGCGTCTGATGACATCCTGCACTTCAATCTTGTAGAGAATTATGTGCACCCACGTATATCTTGAGTAATCATCAACAATGACGAAGCCATAGAGACAAGCAATTGTTGTGAGGGTAGAGTAGTGAGTAGGGCCAAATAAGTCCATGTGTAGCAGCTCGAAGGGTTGAGATGTCGTCATGATTGTCTTCGAGGGATGCTTGGCCCTAGTCATCTTTCCAGCTTCGCAGGCACCGCACAAATGATCCTTCTTGAACTTGACACCCTCGATGCCTATGACATGCTTCTTCTTTGCGAGAGTGTGTAAGTTTCTTATGCAAGCATGCCCTAGCCTCCGATGCGAGCCTGACACTCTGAAGCTTTTTACAAGAAGACATCTGACAAGTGTGGACCTCTTTGAGAAATCTAACATGTATAGATCATCTTTTCGGTACCCTTCAAAGACTAGAGACTTGTCAGATTCCATTAGTACAAGGCAACGATATTTTCCAAATATCACAATCATGTCCAAGTCACAAAGCATTGAGACATACATTAAGTTGAAACCAAGGGATTCAACAAGCATCACTTTATCCATGTGCTGATCCTTTGTGATTGCAACTCTACCTAGACCCAATACCTTACTTTTACCAGTGTCAGCAAATATGATGTGACTTTTGTCAGATGGACGTAAGGTTGAGTCCATGAGTAGACTTCGATCACCAGTCATATGATTAGTGCATCCGCTATCCATAATCCATTCTGAAGCATGAGGTGTCATACCCTACAGTACAGTTAGTGGCATAGGCTTCACCAAGAGTATTGCGAAGCATAAACATTTAACGGGCAAGAGGATTATTGAAGCTCAGATCAAGATTAGGACTGATAGGATGAATGACAAATGATTCAGGAACAAAATACATAGTGAGACCATTTGGGCATTTGATCTTGCGCCCTACAAGATGTTTTAGGTCCCTAGCAATAGCATCAGACGCCTTTGATTTCCGGCTGGAGACCTTTCCCTGCAAAAGAAAGTTAATTCTTCTTAACCACCCACATCTTCAGGGTGGCTTAGAAGCAATGAGTCTTAGTGCAGCATCTGAGAACTTCGGCTTTGGAGCCCTAGCAAATAGCCTTGCAGGAGATGAATGATACTCATATGAATAAGCAGAAAAGTTCTTGGTTCTATGAACATAGCGGTTTGAAGACACACGCTCATATTCATACGTCTGAGTATGGTTTCCCTGCAAAACATTGGCGTTAGGGTGACTCAGGTGAGTCCTTTGTCTGTATGAAGCCTTTGGGCCATATGAAGCCTTAGGCCTGGGGTTTGTCTTCTTCCCAGGTGGTGTCATGATGACATTCACCGGAAGATTCTCAAGACAACTTTTGGGGACCCAGATCTTCTTCATAGGTGGCCCATTACTGCAGTTAGTACCAATATACCTGGCAAACGCTTCACCATTCTGATTCCTAAACAGTTTATAGTTTGCATCAAAGGATTCATCAATGATAATAGGATTAGCACAGGTAAAGCCAGATAAGGTGGATGGGTCCACTGAAGGTCCCTTTCCAAACACCCATGTAATTTTGGGGTACTGCTCAGGCTTCCAGTAGGAACCATCAACATTCATTTTCCTCTCGAACCCAACACCCTCTTTCCTAGGGTTTCGGTTCAGAATCTGCTTTTTGAGGACATCGCACAGTTTATGATGCCCTTTCAGACTTTTGTACATCCCTGTTTCAAGCAATGTCTTCAACCTAGCATTTTCATTTGCAATAGTAGTGGTATCCTCAGCAGAGGGGTTAGTTACAAATCAGCAGTTGAAGACAATGCAACAGTAGTAGCAGTAGAACATTCAGCAACAGAGGTAGCGTTGTCACTCTTAAGGCATTTTAGACATGGTGGTTCAAATCCTTCCTAAGGGAAACTGGTCTGTTGAGCGCGAAGTGACTCATTCTCTTTTTGAAGATCTTCATGAGTCGCTCTCAATTTCTCAAGCTCTTGCTTCCTTTGAAGATAGTCATAGAAGAGATTTTCATGAGTGGTTGAGAGCGTTTCATGACGACTTTCAAGTTCCTGGTACTTAGTATGAAGATTTTTTATGTCTTCAACTAACGACTGAGAACGTGTCATTTCCGCGTCCAACATGTCATCGCTTTTGTCTAACAGTTTTTGAGTATGTTCCATAGCTTTATGTTGTTCGGTTGCAATTTTAGCAAGTGTTTTGTAGCTGGGTTTGGATTCACAATCAGAGTCATCTTCACTTGATGTTTGAAAGTAAGCATCGCGTGATTTTACCTTGGCACCACGTGCCATGAAGCAGTAGGTGGGAGCAGAGTCGTCCTTGTCATTAGCTTCAGCGTTGGTGGAGCCATTGTCTTGATGTTGAAGATAGACTTGTAGCGTAGGCTGTGGCTAGAGCCAGACTTGCAACGCCGGGGTCGGACTCCTCCTCAGACTCCACCTCCGCCTCCTCAGAAGCAGACTCCTCCTCTGAATCCATCTCCTTGCCAACAAAAGCAGGAGCCTTGCCAGATGAGCTCTTCTTATGAGATGAAGACTTGGATAAGGACTTGGAAGAAGACTTTGAGGATTTCTTCTTTTTCTTGTCATCAGAATCATATTCCTTGCTCTTCTTCTTCTTCTTCTTCTCATTGTCCCACTACGGACACTCAGAGATGTAGTGTCCAGGTTTCTTGCACTTGTGACATGTTCTCTTCTTGTAGTCATGAGTGGAAGCTTCATCATTTCTTGAGCTGAATCGTGAAGACTTTCTGAAGCCCTTCTTCTTAGTGAACTTCTGGAACTTCTTCACAAGCATAGCAAGTTCCTTTCCAATGTCTTCAGGATCATCAGAATTGCAGTCTGATTCTTCTTCAGATGAGGAAACAACTTTTGCCTTCAAAGCGCGAGTTCGGCCATAGTTGGGACCATAGATGTCTCTTTTCTCAGATAGCTGGAACTCATGTGTGTTGAGCCTCTCAAGTATATCAGACGGATCGAGTGTATTGAAGTCAGGGCGTTCTTGTATCAAGAGAGCAAGGGTGTCGAACGAGCTGTCAAGCGATCTCAGTAGTGTCTTGAGGATTTCATGCTTGGTAATCTCAGTGGCGCCGAGAGCACGAAGCTCATTTGTGATGTTAGTGAGGCAATCGAACGTGAGCTGGACATTCTCATTGTCGTTTCTCTTGAAGCGGTTGACGAGGTTGCGAAGAACACTGATCCTTTGACCTCTCTGGGTTGAGACGCCTTCGTTGACCTTGCATAGCCAGTCCCAGACTAGGTTCGACGTTTCCAGAGCACTCACACGGCCATATTGTCCTTTGGTCAGATGACCACAGATGATGTTCTTGGCAATAGAATCCATTTGAACGAACTTCTTGACATCAGCAGGGGTGACACCTTCTCCAGTCTTTGGAATGCCATTCTTGACGACATACCAGAGGTCGACATCAATGGCTTCAAGATGCATGCGCATCTTATTCTTCCAGTAGGGATATTCAGTTCCATCAAAGATGGGGCAAGCAGTGGAGACTTTGATTATCCCTGCAATCGACATAGCTAAAACTCCAGGTGGTTAAACCGAATCACATAGAACAAGGGAGTACCGTGCTCTGATATCAATTGAAAGTGCTAGTTATCGACTAGAGGGGGTGAATAGGCGACTTTTATGAAAGTCTTCAAAACATGAAAGTTTCAAAGACAAACAATAGAAATGACCCTATTGATATGTAGCGGAAGGTAAACTACGCTAAGCAAGCCATAGGTAAGTATGCAATGAAGTGAAAGCACGAAGAGTAATAGCAGCTAGGTAGTAAGGATCAGGATGGAAGATGGTATCACTGGTGGAAAAAAGGCCTTTGGTCGCGGTTCGCAACTGCCATTAGTCGCGGTTGGGCAACCGCGACCAAATAAGCGCGACTAATGCCCCCCACCTTTAGTCGCGGCTGCTTAAGAACCGCGACTAACGGCCCGTCCACGTGGGCGCCAGCGGCCGTCGGGCGGAGGACCTTTAGTCGCGGTTCTTCGCCAACCGCGACTAAAGGCCGCCAGGTTTAGGGTTTTAGCCCCCCTAAACCTATTTTCTGTTTAATTTGTATTGTTTTGTGCTTTATTTTATTTCTTTTATAGAAACCCTGCTGCTGTGGGCGAGGGAGGCCGGTCGTGGCGTTGAGGGCGGGCGAGCGAGGCGGCAAGATCGAGGCCGTGGCCGGCGGCTGTAGGCGAGGGCGAGGCGGCGGCGGCCGAGGGCGAGGGCGACGGCGGGCGCGTAGGCGAGGGCGACGGGCGGCCGAGGGTAGGGCGACGGCGGCGGCCGAGGGCGAGGGCGACGGCAAGGCCGAGGGCGCAGAGACGAACAGGCGAGAATCGGAATCGGAGAAGACGAGAATCGAGCCAAAAACAAACCTACACCCACTTGTGAAGAGAATGGCTCCAAATGGCTAAGTGTTGGCTGCTGGATGGGTATATATAGGGGAGGGCTTTAGTTGCGGTTGGCACAGCAAACCGTGACTAAAAATTAAAAACCTTTAGTCGCGGTTGTCACAGCAAACCGCGACTAAAGACTCCTCACGTCTTGCCTGCCACCGAGCGCCACAGGCCCAGGCCTTTGGTCGCGGTTCACCTCGAACCGCGACTAAAGGTCCCATTAATCGCCAGTTCCTACAACCGCGACTTATGGGAGACGGAAGCTTTGTTTTTCCACCAGTGTATGAAGACAAACAACAATAGTAGTCAAACAGTGAAGACAAATAGGTAAAGCAAACAGGCAATGACTTCATGAAGACAAACTCTAAGTAAAGAAATGGAGAGGATAGAACCAATCACTTGTTGAGGACACATGATTTGTTGGACCAGTTCCAGTTGCTGTGACAACTGTACGTCTGGTTAGGGTGGCTGAGATTCAACTCAGAAGACCACGTCTTCACCTTATTCCCCTTGAGCTAAGGACACCCAGTCCTTGCCCAATCACTCTGGTAAGTCTTCAAGGTAGACTTCCAAACCTTCACAGAACTTCGTTCACGGCGATCCACAATGTCTCTTGGATGCTCAGAATCACGACGCTTAACTTTGGAGGATTCACAATCCTCAAGTGTAACAAGTCTTCAGGTCACGCGGACAGAAAGACTTCAGTGATGCCTAACACTCTTTGGCTATGGGTGTTTGGGCTTTGTCCTCGCAAGGATTTCTCTCTCCCAAAAGCTTCAGAGGTGGGTTGCTCTCAAACGACAAAAGTCGTGCACTAACTCTGAGCAGCCAACCAATTTATGGTGTAGGGGGTGGGCTATTTATATCCACTAGGAAACCCGACCTGATTTGTCCGAAATGACCCTGGGTCACTAAGGAATTGACATGTGTTCCAACGGTCAGATTTCATACACACACGATAACTTTACTTGGGCTGCAAGTAAAGCTGACTCATCCAGCTCTGGATAAGATTTGCTCTCATTGTCTTCGCTCGAAGACATAAGATTTTGGTTGAGCATCACTTCAGTCACTCTGACTTTGTTCACTTGGACCCCACTTAACAGTACGGTGGTTCCTATGACTCAACAAAGAAGAAACGGAAACAACGAAACAACTAAGTCTTCACGCTCCATAGTCTTCACTCAATGTCTTCTCACGTCATAGTATTCAATGTGATTATCTTCATATACCACCATTGTCGTCAATGTCTTCATACATTTGGTCGTCTCCGGTAGGTAAACCGAATCAATGAGGGACTACTACCTTTGTTATCCTGCAATTCTCACAAACACATTAGTCCCTCAACCAGGTTTGTCGTCAATACTCCAAAACCAACTAGGGGTGGCACTAGATGCACTTACATGGTCGCTTCCCAGTGTTTTTCTAGCCGTCACTTCTACTAAGCGGGAATACTGCTTGTGCATCCAATTCCTTAAACCCCAAAGTTATTCCATATGAGTCCACTATACCTTCCTATATGCGGTATCTACCCGCCGTTCCAAGTAAATTTGTATGTGCCAAACTCTAAACCTTCAAATGAAATTCTGTTTTGTATGCTCAAATAGCTCATGTATAAACTAGGGTTGTCCATATCTTCCATGTTTGGCGGGTTATTCTCAAGAGGAGTGGACTCCGCTCCTCACTCACGAGAAAATGGTTGGTCACCGGGATGCCTAGTCCCATGCTTTATGCAAATCAAATCAAAATAATTGCAAACAAAACTCCCCCGGGATTGTTGTTAGTTGGAGGCACTTGTTGTTTCGAGAAAGCCATGGATTGATGCTTGTTGGTGGAGGGGGAGTATAAACTTTACCATTCTGTTTGGAACCGCCTATAATGTGTGTAGCATGGAAGATATCGCCATCTCTCGGTTGTTATGTTGACAATGAAAGTATGCCGCTCAATATATTATTTATCTCTGCTTTAAAATCGAGCTCTGGCACCTCTACAAATCCCTGCTTCCCTCTGCGAAGGGCCTATCTATTTACTTTTATGTTGAGTCATCACCCTCTTATTAAAAGGCACCAGCTGGAGAGCACCGCTGTCATTTGCATTAATTACTGTTAATTTATATTGGGTATGACTATGATTGGATCTCTTTTACCATGAATTACAATGTTTAGTCAGTCCTTGATCTTTAAAGGTGCTCTGCATTTATGTTTTGTGATCTCAGAAGGGCTAGCGAGATACCATCTTGTTATATCATATCATGATTGTTTTGAGAAAGTGTTGTCATACGAGATTTATTATTATTGCTCGCTAGTTGATTGTGCCATTGATATGAGTAAACATGAGACCTAAGTGTTATTGTGAATATGGTTAGTCATAATCTTTCTTTGAAAACTTGAATGATGGCTTTACATATTTACAACAACAAGAGCAAACAGAGTTTGTAAAAGTTTTTCTTTATCACTTTCAGTTTATCAACTGAATTGCTTGAGGACAACCAAAGGTTTAAGCTTGGGGGAATTGATACGTCTCTGTCGTATCTACTTTTCCAAACACTTTTGCCCTTGTTTTGGACTCTAACTTGCATGATTTGAATGGAACTAACCCGGACTGACGCTGTTTTCAACAGAATTGCCATGGTGTTATCTTTGTGCAGAAACAAAAGTTCTTGGAACGACCTGAAACTTCACAGAGATTATTTTTGGAAAGAATAAAAAATACTGGCGAAAGAATCAAGGCCAGGGGGGCCACACCCTGTCCACGAGGGTGGGAGGCGCGTCTGCCCCCCAGGGCGCGCCCCTGCCTCGTGGGCCCCTGGAGCTCCACCGACCTCAACTCCAACTCCATATATTCGTGTTCGGGGAGAAAAAAAATCAGAGAGAAGGATTCATCACATTTTACGATACGGAGCCGCCGCCAAGCCCTAAACTCTCTCGGGAGGGCTGATCTGGAGTCTGTTTGGGGCTCCGGAAAAGGGAATCCGTCACCGTCATCATCATCAGCCATCCTCCATCACCAATTTCATGATGCTCACCGTTGTGAGTGAGTAATTCCATCGTAAGCTTGCTGGACGGTGATGGGTTGGATGAGATTTATCATGTAATCGAGTTAGTTTTGTTAGGGTTTGATCCCTAGTATCCACTATGTTCTGAGATTGATGTTGTTATGACTTTGCTATGCTTAATGCTTGTCACTAGGGCCCGAGTGCCATGATTCGGATCTGAACCTATCATGTTTTCATGAATGTATGTGAGTTCTTGATCCTATCTTGCAAGTCTATAGTCACCTACTATGTGTTTCGATCCGGCAACCCCGAAGTGACAATAATCGGGACCACTCCCGGTGATGACCATCGTTTGAGGAGTTCATGTATTCACTATGTGTTAATGCTTTGGTCCGGTACTCTATTAAAAGGAGGCCTTAATATCCCTTAGTTTCCATTAGGACCCCGCTGCCACGGGAGGGTAGGAAAAAAGATGTCATGAAAGTTCTTTTCCATAAGCATGTATGACTATATTCAGAATACATGCCTACATTACATTGATGAATTGGAGCTAGTTCTGTGTCACCCTATGTTATGACTATTACATGATGAACCGCATCCTGTATAATTATCCATCACCGATCCAATGCCTACGAGCTTTTCGCATATTGTTCTTCGCTTATTTACTTTTCCATTACCACTGTTACAATCACTACAAAACTATCACTGTTACCTTTGCCACTTTTACCATTACTTCCATACTACTTTGCTACTAAATACTTTGCTGTAGATACTAAGTTATCCAGGTGTGGTTGAATTGACAACTCAACTGCTAATACTTGAGAATATTCTTTGGCTCCCCTTGTGTCGAATCAATAAATTTGGGTTGAATACTCTACCCTCAAAAAGTGTTGCGATCCCCTATACTTGTGGGTTATCAACAGGTTCCTCATGCCGGCATGCCCTAGCCTCCAATGCCAGAGCCAGCACCCTGAAGCTTTTGCTAGAAGACATACGGCCAACTGTGGTCCTGCTGAGAAATCTACCATGTACAGATCATCCTTTCTGTACCCTTCAAAGAATAGAGATTTGTCAGATTCCATAAGCACAAGGCAACGATATTTTACAAATATCACAATCATGTTCAGATCACAAAGCATTGAGACAGACATTAAGTTGAAACCAAGGGGTTCAGCAAGCATCACTTTATCCATGTGCTGATCCTTTGAGATTGCAACTCTACCTAGGCCCAATACCTTGCTTTTACCAAAGGTCGACAAATGTGATGTGACTTTTGTCGAGATGGACGTGGGGTTGAATCCATAAGAAGACTTGATCATCTATCATGTGGTTAGTGCATCCATTGTCCATAATCCACTCGAAGCCTTTGGTGTCGTACCCTACAGTGCGATTAGGGGATAGGCTTCACCGAGGGAAATGTGAAGCATAAACGTTTGACGAACAAGCATATTATGAAAGTTCAGATCCTGGTTAGGGTAGATAGGATGTTTGTCAAGAAATGCCGCGATGAAATACAAAGTAAGACCATTCGGACATTTTATCTTGCGTTCCACAAGATGTTTTAGGTCCCCAGCATAAGCATCAGAAGACTTTGATTTCCGGCTGGAGACCTTTCCCTGCAAAAGAGAGTTAATTTTTCTTAACCACCCACATCTTCAGGGGTGGCTTAGAAGCAATGAGTCTAAGTGCAACATCTGAGAACTTGACTTTGGGGCCCTAGCAAATAGCCTTGCAGGAGGTGAATAATACTCATAAGAATAAGCAGAAAACTTCTTGGTCTTATGAACATAGCGGTTTGATGAAACACACTCATATTCATAAGTCTGAGTATGGTTTCCCTGCAAAACATTGGCCTTAGGGTGAATCTGGTGAGTCCTCTGTCTGTATGAAGCCTTTGGACCATATGAAGCCTTTGGTCTGGGGTTTGTCTTCTTCCCAGGTGGTGTCATGATGACATTCATAGGAAGCTTCTCAAGACAACTTTTGGGCACCCAGATCTTCTTCAAAGGTGGTCCATTCCTGCAGTTAGTACCAATATACCTGGCAAACACTTCACCATTATGATTCTTAAACAGTTTATAGTTTGCATCAAAGGAATCATCAATGATAATTGGCTTAGCACAAGTGAAGCCAGATAAGGTGTATGGATCCACTGAAGGTCCCTTTGCAGCAACCCATGTGGTTTTGGAGTCTTGCTTTCGGGCTTCGATAAGAACCATCAACATTCATTTTCCTCTCAAACCCAACACCCTCTTTTCTAGGGTTTCGGTTCAGTATCTGCTTTTTGAGGACATCGCACAGTGTGTGATGCCCTTTGAGACTTTTGTACATACTTGTTTCAAGCAATGTCTTCAACCTGGCATTATCATCAGCAATAGTAGTGATATGCTCAAGAGAGGTTAGGTACCACATCGTGATTGAAGATATTGCAACCTTGATGCAACGATAGAACATTCAGCGATAGAGACAACATTATCACGCTCAAGACATTTTAGACATGGTGGCTCAAAACCTTCCTGACCAGAACTGATTTGTTGAGCGCGGAGTGACTCGTTCTCCTTTTGAAGATCTTCACGAGTTGCTCTCAAGTTCTCAAGTTCTTGTTTCCTTTGAAGATAATCATAGGAAAGCTTCTCACGAGTAGTTGAGAGTGTTTCATGATGACTTTCAAGTTCCTCGTACTTAACGTGAAGATTTTCTATATCTTTAATTAAGGACTGAGTTTGAGTCATTTCCGCGTCCAACAGGTCATCTCTTTTGTCTATCAACTTTTGAATATGTTCCGTAGCAGTTTGTTGTTCAGTTGCAATTTTAGCAAGTGTTTTGTAGCTAGGTTTATATTCACATTCAGAGTCATCTTCACTGGATGTTTGAAAGTAAGCATCGCGTGAGTTTACCTTGGCACCACGTGCCATGAAGCAGTAGGTAGGAGCAGAGTCATCCTCATCATCAGCATTGGTGTTGGCGACGAGGCCATTGTCATCGGTGTTGAAGATGGACTTGGCAACATACGCTGAAGCCAGAGCCAAGCTAGCCACGCCTGAATCGGAATCCTCCTCAGACTCCACCTCCGCCTCCTCAGAAGCAGACTCCTCCTCTGAATCGATCTCCTTTCCAACAAATGCACGAGCCTTGCTTGATGAGCTCTTCTTGTGAGATGAAGACTTTGAGGATTTCTTATTTGTCTTGTCATCATAATCATATTCCTTGTTCTTCTTCTTCTTCTTCTTCTTCTTCTTCTTCTTCTTCTTCTTCTTCTTCTTCTTCTTCTTCTTCTTCTTCTTCGTCTTCTTCTTCTTCTTCTTCTTCTTCTTCGGTCTCATTGTCCCATTGAGGACACTCAGAGATGTAGTGACCAGGTTTCTTGCACTTGTGGCATGTTCTCTTCTTGTGGTCACGAGTAGAAGCTTCATCATTTCTTGAGCTGGATCTTGAAGACTTTCTGAAACCTTTCTTCTTTGAGAACTTCTGGAACTTCCTCACGAGCATAGAAAACTCCTTTCCAATGTCTTCAGGATCCCCAGAACTGCAGCCAGATTCTTCTTCAGATGAGGAAACAACCTTTGCCTTCAAAGCGCGAGTTCGGCCATAGTTGGGGCCATAGATGTCTCTCTTCTCAGATAACTGGAACTCATGTGTGTTGAGCCTCTCAAGTATGTCAGACGGATCGAGAGTCTTGAAGTCAGGACGTTCTTGAATCATCAGGGCCAGGGTGTCCAATGAGCTATCAAGTGATCTCAGAAGCTTCTTGACGATTTCGTGCTTGGTGATCTCAGTGGAGCCAAGTGCTCTAAGCTCATTTGTGATATCAGTGAGGCGATCAAAGGTGAGATAGACATTCTCATTGTCGTTCCTCTATAAGCGGTTGAAAAGGTTGCGAAGAACATCAATCCTTGAGTCTCTCTGAGTTGAGATGCCTTCGTTTACCTTGGAGAGCCAGTCCCAGACTAGCTTCGCAGTTTCCAGTGCACTGACACGGCCGTACCGTCCTTTGGTCAGATGACCACAGATGATGTTCTTGGCAGTAGAATCCAGTTCAATGAACCTCTTGACATCAGAAGTGGTGACACCTTCACCGACCTTGGGAACGCCATTCTTGACGACATACAAGAGGTCGACGTCAATGGCTTCAAGATGCATACGCATCTTATTCTTCCAGTAGGGGTAATCAGTGCCATTGAAGACAGGGCACGCAGCGAAGACCTTAATTATCACTACAGTCGACATAGCTAAAACTCAAGGTGGTTAAACCGAATCACACAGAACAAGGGAGCACCTTGCTCTGATACCAATTGAAAGTGCTATTTATCAAATAGAGGGGGGTGAATAGGCGATTTTTATGGAAGTCTTCAAAACACGAGGGTTTTGAAGACAAACAGTAGAAATGAACCTATTGATATGCAACGGAAGGAAGACTACACTAGACGGGCCATAGTCAAGTAAGCAATGTAGTGAAAGTACGAAGACTATCAGTAGCTAGGTAGTATGGATCAGGATGGAAGACAGTGTGAAGCCAAACAGCAAACAATCTTCACATAGTGAAGACAATCAGATCATGCAAACAGGCAATGACTTCACGATGACAAACTGTAATGTAGAAGGAAGTGGAGGATAGAACCAGTTGCTTGGTGAAGACAAGGATTTGGTAGACCAGTTCCAGTTGCTGTGACAACTGTACGTCTGGATAGGGAGGCTGAGATTTAACTCAGAAGAGCGCATCTTCACCTTATTCCCCTTGAGCTAAGGACACCTAGTCCTCGCCCAATCACTCTGGTAAGTCTTCAAGGTAGACTTCCAAACCTTCACAGACTTCGTTCACTGGCAATCCACAATAGCTCTTGGATGCTCAGAATGCAATGCCTAACCAGCTGGAGGATTCACAGTCCTCAAGTGTAACAAGTCTTCAAGTCACGCGGACAGAAATACTTCAGTGATGCCTAACATTCTTTGGCTCTGGGTGTTTTGGGCTATGTCCTCGCAAGGATCTCTCTCTCAAATGCTTCAAAGGTGGGTTGCTCTTAAACGACAAAAGCCATGCACTAACTCTTAGCAGCCACAAATTTAATGTGTAGGGGGTGGGCTATTTATAGCCAGGAGGCAACCCGACCTGAATTGTCCGAAATGACCCTGGGTCACTAAGGAACCGACACGTGTCCAACGGTCGGATTTCAAACATACGCGGTAGCTTGATCCGGGCTACAAGTAAGCTGACTCATCCACCTCTGGATAAGATTTGCTCTAATTATCTTTGCTCGAAGACATAGGATTTGGTTGAGCATCACTTCAGTCACTCAGACTTTGTTCATTGGGACTCCACTTAATAGTACGGTGGTTCCTATATTTGGGGAACGTAGTATTTCAATTTTTTTTGCCTACGATCACGCAAGATCTATCTAGGAGAAGCATAAGAATGAGCGGGGAGAGTGTGTCTACGTACCCTCGTGGTGAAAGCGAAGCGTTTAATGCTTGATTGATGTAGTCGAACGTATTCGCGATCCAACCGATCCAAGTACCGAACGTACGGCACCTCCGCAATCAGCACACGTTCAGCTCGGTGACGTCCCTCGAACTCTTGATCCAGTTGAGACCATGGGAGAGTTCCATCAGCACGACGGCGTGGCGACGGTGATGATGAAGTTACCGGCGCTGGGCTTCGCCTAAGTACTACGACGATATAACTGAGGTGTGTAACTATGGAGGGGGGCACTACACACGGCTAAAAGATCAACTTGTGTGTCTTTGGGGTGCCCCCTGCCTCCATATATAAAGGAGAGAGAGGGAGAGGCAGCCGGCCCTAGGGGGGCGCCAAGGTGTGGAGTCCTACTAGAACTCCCTAGTCCTAGTAGGATTCCACCTCCCACACGGAGTAGGAAAGGGGGAAGGGAGAAGGAGAAGGAAAGGGGGGGCCTTCTCCTAGTCCTAATCGGCCTCCTGCCCAAGGGGGGGGGCGCACCAACCCCTTGTGGGCTGGTGTGCTTCCTTCTTATGGCCCATAAGGCCCATAACTTCTCCTGGGGGGTTCCGGTAACCTCCCGGTACTCCGGAAAAATACCCGAATCACTCGGGACCATTCTGATGTCCAAATGCAACCTTCCAATATATGAATCTTTACCTCTCGACTATTTCTAGACTCCTCGTCATGTCCGTGTTCACATCCGGGACTCCAAACAAACATAGTCTCATCAAATCACATAACTCATAATACAAATCGTCATCGAACGTTAAGCGTGCAGACCCTACGGGTTCGAGAACTATGTAGACATGACCGAGACACATCTCCGGTCAATAACCAATAGCGGAACCTGGATGCTCATATTGGCACCTACATATTCTACGAAGATCTTTTGTCAAACCGCATAACAACATACGTTGTTCCCTTTGTCATCGGTATGTTACTTGCACGAGATTCGATCGTCAGTATCATCATACCTAGTTCAATCTCGTTACCGGCAAGTCTCTTTACTCGTTCCGTAATACTTCATCCTGCAACTAACTCATTACTCACATTGCTGGCAAGGCTTATAGTGATGAGCATTGCCGAGAGGGCCCAGAGATACCTCTCCAAAACACGGAGTGACAAATCCTAATGTCGATCTATGCCAACCCAACAAATACCTTCGGAGACACCTGTACAGCATCTTTATAATCACCCATTTATGTTGTGACGTTTGATAGCACACAAAGTGTTCCTCCGGTATTCAGGAGTTGCATAATCTCATAGTCTGAGGAACATGTATAAGTCATGAAGAAAGCAGTAGCAATGAAACTGTAATGATCATAATGCTAAGCTAACGAATGGGTCTTGTCCATCACATCATTCTCCTAATGATGTGATCCCGTTCATCAAATGACAACACATGTCTATGGTTAGGAAACATAACCATCTTTGATAAACGAGCTAGTCAAGTAGAGGCATACTTGGGACACTTATGTTTTGTCTATGTATTCACACATGTACTAAGTTTCCGGTTAATACAATTCTAGCATGAACAATAAACATTTATCATGAAATAAGGTAATAAATAATAACTTTATTATTGCCTCTAGGGCATATTTCCTTCTGTCTCCCACTTGCACTAGAGTCAATAATATAGTTCACATTGCTATGTGATTTAACACCAATAGTTCACATCGTCCTGTGATTTAACACTCTATAGTTCACATCGCCATGTGACCAATACCCAAAAGGTTTACTAGAGTCAATAATCTAGTTCACATCACCATGTGATTAACACCCAAAGAGTACTAAGGTGTGACCATGTTTTGCTTGTGGGAGAAGTTTAGTCAACGGGTCTGCCACATTCAGATCCGTATGTATTTTGGAAACTTCTATGTCTACAATGCTCTGCACGGAGCTACTCTAGCTACTTGCTCCCACTTTAAATATGTATCCAGATTGAGACTTAGAGTCATCTGGATCAGTATCAAAGCTTGCATCGCTGTAACCCTTTACGACGAACCTTTTTGTCACTTCCATAACCGAGAAACATATCCTTATTCCACTAAGGATAATTTTGACCACTATCCAGTGATCCACTCCTGGATCACTATTGTACCCTCTTGCCAAACTCATGGTGAGGTACAATAGGTCTAGTACACAGCATGGCATACTTTATAGAACCTATGACTGAGGCATAGGGAATGACTTTTCATTCTCTTTCTATTTTCTACCGTGGTCGGGCTTTGAGTCTTTACTCAAATTCACACCTTGCAACACAGGCAAGAACTCCTTCTTTGACTGTTCCATTTTGAACTATTTCAAAATCTTGTCAAGGTATGTACTCATTGAAAAAACTTATCAAGCGTCTTGATCTATCTCAATAGATCTTGATGCTCAATATGTAAACAGCTTCACCGAGGTCTTTCTTTGAAAAACTCCTTTCAAACATTCCTTTATGCTTTCCAGAAAATTCTACATTATTTCCGATCAACAATATGTCATTCACATATACTTATAAGAAATGTTGGAGTGCTCCCACTCACTTTCTTGTAAATACAGGCTTCACCGCAAGTCTGTATAGAACTATATGCTTTGATCAACTCATCAAAGCGTATATTCCAACTCCGAGATGCTTGCACCAGTCCATAGATGGATCGCTGGAGCTTGCACACTATGTTAGCACATTTAGAATTGACAAAACCTTCTTGTTGTATCATATACAACTCTTCTTTAAGAAATCCATTAAGGAATGTAGTTTTGACATCCATTTGCCAGATTTCACAAAATGTGGCAATTGCTAACATGATTCGGATAGACTTAAGCAACGCTACGAGTGAGAAAATCTCATCGTAGTCAACACCTTGAACTTGTTGAAAACTTTTTGCGACAATTCGAGCTTTGTAGATAGTAACACTACTATCAGCGTCCATCTTCCTCTTGAAGATCCACTAATTCTCTATTGCTTGCCGATCATGCAAGTCAACCAAAGTC
Organism: Aegilops bicornis; assembly: GCA_021605145.1. Taxonomy (NCBI): domain Eukaryota; kingdom Viridiplantae; phylum Streptophyta; class Magnoliopsida; order Poales; family Poaceae; genus Aegilops; species Aegilops bicornis. The sequence goes on from CM038669.1 coordinate 273,557,306, forward strand.
CATACTTTGTTCTCATACATGGATCCCATCTCAGATTTCATGGCTTCAAGCCATTTCGCGGAATCTGGGCTCATCATCGCTTCCTCATAGTTCGTAGGTTCGTCATGGTCAAGTAACATGACCTACAGAACATGATTACTGTACCAATCTGCTGAGGATCTTACTCTGGTGACCTACGAGGTTCGGTAGTAACTTGATCTGAAGTTTCATGATCAACATCATTAACTTCCTCACTAATTGGTGTAGGTATCACTGGAACTGATTTCTGTGACGAACCATTTTCCAACTCGGGAGAACTTACAACTACCTCATCAAGTTCTACTTTCCTCCCACTTAGTTCTTTCGAGATAAACTCCTTCTCTAGAAAGGATCCATTGTTAGTAATGAATATCTTGCCTTCGGATCTGTGATAGAAGGTGTACCTAACAGTCTCCTTTGGCTATCCTATGAAGACACATTTCTCTGATTTGGGTTCGAGCTTATCAGGATGAAGCTTTTTCACATAAGCATCGCATCCCCGAACTTTAAGAAACGACAGCTTAGGTTTCTTGCTAAACCACAATTCATACGGTGTCGTCTCAACGGATTTAGATTGTGCCCTATTTAACGTGAATGCAGCTGTCTCTAATGCATAACCCCAAAACAATAGTGGTAAATCAGTAAGAGACATCATAGGTCGCACCATATCTAATAAAGTATGATTACGACATTCAGACACACTATTTCACTGTGGTGTTCCAGGTGGCGTGAGGTGCGAAACTATTCCGTGCTGTTTCAAATGAAGACCAAACTCATAACTCAAATATTCACCTCCACGATCAGATCGTAGAGACTTTATTTTCTTGTTACGATGATTTTCCACTTCACTCTGAAATTCTTTGAACTTTTCAAATGTTTCAGACTTATGTTTCATCAAGTAGATATATCCATATCTGCTCAAATCATCTGTGAAGGTCAGAAATTAACGATACCTGCCGCGAGCCTCAACACTCATCGGACCGCATACATCAATATGTATTATTTCCAACAAGTATGTTGCTCGCTCCATTGTTCCGGAGAACGGAGTCTTTGATAAGGATCAACGTGATGATCCGTAGAATTTTGCCCGATCTTTCACGGCGAATCAACAAATAGCTAATCATCCAATCACGCGATGAACGCAACCTGAAGAAGAAGAACGAATCCAGCAAGCAACATGATGATGATGAACCGCCTCAAACTTCAGACTGATAATTCTTGATGCACACAAGAACCTTCACGCAACTTTATTCAATACGGATATCTTGGCGGCGCCGTCCCGGAGGGATGCTTCACCCCGAGACACAACTCAAAAACTAAAACTCCCCCTAATCCTTTGAAGTTGGGTCCTTTATATAGGAGGCCAGAAACCAAGTCGGTTTGACAAGCCCAAACCAAAACACATAAATAAATATCCTAATTGGCCCATAACATGGCCTGGAAAAAATAAATAACTAAAAATGCAATCGGCCGAATTACCATGGTTCGTTGACCCCCTTGGCACACCTCTAACTTGGTGGAGTCCTAAAGTTGGGCTTCACCTCCTTCTTCATAGGAACAATAGGAGGTACTGGAATGCCCTCATCATCCCCCCCCCCCCCCTCGAAAAGGCGTTGTCCTCAACGCTGGAGGGTCTTCTCTAATGGGTGGTGTCAAAACAGCAACATCGCCACGCTTCGTCGCCATCTGCAAGTCTCGCCGGCCTGCCATACCACCTCCTCCAGCTCGGCTAGCTGGACTTGTCATAGCAGTGGGCGCCTCCTTCCGTCGCCACAGAAGCCTGGACTTAGGCGCCACCACCTTCTTCTTCTCCACTCTCAGTGAAGCTTGGACCTTCTTTGCACAACCGTACAAAACAGGCGAAATACCTGGGCCACACAATTGACGAACACATCCATCTTTGCCTGTGTGCATACACACATCCGCTCCAACAAATCTCCGCATAGCTGATCCAACAAACATGCGGTCTACTACCCGCTCCCCCATATGCAATGAGACACGCGCAACACAACTATCATCGGTCTGAACGGCTTTGTCAACAAGAACCGGAAGTGTATGACTAGCTGCAACATTCATCATTTCACCACTAAGAGGTCTGACATCAACCGGCTTGTCACCTTGAGCACAAGCGGCTTGTCATCTACAGGCACAACTGAAGCAATATTAGTACTGACACTCCTCGCATCATGCTCCTCTTTATGAAGCTGAAATATCCTCTGTTGTGTTTGTCCTTGTGCGTTTTCTCCTTTCGCACCACCAACACCACATCAGACTTGATCTGATCATCTGTCATAGGCTTCAATGTCCGTTGTTTGCCATCATGCAAAAATGTATCGGAAAACTAACGCCCACACGTGTGGGCGTCTGCAGATCGTCCACACGCCTCCATCATCACTCATTTTGCCACGTATGAATATATGACATCAGCGGATTTTTTTTATTTTCGGCTTAAAAATGTTTTATCTCCTAAATAAAAAAGTGAACTAAAAATCCGTTTTCACCATTAAATCCGTCTCGACGAGATCTTCAAAACTAGACCCCATGTTGATATGTTTCGATGAAAAATTCTTTTGCCCAGAAGTTGCCATGATGTTTACACTATAGTTGCCATAGTGCTTAAGCTAAAGTTGCCATGTGGCAATTTTAGTTTGTAGATCATGGCAATTTTAGTTTTTTGATGATGGCAATTCCAGTACTTTGACCATGAAAATATTTTTTTATTGAACCATGGCAATTTTAAGTGCATGTATCATGGCAATTTTAGTTTATGGTGCATGGCAAGTCTAGTTTCTTAATTCTTCGTTTTATAATATGTTAAAATTTACTTCTTAATGTAAAAGAAAATAGTTAAAACATATCATGGCAACTTCAGTGTAAATATCATGGCAATTCATGTGCAATAGACATGGCAACTTTTAACCAATTTTTTTTGCCGAAATATATCGATACGAGATCTAGTTTTGAAGATCTCGTAGCGAAGATTTAATGGTAAAACGGATCTTCAATCGGATTTTTCATTTAAGAGATAAAACATTTTAAAAAATGAAAATCCAAAAAGATTCTCGCATGCATGCACGCGATGACGTGGCAATCTATTTGCATTAGAGAGCGTGTGGTGCGTCTCTTTTCCTGCCACACGTGTGGCAGTTATCGACGTCCAAAATGTATATGTATTTGTTCTCATAGCATGGATAACATTGTGATCATACTGCCATGGACGCCCAAGTAGCAATCGACACACCTCCAATGGCAACACATCGCACTCCACCTCATCAGCGTACTCACCAACTGTAAATGGCACACTCACCTTGTGTGTAACCTTCAGCATACCACAACTATTCAACTACTCTAGATGCTTAGGTTCAGGAATACGCCAACTGGATAAATCCGAAGATGCCACCATTGCCTTGCTTATGCCATTGGTACAACTAACACCATCGATAATCACCTTACATGCTTTTCCCTTGATCATGCACTGCGCCTAAAACAAATTCCAACATTGGCCTCTATCAATTATCATGCAAGTATCATCATGTACCCGCTTGAGTTGCATATTCAGCCCACTGAGTGGTACAACTTTATCCACCACATCCGAGTCAACATCAGCCTTCTTCTCTTGTGAAGGAGTCATGCTCGTCGCTGCCTTGTTGACAACAACCTACGAAACAAACATTGTGTCCTCAGAAACTTTCCTCTCAGCTAGCTTTGCCTCATCCAACCGAATAGGTCATGGTGAACTATTCTCCTGAAAATGATCAGAATTGGCCTCAAAACAAACCCGTCGTCGTGGCATAAAACCTTGTCGCAGTGGACTCATGGCAGGCAAATCACTCATATCAGTCTGCCATATAGGTCGCGATGAATTCACCGCAGGAAAATTGTCCCCTTTACGCTCAAAGGTGAGGAAACCGTGTGACGTTACGGATGGCTCATAGTAGCGCCCATAGCCATCCAAATCGGAGTACATCCTCGCCTAATCCTGACACAAAGACTTCAGCTGAAAAACCTGAAAATGGTCACACACCAGGTCGAGTGACTGTAGATAAAAGCAGTAGCACTTGGCTCTTCGGTAGGGGAACTGAATGAGAGACAATGTCTATGGTCGATCGGCAGACAACAGCAGCAGCAGTCTCACGTACAATTTTTTTTGTCGTTGATAGCTCCGCTCACGTATATACTAAACAAATACAGGTACGTACCAAATTAAATGGTACGATCCCAACAAAGAAAAATTGACACAGAAATAGCAAGACCAATCGGATCAGCACTTTCCTTAATTTTCCTTTGCCCAAGATGAAAGAAATCTTTTTAGGACTCGCGTGATTGCAACCAATCTGATCTGCAGATATATCTTTCTTCCGTATTGACGCTTACCAAGGAAAGAATCCCTGTACATGATGTCAATCCTGATGCATTTTTTTGTTTTTGCTAGCGTGAAGACCAATCAAAGAAGGAGTACTCCACGATCAAGTCTAGCACGTACCAACCAAAACCGATTCCCAGCTGATCGAACCCTAGGCCGGCTCGACTACAGGAAGCTGCCGACTAGCCACCCCAATCAGCGCCAACCCTCAACAAAACTGGACGGAGAAGAACCCTAGATGGTGCCCGCTAAGGTCTGCTTCCTCCAATCTGAAACCAACAAACAAACCAAAGGATCGATCTTCTTAGCTTCGACAAACCAGCACACCAATCATAGTTAGAAACTCGCCGTGATAAACCCAGAAATCTGATACCACATGATAAGGGTCAACGTGATAATTCGCAGAATTTTACTCGATCTTTCACGGCGAATCAACAAATAGCTAATCTTCCAGTCACGCGATGAACGCAATCTAAAAAAGAGGAACGAATCCAGCAAGAAACGTGATGATGATGAACACGCCTCAAACCTCAGCCTGGTAATTCCTGATGCACACAAGAACCTTCACGCAACTTTATTCAATCTAGATATGCAGCGGCGCCGTCCCCGGAGGGATGCTTCACCCCGAGACACAACTCAAAAACTAAAACTCCCCCTAAACCTTAGAAGTTTGATCCTTTATATAGGAGGCCCGAAACCAAGTCGGTTGGACAGGCCCGAACCGAAACACATAAATAAATATCCTAATTGTCCCATAACATGGCCTGAAAAAAATAAATAACTAAAAATGCAATCGGCCGAATTACCATGGTTCGGTGACCCCCTTGGCACACCTCTAACTTGGTGGAGTCCTGAAGTTGGGCTTCACCTCCTTCTTCATAGGAACAATAGGAGGTACTGGAATGCCCTCATCAGTCTTAGTCATCTTGCCCATGAGGTATGGTTCGCCAACATCAAGTGATTCATAATCAAGTGATTCAAAAAGTCCACCAACATGGAGTTTCTTCATGTGTTTTACACCAATATGACCTAAACGGCAGTGCCACAAATATGTTGCACTATCATTATCAACTTTGCATCTTTTGGCATCAATATTATGAATATGTGTATCACCACGATCGAGATTCAATAAACCATTCACCTTGGGTGTATGACCACATAAGGTTTTATTCATGTAAACAGAATAACAATTATTCTTTGACTTAAATGAATAACTGTATTGCAATAAACATGATCCAATCATATTATGCTCAACGCAAACACCAAATAACATTTATTTTAGGTTCAACACTGATAACCCACAAGTATAGGGGATCAATTGTAGCCTTTTTTGATAAGTAAGAGTGTCGAACCCAACGAGGAGCTAAAGGTAGAACAAATATTCCCTCAAGTTCTATCGACCACCGATACAACTCTCATGCAGCTTAACGTTAAACTTTACCTAGAACAAGTATGAAACTAGAATTACTTTGTAGGTGTTTTTGGATAGGTTTGCAAGATAATAAAGAGCGCGTAAATAAAAAGTAGGGGATGTTTAGGTAAAGACACAATAAAGTTAGTGTAGCGAGTGTGGAAAAGTGGTGGTAGGAGTTGCGAAATTGTCACTAAGCAATTGACTACTTTACTAGACCGATAGCAAATTTATGTGGGAGAGGCCACTGCTAGCATGTCATCCCTGACTTGGAATTCTATGCACTTATGATTGGAACTATTAGCAAGCATCCACAAGTACTAACGTTCATTAAGGTAAAACCCAACCATAGCATTAAGATATATTGGTCCTCCTTCAATCCCGTATGCATCAATTTCTATGCTAGGTTGAAGCTTCTGTCACTCTTGCCCTCCAATACATAGTCCTATCAACATACAACTAACCCTATGGTGTGATCCACGCGCGCGCTCATATGATGGCACCAAAGAACAACAACATAACCACAAGCAAATTAAACCAATCATAGGAATTCACCAATCACCAATAGGACAACGGAAATCTACTCAGACATCATAGGATGGCAACACATCATTGGATAATAATATGAATCATAAAGCACCATGTTCAAGTAGAGGGTACATCGGGTTGCGGGAGAGTGGACCGCTGTAGATCGATGGGGGAAGGTGATGGAGATGTTGGTGAAGATGGCGGAGGTGTTGGTGTAGATTGCGGTGATGATGATGGCCCCCGGTGGCACTCCGGCGCCACAGGAAGCGAGGGGGAGTGAGCCCCCCTCCTTCTCCTTCTTCCTCGGCCTTCTCCCTAGGTGGGAGAAGGGTTCTCCCTCTGGTCCTTGGTCTTCATGGCGTGGGAGGGGCGAGAGCCCCTCCGAGATTGGATATGTCTCTTTGTCTCCCTCTGTTTCTGCGTTCTGGATTCTGCCCTTTCATCGTTTCTTTTATAACCGGAGATCCGTAACTCCGATTGGATTGAAACCTTCGCCACGATTTTTTTCTCCAAAAATTAGCTTTCTTGCGGCAAAAGAAGAGCATCAACCGCCTTACGGGTACCCACGAGGGTCAGGGGCGCGCCCCTGCCTCGTGGCCTCCTCGGGCACCTTATCGCGTTGATTCTTCTTCCCAGATATCACAAATATTCCAAAAATATTCTCCGTCCAATTTTATCCCGTTTGGACTCCGTTTGATATGGGGTTTCTGCGAAACATAAAACATGCAACAAACAGGAACTGGCACCGGGCACTGGATCAATATGTTAGTCAATGAAAATAGTATAAAAAGTTGCCAAAAGTATATGAAAGTTGTATAATATTGGCATGGAACAATCAAAAATTATAGATAAGACGGAGACGTATCAGCATCCCCAAGCTTAATTCCTGCTCGTCCTCGAGTAGGTAAATGATAAAAAGGATAATTTTTGATGTGCAATGCTACCTAGCATAATCTTGATCACATAATCTAATCATGGCATGAATATTAAGACACGAGTGATTCAAAGCAATAGTCTATCATTTGACATTAAGACAATAATACTTCAAGCATACTAATAAAGCAATCATGTCTTTTGAAAATAACATGGCCAAAGAAAGTTATCCCTACAAAATCATATAGTCTGCCTATGCTCCATCTTCACCACACAAAATATTCACATCATGCACAACCCCGATGACAAGCCGAGCAATTGGTTCATACTTTTTAACGCGCTTCAACCTTTTCAACCCTCACGCAATACATGAGCGCAAGACATGGACATAGCACTATGGGTGGAAAAGAATATGATGATGGAGGTTGTGTGGAGAAGACAAAAAAAGATAAAGTCTCACGTCGATGCGGCTAATCAACGGGCTACGGAGATGCCCATCAATTGATGTCAATGTGAGGAGTAGGGATTGCCATGCAACGGATGCACTAAGAGCTATAAGTGTATGAAAGCTCAAACTGGAAACTAAGTGGGTGTGCATCCAACTTGCTTGCTCATGAAGACCTCGGGCATTTGGGGAAGCCTATCATCGGAATATACAAGCCAAGTTCTATAATGAAAATTCCCACTAGTATATAAAAGTGATAACTCAAGATACTCTCTATATGAAGAACATGGTGCTACTTTGAAGCACAAGTGTGGTAAAAGGATAGTAAGATTACCCCTTTTCTTTTTTCCCTTTTTTATTTAGGCTTCTTTGGCCTCTTTTTTTCTTGGGGCAATGCTCTAATAATGATGATCGTCACACTTTTATTTACTTACAACTCAATAATACAACTCGATGACTAGAACAAAGATATGACTCTATATGAATGCCTCAGGCGGAGTAACGGGATGTGCAATGATCTAGCGTAGCAATGACATAAAAAATTGACAATCCATGAAAATATCATGCTAGCTATCTTACGATCATGCAAAGCAATATGACAATAAATGCTCAAGTCATGTATATGATGATGATGGAAGTTGCATGGCAATATATCTCGGAATGGCTATGGAAATGCCATGATAGGTAGGTATGGTGGCTATTTTGAGGAAGATATAATGAGGCTTATGTGTGATAGAGCGTATCGTATCACGGGGTTTGGATGTACGGCCGAAGTTTGCACCAACTCTCGAGGTGAGAAAGGGCAATGCACGGTACCGAAGAGGCCAGCAATGATGGAAGGGTGAGAGTGCGTATAATCCATGGACTCACATTAGTCATAAAGAACTCATATACTTATTGCAAAAGTTTATTAGCCCTCGAAGCAAAGTACTACTACGCATGCCCCTAGGGGGATAGATTGGTAGGAAAAGACCACCGCTCGTCCCTGACCTCCACTCATAAGGAAGACAATCAATAAATACCTCATGCTCCAACTTCGTTACATAACGGTTCACCATACGTGCATGCTACGGGAATCACAAACTTCAACACAAGTATTTCTACAATCCACAACTACCCACTAGCATGACTCTAATATCACCATCTTTATATCGCAAAACTATTGCAAGGGATCAAACATATCATATATACAGTGATCTACAAGTTTTATGTAGGATTTTATGACTAACCATGTGAATGACCAGTTCTGTCAACTCTCTAAATAGATATAAGTGAAGCAAGAGAGTTTAATTCTTTCTACAAAATAAATGCCCACGCTCTAACAAATATAAGTGAAGCAAAAGAGCATTCTACAAATGGCGGTTTTCTATGTGTAGGGAAACAGGCAATCCAAACTTCAAATGATATAAGCAAAGCACATGAAGCATTCTATAAAGCCATACTCAAAATATATAAGTGAAGTGCAATGAGCATTCTATAAATCAACCATGGACTATCTCATACCAGCATGGTGCATAAAAGAAAAACTAAATGCAAAAGACGCTCCAAGATCTGCACATATCACATGAATGAAATGAATCCAAAAACATACCGATACTTGTCGAAGAAAGATGGGATGCCTTCCATGGCATACCCAAGCTTAGACGCTTGAGTCTCCTTGAATATTTACTTGGGGTGCCTTGGGCATCCCCAAGCTTGAGATCTTGCCTCTCCTCCTTTTCCTCATATCGAGACCTCCTCGATCTTCGAACACTTCATCCACATAAAGCTTCAACGGAAAACTCGGTAAGATCCGTTAGTATAATGAAGAAAATCACCACTCTAAGTACTGTTGCAAACAAATTAATATTTTGTGTTTTCATGGTAGCTACTGTAATATAACTTTTCCATGGCTTAATCCACTGATAGAAATTGATAGTTTCATCAAAACAAGCAAACTATGCATCAAAAACAGAATCTGTCTTAAACAGGACAGTCTGTAATAATCTGAACATTCACCATACTTCTGGTATTACAAAAATTCTTACAAAATTAGTAAAAATAAAAAATTTGTATAGAAAGACAGTGCAAAAACAATCAGAACCGTTTGATGTTCCAGTAAAACATGTAAAATCGCGCACTACAGCCAAAGTTTCTGTCCTGCACCGCACAAACCAACAAGCGTTGTAAACATCCTAAAGGCAAACCTTGGCACATTATTTTTATTATACAATGGAATTGTACAAGGGGATAATTATTTTTATTGAAAAGTTTCTGTAATCAAGGGTCACAAAGTTTCCATGGGCATGAACAAATTTCAAGGCTAGCTCCCATTTTAACAATGCTCGTCTCTCTCACTTTCGCTTTTCTTTTTGAAAAGGTTTTAGGTGCCCCTGTTTTTTTGTTTTTAAACTTTATAAAAGCACTCAACATAAATAAATGACCCTCTAAAACTTCCGGGTTGTCTCCCTGGCAGCGCTTTCTTTAAAGCCATTAAGCTAGGCATATAGTGCTCAAGTAATGGATCCACCTGGATCCCAAGGTATATCAAAGCCAATTCTAATTAACAATGATTTGTAATTTAGTAGTGAGCACAAAGTAACATATATCATGCAACAACGAAGTCTAACTCTCTTCCTATGCACCGGCATGTCATAAAAGAACAATTCATGCACACAAAGTAAAGGCCAATGCATAGTATAAACAGTTTCTTGCAATTTTATCATGTGGGAAACATAGAGAGGCGGAGATGTAGTTCCTCTCTCATAATAATTGCAAGTAGGAGCAGCAAGCACATGCATATTATATCTATCAAAATCATCATGTGTAATAGTAAAACGCAACCCATCAATATAATCCTTAATAAGGGCAAACTTCTCCGATATAGTGTAGTTGGGAGAATTCAAAAAAGATAATAGGACTATCATGCGTGGGTGCAATAGCAACAATTTCATGGTTAACATAAGGAACAATAGCAAGTTCATCTCCATAAGAATAATTCATATTGGCATCTTGTCCACAAGCATAGCAAGCATCATCAAAAAGGGATATTCCAAAAGAATCAACGGGATCATAACGATCATCATAGCAATCATCCTTCGGTAAGCACGAAGGGAGGTTAAACAATGTATGAGTTGAAGAGTTACTCTCATTAGAAGGTGGGCACGGGTGATCAATCCACTCTTCCTCTTTTTGTTCTTCGCCCTCCTCCTCATTTTTTTTGCATCCAATGAGCTCACAGTTTCATCAATTTCTTCTTCCATAGACTCCAGCAAAATATTAGTCTCTTCTTGGACAGAGGATGAGTCCTCAATATATGGTTTAACATAGGCATTTGAAGCATAATTATCATAACAATATTCAAGTATGGCAAAATTTTCAGATTTGTAAAGAGTAGCATAATACTTTTCAATCAAAGAAGCAATTTCATAAGCACCCTTAAAAGCAACAAATTCTTAAATTTGTTGAACATCATAGTAATTATAAACACCCTTAGCATACGAAGATACGATTCCATTATCACTAAACTCTCATTGGTAGGGAAGGTGTTTCTTAGGGTTTTCAGAACAACAAGTAGCATCATATATTTCACATAAATTCCAAGCATAGCATTGCAAACGATGAATTTGATCCAGTAAAAGTTTCCCTTTTTGAGATAAGCGGTGTCGCACATAACAAGCATGCTCATCTAAAGATTTTCCCTCAAATAAGCTAGTTGTGGTTTCAGCATGAGCACAAAGGGATTGAAGATGATCCAAGTAAAAAGCTTCAGGAGTGTGATAGATTTTGAGTGGTTCTTCAACCATTGGTTCAGTAGGTACAACTAATTTTTTGGTATTTTGCGTTTCCTACCCATAACTAAAGATAAAAACAACTAAGAACAGCAAATAAAAATTACTTAGTGATAAAGAAAACAAGCACACACGAGAATATTCACCCCACGCTATTGCTCCCCGACAACGGCGCCAGAAAAAGGTCTTGATAACCCACAAGTATAGGGGATCAATTGTAGCCTCTTTTGATAAGTAAGAGTGTAGAACCCAACGAGGAGCTAAAAGTAGAACAAATATTCCCTCAAGTTCTATCGACCAACGATACAACTCTACGCACGCTTAACGTTCCTTTACCTAGAACAAGTATGAAACTAGAAGTACTTTGTAGGTGTTTTTGGATAGGTTTGCAAGATAATAAGAGCGCGTAAATAAAAAGTAGGGGACGTTTAGGTAGAGACACAATAAAGTTAGTATAGCGAGTGTGGAAAAGTGGTGGTAGGAGTTGCGAAATTGTCCCTAAGCAATTCAATACTTTACTAGACCGATAGCAAGTTTTATGTGGGAGAGGCCACTGCTAGCATGCCATCCCTGACTTGGAATTCTATGCACTTATGATTGGAACTATTAGCAAGCATCCGCAACTACTAATGTTCATTAAGGTAAAACCCAACCATAGCATTAAGATATATTGGTCCCCCTCCAATCCCGTATGCATCAATTTCTATGCTAGGTTGAAGCTTCTGTCACTCTTTCCCTCCCATACATAGTCCTATAAACATACAACTAACCCTATGGTGTGATCCACACGCGCTCTTATATGTTGGGCACCAAAGGACAGCAACATAACCACAATATAAACCAATCATAGCAATTCACCAATCACAGATAGGACAACGAAAATCTACTCAGACATCATAGGATGGCAACACATCATTGGATAATAATATGAAGCATAAAGCACCAAGTTCAAGTAGAGGGCACAACGGGTTGCCGGAGAGTGGACCGCTCTAGATAGATGGGGGAAGGTGATGGAGATGTTGGTGAAGATGGCGGAGGTGTTGGTGTAGACTGCGGTGATGATGATGGCCCCCGGTGGCACTCCGGCGCCACCAGAAGCGAGGGGGAGAGAGCCCCCCTCCTTCTCCTTCTTCCTTGGCCTTCTCCCTAGGTGGGAGAAGGGTTCTCCCTCTGGTCATTGGTCCTCATGGCGTGGGAGGGGCGAGAGCCCCTCCGATATTGGATCCGTCTCTCTATCTCTCTCTGTTTCTGGATTCTGCCCTTTCACCGTTTCTTTTATAAACAGAGATCCGTAACTCCAATTGGATTGAAACCTTCGCCACCATTTTTTTCCGAAAATTAGCTTTCTTGCGGCAGAAGAAGAGTAGCAACCGCCTTACGGGGTGCCCACGAGGGTCAAGGGCGCGCCTGCCCCCTGGAGTGTGCCCCCCCTGCCTCATGGCCCCCTCGGGCACCGTCTCGCGCTGATTCTTCTTCCCAGATATCACAAATATTCCAAAAATATTCTCCGTCCGTTTTTATCCCGTTTGGACTCCGTTTGATATGGCGTTTCTGCAAAACATAAAACATGCAACAAATAGGAGGCACTTTGAGCCTTTGGATCAATATGTTAGTCGCAAAAATAGTATAAAAAGTTGCCAAAAGTATATGAAAGTTGCATAACATTGGCATGGAATAATAAAAAAATTATAGATACAACGGAGACGTATCAAACACTAATCCGGAAGGTAAAGGGAGTGTGCGATGGTGATCTTATCAACCATGGAATCTCTTCCAACACACATGGTCACCTTGCCCTCAACTAGTCTTTGTTCATTTTGTAACTCTTGTTTCAAGTTACCAATCACAGCAACTGAACCAGCATCAAATACCCAGGGGCTACTATGAACACTAGTAAAGTACACATCAATAACATGTATATCATATATACTTTTGTTCACTTTGCCATCCTTCTTATCCGCAAAGTATTTGGGGCAGTTCCGTTTTCAGTGACCATTTCCTTCGTATTAGAAGCACTCACTTTCATGCTTGGGTATAGCCTTGGGATTTTTCATGGGAGTGGCAACGTGCTTGCCATTCTTCTTGAAGTTCCCTTTCTTGCCCTTGCACTTTTACTTGAAACTAGTGGTCTTGTCAACCATCAACATTTGATGCTTTTCTTGATTTCTACCTTCGTCGATTTCAGCATCACGAAGAGCTCGGGAATCCTTTTCGTCATCCCTTGCATATTATAGTTCATCACGAAGTTCTAGTAACTTGGTGATAGTGACTAGAGAACTCTGTCAATCACTATTTTATCTAGAAGATTAACTCCCACTTGATTCAAGCGATTGTAGTACTCATACAATCTAAGCACATGCTCACTGGTTGAGCTATTCTCCTCCATCTTGTAGGCAAAGTACTTGTTAGAGGTCTCATACCTCTTGACTCGGGCATGAGTCTGAAATACCGATTTCAGCTCTTGGAACATCTTATATGCTCTGTGGCGTTCAAAACATTTTTGAAGTCCGGTTCTAAGCCGTAAAGCATGGTGCACTAAATTATGAAGTAGTTATCATACAAGAGCTTGCCAAGCGTTCATATAAATGCGCATTTGCTCCTGCAATAGGTCCGTCACCTAGCGGTGCATCAAGGACATAATTCTTCTATGCAGCAATAAGGATAGTCCTCAGATCATGGACCTAGTCCGCATCATTGCTACTACCATCTTTCAACATAGTTTTTCTCTAGGAACATATCAAAAATAAATGGGGAGCTACATTGCGCGTTATTGATCCACAACATAGTTATGAAAATACTATCAGGACTAAAATCATGATAAATTAAAGTTCAATTAATCATATTACTTAAGAACTCCCACTTAGATAGACATCCCTCTAATCATCTAAGTGATCACGTGATCCATATCAACTAAACCATGTCCGATCATAACGTGAGATGGACTAGTTTTCAATGGTGAACATCACTATGTTGATCATATCTACTATATGATTCACGCTCGACCTTTCGGTCTCACTATTCCGAGGACATATCTGCATATGCTAGGCTCGTCAAGTTTAACCCGAGTATTCTGCGTGTGCAAAACTGGCTTGCACCCATCGTATGTGAACGTAGAGCTTATCACACCCGATCATCACGTGGTGTCTCGGCACGACGAACTGTAGCAATGGTGCATACTCAGGGAGAACACTTATACCTTGAAATTTAGTGAGAGATCATCTTATAATGCTACCGCCGTACTAAGAAAAATAAGATGCATAAAGGATAAACATCACATGCAATCAATATAAGTGATATGATATGGCCACCATCATCTAATGCCTTTGATCTCCATCTCCAAAGCACCGTCATGATCACCATTGTCACCGGCTTGACACCTTGATCTCCATCGAAGCATCGTTGTCGTCTCGCCAACTATTGCTTCTACGACTATCGCTACCGCTTAGTGATAAAGTAAAGCAATAACATGGTGGTTGCATTTCATACAATAAAGCGACAACCATATGGCTCCTGCCAGTTGCCGACAACTCTGTTACAAAACATGATTGTCTCATAAAACAATTTATATCACATCATGTCTTGACCATATCACATCATAGCAAGCCCTGCAAAAACAAGTTAGACGTCCTCTACTTTGTTGTTGCAAGTTTTACGTGGCTGCTACAGGCTTCTAGCAAGAACCATTCTTACCTACGCATCAAAAGCACAACGATTTTTCATCAAGTGTGTTGTTTTAACCTTCAACAAGGACCGGGCGTAGTCAAACTCGATTCAACTAAAGTTGGAGAAACAGACACCCGCTAGCCACTTGTCTGCGAAGCACGTCGGTAGCACTAGTCTCATGAACGCGGTCATGTAATGTCGGTCTGGGCCGCTTCATCCAACAATGCCGCCGAATCAAAGTAAGATGTTGTTGGTAAGTAGTATGACTATTATCGCCCACAACTCTTTTTGTTCTACTCGTGCATATAACATCTACGCATAGACCTGGCTCGGATGCCACTGTTGGGGAATGTAGTATTTCAAAAAAATTGCCTACGATCATGCTAGTATCTTGGAGAAGCATATCAACGAGCGGGGAGAGTGTGTCTACGTAACCTCGTAGACCGAAAGCAGAAGCGTTTAGTAACGCGGTTGATGTAGTTGAACGTCTTCGCGGTCCTAGGGGGGCACCGCACATGGCTAAAAGATCAACTTGTGTGTCTTTGGGGTGCCCCCTGCCTCCGTATATAAAGGAGGGAGAGGGGGAGGCAGCCGGCCCTAGGGGGGCGCGCCAAGGTGTGGAGTCCTACTAGGACTAGGGAGTCCTAGTAGGATTCCACCTCCCACATGGAGTAGGAAAGGGGGAAGGGAGAAGGAGAAGGAAAGGAGGGGTCGGCCTCCTTATCCTAGTCCTAATTGGCCTCCTTATCCTAGTCCTAATTGGCCTCCTTATCCTTCCTTCTTATGGCCCATAAGGCCCATAACTTTTCCCGGGGGGTTCCGGTAACCTCCCGGTACTCCGAAAAAATGCCAGAATCACTCGGAACCATTCCGATGTCCAAATGCAACCTTCCAATATATGAATATTTACCTCTCGACCATTTCGAGACTCCTCGTCATGTCCGTGATCTCATCCGGGACTCCGAACAAACTTCAGTTCATCAAATCACATAACTCATAATACAAATCGTCATCGAACGTTAAGCGTGCAGACCCTACGTGTTCGAGAACTATGTAGACATGACCGAGACACATCTCCGGTCAATAACCAATAGCGGAACCTGGATGCTCATATTGGCTCCTACATATTCTACGAAGATCTTTATCGGTCAAACCGCATAACAACATACATTGTTCCCTTTGTCATCGGTATGTTACTTGCCCGAGATTCGATCGTCAGTATCATCATAGCTAGTTCAATCTCATTACCGGCAAGTCTCTTTACTCGTTACGTAACACTTCATCCCGCAACTAACTCATTAGTCACATTGCTGGCAAGGCATATAATGATGAGCATTGCCGAGAGGGCCCAGAGATACCTCTCTGAAACACAGAGTGACAAATCCTAATCTCGATCTATGCCAACCCAAAAATACCTTCGGAGACACATGTATAGCATCTTTATAATCACCCATTTACATTGTGACGCTTGATAGCACACAAAGTGTTCCTCCGGTATTCGGGAGTTGCATAATCTCATAGTCTGAGGAACATGTATAAGTCATGAAGAAAGCGGTAGCAATGAAGCTATGCTTGATCATAATGCTAAGCTAACGAATGGGTCTTGTCCATCACATCATTCTCCTAATGATGTGATCCCGTTCATCAAATGACAACACATGTCTACGGTTAGGAAACATAACCATCTTTAATAAACGAGCTAGTCAAGTAGAGGCATACTAGGGACCCTTATGTTTTGTCTATGTATTCACACATGTACTAAGTTTCCGGTTAATAAAATTGTAGCATGAATGATAAACATTTACCATGAAATAAGGAAATAAAGAATAACGTTATTATTGCCTCTAGGGCATATTTCCTTCACCTATGACTTAACAAAGAAGAAAAGGAAACTACGAGACAACTATGTCTTCGCACTCCATAGTCTTCATATGAATGTCTTCTCATGTCATAATCTTCATCGTGAATGTCTTCACGAACCACCATTTTCTTCAATGTCTTCACACATTTTTAGGGGTCATCTCTGGTAGGTAAACCGAATCAGTAAGGTACTACTACCTGTGTTATCCTGCAATTCTCACAAACACATTAGTCCCTCAACCAAGTTTGTCGTCAATACTCCAAAACCAACTAGGGGTGGCACTAGATGCACTTACAATCTCCCCCTTTTGGCGATTGTTGACAAACCGGTTGAAGTCAAAGGAGGAAGACCTAAAACTATTTATAGCATTCCTAAAAATATTTATTTTCCCTAAAACCATAAAATCCCAAAAACAAGAACTGCCATCCATGGAGATGCTCGGCAATGCTAGAAAAGAACAAAAAAACACCGTCAGCTACAAGGAACATTGTGAAAGTGCTAGTTATGGACTAGAGGGGGGGTGAATAGGCGATCTTTATGAAAGTATTCAAAACACGAGGGTTTTGAAGACAAACAGTAGAAATGCACCTATTGATATGCAGACTACACTAGACGGGCCATAGTCAAGTAAGCAATGAAGTGAAAGTTCGAAGACTATCAATAGCTAGGTAGTATGGATGAGGATGGAAGACAGTATGAAGCCAAACTTCAAACAATGTGTCGGATGTGGGGTTCCGGCAAACCCTTAAGGTTCGAACTCTTTGGGGTCTTGTGAGCGGACTACATATAGCTTCGTTAAGATCTCATGAGCGGACTTGACGAACTTCATAACCTGAAAGACATGAAATTTATCTTGGTTCGGGCCACCGTTGTGGTGTAATACCCCACTCCGGTGTGGTGGTGGTGGATTGCCTCTTGTGCTTATGAAGAAACGGTACAAGGAAAGAACAACCTCCACGAGGTTGAGGTGTTCTTGTGCTTTCGGTGACTTAGCGGGTGAGAGCTGGGTGAATTGCTCGATCCGTCGGATGAGATCCAGCCGAGATCGAGATGCCCCTATTGTGGTGGCTAGCTCTACTTACATAGGCCCAGGTCCTCTTCCCAAATATTGAGCGGGAAGGGAGCCAACAACGGCGGGCAAATTTGAAGGGGGACAGCCAGTACACGCTATCCTGACAAAAAGGTCTTCGCCTGCAAAGGCTCTGGTGGTGACGCCGTCTTGGGATCCATGATGACCTCCGTCTTGCCGTCCTCCTGGTCTTGGTCTTGTTGCACCGATATAGCAACCTTTGTCTGATGCCTCGGTACTCCTCGCATGCGCCTGCTTCCTTAGCACCAAAGAGGAAACAAGGACGCTGCATGCACTGGCACCGCCTGGCGCCCGCCTGGTGTCGATCGTCATGGCTCACGTCATGAGAGCCTCGTGAGATTTGCCCTGCCTTGATATCTCCGCTTCTCGTGAGCCTGCCTGACTAGGACACTCCTGAGAAGGCCTTGCATCGTCCGCCTCGCGAGGGTCTTGGATGCCTTGTTGATGAAGATGGGTCGTCTGACTGCCCGGCTTAACCACGCCGTGGGCAGCGGCGAGCAAGTCACAGGGACCCCGTTCCCGGAAGCGCCCGGCAGTAGCCCGGGCCCAAAGGCGCTTCGGGCTTGGCCCATGGCGAAGCCAAGGGTCAAGTTCGGAGAGCCGTGAGCCCTAAAAGCCTGCGGCCTCGGTTGACGCGTAGCGGTTGATTGGACATGGGCGTCTCCGCTTCTCCATGCTGCCTCGGCAACTGCATGACTTGACAAGTCCTTGCGACATGCAAGGAAAACCATCATTACCTGCGATCGTGGGAGGCGCCGGTTGGCCTTCCTCCGTTATAAATGGGGAGGGGGCGGAGCCCCCGTCGCCCATCTCTTCCTTGCTCGCTTTCTTCTTCCTCCTTGCTCCACAGCTAACATCAATGGCGCCCTATCGAAGGTTCTCTGCTGAAGAAAGGAAGGCCCCGGGATGACCGGGGCCACTTCCGCCGAAGAAAAGGTCGGTCCACCGCCGTGATGAAGCGGCGATGTAGGTGGTGGCGAGGCCTTGGTGCGGCGGCCTCCTCCGGTATCCGCTACCCTTATGCGCCCGAGCCGAGGCTCGGGTGGAGCGGAAGCGATGGCAGCGTCATACGCGCTTGCGCCCCGGTCGCGCCAGCGCCAGCGACCGCAGCGCCGTCATACTGGAATGCACATCACGGACTCCTCGTGTGAGCTGGTGTTGTGGGTGCCGATGCCTCCAAGCTCTTGGATTCGCTTCTCGCGGTTCTTCTCCGACGCGATGCCGCCGAGGGGGCCTCTTGAGCTCTGGTTGCAGCATGCCGACTCCAGCGCTCCGGCGACCGGAGCAGAGATCGAAGCGATCCCCACCGGCAAGATCTTCATGACTTGCGGTTGGGGCGAGATTTCGCGGGTCTGCCGTGCGAGGGGCGCCCTCGCGATCCACTTTGAGTACGACGGCTCCTCCACGCTCTTCTTCAAGGTCTTCGATGCGGAGGGCCGCCGCCTGGAATGCTACTCCGGAGAGGAGCGCCAGGATGACGCGCGTTCCACCCGTGGCCACTCTAGTAGCAGCAGCCCTTGGGAGTCCAGCAGCTCTCCTGAGCTCTATGAGACTCCGGAGACGAGCGATGACAGCTACGTGCCCCCGATCTCTTGCCGCGCTCGGAGCAAAGCTGCGGCTTCCGGCCGTCACCACCGCTGATCTGGATGGGGTTGGCGCCGGCCTCCCGTGGCCCACTGTTGATGATGGCGTCCGCCACGAGTGGGTGTAGATAGGATCCCCATAGGTTTAGATTTTGTTCCCAGCGAAGAGTCATGAAGTGCCCGTGGGGCATGTAAGGGTTTGTAATTTCTTTTGTGCTTATCTTCCTGTTATGAAAATTTGGTGAGCATGTCCCGTTAAGGCTCGGTCCCCCCTTTCTTTCCTCGCGATAGCTTGTTTGCTCTCTGTTGACATGTCGGTCCCCAGGCAGGCTACGATCGTCGTTGGTATGCGGTCGCGTGCCGTGGTCAAGGCCAGGAGGTGTGCGGCCCGAGGTCGATAAGAGCCCACGGTAGCGATGCTCAAGAGGTCCCCTTAGCGCCCAAGCAGCCATGGTAAGGCAAGAAAGGGAGTTGACCTGGCATAGCGGGGTTGCGGCAAGGCATGGTGACCATTAGGCCCAAACATTTAGCCAATCCGAGGCGGGACTTATCTTGTTGACTTCGTGGCGATTCTGGCGGTGCGCTAGGGGCTGCTTGGCGCCAACTTGTCTTGACATAGCTAGGCCAGCCCATACGAGTTTCCCTTCTCCCGTGCTCTCCTTAGTGCTCTACGTCCTCAGGTCCCGGCCCTCGAGCGAGCTCAGCCTCCGCTGGTATGCCAGGTCGTGATGACATGGTCAAGGCCAGGGGGTGAGGGATGGAGAGCCAATAAGAGCTCATGAGTCGCGATGCTCAGGAGCCCCCTTTTAACACGCAAGTGAATTGCACATGGTGAACGGACCCGTGGCGGGTGGCGATCGAGCAGGCGATAACCGTAGGCAGGTTAATCATGGAGAGAAGATCAACTTGGGTAAATGTAGGAAGATACATGCCAATGGGTCCGGCCCGAGCGGCTTGGGGATGATGCATCTGAGGCGCCCGGCAAGGTAAGCTAAAGGCGAAGCAAAAGGGATACATGCACGCGAGGGCGGACCCACGTGGCACAGGAATAATGCAGCCGAGGCGCTCCAGCTAAACGATCTTGGAAGATGTCACCTGGTTCTGTAGACAAAGTAGAGTTGGTGCAGCTGAAGGCGCGCATCAAAGAAATGATCCTTCAAGAGCCACCGGGGCCCTGAGCCTCGGGAGGCTCGGGAGGTTCTAGAGACCATCTCCATCTCTTCGGGGCGGCATGGTACTGGCCTCTGAGAGCCGGACACGCCGCATGTTCTTGTTGACAGTGACGCCATGCTTTCGGCAAGCCGAAGGGCATCTGAGCGTAACTATCTGGCGGGCCCTCGCGTGACCCGCCTGGCAGCGAGCAGCGCTCTGAGATCGGCCTGTTGAGCCACAGGGCGTTGATCACGAGACACCCAGCCCAGCATCCTCACCTAGATGAGGAGCCACGCCTCGTGAGCGGCCATCGCCGTGCATGGCTCTTGCGTCTTGCAGCTCCTGACTAGTCTTGGTGAGGAAATCCTGATTGGTGGGCACTCCTTGCCCTGTGCTCTCCTGAGTGAAACGTGCCGCGAAGCACACCTCCAAGTGGTGCCCAAGCGCCTCCCTCATGAGGTTGGCAAGGTCTGAGGCCCTCCAAAAGAGAGCCCTTGAGCCCTGCCCGAGGAGGGCGCTGGGCGCGCCTTCCTATGCGATGGAGGGAGGCGCCCCTGGGACGGACGCTGATCCTGATGAGACTCCTGCCGCGACGCCATCCTCCTGAGGTCCTGCGCGGCGCAGCTTCTTCTTCTTGGGGATGGTCTCCGAAGGGCCCTCGCTTCTGCTATTGGGGTCGTTGATTGCTGCAGCCTGGAAGGCACGCTCAAGGGAGCACACCGCATTTCTTTCTTCACATGGGCCCGTGATGATTCCGCCGCTTCCCAACATCTTGAGGACGTTGTAGCCGTGATGGGTGACTGCCATGAACTTGGCCAGGGCCGGATACCCGAGGATGGCGTTGTACGGCAGGCGGATATGCGCGACGTCGAAGTCGATGAGCTCAGTGTGGTAGTTCTTGCGCTCTCCGAAGGTGACAAGCAGGCGGACCTGCCCTATCGGTGTGGTGGAACCGTCGGTCACCCCTGAGAAAGGCTTGGTAGGCTGGAGCTGCTCATACGGGACTTGGAGGTTGTCGAACGTGTCGACGGACGGAGACGTTGAGCCTGCGCTGCTTGTCGATGAGGGTCTTGGTAACCTGCACATTCTTGATGGTAGGGGAACACAACATCGGGAGGCGCGGCGGTGGCCGCACACTTGAGCTGATCTGCCAAGTTGAAAGTGATGGCGCATTGGGACCACTTGGCGGGCACGTGGCCTCGAGCTTGGGGAGCACGCGTTCACCTTATGACGAACTATTTGAAGATCTTGTTGAGAGGCTGGGGCTGGCGCCGCCCAAGATCTGAAGCGATTACGCGGCTCTGAAGCCCCAGCCCCTCACCACGATGGTGGTCGTCGCTCCTTCTTGGTGGCGGCGGTGGGGTAAGACAGCGTTGCTTTGGGGCGATCCTCATGAGGCTGGTCCCTCAGGCCCCCTCGCGAGGATGGTCACCTTAGCGGTCCTCACGAGGCTGTCGCGCCACTCTGGCAGCGGGCATGGTGTCCCAGCGTCCGCCTCCACGTCCTCCTCCACGGTCGTAGCCCCTGTCGCTGCGCTCGGGGCGTCGACCGAAGCGTCCTTCTCGTATGGCTCTGAGCTCTTGACAGTCACTGGTGTTGTGGGTGTTCTGGTTGTGGAAGGCGTAGAACGGTCGACTGTTCTTGGATGACTCAGGCTGATCTCTGCCGTGTTCACATTTGTGAGAAGAAAGGGTATGTGTGTTTGAAAGGAGTGGTGCAGAGCGTATTACGAGCCTCGGTCGGCACAACTACTGATCTGACAGCCCTTGACCCTGGTCACGATCCACTAACTCCAGCCTTGGGGAATTCGGCTGTAATGTAGCGAGGGCGAGGCCGCTTGGTGTCGAGGCTCCGGCTGCGAGCACCGCTTCCTTGCGCTTCACGTCCTTGGCCTTGGCTTTCTTCTCCTCCGCTCCCGCAGCTGGCAGCTCGAGGAGGGAGAGGCGCCCCTCCTTAGCTCTTGCGCACTTGGTCGCCAGGTTGAACAGCTCCTGAGATGTACACAGCTCCTCATGGATGGCGAGCTTGATACTTCTCCAACGTATCTATAATTTTTGATTGCTCCATGCTACATTATCTACTGTTTTGGACCATATTGGGCTCTATTTTACACTTTTATATTATTTTTGGGACTAACCTATTAACCGGAGGCCCAGCCCAGACTTGCTGTCTTTTTGCCTATTTCAGTGTTTCTAAGAAACGGAATATCAAACGGAGTCCAAACGGAATGAAACCTTCGGGAACGTGATTTTCTCACCGAATATGATCCAGGAGACTTGGATCTCACGTCAAGAAAGAAGGGAGGTGGCCACGAGGGTGGAGGGCGCGCCCCCTGCCTCGTGGGCCCCCCTTTGCTCCACCGACGTACTCCTTCCTCCTATATATACCTACGTACACCCAAACGATCAGATACGGAACCAAAAACCTAATTCCACCACCGCAACTTTCTGTATCCACGAGATCCTATCTTGGGGCACATGCGGAGCTCCATGGGAAGGAATCCACCACGGAGGGCTTCTACATCAACACCATAGCCCCTCCGATGAAGTGTGAGTAGTTTACCTCGGACCTTCGGGTCCATTGTTAGTAGCTAGATGGCTTCTTCTCTGTTTTTGGATCTCAATACAGTGTTCTCCCCCTCTCTCGTGGAGATCTATTCGATGTAATCTTTTTTTTGCGGTGTGTTTGTTGAGACTGATGAATTGTGGGTTTATGATCAAGTCTATCTATGAACAATATTTGAATCTTCTCTGAATTTATTTTATGTATGATTGGTTATCTTTGCAAGTCTCTTCGAATTATCAGTTTGGTTTGGCCCACTAGATTGGTTTTTCTTGCAATGGGAGAAGTGCTTAGCTTTGGGTTCAATCTTGCGGTGTCCTTTCCTAGTGACAGTGGGGCAGCAAGGCACGTGTTGTATTGTTGCCATCAAGGATAACAAGATGGGGTTTTTATAATATTGCATGAATTTATCCCTCTACATCATGTCATCTTGCTTAAGGCGTTACTCTGTTTTCTTGAACTTAATACTCTAGATGCATCTTTGGATAGGCTGTCGATGAGTGGAGTAATAGTAGTAGATGCAGGCAGGAGTCGGTCTACTTGTCTCGGACGTGATGCCTATATACATGATCATACCTAGATATTCTTATAACTATGCTCAATTCTATCAATTGCTCAATAGTAATTCATTCACCAAGTAGAATACTTATGCTCTTGAGAGAAACCACTAGTGAAATCTATGGCCCCCGGGTCTATCTTTATCATATTAATCTCCCAACACTTTATTATTGCTTTCTCCTTTTTACTTTGCTTTTATTTTACTTTGCATCTTTATGCCAAAAATACCAAAAATATTATATATCATCTCTATCAGATCTCACTCTCGTAAGTGACCGTGAAGGGATTGACAACCCCTAATCACGTTGGTTGCATGGAGCTATTTGTTTTGTGTAGGTACGAGGGACTCGCATGGCGTAGCCTCCTCTTTGGATTGATACCTTGGTTCTCAAAAATTGAGGAAATACTTACTCTACTTTGCTGCATCACCCTTTCCTCTTCAAGGAAATCCAGCATGATGCTCAAGAGGTAGCGAGGAAGATTTCTGGCGCCGTTGCCGGGGAGGTCTTCGCAAAAGTCAACATACCAAGTACCCATCACAATCCCTTATCTCTCGCATTACATTATTTGCCATTTGCCTCTCGTTTTCCTCTCCCCCACTTCACCCTTGTCGTTTTATTCGCCCTCTCTTTTTCGTTTGCCTTTTTTTTCGCTTGCTTTTTGTTTGCTCGTGTGTTGGATTGCTTGTCTGTCACGATGGCTCAAGATAACACCAAACTGTGTGACTTTACCAATACCAACAATAATGATTTCCTTAGCACTCTGATTTCTCCTCTTACCAGTGTCGTGGTTCTAAGTCTGACAGTAGAATGGGGGGTAGGTATGGAGAGGCAAGGTACTAGCTATGGAGTAGTTGGTACGCACGAGTTTACGAGTTCAAGCCCTTCTCGGAGGAAGTAACAGCCCTACGTCTCGGAGCCCGGAGGCGGTCGACTGGATTATATGTGTATGAATTACAGGGGTGCGAACCCTTCTACCTGTGGAGGGTGGCTTATATAAGTGCGCCCGGGACCCAGCCATTACGTAGCGGAGGGTTTAAGGTACATTAAGACTAGGCGTTCTTGGTAGCATGCCTTACATAAAGTGTCATCATGACCATAAAGACTACTTAATCTACAGACCGTTTGGACACCGATTGGCTCTTGGACTCTTGGTGGTCGAGTGGGTCTTCATGGTCGAGTGGGTCTTCATCTGTCGAGTGGAAACCTACCAGGTCGACTGGTAGGCAGTTTACTCTAAGGATGACCTTGGAGAGGTATCTTGGACAGGTCCATGACCCTACCCTAGGTATATGACTTCATCATTAGCCCCGAATGGATCGAGGTTTGAGTGAGGAAGGAGTTGATAATCTTTCCGACCTGCTTTTTCTTGTTGAGTGTGCTTTATTCTAGATCGGTGACCTTCGGTGATGGTGTCAACATCTCTTTCGATCGCCTTGATCCATTCTCTACATCTGTCGAGTGAACTTTATGAACTTGGAGATTTCCGGCTGACGGATCGGAGGAATCTGCCGTCGACAAGTTGCTTTCTGCTGTTAGCGGATTTAGTGGGATCGAATTTTGGGAAGCCTTGAAGCGAGAAGGCAGCGGCACTTTCGGATGGATAAGGCAAGGG
The DNA here is from genome assembly GCA_021605145.1 of Aegilops bicornis. NCBI lineage: Eukaryota > Viridiplantae > Streptophyta > Magnoliopsida > Poales > Poaceae > Aegilops > Aegilops bicornis. Next base: position 273,582,797 of record CM038669.1, read on the forward strand.
CGCCTCGATCTTCGTGCCACCTTTTACGCCACGTATCGCCTTGCGGCTATTCTTGAGATTTGACAGGATTGCCCGGGCCTACCAGTCAGCCACTCGGAAGCGTCTTCATATAAGGCACCGGGCGGGGGTGTTTTGAACAGTGCGCCCTCATTTTCCCCTCCTCCGTCCTCAGATTCATCCGCGCGCCGTAACCTGCTCGGCGCCGCTTCTCCGCTCTGTCCACTTGGCGACAATGGTGAAGGAGAAGGCGGCAGCCTTGGAGAAGGCGAAGAAAGGCGGCAATGAAAGCGAAGGGGAGAAGCGCCGAGTCGAGGCGGATCCTCGTCGCGGTCCAACTGCCCGCAAGAGTTGGGTCGAGGAGATTGGATCCACTCGACCATCACCTAGAAAGACCTCAACGACACGGCCAACGAGGTGATCCCCCACGGGTCGGCAAGGCTTAGGGGAGACAGTGGCAGCCGCAGCCTCAAGAGGGTGAGTCGTCCTCCTAGCCACACCACGTGGATCGCGGCTTTTCTCTTCCATCGAATCTTTTCTTCGGGGTTTTACGAACTTCTTGAGCACAACTCCATCACTTTACACCCAACTCCATTGCCTATCTCTCCGCTTCGTGTCTTTGTGTGAAAACTTCTTGGGTTGTCGACCACCTTTGGGGCCTCTTCAAACACATATTCACTTGTCGCTCTCGGATGGTGAAAAAGGCTAGTCCGAATGACGAAAGAACCCAAGTAATCCGGATGTGTGGGGGTCTTGGGGTCCGGATGAGGGGTAAAAGTGCCTTCGAGCCATGATTCTTCCCGATTCGATCGGGGGTGGCGATCGACCTGGTTCTCTTGCCAAGACCCGATCGGCCTTGAGCGATCATTGGACTCCCTCCTTTCTCCATGGATCGAATGAACAAGCCGTCCTCCACGAAGGTGCTTCGGAGGAGAAGGCCAGGTTAAGTTGTTGATGGGCGTGTAGTTCAGCTCATTCACGGCGGAGTGACCGGCATGGATCTTTCCGAGGTTTTCCTTGACGGCGCATTCAGCCGCTCCAATACCGAGGTCACCCGATGTGGAAGTACTCTGGTACCGAGGACACCACCGGGTCCACCCGGAGGAGGTCGGCGGCGCCACATTGGAGAGGTGGATGACTGCCATCACGAGGAACAAGGATAACCCTCGTGGAGCTAGGAGGATCCCACCACTCTACCAAACTTACGAACCGGACAAGGTATGACCAGCGATCTCCATTGTGATCTGTTGCATTTGCTCTGTTCAGCTGCGAATCGGCCGACTAACTTTCATCTTGTTTTGCTGTCTTCTAGGTCTGCTTGAGATGTACTTTCGATGCCCAGCAGGCGCAAGAACCGGTCGAAGAAGAAGAAGGAAGCGGAGGCGAAAGCCGGGAGGAATGGAGTGCGAGAAAACTACAGCTACGATGAAGAGGAGGAGGAGGATGAGGAAGAGGAGGAGGCGTGGATCCAGCCCACTTTCGGAAAAGCGATCAAGGCGGCGCATGATCCGGTGGTCGGCGAGTAAAGGCTATCGCGCCCATCGAGGCGTTCAGCAGCGCCTCGGACGACTTCTCCGGTGCCAAGCGAGAAACCGCCAAAAGCAACCCGAGCAACGTCATCAAAGCGGCGAAGGCCTTGCCCAAGATGAGGATGGTCATTCCCACCATTTCGGGGTAATCAACAGAACTTGTGATTTCTGTCTTCCATGAGTGCACTTTTGGTCGACTCGTTTTGACTGATCCATTGACTTCTGAAATCTGCAGTGCTGCCACCTCCGAGACCTCAGCTAAGCACGAGGATCAAGAAAGGGAAGATGCCGCCACCTCCAACCTTGGTATGATCTCTGCAGTTTTGCTTTGCGGTCGATTGGATTTTTGTTTTTACCTTTGAACCTTGCTTGTAGTTCCACCACATGTCATTGATCTTCCTGATGACGACGATGAAACACCACTTAGGAAGAGGAAGGACAAAGGTGCACTGCTTGGCAAGGCTACTCGATTAATATCCTTTGCTTGAGGCAGCTGAAAGCTCACGAGGGAGGCGACACCACTCGGACTTCTGTGTCCTTTCTTTGTGCTGACGAGTGTCCGGCCTTCGTCGTCATTTGCTGACCCGCCGTCCCTTTTGCCACACACCACGTCCGGAAGACCAAGTGAGTGCTGCCAAGGAGGCCATCGCCCGAGCGGGGATCATGATGGAAGCGGTGAAGGTGGTCAGGGGGCGGTCGGTGACTTATGATGCAAGCTCGGCTCTTGAGCAATGTCCAAGTAAGTTAGCTTGTTACATTAGGATATGCTAACTGAAATTTCTTCTTCTGAAGATTTCCATATACGCATCTGTACACCTTTGGGTGTTGGTGGGTGTGTCGATTGAGTTTTTGAACTGGTGGGGGCACGCTGAGTGCACCCAGGTGTAGTCCACGAGACTATGGTGGACTGCAGGCGATCGACTATAATCTTTATACTTTAATTTCTTCACTTTCGGTCTGGTCCGGCCATGTCGAATGGATCTTTGGAACCCGGTGGGGGCACGCTGAGTGCACCCTGGAGTGTAGTCCCGAGACTATGGTGGATTGCAGGCGATCGACTATAGTCTAAGAACTTTTTTAAACACGGTGGCTGGCGACGATTAGCTATGTTTTTAGGATCATAACCTTTTTGCCTCTTTAGATTATTTGGTGACGAATTAGTAAAACCGTGGGGAACACTGAGTGCACCCACTAGGTGTAGTCCCGAGACTCTTGTCGAATGTTTTGATTATTTGTAGTCTTAGAAATACTACGATTTTTCTTAAGTCACTTTCGAAGTGACTTGTCTTTGATGTTTTGTCGATTGACTCTTGGCAGAAATCTTGCGAGCTCGTGTCCCGCTATCTTGAATTGGAGAACAAGCGAGATCCAGCTCAACCTTGACTTGAAGCTTCGCTCGGGAGAACTTACAAAAGGCGAGAGCGAAGCAAAAGGTATGGCTGGTGAGAACTTGGCATGTTGTCTTCGTCTTTCTACCCATTCTCAACTCTGGACTTATTGTTATTTTGCGAGATAAAGCTGGAGGAGGCTCTGAAGAAGAAAGACCAAGACCTTGCGAGAGGCCTGAGGCGGCTTTGGAGAAAACAAAGCTCGCGGAAGAAAGCAGCCTCGGTCGAAAACTTCGAAGAGGAGAATACCAACCTGAAGGCTGCTCTCGTAGCGGCCAACAAGGAGGCTAACCGGTGAAGAATGACAAAGTTGCTCTGACTGACAAGGTTGGCGAACTGGCAGGGAGGAGGAACGATTTGGAGGTTTATCTGAGAGGGCTCGCCAAGAAGCTATTCCTCATGCTTGAAGGTAAATCCTCTTACCCGACTGACTTGTCATCATCGAATCACCATAGAACCATTATCTTGAACTTGAGTCGTATTTGCAGAATTACAGCCGAGAACTTGAAGAAGAGACCCGGTCAGTGGAGACAAGCACTGGACCCCATCAACTCTCCGTGAAGGATGATGCCGCTATGAGCGATGCTCATTTGGAGTCTCGCATCGCTGGAGTGGTGGACTATCTTGCTTTCATTGAAAGCTGCGGTGTCACGGATCGACTCAACCCTCTGGCTGGACCAGACGCTTTAGAATGATCTTGAGTCCTTAACGACTCGACTGAATGAGGTTCCAAGTCGAGTGCAAGAATGGAAGAAGTCTTACGCGGTGCGGTCTTGATGTTGCCTGTCTACGGTTCGTGTCCACTTGCAAGGAAGCGGCGGGAGGACAAGTTGGCGCCCCTCGAGTTGCGAACACTAAAGTATGATTTCCAATCTTTCATGGAAACTTTCATCGCGCTGCCACCCGGATCGCCCGATGGGATCGACCTTGACCCGATTCGTGGCTCCTTCGGACCTCCACGAGGAGTAAAAAACTTTTATGCTCTACCTTAAATTTGCCTCGGAATGCCGAGTGATTTTTAACCGATAAACCTTAGCGGGCTTGAGGCCTGGGTACTTCGCATCCTTAGGGCGCTATCCGAACTTTACTTTTTCGTCAAAATATGCTTTTGTTTGCCTTGAGTGAACTTTGCTCTTCACTTTCGGATTATGCTTCGATGTTTGAGATGCAGCTACGAGGTGGATCGGTCGACCTACACTTTGTGGCTCTTGCGGTGCGGGAGAAGGAAGCGGTCGGCGTGTACCTCGTCGTCCTTGCGGATCGGGATGGGCATACGTTGTACTTGTGGCGCAGCTCGAAGGAGAAGGTAGCGATCGACCTGCACCTCGTCGTCTTCTTGGATCGGGATGGGCGCATACGTTGTACTTGTGGCGTAGCTCCAAAGGAGAAGGTAGCGATCGACCTGCACCTCGTCGTCCTTGCGGATCGGTATGTTTTCAAACTTAGGCGAGTCGGACTGCAGCTAAGCCCAGTGGGAGGTTTGCTCTCCACTTTCGGTAGAATTTTCAAACTTAGGCGTCTTTGGACTGCAGCTAAGCCCAGTGGGAGGTTTGCTCTCCACTCGGTGGGATTTTTCAAACTTAGGCGGGTCTTGGACTGCAGCTAAGCCTCAGAGTGGGAGGTTAGCTCTCCACTTTCGGTAGGATTTTTCAAACTTAGGCGATCTTGGACTGCAGCTAAGCCCCAGGTGGGAGGTTTGCTCTCCACTCGGTGGGATTTTCAAACTTAGGCGTCTTGGACTGCAGCTAAGCCTCCAGTGGGAGGTTTGCTCTCCACTCGGTAGGATTTTTCAAACTTAGGCAGTCTTGGACTGCAGCTAAGCCTCCAAGGAGGATTTTTGTGTCATAGCTTTGAAGGGAAGGCAACGGTCGACCTGTACCTCGTCGATCCTTGCAAAGTGCACATTGTATTAAATACTTAGGCGAGTACTTGGACTGCGGCTAAGCCCCGAGTGGGAGGCTGGCTCACCACTCGGTGGGATTTTAAACACTTAGGCGAGTACTTGGACTGCAGCTAAGCCCCGAGTGGGAGGCTGGCTCACCACTCGGTGGGATTTTAAACACTTAGGCAGTACTTGGACTGCAGCTAAGCCCCCAGTGGGAGGCTGGCTCACCACTCGGTAGGATTTTAAACACTTAGGTGAAACGGATTACATTTGCTAAACCCATGGTGAGAGGCTGGCTCGACACTTTCGGTGAGGATTTTTTACAAACTTAGGCGAAAGCGGATTCGCAGCTAAGTCACCCAGGGGGAATTTTAACAAAAAGTAATAACAATAGCGAGAAAATTATAATCTTCTTGATTTAGATAGACAAACTACAGAAGTACTTTTATTACATCTCACCCGAGTGAGCTCTTAAGTGTAAAAGGGGCGGAGCAGCTCCGCATTCCATGCCCGAGGCTCATCGACCTAGCGTTCGATGTTGTAAAGATGGTAAGCCCCATTGTGAAGAACTTGGTGACGATGAAGGGGCCTTCCCAAGTGGGAGCGAGCTTGTGTGGTTTCTGTTGATCCACTCGGAGGACCAGATCTCCTTCCTGAAAGGCTCGGCTCTTCACATATCTGGCATGGAATCGACGCAAGTCCTGCTGATAGATGGTTGAGCGGATCAGGGCCATCTCTCTCTCCTCTTCAAGGAGGTCGACTGCATCTTAGCGGGCTTGCTCTGCTTGACTTGAGTAGAGTTCGACTCGGGGGCATTGTGAAGCAGGTCACTCGGCGAGCTGCCTTGACTCCATAGACCATAAAGAATGGAGTTCTCCCGATCGAGCGATTAGGAGTGGTCCTCAATCCCCAAAGAGCCGGAAGTTCGTCGACCCACGCTCCTCCTGCGTGCTTGAGATCACGCATCGATCGAGGTTTGATCCTTTGAGAATTAGACCATTTGCTCGTTCAGCTTGTCCATTCATTTGAGGGGTGGCGGTGAAGCATAGTCGACCCACGTGCCACGAGGCGCAAAAGGCTTTGAACTTGTCGGAATCGAAATTTGACCCATTGTCCGTGATGATCTGTGCGGAACTCCATATTTGAATATCAATTCTCCGGCGAAAGGCGACAGCGATTACTGCGCATTAAGATTCTTGATAGGTTTAGCTTGATCCACTTCGTGAACTTGTCGATTGCCACAAGAAAATGAGTGAAACCACTCCTGCCGGTTCTCAGCGGTCCAATCATATCCAACCCCAAACAGCGAAAGGCGGAGCGAGTGGAATGGTCTTCAATCTTTGAGGCGGGCTTGTGTGACATATTGGAGTAGAATGACATCCTTCACATTTGTCGACTATTTCCTTTGCCATTTCATTTGCCTTTGGCGGTAAAATCCGCTTCGGTATGCTTTAGCCACGATGGTCGAGAAGGGCGCATGGTGACCACGAGGTCCCAGTGGATATCATCAAGGATTATCGACCCTCTTCTAGCATTATGCACTTACGGTGACTCGATCCACGCTTTCTCTGAATAACTGTCCCTTGATCACGGTAAAGGCCTTGGATCGACAGACGATCTGTCTAGCCTCTTCTTCATTCTCAGGAGCTCTTTCCTCGGGATGTATGCGATGTCTGATCTTGTCGATCGGGAGTGATGACCACGACTTCCATGACCAGGTCCACCACCGGCTGGGATCTCAACTTGATCGGATCGGTGGCACTTTTTGGTGTGGAACTTCTTCGGTGAAAGGATCCTCTTGAATCGGCGGTGTGCTTGGATGTGCTCCAAAAACACATCAGGAATGGCTTCCCTCTTGGACCCTATTTTAGCCAAATCATCAGCTTGATTTTTCGGTCGGGGTATGTGATGAAGCTCTAACCCCTCAAACTTCTTTTCCGGCTTCCTCGCTTTGCATTACGATGGCAGATCATGGCTGGACTTGATGTCCCACTCCTTCATCACTGATTAACCACTAGGTGCGAGTCGCCATAGACCATGAGGCGGCAGACGCCGAAAGTGAAATGGCCATCACATAACCCATACAACAATGCTTCGTATTACGCTTCATTGTTGAAAGAATCCAAGTGAATCTGGAGCACATATCGAGCTTATCTCCTCGGGAAACCAATACTACCCGACACGGAACCATTCAGCATCTTGGAACCATCAAAGAACATAGTCCGGTGCTCGAGTGAACTTGAGTCGATGGCATTGTTCAATCCACTCGGCGATGAAATCTGCTATTGCTTGGGACTTGATGGCTTTCTTTGCCTCAAACTTGATATCAAGGGAAGAAGTTCAATCGCCCATTTCGCCACTCGACCGATTCGTCTCTGTTGTGCATAATCTACGATAGCAGACGTCGTGGCAGCGTAATGGAATGATTAGAGAAGTAGTGAGCAACCTTCTTTGCGTTCATATAAATCCCATACACAAGCTTCTGATAATGAGGGTATGTTTGCTTCGACGGGGTTAACACTTTAGAAAGATAATATACTGGCCGCTGAACTTTGAAGGCTTTTCCTTCCTCTTCCAGCTCGATCGTAAATCTTGTCTTGGCGACTTGTCCTGTGGCTGCAATGTAAAGCAACAACGGCTCTTTCTTGATTGGGGCAGCAAGCACCGGCTGGAGTGAAGAGCGAGCTTTGAGCTCTGCAAGCGCTGCATCGACTTCGAGGAGTCCACTCGAACTTGTCGACTTCTTCATCGATCGGTAAAGAGGCAATGCCTTTTCACCAAGGCGAGAGATGAATCGACTTAAAGTGGCCAAGCATCGATAAGCTTACGGACATCGTGCACACGCCGCAGGCGTTTCATTAGGAGAATAAGCGCCAACTTTTTACGGGTTAGCGTCGATTCCTCGTTCGAGAAATGAGAAAACCGAGTAACTTTCCACGGGAACTCCGAATGTGCACTTTGATGGATTAAGCGATATCATACCTCCACGAGATTGGCAAATGTTTCAGCAAGGTCGGTCAACAGGTCGGAACCTTTCCGTGACTTGACCACAATGTCATCCATGTATGCTTCCACATTCCTTGATTTGAGTGAGTAAACACTTACGAATCATCGTCATGAGCGTGGCTCCGTCATTCTTGAGGCGAATGGCATGGTGACATAACGAAGCACCCGAATGGAGTGATGAAAGCTGTTTTGATCTCGTCGGGTCCATCTGAGACGGATCTGATGGTACCGGAATATCGTCCAAAAAGACAACCGCTCACATCCAGCGATCGAGTCGACTATTTGGTCGATGCGGGGAGAGGAAAATGATCTTCGGGCAGGCCCGATTGATATGTTGAAGTCGATGCACATGCGAAGTGAATTGTCCTTCTTAGGGACCATGACCACATTGGCGAGCCACTTTCGGGTGGTAAATTTCTCGGATAAACTCTCTGCTAAGAGCCGAGCCACCTCCTCGCCAATGGCCTTTCTCTTACGGGCGGCGGACCGTCGAAGATGTTCTTTGACAGGTTTGACTTTTGAGTCGACTTCATGAGCGGTGCTCAGCCAGCTCCACAGGAATACCCGGCATGTCGTGAGCTTCCATGCAAAGATGTCCCGATTATCACGCGAGGCGGAATGGCGCTTCTTCCTATTTGGAGTCGAGTGTTGTTGAGATGTTGGTCGGAGCAGCATTGGGGTCGATCGGGTGAATATGAACCTGCTTCGTCTCACCGGACGGCTGAAATGCCGACTTCTGTAGCGGGCTTCTTGGTTACGCAACAAATCACTCGGATCTGCGGTCTTCGATATTCTTGCAATTCTACCACGCCATCGAGCATCGGCAATCTTAGAGCCTTTACGGAAACACTCTTCCGCTTTCTTCCGATTGCGGTGGCGGTGATCACACCCTTGGGGCCGGGCATCTTCAGCTTGAGGTACACATAACATGGTCGGGCCATGAAACGGGCATACGCCGGCCTTTCCAGAATAGCGTGATAAGCGCTCTGGAAATCCACGACCTCAAATTTTCTTTGCGGAAATGCTTCGAATCACCAAAAACCACATCAAGAGCAATTTGACCGAGTGACTCAGCCTTCTTTCCAGGAATGACTCCGTGGAAACTCATATTCTTGGTGCTTGATGCGGACATCGGAATGCCCATCCCTTTCAGCGTCTCTGCATACAAGATGTTCGAGGCCCTTGCCGCCATCCATCAAAACTTTGGTCGGTCGAGTGCCTTGACGGTATTTGGGTCGACTCCTGGCAGCTTGCCTCCCGGGGTGGCAATATGTGTCGGATGATCGGACTGGTCGAATGTGATGGCGATGCAGGACCATTTCAGATAATTAGGCGTCGCGGGCGACCATGTTCACTTCTCGGTTGATAACTTTCAATCGACTTTTGCTTTCAACGTCGGCCAAAAATCATCGAGGTGGAATTGACACAGGGTATCCACTATCACTATCTTCTTTGTCCTCAACTTTATCCGACCCTTTTTCCTAATCCTTGGGCTGCTTCCCTTGGAACCGCTGAATCAAGAGCCAACATTGTCGAGTGGTATGCTTTGGGTAAATGAGTTTACCCTCTTCATCTATCTTCGTGTGAATGTGACATGGCAAGTCTAACACATCATTCCCATCTTGGTCTTTCACCTTCTTGGGGTTCCATGGACCCTTGGGTTTCCCCTTGAACTTTCCTGGGTCACAACCAAGGCTTCTCCAGGAGCGGCTGGCTCGACTTTGCGCTTTTGCTTCCGACTGGAATTTCCTCCGCCGGCTTCATTAGCGGCTGACTTGTACTTACCACTCCGGAGCCGATCCTCTTCTTCACCATTAGCATACTCCGGAGCCGATCCTCTTCTTCTCCATCATCCGACTCAGGGTCATATCTCCTGTCCGACCGAATTTTAAACTCAACTCTTTGTTCTTGACTCTCTCTGTCCGACCGAATTCAGTCTGATGGCCTTGCTAAAACACTCTGGCCCAGAGACACGAACTCTGCTGCTGGAGGGAACATCTCTGTCATGACCTTCTCAGTGAGCTCTGTTCCTGTCGACCAAGCCTTGAACGATGATGGATCTTGCATCAAAGCCTGGCTCTCTGGGGTCATTGGAACCCTTCGCCCGACCTTTGTCTTTGGCGTCTGTCATCTTGTTGTCGTGGCGTATGATCCATCCCTTGGGGAGGGGTGGACACTTTCGGCGTCGATCATTGCGATCGAATCGGTGCTCATACGGCTCGCGATTCTGTCTTGATCATCACGCCCGGCCTCCACGTTCCTCACGCCTCGGGGGCAATCTTGGACTATGGGCGGTGGACTGAATTCGCGATGTGGATCTGCTTTGTGAATCCTGTTCCGTGGTGTAATCTGACTGAGTTTTGATCTCCTGCTGCCGGAGTAAATCTACGATCTGTTGCAAACCTCTACCCGCCTCCGACTGGGAAGGCTGAATTGATTCTGCAATACGGGCTGCAGCTGCTAAATTCTGAATCGGAGTTTGATATACCTGAGTTGGTGGTGGAAAGAGCTGATGTTGACTGGATTCCGGACCCGTGGTCGCGTGCGCTCATCGAGAACTCGCTGGAGGTTCTCCAGTCGAGTGCGCTCAGCCAAGTTGGTCAAGCGCGCATCCTCCAAGGCACGAGCCTCGGGGGTTTCTCCAACGATTGGATTGTGAAGCGCATCCATGTTTCAGCGGCGAAGTTCCTCCCTCTGCAGCGAAGTGAGGGGCTCGGGTTGGTACTCTTCGTGATCTTGCGCAGGATCACCTCCACCGTCGCCTCCAACGGTGCGGGGGTATCCAGGAGGACTGCGTGGTCCGTCGACCATCAGAACCTCTGCCGCCGGATCGCTGCTATCGCACTTTTCGGATCACGATCTCTGCGAGCCGATCGGCAGATCGAGCAGGCCGTAGAGAGATTCGTCGGGCTCGGTTGCCACGACTTGGGGCGTGGCCGATTGGCGAAACCACCGCATGTCTCACCCACAGCTGAAGCCTCGACCGGCCGGAGCGCGCTTGCGCCGTGAAGGCCCAAGATGAGGGCGGCACAAGAACCGACCCATCTTTGGGTCGGCCGGTTGCCTTGAGGAGGGCGCCCAGCGGACGCTTGTCTTGTAGTCGTTGCCCAGCAGGACGGGGAGCGCATCGGCGTCGAGAGGAGCCTCCTGAAGCCAAGCGGAGTCGTCGGCGATGAAAGTGGCGCACCGAGGCGGATCTCATGACCCTCGACCAAAAATCCACCTGAAACCATGATGTAGGAGATCGAAAGAATCCCAACTTCTCCAACAAATCGCTAGAACACCAGCCCCACGGTGGGGCGCCAAGCTGTCGTGGTTCTAAGTCGGCCGGTAGAATGGGGGTAGGTATGGAGGCAAGGTACTAGCTATGGAGTAGTTAGTGCATGCGAGTTTATGAGTTGAGGCCCTTCTCGGAGGAAGTAATGTGACCCTACGTCTCGGAGCCCGGAGGCGGTCGACTGGATTATATGCGTATGAATTACAGGGGTGCGAACCCTTCTACCTGTGGAGGGGGGTGGCTTATATAGAGTGCGCTAGGACCCCAGCCAGCCCACGTAGCGGAGGGTTTAAGGTACATTAAGACTATGCGTTAGTGGTAACGCCTTACATAAAGTGTCATCATGACCATAAAGACTACTAAATCTACAGACCGTTTGGACACTGAGTGGCTCTTGGACTCTTGGTGGTCGAGTGGGTCTTCATGGTCGAGTGGGTCTTCATATGTCAGTGGAAACCTACCAGGTCATTTGGTAGGCGGTTTACTCTAAGGATGACCTTGGGGAGGTATCTTGGACAGGTCCATGACCCTACCCTAGGTATATGACTTCATCAACCAACACTGAATCTTGTGAAATCAATACTGCTTTGTTGAATCTTGTTATGAAAGATCAATTTGCCGGCCTTCCTAGTGAAGATGCCGCTACTCATCTGAATAGCTTCATTGATTTGTGTGATATGCAAAAGAAGAAAGATGTTGATAATGATATTGTTAAATTGAAGCTATTTCCTTTTTCTCTTAGAGATCGTGCTAAAGCTTGGTTTTTGTCTTTGCCTAAAAATAGTATTGATTCTTGGAACAAGTGCAAAGATGCTTTTATCTCTAAGTATTTTCCTCCCGCTAAGATCATCTCTCTTAGAAGCGATATTATGAATGTTAAGCAACTTGATCATGAACATGTTCCACAAGCTTGGGAGAGAATGAAATTAATGATACGTAATTGCCCTACTCATGGTTTGAACTTGTGGATGATTATACAAAAAATTATGCTTTGGATTGAATTTTGCTTCTAGAAATCTTTTTGGATTGACGCATGGGAGGCACTTTTATGGAAATCACTTTAGGAGATGCTACTAAACTCCTAGATAATTTTATGGTTAATTATTCTCAATGGCACACTGAAAGATCTACTAATAAAAAAGTGCATGCGATAGAAGAAATTAATGTTTTGAGTGGAAAGATGGATGAACTTATGAAATTATTTTCTACTAAGAGTGTTTCTTCTGATCCTAATGATATGCCTTTGTCTACTTTGATTGAGAATAATAATGAATCTATGGATGTGAATTTTGTTGGTAGAAATAATTATGGTGATATGAATCTTGATAATGATATCCCCTATTAAATCTTTGTTTTGCAATATGAATCTTGATAATGATGAGACTGAATATGATACACCTTTACCTAGAAGGCGTTCCAAAAATTCGGAGTTTTTAGATCTTGATGCTAAAATTGATAAAAGTCGGATTGAAGAAATCAAAACCCTAGATGTTGCTAAACCCACTATTTTGGATTTCAAGGAATTTAATTATGAAAGTTGCTCTTTAATTGATTGTATTTCCTTGTTGCAATCCGTGCTAAATTCTCCTCATGCTCATAGTCAAAATAAAGCCTTTGCCAAACATATCGTTGATGCCTTGATGCAATCTTATGAAGAAAAACTTGAGTTGGAAGTTTCTATCCCTAGAAAACTTTATGATGAGTGGGGACCAACTATTAAAATTAAGATAAGGATCATGAATTTTATGCTTTATGTGATTTGGGTGCTAGTATTTCCACTATTCCCAAAACTTTGTGCGATTTGCTAGATTTCCGTGGTTTTCATGATTGCTCTCTAAACTTGCATCTTGCGGATTCCACTATTAAGAAACCTATGGGAATAATTAATGCTGTTCTTATTGTTGCAAATAGGAATTATGTGCCCGTAGATTTTATTGTTCTTGATATAGATTGCAATCCTTCTTGTCCTATTATTCTTGGTAGACCTTTCCTTAGAACGATTGGTGCGATTATTGATATGAAGGAAGGGAATATTAGATTCCAATTTCAATTAAAGAAAGGCATGGAACACTTCCCTAGAAAGAAAATAAAATTACCATATGAATCTATTATGAGAGACACTTATGGATTGCCTACCAAAGATGGCAATACCTAGATCTATCCTTGCTTTTATGCCTAGCTAGGGGCGTTAAAAGATAGCGCTTGTTGGGAGGCAACCCAATTTTATTTTTAGTTTTTTTGCTTTTGTTTCTGTTTAGGAATAAATAATCCATCTACCTTCTGTTTATATGTGTTTTTATGTTTTAATTAGTGTTTGTGCCAAGTTAAACCTATAGGATCTTCTTGGATGATAGTTATTTGATCTTGCTGTAATTTCCAGAAACTTTCTGTTCACGAAAACAATTGTTAAAAATCACCAGAACGTGATAAAATAGTGATTCCAATTTCTGATCATCAATAAACAAATTAGCTAGGTCTTCCTATTTTTTATTAATTTTTGGAGTTCCAGAAGTTTGCGTTAGTTACAGATTACTACAGACTGTTCTGTTTTTGACAGATTCTGTTTTTCGTGTGTTGTTTGCTTATTTTGATGAATCTATGGCTAGTAAAATAGTTTATAAATCATAGAGAAGTTGGAATACAGTAGGTTTAACACCAATATAAATAAAGAATGAGTTCATTACAGTATCTTGAAGTGGTCTTTTGTTTTCTTTCGCTAACGGAGCTCACGAGATTTCTGTTGAGTTTTGTGTTGTGAAGTTTTCAAGTTTTGGGTGAAATCTTTTGATGGATTATGGAACAAGGAGTGGCAAGAGCCTAAGCTTTGGGATGCCCATGGAACCCACAAGATAATCTAAGGAAACCAAAAAGTTAAAGCTTGGGGATTCCCCAGAAGGCATCCCCTCTTTCGTCTATTTCCATCGGTAACTTTACTTGGAGCTATATTTTTATTCACCACATGATATGTGTTTTGCTTGGAGCTTCTTGTATGATTTGATTTTTTGCTTTTTACTTTACCACGATAATCCTTTCTGTACACACCTTTTGAGAGAGCCATACATGAATTGGAATTTGATAGAATACTCTATGTGCTTCACTTATATCTTTTGAGCTATATAGTTTTGCTCTGGTGCTTCACTTATATCTTTTCGAGCACGGTGGTGGATTTGTTTTAAAGAACCTATTGATCTCTCATGCTTCACTTAGATTATTTTGAGAGTCTTAAATAGCATGGTAATTTTCTTAATAATCTTAATATGCTAGGTATATAAAAATAGTAAAATCTTTCTTATGAGTGCGTTGAATACTAAGAAAAGTTTGATGCTTGATAATTGTTTTTGAGATATGGAGGTGATAATATCAAAGTCGTGCTAGTTGAATAGTTGTGAATTTGAGAAATGCTTGTGTTGAAGTTTGCAAGTCCCGTAGCATGCACGTATGGTAAACATTTTGTAACAAATTTGAAACATGAGGTGTTATTTGATTCTCCTCCTTATGAGCGTGATCGGGGACAAGCGATGGTCTTTTTCCTACCAATCTATCCCCCTAGGAGCATGCAGCGTAGTGCTTTGGTTTTTGATGGCTTGTAGATTTTTTGCAATAGGTATATGAGTTCTTTATGACTAATGTTGAGTCCATGGATTATCGCACTCTCACGTTCCATCATTGCATGGCCTCTTGATGCAGTGCATTGCCCTTTCTCACATTGAGACTTGGTGCAAACTTCGCCGGTGCATCCAAACCCCGTGATATGATACGCTCTTTCACATGTAAACCTCCTTATATCTTGCTCAAAAGAGCCACCATACCTACCTATTATGGCATTTCCATAGCCATTCCGAGATATATTGCCATGCAACTTTCCACCATACCGTTCTTCATGACATACTCATTATTGTCATATTGCTTAGCATGATCATGTAGTTGACATAGTATTTGTGGCAAAGCCACCGTTCATAATTCTTTCATACATGTCACTCTTGATTCATTGCATATCACGGTACACCGCCGGAGGCATTCATATAGAGTCATACTTTGTTCTAGTATCGAGTTATAATCATTGAGTTGTAAATAAATAGAGGTATGATGATCGTCATTTTTTAGAGCATTGTCCCAAGTGAGGAATAAAAAAAAGAGAAAGGCCAAAAAAAGGGGAAAGGCCATATAAAAAAATGAGAGAAAAAGAGAGAAGGGACAATGCTACTATCCTTTTCCACACTTGTGCTTCAAAGTAGCACCATAATCTTCATGATAGAGAGTCTCTTATTTTATCACTTTCATATCCTAGTGGGGATTTTTTTATTATAGAACTTGGCTTTTATATTCCAACAATGGGCCTCCTCATGTTCCCTAGGTCTTCGTGAGTAAGCAATTTGGATGCACACCCACTTAGTTTCTTTTGTTCAGCTTTCACACATTTATAGCTCTAGTGCATCCGTTGGATGGCAATCCCTACTCCTTGCATTAACATCAATCGATGGGCATCTCCATAGCCCATTGATTAGCCTCGTTGATTTGAGATCTTCTCCTTTTTTGTCTTCTCCACATAACCCCCATCATCATATTCTATTCCACCCATAGTGCTATATCCATGGCTCACGCTCATGTATTGCGTGAAGGTTTATAAGTTTGAGATTAGTAAAGTATGAAACAATTGCTTTGCTTGTCATCGGGGTTGTGCATGATAAGAGCATTCTTGTGTGATGAAAATGGAGCATGACTAAACTATATGATTTTGTAGGGATGAACTTTCTTTGGCCATGTTATTTTGAGAGGACATAATTTCTTAGTTAGTATGCTTGAAGTATTATTATTTTTATGTCAATATGAACTTTTGTCTTGAATCTTTCGGATCTGAATATTCATACCACGATTAAGAAGAATTACATTGAAATTATGCCAAGTAGCACTCCGCATCAAAAATTCTCTTTTTATCATTTACCTACTCGAGGACGAGCAGGAATTAAGCTTGGGGATGCCCAATACGTCTCCAACGTATCTATAATTTTTGATTGCTCCATGCTACATTATCTACTGTTTTGGACCATATTGGGCTTTATTTTACACTTTTATATTATTTTTGGGACTAACCTATTAACCGGAGGCCTAGCCCAGAATTGCTGTTTTTTTGCCTATTTCAGTTTTTCGAAGAAACGGAATATCAAATGGAGTCCAAGCGGAATGAAACCTTCGGGAACGTGATTTTCTCACCGAATATGATCCAGGAGACTTGGACCCCACGTAAAGAAAGAAGGGAGGCGGCCACGAGGTGGAGGCGCCCCCCTAGGCGCACCCCTGCCTCATGGGCCCCCTTTGCTCCACCGACATACTCCTTCCTCCTATATATACCTCATTACCCCAAAAGATCATATCACGGAGCCAAAAACCTAAATCCACCACTGCAACTTTACGTATCCACGAGATCCCATCTTGGGGCACATTAGGAGCTCCGCCCGTAAGGGGAATCCACCACGGAGGGCTTCTACATCAACACCGTAGCCCCTCCGATGAAGTGTGAGTAGTTTACCTCAGACCTTTGGGTCCATAGTTAGTTGCTAGATGGCTTCTTCTCTCTTTTTGGATCTCAATACAATGTTCTCCCCATCTCTCGTAGAGATCTATTCGATGTAATCTTCTTTTTGCGGTGTGTTTGTTGAGACCGATGAATTGTGGGTTTATGATCAAGTCTATCTATGAACAATATTTGAATCTTCTCTGAATTCTTTTATGTATGATTGGTTATCTTTGCAAGTCTCTTGAATTATCGGTTTGGTATGGCCCACTAGATTGGTTTTTCTTGCAATGGGAGAAGTGCTTAGCTTTGGGTTCAATCTTGCTTGTGTTCTTTCCCGATGTGATGAGGGCAGCAAGGCACGTATTATATTGTTGCCATCGAGGACAACAAGATGGTTTTTTTATCATATTGCATGAATTTATCCCTGTACATCATGTCATCTTGCTTAAGGTGTTACTCTGTTTTCTTGAACTTAATACTCTATATGCATCTTTGGATAGCGGTCGATGAGTGGAGTAATAGTAGTAGATGCACGAGGCAGAGTCGGTCTACTTGTCTCGGACCTGATGCCTATATACATGATCATACCTAGATATTCTCATAACTATGCTCAATTCTATCAATTGCTCAACGATGAATTCGTTCACCCACCGTAGAATACTTATGCTCTTGAGAGAAGCCACTAGTGAAATCTATGGCCCCCGGGTCTATCTTTATCATATTAATCTCCCAACACTTTATTATTGCTTTTTACTTTTTACTTTGCTTTTATTTTACTTTGCATCTTTATACCAAAAATATTATCTATCATCTCTATCTGATCTCACTCTCGTAAGTGACCGTGAAGGGATTGACAACCCCTAATCGCGTTGGTTGCGTGGAGCTATTTGTTTTGTGTAGGTACGAGGGACTGTGGCGTAGCCTCCTCTTGGATTGATACCTTGGTTCTCAAAAGCGAGGGAAATACTTACTATACTTTGCTTTGCATCACCCTTTCCTCTTCAAGGAAATCCAGCATGATTCTCAAGAGGTATGAGCTCTTCCTTCATCTTGGCGTCACGGATGCCGTCGGAGGCAGCGGAGATGATGGCCTCATCCGTTACCTTAGGGATCTTGAGGCGAGTGTTGTTGAAGCTTGGATGTACTTACGGAGGGTCTCTCTGGTTGTTGCTTGATGCGGCAAGAGGTCACCCGCGACGTGGGCGGTCGCGAGTGCCCTGGAAGTTGGCGACGAAGCGGTCGCGCATCTTGTCCCAGGAGGAGATCGAGCCGTGTTGTAGGTTCAGGAGCCAGGAGCGGGCTCCATCCTTGAGAGCCATGGGAAACCATTTCGCCATGACTTTCTCGTCGCCGTTGGCCGCTTTGATGTTCAGCTCATATAGCTGCAGGAACTCCGCGGGGTCAGCGGTGCCGTCGTAGCGAGGAGGCATATCTGGCTTGAACTTGCTGGCGACGGCCTTCACGCAGCTTTCGGGGGGTGAAGCGGCGGCGGTGTGGTTGCGGGGCCCGCTTGGAAGGTGGAGCTTGGTCTTGGTGAGGTCCGCGTGGCGCGGCTGCCAGGCGGTGGCGGTCTTGGCGAGATGGCAGCGGGAAGCGCAGAGTGCAGACTTCTGGTGAGGATTCTTGGCAGCTTCTCTCTTGGGCGAACGCGGTGTGGTGGATCGAGCCGCTGAGGGCGCGCGCCTTGGTGCCAAGGCACCGTCTTGGGGTAGAGGTGGTGGAGGCGCGCCATGAGCCTCGTCGCCCGTGGCCGGCTGAGGAAGAGGCAGATAGAGGGACGGCGCCGGGGAGCCCCTTGCGGCGCGGACGAGCTCGGGAGCAGCGGTCGAGCCACTCCTCCTCGTAGAGGTCGTCGGTAGGCGGTATACGGGGAGTTCGTTCTTGGCGAGTGCGGCCCGCGCCTCCATGGGAGCGCGGCGTGCGTGAGACAAAGAACCGACTGGGGTCAGCGATGGAGTGGCGGTGCGGCCGTCCTACCATACCGAAGGATGAAGCGAGGACACCTGCTGCTCGTTCCCCGTCGGGCAGGTGGTAGTGTTGGCGGTGGGAGACGGAGAGTGACGAGGTGGCCCGCCAACAGGAGCTGTCTGAGCAACGCAGGCGGTGAGGGCAGCCCGACGCTCAGCTCGAGCTCGGCGAGCGTCCACCATGGAGATGACGGTGCGACTCATCGACAGATCGACAAGAGGGAAGCTTCTGGCGCACCTACAGCGCGCCAAATGTCGGATGTGGGGTTCCAGCAAACCCTTAAGGTTCGAACACTGGGGTGCGAGCGAAGTCTTTCCCTCCTACCGATCTACGCCTTAGCTCGCTAAGATCTCGCAGACGGACTCGATGAACTCGCAAGACAGAAAGACACGAAATTTATACTGGTTCGGGCCACTGTTGTGGTGTAATACCCTACTCCAGTGTGCTGGTGGTGGATTGCTTCTTGGGCTGATGAAGAACAGTACAAGGGAAAGAACAACCTCCTGAGGTTGAGGTGTTCTTGTGCTTGGTGACTTAGCGGGTGAGAGCTGGGTGAATTGCTCGATCTGATCATATGAGACCAGCCGAATTCAGATGCCCCTACTATGGTGGCTAGCTCTACTTATATAGGCCCTGGTCCTCTTCCCAAATATTGAGCGGGAAGGGAGCCAACAACGGCGGGTAAATTTGAAGGGGGACAACCAGTACACCCTATCCTGACAAAAGTGGTCTTCGCCTGCAAAGGCTCTGGTGGTGATGCCGTCTTGGGCTCCACGATGACCTCCGTCTTGCCGTCCTCCTGGTCTTGGTCTCGTTGCACCGATATAGCAACCTTTGACTGATGCCTCGGTACTCCTCACCTGCGCCTGCTTCCTTAGCACCAAAGAGGAAACAAGGACGCTGCACGCTGGCGCCCGCCTGGCGCCCACCTGGTGTCGATCGTCATGGCTCATGACACGAGAGCATCGTGAGGTTTGCCCTGCCTAGGTATCTCCGCTCCTCGTGAGCCTGCCTGACTAGGCCACTCCTGAGGAGGCCTTGCGTCGTCCGCCTCACGAGGCTTGGCCCCTCGCGAGGGTCTTGGATGCCTTGTTGATGAAGATGGGCGTCTGACTCTTTGGCTTAGCCACGCCATGGGCCGCAGGCAGGCAAGTCTGGGGACCCCCGTTCCCAGAACGCTTCACACAGTGAAGACAATCAGATCATGCAAAAAAGATATGACTTCACAAAGACAAACTGTAATGTAAAAGGAAGTGGAGGATAGAACCAGTTGCTTGGTGAAGACAAGGATTTGGTTGACCAGTTCCAATTGCTGTGACAATTGTACGTCTGGTTAGGGAGGCTGAGATTTAACTCAGAAGACCACGTCTTCACCTTATTCCCCTTGAGCTAAGGACACCTAGTCCTCGCCCAATCACTCTAGTAAGTCTTCAAGGTAGACTTCCAAACCTTCATAGAGTTTGTTCACTTGCAATCCACAATGGCTCTTGGATGCTCGAACCACGACGCCTAACCGGCTAGAAGATTCATAGTCCTCAAGTGTAACAAGTCTTCAGGTCACGCGGACAGAAAGACTTCAGTGATGCCTAACACTCTTTGGCTCTGGGTGTTTTGGGCTATGTCCTAGCAAGGATCTCTCTCTCAAATGTTTCGGAGGTGGGTTGCTCTCAAACGACAAAAGCCGTGCACCAACTCTGAGCAGCCACCAATTTATGGTGTAGAAATGGGCTATTTATAGCCGAGGCAACCCGACCTGAATTATGCAGAAATGACCCCGGGTCACTAAGGAACCGACACGTGTCCAACGGTCGGATTTCAAACATCTGTGAGGAGCTTGACTTGTGCTACAAGTAAAGTCGACTCATCGACTACGGATAAGATTTGCTCTCATTGTCTTCGCTCGAAGACATATGATTTAGTTGAGCATCACTTGATCACTCGACTTTGTTCCTTTGGGACACCACTTAACAGTAGGTGGTTCCTATGACTCAACAAAGAAGAAAAGGAAACTACAAAACAACTATGTCTTCGCACTCCATAGGCTTCATATGAATGTCTTCTCATGTCATAATCTTCATCATGAATGTCTTCACGAACCACCATTGTCTTCAATGTCTTCACACATTTTAGGGGTCATCTACGGTAGGTAAATCCAGATCGATGAGGGACTACTACCTGTGTTATCCTACAATTCTCACAAACACATTAGTCCCTCAACCAAGTTTGTCATCAACACTCCAAAACCAACTAGGGGTGGCACTAGATGCACTTACAATCTCCCCCTTTTTGGTGATTGATGACAAACCGATTGAAGTTTTCAACGGGGATAAAAATATATGAGAGTTAAGGATAAAAGCATTGTCTTCATAAGTTGCAAAAGGCGCCCCCTGAAGATGTGCATATAAGTATTTTGCTTTCGAATGCAAATGCACGTGGTAGGTTTTACTTTGTGGAGATCCTCTTCAAATTACGAAGACAATTCATCATGCATATATAGAGATAACAAAGATAATGACATGCATAATGAAAAATGGACGTCTGCGGAATGGATTCATGCGGGATTTATCATCGCATCACAAGGTAGCAGAAAAAGTAGCAGACGACCATCGAGTTTAAGTGTTACGACTCAAAAACATAGCTACTTGTACATAACCTCAGCCTCAAGGGTGAACTACTCCCTCCTCGTCATGGAGTCTTCTATGATTGCTAATACTCAAAGCATATGTTTAGAACAAATAGCATCCATCGAACACAGAGAAAGATACGGGCCTAATGTTTCGCCTCCCAACTTATTTATCATAGAGATAACTGTCAACAATTATAATTCATGATCAAATATATTTGAATGGCCATATGTGCCTGGATCTTTTCCCACCACATGATGCTTGCCAACTAAAGAATAGGTTGGAATAAGAAATTGACTCACCAAAAAAGTTAACAAAAAAGAAAAAGATAAGCCCTTGGCAGAGGGAAGCATGGATTTGCAGAGGTGCCAGATGTTCCATGTCAATGTCACGAGTAATGTATTTTTGACTGGTGTGCTTTTCCTGTCAACGTCACGAGTAAGGTATTCAATATCTTCCATGCTAAACACATTCTACATCTTAAAAATTAGAAATAATGTTAATTTCAACAAGGAGAGGTAGAAGGCGACTGTTGTACCTAAACGGGTGTGGATCCAATAACAAGTTCGGAGTATTTGTCAGACGAGTAGCCCACCGCTGCAATTTCGGTGCTGAAATGACATTGATTCTTGTCGGACCTTCTTGATCAATTACAAGTAATCTCTCAAGTGAAGGTGTGACCTCAATGACCATACCGTGGTACACATTTTGTGATGTCTTGTTGTAGCACCAGCTACACACATAAATAGTCTGGAGAGTCATGGAGGTGATGTGGAAGCTACTCAACCCATTGAGCACTTGAAGATGAAGGTACTCGAGTGCAGTACAGCCGCGGAGCAGGCGCTCGATGTCACCATTTGGGAGGCGAGCGTCGACGAGTTTGAGGTGCTTCAATCGTGGTAGAATAGAGCGGTAGCGTCATTAAAGGGGATGGCAGTTCATGAACTTGGCGGCCTTGCAGCATGGGAGCGAAGCGGCGGAGGCGGGGCGTTGGCATTGGCGCATATGCCCATCATCAAAAGTGAGATCCTCAAGCTGATCAAGGGCGGGGGATCAGAACCACTCGTCAAGCTTGGCTCGGTCCTTGCCGTTGGAAAGGAACTTGCCCATTCTAAGGCCCTGATTGGACCATGGTGACTGCCGAGGATCTAGGAGAATGCATCCAACCTTTTGCGATAGCCATGGCAGAGCTCGTGGGTGTCGATGAGGTCGAGAGGGGTAGAGTGCCATAGGGGGCGCCACCGCCGGGAAAGGACGGTTGTCCGTGTCCCATATTTGATTGGGAGGAGGGAGATGATGACTATTAACATATCATCAGGGAGGCTGCTGATGAAGTCTAGGCCTGCTGGAGTCGCTTGCAGTTCTTGCTCGACCCGCCTCCGCTTGTTGGCAGCCCCGTTCTCCACCTCCAGAGTCTCCTCGTCAGCGGCACTTTCTGATAGAAGTGGGAGTACAGAGAATATTTAATTAAAACAGGGCAATAGATAAGTGTATTGGTAACCAAAAGTTAGTAGGTAGGAATAGAGTAAGAAAATGGAATACCAGTTGGTTGCTTAAATACTACACAATTCCTTTGATATTGCTGGGTAAGTCAACATCTGAGATACTTGAAAGAACACTTACTTCAAACAAAGTGCAATACGGATGATATTGTTGGGGAAGTGTCGAGGGATGAACCCCGGGCAGGCAACGGAACCCGCATCCTTTTCAAAAACAACAGGGCCAACATCACCCCTCAAGCCGGCTCGTGCTTGGCTGGGTCGCTCAACCCGGCCAAGCCCCTCGACCCGCCCCAACTCTCCAAACCCGGCCGAACCCCTCAACTCGGTCCCAACAACCAGCTCAAGACAGGTCCCAACAACCAGCTCAAGACAGCCGAACCCGACACGTCAAGACTTCTCCAACAAGCCAACTCCACCCTTGGCGCGTTCCTCAACTCGGCCACGGGTCAGCTCCCGTCCCATCCAGCCGTACGATGGGGCGACTCTCCATCTACCAATGACCGAGGCAACAGTGCCCCGCCCATGCCTCACAGTTGGCAGGCGTGTGTGATGCCCCACCTACCCCGTGACCCGGGGCCGACATGGCAGCGATCTGCAACCATCGTCACCAATGGCCCGGCAAGCGGCGACTGACGGGCGCCACTGCAGCCGACTCAACCCGGCCACTCCACGACGATCGATAAGGCGGTAGCGGTGCCCGTGCCGGTGGGCCCGTGCGGAGAACCCGTGAGCCTGACCCCGCGGGTCCCAGCGCTATCTTCCCGGACAATGACAATCCGGCCCCACGGCCTTGTAACATTACCCTTGTACCCCTGGGGGGTTGACCTATAAAAACCCCCAGGAGCCCTCATGTCTGAGGCGATCAGACATCGATGGCGCACACACACCACAAGGAGAAGCAGCCTGAGCCTTGGTCTGTCTTCCTCCTTCCTCCATACAGCTCAAGGAGCGACACTGTACTGACATACATCAACTATACTCGGCAGGACTAGGGGTGTTATCTCTCCGTAGAGCCCCGAACCTGGGTATGTCTTGCGTCCCATGCTCCCTTATGCCGACCTCGCCTCTGGAGCCCACTAGTGCCCTCGAGCCTCCTCCTATGTTTAGCCATCCCTTGGCATCTTCCATGCGCCCACCACGATAGTTGGCGCATACCGTGGGGCAGCTCGAGGTCCTGGCAGGGAGCATGCTCCAGATGGGGCTCCTCTTCGACTCCGACGAGCCCGTCACCCTAGCGGACGACGTTATCGATGCACTCGCCATGTCCTTCGCCGCGCTGCGCATCTCCGATGCGCCTATGGCCGACGAGTACCCCAGTGAGGTACTTGACTTTTCCGACTCCCCCCTCTCCCTCGGCGGCAGCGCTCCCGCCGGGGCAATGGACCTCTGCGTGGAGGTCTTCGTCACCGACACCGGCGCCTCCTCCTCGTCGAGCGTGGCGAGGAAGGTCGCCAAAGCCAAGGCCGCAGTGGACCGGGCCGGTGACGGTGAACTGGACTAGGGGGTACTCAACATGTTGTCTCCCGAGCAGGTGTATCGGGCCGAGGACCCCCATGGCGGTTTACTCATGGGCCACTTCGGACAGCCCATGCCGCATACAAGGAGGTTTCCACAAGACTTGGCGCCCAAGACAAGGACTCCTCTAAACCCTAGGCCTCCTGTGTGTTATATAAACCGAGGCCAGGCTAGTCAATAAGACATCTTATATTCATTAGATCAATCTCATGGTAGATGCATGTACTCTGTACTACACCCCATATGAATATAATCAAAAGCAGGACGTAGGGTTTTACCTCCATTAAGAGGGCCCGAACACAGGGTAAAATCCCGTGTCCATGTTACCATTGCTCCAAGGCGCCTAGATTAGGACCCCTACTACGAGATCGCGGATATAGAACCGACATTGGTGCTTTCGAGAGCTGCTGGCGGTCGCCCGCAGTGCGATGGAATTCGGATCGTCTCGGCGCGATCTACAGCGCTTGATCGAACCGAGCTTTATGGTCGATTTCGGCATCTTTATGTCGCCCGGCTCGTTGGTCCTTGGCTTAACCGAGGACTGTGCCCTACCTCCAATCATCATGTTCGGACGAGGGCCTTCATCAACATCAACTCCAATCTCTATCAAGATCATGGAGGAATCATCCATGGAGCTCGGGGGCTCGACGTTAGCATATCCCTCAGCCGACCATGCTGTTTTTCCAAATAGCGAACTTGTATCCGCTACCACCACCTCCTCGAGCATCGCTTTGATGATTCCTTTGGTGGAATTTTGCGGAATTGAGTCTACAACAACACTGTGAAATTTTGTCGAGTTCCGATGGAGGAATCTCCGGCAATTTAAGATATACGGGAGCCCTGTCAAATCTGGACGGGAATCTGGATGAGTTAAGGCGTGGTCTCCAGAGCCAAGCTCGGAGGTCCTTTGGAAGATCCAATCGTTCATCTGCTGCGGAATTCCCATATGTACCAGCGCTCAAAATTTCATCTCGATCCGACGGATCAAACTCCAGGAACCTTCCGATGAGTGGACCAATTTTCTGATCTGTTTTCTGCGCGAATACGGATCCGACCCGAATTCATGTTTCTTTATGAATGTGATATTAGACAAGCTTTTTAAAGGAATTTTCTTCTAGGGTATTGTGCGTTGTTCTTAACACGTGCCCATAAAATTTTAAGCCTTCTCTAAGGTACTCTTCACCATCACGCTGGTGTCAAACCAGTCCGGTAACATTGCTCCACGGCTGTCGTCCTGCTCTATACCCGTCGTCACTTTGTTGAGCAGAGCTCATCTTCTTTTGATCATCATCTCGGCGAGCGAAAAAGAGTTCGGCATGGCGAAGGATAAATCATCACCAACAATGCCGCCCCATGGATTACGGAGCAGGCACACGGCATTGCCGTTCGGTCACTTCATCAATCCGGCTTTGATCACGGCACAAGTTATGACCAGCGTCGGCATGACTGCACTATTGCTTCTTCAAGCCGATGTCCATCACGCCGAACTGCTTCAACACCTCGGCTGACATGGCAGCTGCAACGTCTCCTTACCTACCCGCTCCGTTACCTCGGCTAGATTGGGGGCTTCACCATCTCTTCATCAACCTACTCCGGAGACTTTGATGTCACCCGCCGACTAGCTTCATCACATTAGCTGGACCGGGGGCTTTGCCTCGGCAAGCCAACCTTTGCCAGCATCCCCATGTCGCCACTCCATCGCTCATCAGGCAATGGGTGTGCGGATCAAGTCCCAATTTTGGGAGCAACCTTTTTTCAGATTGCTACAACAGATAAACCAGGTGCTATTAATCCTAGTAATTTTTTCTTTCTTGGGTTTATTTTTCTGAAAAATTATTACTCTGGTTTGTTCTATCATCTGTACGAGTCTGTCAAATGATGGCCGCATTAATGATGGTTGCGCGATGGTTCGGTCTATTTCCCGTCCGCAGTTCGGCAAACGCTGCATCTAGAGCCCGGACCGCCCTACAAATTCAGGCTTTGTCACGCCTTCATTGCATCACGCCGACGCCCTGCGTCGACATTGGCTTCGGCGCCAGGCCACATCTCTTTAAATAATTTTTTTGCGTAAAGAAATTATGCAAGGATTTCATATATATATATATATATATATATATATATATATATATATTATTTTTTGGACCGCACTGTTTTATGTGTGCAGTGTCGATTATGACTGCGTTATGCGGTCACTTCGGCATCACCAGCCCTGCATTAGACTTCGGCATCCGCCGAACACAGCTTCGCCATGTTAACTAGACCGAGAACTTCATCTCGCCACATCGGACGTGCAACGTCGTCGCTTAAACCGTCAAGCGGCGTCCACCATGCCAAAGCAGTCGGTGGCGTGGGGGCTTAATTATCACCTTGCCGACCAACTCCGCCAGCTCGGCTAGACTGGGGGTTCGCTTTACCATATCGGCCGAGCCATGTCACTACTCCGGAGTGCCGAACTCCTTGCTCAGACACCTCGGGCTTGGGGGCTGGGACTTCGGCCATGTCGAGGACTACGAACCTTGTCGGATCTGTCACAGATCAGTGGGCGTCTTCGTCCCGCCACAAGCCCAAATCGGGTCATCAATACCGAGCACATTAACCAACTAAGTCGCTTTCATGCTCAAAGACTTTCAGTTTTAAATTTTGTTCGGTTCGACCAAGCATTATACTTTTTTGGCAAAAAGTTGTTTGTGAAAAACTTCCTTGTCAAAGCTTTGTTTGTGACACACAAATTCAAATACCCCGTTTACTTGAGGGCTTCCTTTATGAAGCCTTTCCTCTTGCATATGATTGTACTTGTATGGCTTCATTCCTTGTTCGTGTATTATGCCACAATGTGCACCATGTTGACTTAAGAGTTCCGCAAGCTGGGTTACCTTGCTCCTGTGTTTACCCCTACGTTCCGATTGTTCGGCTAGGGAGTAAAGGGAGCACCTCTGCGATTGTCACGATCGGATCATCCGAGCTCGGACCTCGGGTAGGTGAAGCGAAAGCTAAGCGCTTCGTATTGTTTTCAATCATGGTCGGCACACTAGCGGAAGTCATGAGTACAAAAATCTATTGCACAAGTCTCATAGTAACAATGAGCAACCGAAGAAAGGTATCGGTGGGGTACTATTTTCTTCGAAGATGCTTCTTCTGATTAAATCGATAATATAGCATAAGTTCCCTGAGCGCGCTTTGTCTGTTAAAACCTTATGGCCCAATTGCCTGTTTAACGGAAACACCGTCGATATTCTCAACAGGTGGAGTACATAACACTTTTTGACCCTTGACCGAAGGGGGAGAAGCCGACGGTCGGCTAAGACGCGTTTAAAGTTCGGGTGAACACAGATAAGATATAAGTACTTTGGTACATACAATCATTATACATAAAATTCTTTTACCCAAGTCACTTGGGGGCTCTTAAATTAGTATGAGCCGTCTTATAGTAAATGTGTTTTCTTCTTGGTCGTTGCAAAGTCTTTTTCTATCGCTCCTTTTTCGACTCGAGTGTATGGTCAATAGCCGGATAGCATGTCTTATCTCTAAAATCCGCTCAAGTTCAGTTCGCTAAACTGGCCTTGGAGAAGTACTGCGCCTTCGGGATAAGGATCTTGAAGCCGTAGGCTGACCTGCTTGAAGTCTTGAGGTCGGATGTGGTATGTTAAAGCACGACAGAAGCACAATTTCTTTTTTTAAAAGACCAATTTCCGGATTGGCACCAAAATCTCGTCTTAGTCCAGACGTCAAGATTTTACATAAGTTTTTGGCTTTTCGATCCTATGGCACTTTTAAACTATTGGTGTGTTTCCAGCATAAGTCTCGTAGTGATTCTGCAAAAACATTCTCGGATATTGCTATATATGCATTGGTTTCGAATTGTGTCTTTGGTCAATAGTTGGGTTGCCCGGCTCCTATGCTTGCCTCTTACGTTCCGCTTTGTTCGGCTAGGTGTGCAAAGGGAGAACCGCTGCGATTGTTCTTCCAGCTCGCATGGTTAAGCACCTCAGTGGAGAAAACCGAAACTGACTGTCACAATAAGCGTAAACTGGCCAGCGATCCGATGACTGTATTAAATGACGGGCCGTTCATAACATTGGCCGAAGTGTTTATGGCTTGACCTCAGCTGTCGCCGAACACTAACCAGGGGCTAGTAGCTGGCCTCCCAACTTTAAGCTCCTATGACTAAGTGAAAGTTATAAAGCCCGCATATCTGATTGCCTCATTTCCGCTAACACAACTGCCTTCGGGCACCGAGACGTCGGCTAAGGGTTGTTTGTTATTGCGGAAACACCCTGAGTAGCATCTACAAGGGAGTGGAAGTCGACGATGGACCACTTTCAAGCGATAAGCGATGCATATGAGTCAAAATAAACATATCATCGGCATTTATATTTAATATACAAGGGCCACCTTCCGTAATCATCGTTATAAAGCCATAAATATGCATCAATTTGACTTAAGATTTTGGCCAAGCTGGGTTTCCTGGCTCCTGTGATTACGCCTACGTTCCTGATTGTTCGGCTAGGGGGTAAAGGGAGCACCTCTGTGATTGTTACTTCCGGGTCATCCGTGTTAGTACCTCAGACTGGGAGAAGCCGAAAGCTAGCCATCTTAAAGAATATAATTGGTCGGCAACAACGGAAGCAAAATTTTTGGTCCATTAAATACCACAGAGTTCGGGAACTTTCCCCACAACTAAATCCTCAATATTTCCCTCCCACATTGATCGGAGTTGAGGTTTCATGATCATAATCAACATGAAATCACAGGAAAAAGAAACCTATAATGGAACTATTTTTCCCAGAATATGTCTTATAACATATCTCTCCGTGTACCTTTGTTTATAAACCATATGGTCGGATTGCCTTGTTTGTCGTAAAACTTTGCCCTTGTAAAGGCTTTATAAAGTAGGACAAACACTCCCCAGCTACTGGCCGAGGAGGTTGAAGCTGATGGTCGGTCAACAGAGTTTTGTACAATGCGGATCCAAGCATTAATGATGTAAAGTTCTTGGATACATAGAATCATTACACATAAAAATTGCGAGTAAAATCCATTTACTGCAATCCATCTTTTAAACCCCTTGGGGCCTACCTTGGCGAGCTCAGATTTTGATAAGCTCTAAGCTCCTTTAAGAGATCTTTATTCTCTTTTCGGGAAGACAACAAAAATTTCTGTCAAACGGATATCGATCCTTAATTCGGCCACCCGTGCCCACATTAAGGCTCGGGGGCTACTGGGTTTCACACTCATTATTTATAAATATTAAAGGGGCACATCGATCCCCTGATCTGGTGTTTCCACCCGACCCGATTAATGTCGGGGGCTCTTGCATTGCTCATTCAATGCAGAGAATTCAAAGTGCTCAGTGTTTGGCATGACTGAACTACGGACAAGCGCGTCTTCGGACAACAATAAGTACCATCTGGGACTTATCCGGCATCAAGCTAATATATCATGTTAACTTCTCACGACCCTCTCTCAGGGGCCCGTCTGCCGATCATTATTACCTCTAATATATTACAGTGCATTTCTATTCCTACGTATGCTGCCAAGCTAGGAGTTGATCCTCAGGAGTATTTTGCAAATCGACCTGAGTCCCAGGGGCCACCAGGATCAGAAGTTTTATGTTTTACTTCAGGTGCATCTCGGGTTTAGACCGACACACACCTTGAGGGCTACTAGACATGCATATACTGGCTATATATCTCGGCAGAGTGTAAATTGCACCAATCAAAAATATTCACAAAAATCAGCCCGCAGTCGGGGTGGTGCGCCACCTCAGAAGCAGTCCGTCATAAAGCTCGGGCGCTAGTGGCTGGCTCCATAGAGGGCATTTCCGGCATTAAGCTCGGCTGAATTCGTTCAATCTTTTAAAAGACCGAGGTAGTTTACGACACCTCAGACGCTGACCATCGTTGGAGAAATAGTTCGGCATTGGAGCCCAGATATAGTCTGGCGTTGGTGCTCGGCTGCAAAGGATGTCTCGAAGGCAGTCCGCCGTTGGAGCTCGGATGCAAGAGGACACCGCCGCACGTGAACAACTTCAAACCCGAGGTGTGGCGTAAAAAATTATAATAAGGCATTGATAAAGGCCGAGAACTTAAAGGGGCTCCTTGGATACCCGACGAATAAACTCTTCGGATTTACTTCGGCGATCCTCTATATCGAAGATGAGAAGATTTGTTGAACCCGTTTTCAAGACCGACGACTGAAGATGAAGAACAGTTCGGAAGAATCGAGGAGCGTCCCCAACTTGAAGACCGGTTCAGGGGGCTACTGACAGTGTCCTGGACTAGGGGGTACTCAACACGTCGTCTCCCGAACAGGTGTATCGGGCCGAGGACCCCCATGGCGGTTTACTCATGGACCACTTCCGACAGCCCATGCCGCGTACAAGGAGTATTCCACAAGACTTGGTGTCGGTGTCAAAACCGGCGGATCTCGGGTAGGGGGTCCCGAACTGTGCATCTAAGGCGGATGGTAACAGGAGGCAGGGGACATGATGTTTACCCAGGTTCGGGCCCTCTCGATGGAGGTAATACCCTACTTCTGCTTGATTGATCTTGATGATATGAGTATTACAAGAGTTGATCTACCACGAGATCATAGAGGCTAAACCCTAGAAGCTAGCCTATGGTATGATTGTTGTTGTCCTCTCGGACTAAACCCTCCGGTTTATATAGACACGGAGGGCTAGGAATTACAGAGTCGGTTATAAGGAAGGAGATCTACATATCCGTATTGCCAAGCTTGCCTTCCACACCAAGGAGAGTCCCATCCGGACACGGGACGAAGTCTTCAATCTTGTATCTTCATAGTCCAACAGTCTGGCCACAGGATATAGACCGGCTGTCCAGATACCCCCTAATCCAGGACTCGCTTTATCACTCTCACTTAGCCATAGAAGTCTACAATTTTAAATTTTGGCGAAGCCCCTAGTATTCGGCAGGCCGAATTTGGGGCGCTATATACGCCAAGTCGGACAAGGCCGACTCCTCGCCCGAAGCGGAAAAAGTCTTTAGGGACTTGAGACCTCTCGAACAGCGACCAACTCTCACCTCATCATGTGATCGATTGTGGCTTTCTCTCTTGAGGTGCTCGTCCGGAAGAACGAGACACGATCGCAGTAGTTCTCGGTGCTACCTTAGTCGATATAAGCGGGCGTAAGGTACCAAAACATGGGAGCCGGGCAAACCCAACTATTGACCCAAGACATGATTCGCGGTGATGCATATAATGCTATAAGTTCGGGTGCCGCCGTCGAAAGTGTTAGGACTTCTCACGCCGTATTATGGAGTATACGAAAGCCCCTGGCGTACTGGCCGTACCAGAATGTACGGGTGCTGATTGTCGTAAATAAACATATAAAAAAGAATAGATAATGCAATAATATACTAATGCCGTGCATTGTTTTTTAAAGAATACGTCGAAGCATACTGATACAAGTAGTGCAATAAGAAAAAAAAATAGGACTATTTGACATGTCCTATCCAAGGGCAAGCTGCGGACTGGTATTTAAAGCGGGTATTTTGTACGACGTAGCTTCCTGCCTCCTTGGTT
Source organism: Aegilops bicornis (assembly GCA_021605145.1). Classification (NCBI taxonomy): domain Eukaryota; kingdom Viridiplantae; phylum Streptophyta; class Magnoliopsida; order Poales; family Poaceae; genus Aegilops; species Aegilops bicornis. The sequence continues at coordinate 273,614,548 of CM038669.1, forward strand.
GTTGTATTATGTGTCCGGCGATCGCCTTTGCGGATAGAACTTTCAGTAAGGTCTGAAGAGAGAAAATGATAAAGGTATTCATCCCCTAGGGCGGTTGAGCCGCCTTGTGGGGCGATGCCATGGTCGTGCCCCGCCTATGCCCATGGTATTTTCAATGCGTAATTATGTACGTGCACGGATTTCGCCGTTTGATTTGGAACTAGGTCGGGGCGAATTGCTAAGCGAGCTACAGGCGTGCCGAGCAATCCTGTTGCAGGTTACTCCGGACTCGCTTGACGGTGTCCGGGGGCTTTATTGCCGAATTGGTGGATTGCCTTAAGAGGCTGCTTTGTGCTTCTGCTGCGAGGGTCGCAGTGTGCTCCTCCGTGCGGAGCGAGCGTTGTGTGTTTCCATTGACTGTTATGACCCCCCTAGGTCCTGGCATCTTGAGCTTGAGGTATGCGTAGTGCGGTACCGCGTTGAATCTTGCAAATGCGGTTCGCCCGAGAAGTGCGTGATAGCCGCTGCGAGCGGGGCGATAGCGAAGATTAACTCCTCGCCGGAAGTTGTCAGGAGATCCGAAGATCACTTCCGGTGTGATTGAGCCCGTGCAATGGGCCTCTACACTGGGATGGCGCCTTTAAAGGTCGTTTTGTGGGTTTGATCCTCGAGGGGTCTATACCCATTTTGTGCCTTGTATCTGATAGAGCAGGTTCAGGCTGCCGCCGTCCATAAGGACTCGAGTGAGGTGAAATCCGTCAATGATGGGATCTAAGACCAATGCGGCAGATCCGCCATGACGGATACTAGTGGGGTGGTCCCTGCGATCGAAGGTGATCGGACAAGAGGACCATGGGTTGAACTTTGCGGCGACAGGCTCCATCGCGTAGACGTCCCTTAGTGCATGCTTCCGTTCCCTCTTGGGGATGTGGGTTGTGTATATCATGTTCACCGTCCTCACTTGTGGGGGGAACCTCTTCTGTCCTCCCGTGTTCGGCGGCCGGGGCTCCTCCTCATCAGCATTATGCAGACCCTTGTCCTTGTTTTCGGCATTTAACTTGCCGGCCTGCTTAAACACCCATCATTCTTTGTTGGTGTGATTAGCTAGCTTATCGGGGGTGCCGTGTATTTGACATGAGCGATCGAGTATGCGGTCCAAACTGGACAGGCCCGGAGTACTTCTTTTGAATGCCTTTTTCCGCTGACCGGATTTAGAGCCACTGAATCCGGCATTGACTACCGTATCCTCGGCATTATCCCCATTGTTGCGGCGCTTGTGTCTGCTACGATGTGGTCTGCCGTTACTATCCTTGGTATCCGAAGTGCCAAGGTTCCTTGATATGTTGTTGCTGCGAACTAGCCAGCTATCCTCTCCGTGCAAAAGCGGGTCATGAGTGTCGTGAGGGCTGCCATAGACTTCGGCTTCTCCTGGCCGAGGTGCCGGGCGAGCCACTCTTCATGGATGTTATGCTTAAATGCCGCTAAGGCCTCTGCATCCTTACAATCGACAATTTGATTTTTCTTGGTTAGGAACTGTGTCCAGAATTGCTGGCGATTCCCGGCTGCTTGAGTTATATGGCTCGATCATCGGCATCCGGTGGTCACACATAAGTGCCCTAGAAGTTGTCAAGGAATGCATCTTCCAGATCCTCCCAACAGCCAACAGAGTCTGCTGGCAAGCTATTCAGCCAATGCCGAGATGGTCCTTTGAGTTTTAGTGGGAGGTACTTGATGGCATGTAGATCATCACCGCGGGCCATGTGGATGTGGAGGAGGAAATCCTCAATCCATACCGCGGGATCTGTTGTACCATCATATGATTCGATATTTACGGGTTTAAAACCCTCTGGGAATTCACGATCCATTACTTTGTCAGTGAAGCATAGGGGGTGTCGGCGCCTCTGTGCTGGGCTATATCACGACGTAGTTCATATGAGTCTTGCCTGCTGTGTTCGGCCCGGCCGGATTTACTTTTACTGTATCCGGCATGACGGTCATCGTCCCGCGTAGGTGCGCGCCCCCATGATCCGTAGATCAATCTTGCGTGTTTTGCCCTGTTTTCCAGTATGTCTCACAGGTCCCGCGTGTTGCCCCGTGCCTTGGTATTTTTGTTTGAGTGGCGGCGGGGTGCAGGCTGAGCTTCAGGCTGAAATGCCTCTCTGTCTCAGCCACGAGGTGGCTGATCAGCCGCATCATACGCTGGTGATGTAGGTTTCAATGCTTCCTCCTCGAGTCGGGGTAGCAACCTGCGCTTTGGGTAACCCTTGGAGGGGCGTTCAAGTTCATATTACTCGGCCGCAAGGACTTCAGTCCATCTGTCTGCTAGCAAATCTTGATCGGCTCGAAGCTGTTGTTGCTTTTTCTTCAGGCTATTTGTTGTGGCTATAAGTCGGCGCTTAAAGCTCTCTTGCTCGACGGGGTCCTCAGGCACGACAAATTCTTCGTCGCCAAGGCTCACCTCATCTTCGGAGAGAGGCATGTAATTGTCATCCTCCGCTTCTTCGTCTGCTGCCCGCTCAGGAGGGCTGGCTTGTTCATCCTCTCGCTCTAAATCTTCTTTGGAGGGATTGTCGTTGTCTTGACCTTTGTCCAGGAGTGTTATTGTATCTTGTGCGGTATCACTACTTTTTATATGGCGAGACTTAGGCGGCGCCCGCTGACGTCGGCGCTTGGGTTGCTTCTTGGAGGGTCATCCTCCATTTGTCTTATCGCCATTGCCTTCTTTGGGTGTATCCACCATGTATATATCATATGATGAGGTGGCGGTCCGGTGCCACGTAGGCGATGGTTCTGTTAAATCTCTGCATCGTCGTCCATACCATCGATGTCTTCGGAGTCGAAGTCGAGCATGTCGGTTAAATCATCGACAGTGGCTACTAAGTGGGTGGTGGGTGAGGAGCGAATTTCTTTGCCGTCCGCATCCCATTCTAGCCGGACATATTTCGGCCAAGGTTCTTCTGACAAGGAGAGGGACCTTAACGAATTTAGCACATCGCCGAAGGGTGAGTGCTAAAAAGATATCCGTGGAGGTAAACTACATGATTGGTTCCCAATCGGATTCGATAGGCACGGACGCAGCGGTTGAGCACATGGCAGGGGCGAATCAATGGTTGGCGACCATACGGCTCTCGCGGTAAAAGTCGATGATTCGGCTCTATCGCCACTAAGAGTGCAGCCTCCAAGGCGGCGTCTATCCACCTGTCCTCGGATGGCGCAGTTTGCTCCGGATCGAGGGCCGGAGTAGTCGCAGGTGTGATCTTCCGAACAATGTCCGACGACAGAGCTAAATCATGCTAGTCGTGATTGTGCGGCGCACCTGACATGGGCTCAAATCCATAAAAGATCAAGTCTTCCCGGATGCCGGCGGTGTAGTTCAAGTTTTCGAACCTGACCTGGTGGCCAGGGGCGTAGCTCTCGATCTGCTCCAGATGACCAAGCGAGTTGGCCCGTAGTGTGAAGCTGCCGAATACAAAGATCTGTCTGGGAAGGAAGACCTCACCCTGGACTGCATCCTTACCGATGATCGAAGGAGCCATCAAGCCTTACGGTGACGGCACAGTGGAACTCTCAATGAAAGCATCAATGTCGGTGTCAAACCCGGCGGATCTCGGGTAGGGGGTCCCGAACTGTGTCTCTAAGGAGGATGGTAACAGGAGGTAGGGGACACGATGTTTACCCAGGTTCGGGCCCTCTCGATGGAGGTAATACCCTACTTCCTGCTTGATTGATCTTGATGATATGAGTATTACAAGAGTTGATCTACCATAAGATCGTAGAGGCTAAACCCTAGAAGCTAGCCTATGGTATGATTGTTGTTGTCCTACGGACTAAATCCTCCGGTTTATATAGACAGGAGGAGGGGCTAGGATTACACAGCAGTCGGTTACAAGGAAGGAGATCTACATATCTGTATTGCCAAGCTTGCCTTCCACGCCAAGGAGAGTCCCATCCGGACACGGGACGAAGTCTTCAATCTTGTACCTTCATAGTCCAACAGTCCGGCCAGAGGATATGGTCCGGCTGTCCGGATACCCCCTAATCCAGGACTCCCTCACTTGGCGCCCAAGACAAGGACTCCTCTAAACCCTAGGCCTATGGTGTGTTATATAAACCAAGGCGAGGCTAGTCAATAAGACATCTTATATTCATTAGATCAATCTCGTGGTAGATACATGTACTCTGTACTACACCCCATATGAATATAATCAAAAGCAGCACGTAGGGTTTTACCTCCATCAAGAGGGCTCGATCCTGGGTAAAATCTCGTGTCCATGTTACCATTGCTCCAAGACGCCTAACTTAGTACCCGTACTACGAGATACGCCGGATATAGAACCGACAGCTGGCTCGCCCAACCCGCTGCGCGCCATGATGCAGAGCCTCCGCGTTCCCATCGGCACCGACATCGACGCCTCCAACATCGCCGAGGCCCGGACTCGGCTCGACGAGGACCGCCAGCGCCTGCTGGACCTCACTGAGATGCTCGCCGCCACGCAGCGTCACCTCGACTCCGCTCAGCTGGAGCGCAACGCCGCTTACGGCTTCACGCCTACCGTGGCCGAGCCAAGCCGGGTCACCGATGTGCGAGCCCGGGGTGGCGCGATCGGCCGCGCCTTCGGCGCCCTCCCCCCGTCTACGAGACTCCAGTGAAGAACATGTGTGCCGCCCAGGCAACCGCGGTCGACCTGGATCAGTTTGAAAAGCGGCAGGCTGAAGGACCGCTGAAGCGGGTGCACGACCTCCTCGGCAGCCAGCAGCGGCAGGACCACCTCAACCAACTCGCCAAGCCGGCGGGATCCGGATCCGCCCGCATCGGCGGGCCCGGCGATCAGCAGAACATGGCATCCTCACCACCCGGCGAGGCGCACTCCGGCCGCACCCGGACCCGGCGCAACCCTGCCCTGATGACTGCCGCCAGCTTGGGCGACGAGCCGACCATGGAAGACCGGCGTAGACTCGACGCTCCCCTGCAACCCGGCCGGCGTCCGGCCTTAGTCGACCCGGCCTCTCGCGGCGCGATCGCCAGCCGGCTGAGCCCGCGCGCCATCAACAACACTGACGCCCGCCGGCTCGACTGACTCGCTCTCTCCTTGGAGGTAGAGGAGAGCGGTGCCGTCGGACCGGCGTGCTTCGGCCCAAGCATCCGGGACGAGCCCTTCCCCAAAGGGTTCACGCTCCCCCGCGACACCCCCAAGTACTACGGCACCGTGAAGCCGGAGGACTGGCTCACCGACTACACCACCGCCGTCGGCATCACCAGTGGCAACCGCCGCCTCGCTGTGCGCTACGCGTCGCTCATGCTCCAGGGATCGGCCCGCACGTGGTTGAACAGTCTGCCGGTGGGCAGCATCAATGCGTGGGTCGATTTCGAGCAAGCCTTCGTGCGCAACTTCACCGGGACCTACCGGCGACCCGGCCATCCCAGCCAACTCGCCATGTGCGTACAGGGGCCGGCGGAAACCGCCTGAGAGTACCTCGCGCGCTGGACCAAGCTTCGGAATAGCTGCGAGGGCCTCCAAGAAGTCCAAGCGATCCAGTACTTCATCAACGGGTGCCGAGACGGCACCCTCCTCAAACACAAGCTCCTACGCTCCGAGCCGACCATCATGGCCGCGCCCATGGTGACGGCGGACAAGTACGCCAACGCCGACTCCGCCATGAAGATCCAGGTGGTGCTGGATGAAGCCGGCAAAGCAAAGCCGGTTCCCTTGGAAGCCGGCCGTCAAAGGAAGCCGACAGCAGCACAACCAGCGGAACAACAAGTGCAAGGCCGACCAGCCGGCCCAGCGCTACGACAACTGGCTCGTCACGGCGGCCGAGCAGGCGCCCGCGATCGACCCAGCTGCCAAGCGTCGGCAGACCGGCAAGCCGACGTAGCAACCCGTCATGAGCTTCGAGGAGATGCTCGACGCTCCCTGCAAGCACCACAGCGGCGTGAGGCCGTCCACGCTGCAACGGCGATGCGCCATCACCAGCGCATCATGAGGCGACATCCCGCCTCCCGGCCCGGCTCGGGGCGGGGCAGCCGCCTCCGCCCCCTCATGCGCCTCCGGTGGCGGCGTAATACTGGCAGCGTCTACCTAGCCCGAAGCGTGACTTATGTCGTCTTCACCAGCCTCGGCGGCGACAAGCGCAGCGGCGCCTCGCCGGCGGAGAGAGAACACCGTCATCGGCCAAGCGAATACATGCACCTTTGGTGGCGCCCGGTCACCTGGACTCGGGAGGACCACCCGGCCGTCATGCCGAACCCGGGTGGTTATGCCCTCGTCCTCAACCCCACCATCGTCGCACCTCGGCGCACGTGCAAGTTCTCCCTGGTTCTCATCAATGGCAGCAGCAGCATCAACATCCTCTACTGCGACAGCATGACCAAGCTCGGCCTCGAGGCCAAAGACCTGGAGCCGACCCGGACGATCTTCCATGGCATCGTTCTCGGCCTCTCCTGCTCTCCGATCGACTGGATCCAGCTCGACGTCCGGTTCGGCGACAACAACCACTTCTGACGTGAGTTGATCTGGTTCGAGGTGGTGGACCTGTCCAGCGCGTACCACACGCTGCTAGACTGGCCCGCGCTCGCCAAGTTTATGGCGGTCCCCACTACGGCTACTTGAAGATGAAGCTGCCAGGTCCGAAGGGCCTCATCACCATCACTGGCGACTACGGCAAGTCCCTGGAGTGCGCCCGAGACGGCGCCAAACTGGCCGAGTCGCTGGTCATAGCCGAGGAGCGGCGCCAGCTTGACCGGATCGTCGCCCTGGCCAACGAGACGTCGGCCGTGCCAATCCCGGCAGAGGAGTCGGCCGACGAGGCCTCGTTCAAGCCCTCCAAGGAGACCAAGAAAGTGAAGCTGAACCCGGAGGACCCCAGCTGTGGCAAGTACGTTGTCGTAGGCACCCGCCTCGACATCAAATAGGAAGGCGAGCTCGTCGACTTCCTCTGTGAGAATCGGGATATCTTTGCGTGGATCCCAAAGGACATGCCGGGTATCCCGAGGAAGTACGCCGAGTACAAACTCCACGTCCGCAAGGATGCCAAGTCTGTCTGCCAACCCCTACGACGTTTCTCCGAAGAAAAGAGAAGGACCATCGGTGAAGAGGCCGCCAACATCATGAAAGTTTTTCACCCCGAGTGGCTGGCCAAGCCAGTCCTTGTTCTTAAGAAAAACAAGACCAGGTGCATGTGTATCGACTACACCAGCCTGAACAAGGCCTGCCCCAAGGATCCGTTCGCCCTCCCGCGGATCGACCAAGTCATCGACTCCACTGCCGGGTGTGAGCTCCTGTCCTTCCTGGATGCTTACTCCGGCTATCACCAGATAAAGCTGGACCCGGACCACGCCCTTTGGGGCGTATTGCTACATCACTATGTCGTTCGGCCTGAAGAATGCTGGAGCCACCTTCCAGCGCTGCATGGAGAAATGCTTGCTGCCGCAACTCGGCCGCAACATCCACGTTTACGTGGATGACATCATGGTGAAGACCAAGCAGCACCTCATGCTCCTTGACGACCTAAAGGAAACCTTCGCCAACCAGCGTGAGTACAAAGTCAAGCTCAACCCGGAGAAGTGCGTTTTCGGCGTCCCGGCCGGAAAGCTACTCGGCTTCCTTGTCTCAGAGCGCTGCATTGAGGCAAACCCGGAGAAGATCAAGGCCATCGAGCGCATGCGTAAGCCGGCTCGGCTGAACGATGTCCATAAGATCACCGGCTGCTTGGCCTCGGTCAGCCGGTTTCTCGGTCGACTGGGCGAGAGGGCCTTGCCCCTGTATCAGCTGATGAAGAAGATGATGCTGTTCGAATGGAACGACAAGGCGGACGAGGCTTAGCGGTTCCTGATGCGTTGGGATCGCCGCGGCCTCCCGCTTTGCCCTAAGCCACAGAACTGATTTCGGCTGTCGGCCGGCAAGCGCACAAGGCCAGAGCACCAGCGCGCCATGAACACTAAGTCAAGGACCGCCGGGTTACCCAACCCGGTCACGCCACTTTAAGTTGCCGCAGGGCCGGCTGCTCGCCAACCGGCTTCGCCGGATTGCCGACAGCCAGCTCAGTGGGTGTTACGCTCGCGCTCAACGTTTCAAACGCCTAAGTACTGCGCGCTCCTCTTGAAGGCCAAATCCCTTGTCACGGAATGAAGCCTCGGCTGTCAAACTCATAGAGGCCCAAGAAGTCGCAAGAAAACGTCTCAACAGACGAAAAGTAAAAGCGCAGGCATCCACGAAATTCATACATACCGCCGGGTCAATCAACCCGGCCCCGCCACTTTAAGTTACCGCACGACCAGCTGCTCGCCAACTGGCTTCGCAGGATTGCCGCCAGCCGGCCCAGTGGGTGTTTCGCTCGGGCTCAATGTTTCGAACGCTTAAGTACTGCATGCTTCTCTCAAAGGCCAAACCCCTTGTCACGGACCAGAGCCTCGGACGTCGGACTTCATGGGGGGTGAAGCGAAAGCCCAAAACAGAAAGTCACAAGAAAACGGCTCAAAGAACAAAGAGGAAAAAGAGCAAACATTCACAGAACTTATATAACACTCGAAGGACAGGCCTAAGGCGAGAGTTCGTTACACCCAGATACCCCCAGTGGGTGGGTGGACCTGCTACCTAACAGAAATTTTTGCTAAGATAAAAACAGGCAGCCTCAGGCATCCCCCTCGGTGGCCTCCGGGTTTGCCGAGGTGCCGGTGTCTCCCTCCTCGGCACCCACGTCGCGGTAGATGTCCATCTCCTCGGAGCTGCCCTTCGGGTTGTCCAGAAGTAGGCCGTAGTCATCGGCAGGCACGACTCCACCATCCTCCGCCCGCTTCGGCCGGAACTCGTCGTGGAAGGCGAACCCGGCGATGAAGCTGGCCCGAGCAGCGATCCGTCCGGCCTCCGCTTGCAGTTGGCTCTCCGAGCCGGCTTGCTGGCCCATCAACGCGTCCAGCGACAGGTCCAGATGCCAAGACATCGCAAACCTGAGCGGCATCTCGGCGCCGACACCAGCGACGGAAACGCGCCGGTCGTGGAGAGGATCTAGACCCGCCTCCAACCACCGCGCCAGCCGCGTGAAGCTACTCAGCGCGACGGAACCCGGCCAGAGGGCCGCCGTCATCGCCGCGCCGGCCTGAGAAAGCCGCCCCATCTGGTCGCCCAAGACGCGCAAACGAGCCTCGGCGGCCGTCATGATCTCCGGGAAGGTCCAAGCCACCCGCAGGTCGGTCCCAGAGCCAACGACTCCCTGCGGGTCCCGCTGAAAGCGGACGGCTTCATCCGCCAGCTCGCGTGTCTCTGGGAAGGCCCCTGTCAAGAAAAAGAAGGAGTCAAAATAGTCACCAAGGGAAAGAAGCCGGGACCCCAACCCGGCGCAACCCAAAGGAAAGCACTTACTGGAGAAGGACTCTTCCAGGTGTTGTGCTTCGAGCAATGTACCGCGCCGCTCCAGGACAAGGGTGCGCTCGCGCTCCTACAGCGACTTCTCCAGCTTGGCGACCTTGGCAAGGGACGCCTTCAGCTCGGCGTCTTTGGCCTCGGTCGTCTTCTCGGCCTCCTCGCGGCGACGGGTTTCCCCCTGACGGGTCTTCTCCGCCGCGGCCACCAGCGCTTTCAAGTTCTCCACCTCGGCCTGGAGTTGGCCCTTGTCATTGGCCAGCTTGCCGCGTTGCTGGTCGACCTCGGCAAGGGCCTACTGCACCTCCACAACCTTGGCGGCTTCCGCCGTGAGGCGTTCCACCTCGGCCTCGAGGCGGCTCTTGTCGCCTGCAAGCTGCTCCCGCAGCCGGCTGGCCTCGTCGAGCGCCTGCTGGGCTCCTGTCGCCTCCTCCTTCGCCTTCACCACCTCGGCCCCAAGCCGGCCGGCGTCGGCGACTAGACGGTCGTAATGGAAGCTGGCTCGAAACAGCTGGGTCTTCTGAGCCAGCACCTCGGTTCCAAAAGGAAGACTTAGAAACAAAAAACCAATTTAAGATTCGACCCAACTGCTGCGTAGTTGTCCCGAATATCGGGGGCTACACCCAGTGGGTGCGCTAGCGCGCCCCCACAAAAAAAGAGCACACAAGAAAAGTACCGCGGCGATGCGGAGCTCCTCCTCCTTCGTGGTGAGCTGTGATGTCTACTACACAACCTTCTTCTTGTAGACGTTGTTGGGCCTGCAAGTGCACAGGTTTGTAGGACAGTAGCAAATTTCCCTCAAGTGGAAGACCTCAGGTTTATCAATCCGTGGGAGGCGTAGGATAAAGATGGTCTCTCTCAAGCAACCCTGCAACCAAATAACAAAGAGTCTCTTGTGTCCCCAACACACCCAATACAATGGTAAATTGTATAGGTGCACTAGTTCGGCGAAGAGATGGTGATCCAAGTGCAATATGGATGGTAGATAAAGGTATTTATAATCTGAAATAATAAAAACAGCAAGGTAACAAGTGATAAACGTGAGCGTAAATGGTATTGCAATGATAGGAAACAAGGCCTAGGGTTCATACTTTCGCTAGTGCAAGTTCTCTCAACAATAATAACATAGATAGATCATATAACAATGCCTCTACATGCAACAAAGAGTCACTCCAAAGCCACTAATAGCGGAGAACAGACATAGATATTATGGTAGGGTACGAAACCACCTCAAAGTTATTCTTTCCAATCAATCCGTTGGGCTATTCCTATAAGTGTCACAAACAGCCCTAGAGTTCGTACTAGAATAACACCTTAAGACACAAATCAACCAAAACCCTAATGTCACCTAGATACTCCATTGTCACCTCAAGTATCCGTGGGCATGATTATACGATATGCATCACACAATCTCAGATTTATCCAACCAACATAAAAGACTTCAAAGAGTGCCCCAAAGTTTCTATCGGAGAATCAAGAACGTGTGCCAACCCCTAAGCATAGGTTCATGGGCGGAACCCGCAAGTTGGTCACCAAAACATACATCAAGTGGCACATGATATCCCATTGACACCACAGATAATCACGGCAAGACATACATCAAGTGTTCTCATAAAAGACTCAATCCGATAAGATAACTTCAAAAGGGGAAACTCAATTCATGACAAGAGAGTAGAGGGGGAGAAGAAACATAAGATCCAACTATAACAACAAAGCTCGGGATACATCAAGATCGTGCCATAGAGGGAACACAAGAGAGAACACGAGACAGAGAGAGAGAGAGAGAGATCAAACACATAGCTACTGGTACATACCCTCAGCCCCGAGGGTCAACTACTCCCTCCTCATCATGGATAGCGCCGGGATGATGAAGATGGCCCACGGTGAGGTTCCCCCTCGGCAGGTGCGGAACAGGTCCCGATTGGTTTTTGGTGGCTCTGGAGGCTTGCGGCGGCGGAACTCCCGATCTAATCACTGTTCTGGAAATTTTAGGGTAAGATGGTATATATGGGTGAAAGGAGTACGTCGGTGGAGCTACGGGGCCCCCACGAGGCAGGGGGCGCGCCTCGGGGGTTGGCGCCCCCACCCTCGTGAGCACCTCCGCATCTTCGGCGTGGGGCCAAGTCCATCAGGTGGGTTTCCTTCCAAAAATAACTTCTCCAGTTGATTTCGTTCCGTTTGACTCCGTCGACATACCTTTTCCTCGAAACCTTTGAAATAGGCATAAAACAGCAAATCTGGGTTGGGCCTCCGGTTAATAGGTTAGTCCCAAAAATAATATAAAAGTGGATAATAAAGCCCAATATTGCCTAAAATAGTAGATAAAGTAGCATGGAGCAATCGAAAATTATAGATACATTGGAGGCGTATCGAGGCATCCCCAAGCTTAATTCACCTTTCGTCCTCGAGTAGGTAAATGATAACAAGAGAATTTTTGATGCGGAGTGATACTTTGGCATAATTTCAATATAAATCTTCTTACTTGTGATATGAATATTCAGATCCAAAAGATTTAAGGCAAAAGTTCATATTGACACAGAAATAATAATAATAATTCAAGCATACTAATCAAAGCAATCATGTCTTCTCAAAATAAAATGGCAAAAGAAAGTTCATCCCTACAAAATCATATAGTTAGGCTATGCTTCATTTTCGTCACACAAAGATGTTCCCAACTTCTATACCCCGATGACAAGCCAAGCAATTGTTTCATACTTAAATAATCTCAAACTTTTTCAACCTTCACGCTAATACATGAGCGCGAGCCATGGATATAGCACTATGGGTGGAATAGAATATGATGATGGGGATTGTGTGGAGAAGACAAAAAGGAGAAAGTCTCACATTTACTGAGGCTAGTCAGCGGGCTATGGAGATGCCCATCAATTGGCGTCAACATGAGGAGTAGGTATTGCCATGCAGCGGATGCACTAGAGCTATAAGTATATGAAAGCTCAAAAAAAGAAAACTAGTGGGTGTGCATCCAACTTGCTTGCTCATGAAGACCTATGGCATTTTGAGGAAGCCCATCGTAGGAATATACAAGCCAAGTTCTATAATGAAAAATTCCCACTAGTATATGAAAATGACAAAATGAGAGACTCTCTATCATGAAGATCTTAGTGCTACTTTGAAGCACAATATATGAGACTCACTACATGAAGAACAAGGTGCTACTTTGAAGCACAAGTGTGGTAAAAGGATAGTAGCATTGTCCCTTCTCTCTTTTTCTCTCATTTTTTCTGGGCCTTCCTTTTTTTTGGCCTTGCTCTTTTTTATTTCTTCGAGTCTCATCCCGACTTATGGGGAATCATAGTCTCCATCATCCTTTCCTCACTTGGGACAATGCTCTAATAATGATGATCATCACACTTTTATTTCTCTTACAACTCAACAATTACAACTCGAACTTAGAACAAAATATGACTCTATATGAATGCCTCCGGCAGTGTACCGGGATGGTGCAATGAATCAAGTGTGACATGTATGGAAAATAATGCATGGTGGCTTTGCCACGAATACGATGTCAACTACATGATCATGCAATGGCAATATGACAAAAGTAATGTATGTCATAATAATGATGGTGGAAGTTGCATGGCAATATATCTCGGAATGGCTATGGAAATGCCATTATAGGTAGGTATGGTGGCTGTTTTGAGGAAGATATAAGGAGGTTTATGTGTGAAAGAGCGTATCGTATCACGGGGTTTGGATGCACCGGCGAAGTTTGCACCAACTCTCAAGGTGAGAAAGGGCAATGCACGGTACCGAAGAGGCCGGAAAGGTAAAAGTGCGTATAACCCATGGACTCAACATTAGTCAAAAGAACTCATATACTTATTGCAAAAATTTAGAAGCCATCAAAAATCAAGTACTACGCACAATGCTCCTAGGGGATAGATTGGTAGGAAAAGACCATCGCTCGTCCCGACCGCCACTCATAAGGATGCACAAGCCAGGTACACTTCATGTTTCAAATTTGTTACACAACTTTAACCATACGTGCATGCTACGGGACTTGCATACTTCAACACAAGTATTTCTCAAATTCACAATTATCAACTAGCACGACTTTGATATTATCACCTCCATATCTCAAAACAATTATCAAGCATCAAACTTTTATTAGTATTCAATACACTGAAAAGAAAGTTTCACATATCTTGAATACCAAGTACATTAACATTAAGAAAATTACCATGCTATTAATGACTCTCAAAATAATCTATGTGAAGCATAAGAGTTCAACTATTTCTCCAAAATAAAACTACCACCATGCTCTAAAAGATATAAGTGAAGCACTAGAGCAACAATAAACTACTCCGAAGGATATAAGTGAAGATCAATGAGTAGCTAAATAATTATGTGAAGACTCTCCCATTTAATAATTTCAGATCTTGGTATTGTATTCAAACAGCAAGCAAAGCTAAAGAAAATAAAATGACGCTCCAAGCAAAACACATATCATGTGGCGAATAAAAATATAGCTCCAAGTAAAGTTACCGATGAACGAAGACGAAAGAGGGGATGCCTTCCGGGCATCCCCAAGATTAAACTCTTGGTTGTCCTTGAATATTACCTTGGGGTGCCTTGGGCATCCCCAAGCTTAGGCTCTTGCCACTCCTTATTCCATAGTCCATCGAATCTTTACCCAAAACTTGAAAACTTCACAACACAAAACTTAACAGAAAACTTGTAAGCTCCGTTAGCGAAAGAAAACAAAACACCACTTCATGGTAATGTAATGAAATCATTCTTTATTTATATTGGTGTTAAACCTACTGTATTCCAACTTCTATATGGTTTATAAACTATTTTACTAGCCATAGATTCATCAAAATAGGCAAACAACACAATGGAAACAGAATCTGTCAAAAACAGAACAGTCTGTAGTAATCTGAAACTAACGCAAACTTATGGAACTCCAAAAATTCTAAACTAAATTGTTGGACCTGAGGAATTTTTCTAATAATCAGCTGCAAAAAGAATCAACTAAATATCACTCTCCAGTAAAAAGTTATATCTAATCTCGTGAGCGCTAAAGTTTCTGTTTTTTTACAGCATGATCATAAAGACTTCACCCAAGTCTTCCCAAAGGTTCTACTTGGCACAAACATTAACTAAAACAGAAAACCACATCTAAACAGAAGCTAGATGGATTATTTATTCCTAAACAGAACCAAAAAAGCAAGAAACTAAAATAAAATTGGGTTGCCTCCCAACAAGCGCTATCGTTTAACGCCCCTAGCTAGGCATTATGATTTCAATGATGCTCACATAAGAGATAAGAATTGAAACATAAAGAGAGCATCATGAAGAATATGTTTAGCACATTTAAGTCTAACCCACTTCCTATGCATAGGGATTTTGTGATCAAACAACTTATGGGAACAACAATCAACTTGCATAGGAAGGTAAAACAAGCATAACTTCAAAACTTTAAGCACATAGAGAGGAAACTTGATATTATTGCAATTCCTACAAGCATATATTACTCCCTCATAATAATTTTCAGTAGCATCATGAATGAATTCAACAATATAACCAGCACCTAAAGCATTCTTTTCATGATCTACAAGCATAGAAAATTTACTACTCTCCACATAAGCAAAATTCTTCTCATGAATAATAGTGGGAGCAAACTCAACAAAATAACTATCATGTGATTGAAAATTAATATCAAGATGACAAATTTCATGGTTATCATTCTTCTTTAAAGCATACGTGTCATCACAATAATCATCATAGATAGGAGGCATGCTTTCATCATAGTAAATTTGCTCATCAAAGCTTGGGGGACTAAACATATCATCTTCATCAAACATAGCTTCCCCAAGCTTGTGGCTTTGCATATCATTAGCATCATGGATATTCAAGGAATTCATACTAACAACATTGCAATCATGCTCATCATACAAAGATTTAGTGCCAAACATTTTAATGCATTCTTCTTCTAACACTTTGGCACAATTTTCCTTCCCATCATACTCACGAAAGATATTAAAAAGGTGAAGCGTATGAGAGAAACTCAATTCCATTTTTTTGTAATTTTGTTTTATAGACTAACTGGTGCTAAAACAAGAAACAAAAAGATTCAATTGCAAGATCTAAAGATATACCTTCACTTACCTAGCCTCCCCGGCAACGGCGCTAGAAAAGAGCTTGATGTCTACTACACAACCTTCTTCTTGTAGACGTTGTTGGGCTTGCAAGTGCACAGGTTTGTAGGACAGTAGCAAATTTCCCTCAAGTGGATGACCTAAGGTTTATCAATCCGTGGGAGGCGTAGGATTAAGATGGTCTCTCTCAAGCAACCCTGCAACCAAATAACAAAGAGTCTCTTGTGTCCCTACACACCCAATACAATGGTAAATTGTATAGGTGCACTAGTTAATGAAGAGATGGTGATACAAGTGCAAAATGGATGGTAGATAAAGGTATTTGTAATATGAAATTATAAAAACAGCAAGGTAACAAGTGATAAACGTGAGCATAAACGGTATTGCAATGATAGGAAACAAGGCCTAGGGTTCATACTTTCGCTAGTGCAAGTTCTCTCAACAATAATAACATAGATAGATCATATAACAATCCCTCAACATGCAACAAAGATTCACTCCAAAGCCACTAATAGCGGAGAACAAACGTAGAGATTATGGTAGGGTACGAAACCACCTCAAAGTTATTCTTTCCAATCAATCCGTTGGGCTACTCCTATAAGTGTCACAAACAGCCCTAGAGTCCGTACTAGAATAACACCTTAACACACAAATCAACCAAAACCCCTAATGTCACCTATTTACTCCATTGTCACCTCAAGTATCCGTGGGCATGATTATATGATATGCATCACACAATCTCAGATTTATCCAACCAACATAAAAGTACTTCAAAGAGTGCCCCAAAGTTTCTATCGGAGAATCAAGAATGTGTGCCAACCCCTACGCATAGGTTCATGGGCGGAACCCGCAAGTTGGTCGCCAAAACATACATCAAGTGGCACATGATATCCCATTGTCACCACAGATAATCACGGCAAGACATACATCAAGTGTTCTCATAAAAGACTCAAGCCGATAAGATAAGTTCAAAAGGGGAAACTCAATTCATCACAAGAGAGTAGAGGGGGAGAAGAAACATAACATCCAACTATAATAGCAAAGCTCGGTATACATCAAGATCGTGCCATAGAGGGAACACGAGAGAGAGAGAGAGAGATCAAACACATAGCTACTGGTACATACCCTCAGCCCCGAGGGTGAACTACTCCCTCCTCGTCATGGATAGCGTCGGGATGATGAAGATGGCCACGGTGAGGTTCCCCCCTCGTGAGTCTTGGGAAGAGGGTCCCGATTGGTTTTGGTGGCTCTGGAGGCTTGCGGCGGCGGAACTCCCGATCTAATCTCTGTTACGGAAGTTTTAAGTGCGAGGGTATATATAGGTGAAGAATGCCCGGTGGAGCTACACGAGGCGCGGAAGCGCCCCCACCCTCGTGAGCACCTCCGTATCTTCGGCGTGGGGTCCAAGTCCATCAGGTGGGTTTCCTTCCAAAAATTACTTCTCTAGTTGATTTCGTTCCGTTTTGACTCCATCGATATTCCTTTTCCTCGAAACACGAAATAGGCATAAAACAACAAATGCAGGCTGGGCCTCCGGTTAATAGGTTAGTCCCAAAAATAATATAAAAGTGTATAATAAAGCCCAATATTGCCTAAAACAGTAGATAAAGTAGCATGGAGCAATCAAAAATTATAGATACGTTGGAGACGTATCAAGCTGCTCCTTGAGCCACCGGTGCGTCTCCAGGAGCCGGTTGAAGACGCTGACCCGGTAGGAGTCCAGTTGCTGCAAGAAGCAATGATCAACACAAGACAGCATTTTAAGATTCGACCAACCTGCTACGCAGTTGGCCCGAATCTCGGGGCCTACACCCAGTGGGTGCGCTAGCGCGCCCCCACACGGAAGAAGCAACCAAAAGGAAAAAACAGAAGGCAAGGGATAACTTACAAACACGGCGCGCTCAAGTTCCCGTGTGTGCTCCACCTCGCCCTGGGCGAAGGCCTGGATCCGGTCCGTCCGCCCTCGCAGGTGCTGGGTCACGGCGACAATCGCTGTCTCCTCCTGGGTCAGAGGCCGGAAGAGGACCTCGCTGGTCCCGCTCCACGCCGGGTGCGACCCGACGGCCCGGCGACCCCCTGGCCTGAGCAACAGGGCGGGCTCTCCGCTGGCCGCCTCCCCAGCGGCCGGCACCTTCTCCGGCACCCTTTCAGGCACCGTCGCCGGTTCGGTGGCCCGAGTTGCCTGCGGCTCCACCACCAGCGGCGCCTCGCTCATCGGCACCTGAGGCGCCCCATCCGGCACCATCCGCGGCGTCTCCTCCAAGACGGTGTCACCGCCGCCTCCGCTGGCACCCGTCCGCTCGACCACGTCGGTCCGCGGCGGGGTGTCGTCCCCGACAATAACGACCTCCTGGTCGAGGTCCATCACATCCGCACGGCCGCGCTCCCCCTCCAGCGATGGCACGAAGACCTCGCCGCCGCCACCGTCCCCGCCGGCATCTCCGTCCACGCCGGCTCTTCGTCGGCTCGCGCCCATGTTGCCGGGGCGCTAACCCAGGCCTGGGTCAACGCTGCCTCTAGCTCCGCCTTGGCCTGGTTCCGGTCCCGCCAGGCCAGGCCTTCGGTGTCGGCCGAGTCCAGACCGAGGTCAGGATCCGCCCGCTCCTCCTTCTCGTCCCGATCGACCGTGTCGGACCGGCTCCTCCGGAACGCGGCGCCCTCATTGGACGCGCCGTCCGCCGCCGCCAGCGCCAGCGAGATAGGCGACCTGAAACCCAAGACAAAGTAAATAACACAAGAGCCAAGCAGAGCCGCTCGGCCGCTCGGATGCAAGCAAGAGAGGAACTCACCCCGGCACCACCGGAACGGCGGGCCTCGCCGCCCTCTCCTGCGGAGCACCGCGCCTCCTCTTGGCGGGTGATTTCGCGCTTCCGGCTGGGTTCGCCGCGCGCTTCACTGCCGGGGCCCGTGGCGCAATGTTGTCCTTCCCGTGCGGACGGCTCGCCGCCGGCGTCCCCCGGGACAACCCGGCTCCGGCCGCCTCCTCCACGAACACCAACCGCACCACTACATCAACGACCCACGTCAGCACCCCCAACACCGCCCCGCGCCTGGCAATTTAAGAAATACAGAAGACAAAACTTACGCGCACGGCGCCCTGCGCCGACGACGGCCACCTCCTGCCTTCCGCCGTGGGCCGCAGACTCCTCCGAGTCGGCCCACACCACCTGCGTTGGCACTCGGTCATAAGGATGCCGGATGGCATTCAGAAGCACCTCCCACGTGGCGTCGGGACGAACGATAAGATGGGCGACATCAAAGTACGAAGACCAAGGACTCACCATCGGTGCCGGGTTCGCGTGACTGTACGGGGGCTTCCCGAACTCCCAGTCGTCCCGCAGGTTGGCCTTGGAGATGCCGTTGACCTGGCACGCGACCTGGTCCGCCCTCAGCCGCAAGTTCGCCATGCGGTTGGGGTCCTGAAGGCCGGTCATCTGATTGATGAGATGGGTGCGCCGTTGCAGCGGCCGCACTCGGCGGACGATGAAGGCGGCGATGAGGTCGGTGCCGGTGAGCCCTTCCCGCTCCTTCATCTCTGACATCCACTGGCAGAGGTTGAGCACCTCCTGTGACGGGTGCCTGGGGTAGTAACCCCAGTTCTGCTTCGCCCACGAGGGCGAGTTCACGAACGGCAGCAAATTGATACGATTCGCGCCGAGATTGCGGATGTAGAAGAAGGAATTCTGCCATTTCTTGGCAGAATCCTCCAGTGGTATCTTGGGGCAGTCAGCGCCCGACCGCTTGGAGATGACTGCGGCCCCGTAGTCGGACATCTCTCTGGCCCTTGGCCCCTGCTGCTTCAAAGAAAAAAGCACACCCAGAGGTCGATCGATGGCTCGACCCCCAGGTACCCCTCGTAGAGGGTGACGAAGCCCGAAAGCTGCACGATGGCGCCCGCGCCAAGATGATGGGGCTGGAGCCCGAAGAACTCACGGAACTCGCGGAAGAAGGTGCTTCCGGGGAGTCCGAACCCGCGCTTGAAGTGCGGGAAGAAGATCACGTACTCCGTCCCCTCGGGCCGCGGCTCCCGCTCGCCCTACGGCAGGCGCGCGGCAACCTCCGTCTCCCCCGGTAGGCACCTGGTGGTGCGAACATAGGCGATGTAGTCAAGAGTGATGGTCGAGCCCATCCACGAGTCTGACGGCAGCGCCATCGACGAAGGTGCGGAGGAAAGAAGGGAGAAAGATGGTGACGAAGCTCTGCTCGAAGCAACGGGCGTCGCAGTGCGTGACGGTCGCAAGAAGCAGAGGAAGGAAGAAGAAGGCAGAGGAGCGCGAGCGAGAATGATTTCCGCCGCACCCTCCTTGCCCAAATTTATAAGCCATGGTTTGAAACTTGGGAGAGTGGGATCGTTTGCGCTAGCCTTTCCCACTTCCCCGCAATAACTACGCACGTACGTGCGCAATAACTGCCTCGAGAATGGCAACCGACTTGCGGACGCCGCAATAAATCCACACGCGTGGGCCGAGGACGCACGGCTACGGGCCCCAGCGTGTCGACCTGTCCTGTCGCACGCGTGGCCTGTCAGGCCCCTCCGGCTTCCAGGCGCCATGTGGCGTCCGCGCGAAGCCCAAAATATTGCCCCAAGAATCGGCAGACTCCTTGGTTTCCCGCCAATGCGAGGATGCCGCGATCCGGCTTCCGAAAGCCGGCACGCAGTGGGTGTTGCCAGACCCGGCGGCCACAAAAATTTGCCTCAGCAAGAGGGGGAAACTGCGAAGGCCCTCCCATCTAAAGACGGTGGACCTTCACAGCTTCGGAGACTACTATCGGGGGATGAACTCCGGGCACGCAACGGAACTCGGATCCTTTTCAAAAACAACGGGGCCAACATCGATCCTCAAGCGGACTCGTGCTTGGCCGGGTCGCTCAACCCGGCCAAGCCCCTCGACCTGGCCCAACTCTCCAAACCCGGCCGAACCCCTCAACTCAGTCCCAACAACCAGCTCAAGACAGCCGAACCCGGCACGTCAAGACATCTCCAACAAGCCACCTCCACCCTTGGCGCGTTCCTCAACCCGGCCACGGGTCAACTCCCATCCCATCCCAGCCGTACGACGGGACAAGTCTCCATCTACCAATACCGAGGCAACAGTGCCCTGCCCATGCCTCACAGTCGGTGAAGCGTGCAGCGATGCCCACCTACCCGCTGACCAGGGCCGGCGTGGCAATAGTGCAACCATCATCACCAATGAAGCCGGCAAGCGGCGACCTGACGGAGCGCCATTGTAGCCGACTCAACCCGGCCACTCCCTGACGATCGACAAGACGGCCAACAGTGCCCCCGTACCCAGCGGGCCCTGGGCCCGAAGAACCCGACGAGCCCTGGCCCCCGGCGGGTCCCAGCGCCGGCTTCCCGGATAATGACAATCCGGCCCCATGGCCTTGTAACATTACCCTTGTACCCCTGGGGGGTTGACCTATAAAACCCCACAAGAGCCCTCATGCACGGGGCGATCAGATCATCAGTAGCACACACACACCACAATGAGAAGCAGCCTGAGCCTTGGTCTGTCTTCCTCCTTCCTCCATACAGCTCAAGGAGCGACCCTGTATTGACATATATCAACTACACTCGGCAGGAGTAGGGGTGTTATCTCTCCGGAGAGCTCCGAACCTGGGTATGTCTTGCGTCCCGCGCTCGCTCATGCCGACCTCACCTCTGGAGCCCACCAGTGCCCTCGAGCCTCCTCCTATATTTATCCATCCCTTGGCATCTTCCGTGCGCCCACCACGACAGGAAGTTAGCATATATCTCATGACCACCCTCTTTTATGTGCGGTGCAATTTTAGTGCCAGCTTTCAGTACATAAAACTTAGAAATTTCTATCCAAAGGCCTGTGGCAAAATAGGACTGACCACCTTCATCAAGTCTTACAGAAGCAACGATTGTAAATCCATGGTTTGTGTTCAGGATGACATCCTTGCAGTCTTGATTTATGCAAAGGGCAAGATTGTGTACTACAAATATTGTTGCATAGCAAGGGACATGCTGCAAAAAATGGTAGGATTGTTAAAGAATATGGTAACATGCAAATACGGGTGAAATTGAAAGAACTATACAACAGTTGAAATCAAAGGACAAAAATCTATAATTAAATAGATAGGGTAACCATGATGTCATGGAAGTATGAGAGTAGTCGAAAAAACAATACATCATTAATTTGCCTAATATATAAAGAAGAGGGAAAAAATCCCCTTTGACATATATGTTGCATGTGGCACCTTTTATCCAAATGTAGCAATATATAGTATATGTTCAGGAAAGTAGGCCATGCCAACCGATTTAGGGTGAGATTGAACATACCGCATGTATCCTCAAGTCCGGTACGATGAGATGGAACTCCATGGATGTCTGGCTGAGAGCGCAAAGTCCTGATGTGTCCGTGCACTGTACACTCTATGAATGAAAGAAAATCCTCAAATTAGCTCGAATAAAAATGAATTCACGGCGATTTCGGCCTGGTGAGTAAAGGATGCAGATGAACTAGGATAAGAGATGAGACAATATCTCATTAAATTAGTTACCTTGTTGTCGATGAGAAAAAACCCTCAATACGGAGGATTCCCCAATCGAGAGGAGCTGGGTTGACCGCGAGCAGTGTTGAGAAAGTCGATGGCAATAGGAGACGGCAAGCGAAAGTGGCGAAATGCGGTGGGGTTTGCCGGCAACCTGGCGGCGGCGACAGGCGTCGAGCTAAGTGGTTGTCGCGGCGATAGGCGGTGCCATGCAGAGTCGTGGAGGAGCTTGTGCAGGTGTGAATGCGGACCGGAGGGGGTGGCGAGCGGGGTGAGGGTTTTTGTGACATGGGGATAAACATCGAAGATTGATACTATAATAGCATGTGACAATGAAAAATTATAGATACGTTGGAGACATATTAATCCCCAAGCTTAGTTGATGCTTGTCCTTGAGTAGGTAAATGATAAAAACAAAATTTTTGATGTTGAATTCTACCTAGTATGTGTGTCATGTAATGTCTTTTAGATGATGATAAACGATGAAGTAATGGAAGTGCTAGTTATTGACTAGAGGGGGGTGAATAGGAGATTTTTATGAAAGTCTCCAAAACACGGGGGCTTTGAAGACAAATAGTAGATATGAGCCTATTGATATGCAGCGGAAGGTAGACTACACTAGACAAGCCATAGTCAAGTAAGCAATGAAGTGAAAGCACGAAGAATATTAGCAGCTAGGTAGTATAGATCAGGATGGAAGATAGTATGAATCCAAACAATAGTCGTCACACAGTGAAGTCAATCAGATTAAGCAAGCATGCAAAGACTTCACGAAGACAAACAGTAAGTAAAGAGAGGTAAGAGATAGAACCAATTGCTTGGTGAGGACAGGGATTTGTTGGACCAGTTCGATTCTTTGTGACAAGCTATGCGTGCAGTTAGGGAGGCTGAAATTTAACTCAGAAGACCGTGTCTTCACCTTATTCCCCTTGATCTAAGGACACTTAGTCCTCGCCCAATCACTCTAGTAAGTCTTCAAGGTAGACTTCCAAACCTTCACGGACTTCGTTCATCGGCGATCCACAATGACTCTTGGATGCTCAGAACGCGACGCCTAACTGACCGGAGGATTCACAGTCCTCAAGTGTAACAAGTCTTCAGATCACGTGGACAGAAAGACTTCAGTGATGCCTAACACTCTTTGGCTCTAGGTGTTTTGGGCTTTGTCCTCGCAAGGATCTCTCTCTCAAATCCTTCGGAGGTGGGTTGCTCCCAAACGACAAAAGCCGTGCACTAACTCTGAGCAGCCACCAATTTATGGTGGGGTGGGCTATTTATAGCCATGAGGCAACCCGACCTGATTTGTCCAAAATGACCCTGGGTCACTAAGGAACTGACACGTGTCCAATGGTCAGATTTCAAAGACACGCGGTAGCTTGACTTGGGCTACAAGTAAAGCTGACTCATCCTACTCTGGATAAGATTTGCTCTCATTGTCCTCGCTCGAAGACATAGGATTTGGTTGAGCATCACTTTATTCACTCTGACTTTGTTCACTTGGACCCCACTTAACAGTGCGGTGGTTCATATGACTCAACAAAGAAGAAAAGGAAACTGCGAAACAACTATGTCTTCGCACTCCATAGTCTTCACGTGAATGTCTTATCGAGTCATAATCTTTGTTGTGAATATCTTCACAGACCACCATTGTCTTCAATGTCTTCACACATTTTTAGGGGCCATCTCTGGTAGGTAAACCGAATCAATGTGGGACTACTACCTGTGTTATCCTGCAATTGTCACAAACACATTAGTCCCTCAACCAAGTTTGTCATCAATACTCCAAAACCAGCTAGGGGTGGCACTAGATGCACTTACAATCTCCCCCTTTTTGGTGATTGATGACAAACTAGTTGAAGTTTTCAACGGGGATAAAATTATGTGAAAGTTTAAGGATTAAAGCATTGTCTTCATAAGTGGCAAAAGGCTCCCCCTGAAGATGTGCATATAAGTAGTTTGTTTTTGAATGCAAATGCACATGACAGGTTTTACTTTGTGGAGATCCTCTTCAACTTATGAAGACAATTCGTCATGCATATAAAGATATAATGAAGATAATGACATGCATAATGAAAAATGGATGTCTGCAGAATGACTTCATGCAGAATTTATCATCACATCACAGAGTAGCAGAAAAAGTAGCAGACAACCATCAAGTTTAAGTGTTACAATCCAAAGAACCAAATGTATCAAAAGACGAGAGTTGTAAACACTTGGCAAAATATAGCAACCACCCATAAGGACCCGCTTGAAGACTATCAACTCATATGCTTCTCCCCCTGCTGTGAGTAATGACCAAAAAGGTTTGAAGACATAGAGTATCTACTCATTCCCATCAGGAGTAGATGCAGGAGCAGGGTCAAGGTTGTAGTTCGGTGGTGCAGAGGGGCCTGGTGCAGTGTCGAGATGCGGTGAAGCCATGGTTGGTGAAGTGGCATCATCTTCTTCATCGACGACTCTCATAACAACAGTTGCAACCGAAGATGAATACTCAGAGTCTTCAATGGAAGGAGTCCGACGCCAGCTTGCATTCTGGGGAGGCCTGGAATAATATTTGAAGCCCTCTGCGAAGCCGTCTTCGTGAAGATCGTCTTCAGAGCATAGCAGTGTGAGACTCTTCCAAGACCGCTGACAGGTTTCATGAGCTAGGAATGAGTTCTTGGTGGCAAGATTGCGAATGCGATTGACATCCACCAAGATGCTCTGCATCTGACGCTTTAGCCAGTCATGGTGCATATCCTGTTTCTGATGTAAGGCCACAAGAAGCTCTCAGTCATTGAGTACACGAGATCGCTTCCAAGGCCTTTGAGCAATGGTGCTTTCAGTGGCTTCAGTGTTTGAATGATGAGGTGCCCGTATATTTCTAGCCAGGGGATAGACTCGAGTTGTAGCAAGAACACCCTCCATCGGTTGCGAGAAACTTTGGTGATCAGCATTATGAAGATAAAGTGGCTCCTTGGCAGGCTCAGGCTAGATGGCTTCAACGGACATATCAACCTCAGGCAAAAAGACAAGATGGTTGCGCGCTGAGGGCTTATAGTCGACAGAGGAGTGAAGCTTGATTAGGCACATTACCCATGGAACATAAAACTTCAAGCCAAATAGATCAATTCCAGATGCAGCAAGTTGTCTGATGAAGAAATCCTGAGAATAGAATCTGATGCCATTGACAATATAGAATATCAAAGTCTTCATGGCTCCTTCAAGTTTGTCTTCAGCAGAATATCCCTTGATTGGCCATAGAGTACACCTCAGAATATGATAGACTGTGCGGGGCAGGTACTCAAGGTCCTTGACGAAGAATTCCTTGGGATAATCAGCATCTTGAGGCAATGGCTTCATCATGCTGAGCATCTGACTCATATTTGGTTCAGGCCGCTGGAAGATACTCTGTAGTTCATTATGGTGTAGCTGACAATCAGGCTCATAGAGTTCACCTGGAGTGGGCAGGGAAGTAAGCTCAATAATGTCTTGAGCTTTAGCTTCATGGCGCACATCTCCTGACATCCACTCAAGGACCCATGTCTTCGGATCCCTATTGTAGTCACGAATGTGAAGTGTGGCGTAGAACTGCAGTAGGAGCTCTTCATTCCAGTGTTCTTTGTCAGTGACAAACTGTAGAAGACTAACCTCCCTGAAGCAGTCAAGAGCTTCTTCCAGACAGGGCAGCTTGGCAATAGCTTCACAATCAAGACGCATGTGTTGAAAGATTCGCTCTTGATTGTATAGGATGCAAGACTAGTAGCTGCGTTGCTGATAGCTCCAGAAG
Organism: Aegilops bicornis; assembly: GCA_021605145.1. Classification (NCBI taxonomy): domain Eukaryota; kingdom Viridiplantae; phylum Streptophyta; class Magnoliopsida; order Poales; family Poaceae; genus Aegilops; species Aegilops bicornis. Next base: position 273,640,296 of record CM038669.1, read on the forward strand.
CGATCAGAAGAGATCTTTGGCTTCGAGTAAGGATTCTTGGCGCTATAAAAGAAGGTTTTGTGGGCTCTGAAGCTGTTCACACTGAATGATCCCGGGGAGGTTGCAGCACCTGGAAGCCTTGGTAGCCTGGGCTTTGGCTCCTGAACTTGTGGCCTCTGCTCCACATGATAGTCATATTGAGGTCCGGGAGCAGTGGGAGGCACCATGATGGGCCACTGAACTGTGACAAGTTCACCATGATTATAGGTCTGTTCAATTGTGTGAGGCCTTGGATCTGGAACAGTGGTATCAACATCCACATGGGCTTCAGGTTGCACATGAGCTTCAGGCACAACATTGGCTTCAGGCTCCACATTATCTTCAGCCATGAAAACGTCATTGGCTTCAGTATCATTGTTGGTGGCATCCTCAGTGTTCTCAACCTCCGTGTCTCCAATGACAGGAGGGTCGGGCACACACACATTCTCCTCGAGATTGACTTCCGTAGTGGCAGGGGGTGTGGCAACTCTTTCTTCTTCTTGTCTTGGTTCTTGATTCTCATCGGCTGATGCAGCCGGAATGTCTTTAGCAGCTTTTGCTTCGACTCGGAGACATTCGCAGTTGGGGTGGCTTCAGGAAATACTTGACGTGCTACTGAGTTTTGTGGCGCTTCCCTTTCTGGAATGCTTGACATGGCGACCTGTGGCCGAGGGCCTTTGTGAAGCCTGCGGAAAGCTGGCGACGCCTGTGGTGATGGAGTGGTCCGCACCATGTAGTTGTCGTCCTCAAGCACCGGAGTGGTGGCTTGAGGTGGTGGAGTTCTGGGTGTATCATCATCAGTGGGGGTCTCTTGTTGAGGGCGATCTGCTCATGAATCATCCTGCAATTGGTGTCAAGGAACGACCAATGCTGAGGAGTTCGTTGTTCGTAAGAATAGGCGATGATACCAGTTGGTGCTCGATTTGAGGAAGGACTTCATCATCTTCAACATTGTCTTCATGACCAATGTCTTCAGCTATGATGGGGTCAACAGCTGGTACTTCTTCATTTTCAGGAGCCTCTGTGAAAGTAGGCTCGTGGATCACAAGTTGATGCTCCTGATTAGTGGAGGCAGGACGAGCAACAGAAATGGGCTCGACAACAAGAGGCTCAGAGGCCGCAGCATGCTCTTTCTTTGAAGACTTTTTCAGTTTCTTCTTTGATGGTGCATCATCAGAAACATTCTTGTGTTTGCGCTTCTTGGCTTCGGCTTCAGCTGTCCTTGTCTTTTTGAGTTCTGAAGCTGCTGTGGGGACCTTAGGCTTCGAGCCTGTCATGCTGGCAGGGAAGACAATGCGAGGTGCTTCTTGCCATGAAGCTTCAGCTTGGGCCACAGCAGGCTTCTTCTTCTGTTTGGCAGCCATCTTGGGGTCAATGCCAGGACGCCCAAGTGCCTTGCGCTTCTCTGCCTCATTGTGGGCTTGAACACATTTCTCTGCGAAGTATTTCATCCGCTCTCTTGACCCTTTAGCTTCATCATGTTTCTTGTGAAACTCTTCCTTGAGGTCATGCAACATCTGCTTGAAGCTTTGAAAATCAGCCACGCTGAGCTTGGCCATGTTCTTCTTGAAGTGAGCCTTCTCATAATCAATTTTGTTCTTCAGGTTGACAATCTTATGAGCCAAGGCCAACTCATTAGCAATGGCTCCGTGGAAGGTGACGCTGATATCAACTGGCAGCTGAAGATCATCAATGCTGAGGCTGGGATTTTCAAACCACTCATCAATGAAGTTATTCAGAATATCCACGTCAAAGAGGGGCAGGTCATTGAAGATATCCACCTCTTGCTTGGTCTTGATCAGTAGCTCAAGGGCATCATCACCAAGATCTTCATCGCTTGACAGATCGATGGTTTCATCTTCGTTCCTCAGAACGGCAACTTGAGTAAGTTCATGCCCAAAAATCTTCATGGGCTTCCTCTTGGGCTTCTCCGTCTTCTTGGAGACACGAGAGAGAGCTTCTGATTGCACACTGGGTTCAGGAGGTGCAGTTGCCACTGGCTTCACACGTGAAGCACTTGGTGCGGCAGAGGGCTTCGAAGGCTTTGTTTTCTTCTTCTATGGCTTAGGTGGAGCTGGCGCATCTTCAGAGTCTGCGTCATCACCTGATTGCTCCACTGTTCCCCTCTGAGCAGAGATGTAGGAGAGGAGACCATAAAAGTTGTCAAAGGGGCCGATGACATTGGGGTTGGCATCGCGTGTGCCATCAGCCCTTGGAGCAGACAGACCAGGGTTGAAGTTGATGCCAAGAATTTTCTTGTTCTTCACAGCAGAATCTTTGGCCTCCTTCTACACGTCGGGTTGCGAGTATTTGTTATTTGTGTGCAGGTGTTGTTTACATTGTGTTTCTTGTTCTCCTATAGGTTCGATAACCTTGGTTTCATATCTGAGGGAAATACCTACCGCTGTTGTGCTGCATCATTCCTTCCTCTTTGGGGAAATACCGACGTAGCTTCAAGCCGTCATCAAAAGGAAATTCTGGCACCGTTGCCGGGGAGGATCTTCAACATATACCAGGTTCCTAATCACAAATCTCATCTCCTCGCAATTTACATTATTTGCCATTTTCCTCTCGTTTTCATCTCCCCTACATCACAAAAATTTCCGTTTTATTTGCCCTCTTTTTCATTCGCCTTTTTTGGTTTGATCTTTTGTTTGCTTGTGTGACCATGTGTCTTCTATTTGCTTGCATCTCCGCTTGCTAAAAATCTGTTGATATGGATCCTCATCCACTAGCTAATCTTTTTAAGAGGGCTAATTATGTTGAACTAGTTGCTAGTGATTTGAGTGCACTTGATTATCTTTATGGAGTTCTGCTTGAGATTTTTGAATCTGAAAATTGTGACGAAGTGTTAAACGAAGAAATTTATGAAGTGATTCTGCAACATATTTCCTTTGTATTTGTACAGGTTTTATTAAATAGTCTATATCATATCATACAGACAATAGTCTCATCATATCATACACATATAAATAGTCTCATCAAATCATGTCATCATCATAATCATCATCCGACACAAATGATGACTCTCGTCATCATCTCGAAATACCGATACAAGTTATGACATGTCTCAAATTCTTGCAACTACATCATCATCCATCTAAACAATGATATAGAAGAGAAGAGCTATCACAATGAGTGAGGCGGGATTATGCAGTACATGAGGCGCCGATTCTGATTCCTCTCTCTCGCGCTAGCGTGAACCTCAAGTAACTAGCTTTTGCATCTTATCTGCTATCGAACACTTTATGGCTGCTGCCCGAGAACCGCTCCACTTGGGCCTGACACTCGGGCCACTAATCATACACCCCCGTAACCCTCCCTATCTACACAACATAGCACATCTTTGCCATCAAGTATCTATGTACTTGTTAGAGATGCATCTTCATCAAGCGAATCAACAATAATATGCAACATAATATCCTTGAGCAACACGAAAAGAAAGAGTTAGCAAATAGATGCAACATATAGTGAACATAATTAATCAACGTAGGTTCATCGTACCCAAACTAATTAACTAGAGGTATGTAGGTCATCGTACCCAAACTAACAAACTAGTGTTATGCAAGTTCAGCAGGGACCGTTTACATCACAAAGTTTCATCGCTATAGAAAGTACAAGTTCAACCTATACATCATCATCGGCGTCGTTAATCACTGGAAGTTCCATCCATCCAGATCCTGGAGGATGCACCCTAGATTTGTGAACGGCGTCAGGTCCAAACATTGTAGGCCTATGTGAGTTCGGACGTTAGCTCACGATATAGGGCCGTGGTGGAATATCCCCTTCTCTTCAATGACTTCTTTCATGATGATCGTTGCAATGTCTTTCTGTATGCGAAAGAAGTCATCTCTGAGTTTATAATCTTGTTCTTCTCCTAAGGATTCTACCCATTTGTGGATATGATCATCATTTCTGCTTGTCATGCAAAGGTGTTGGTGATCCCTCCTAAGCTCCTTCATGGGATGGAGGAGGTAGAATCCATCATTCTTTCTTGTTGTCAGTTGATGGATGCAGCAGGACTTGGTTTTATGCGAGAAACCCGGCCTACTCTTCCTTTGCTTCCTGGTCTCAATGTGGCCACCCCTCATGCTGAAGCTGTGGAGAGCATCATCCAGAATATCCATTATGTGGGTGTAGTCCTTCTTCTCATAGTTTCTGGATGATTCGAAATACACAGAGTGGGAGACTCGCGGGAAAAGAATGATAAGGACGGCGCGCCCATTGCTGCCAGGAAAAATACCTCAAATTATTCTCCATATGAGCGAAGGACTGATTGAAATGTACGAAAGGACTGTCCGGCAATGACTTACATTGGATGGTAAGGTAGGAGAACCGTTTCCTTGTCCTTATTCGTTATCATGAAGTATTTGATGTACTCCCTAGCAGCTTTACGTTCAAAGTCGCCGAGACTCAAGAAGGAATCATGCATGTAGTATGGATCCGCCACCGATATTTGCGAGATTAGTTCTCTCCTAATGACAAAGTTCATATGTAGTGCAAAAAGGCGAACGATCATAAAATCGACCACCTCATGAGAAACATATCAAAGATGTGATCAAACGTAGGAAGAACACCTCCCGGGCAGTGTGTCGACGTAGCACTTCCCCTTAGGCACACGAACCGCGTAAAGCGGATATCCTGGATCCTCCAAGGCGAGAAGGATTTTCTCAGTCGATAGGACATGGTTGTGCAGTCTCATGAGATCCCCTGATATGCCCTCTAGCAGTTTTGGCAGTAGGATCGGCTCGCTCGCGACATGGAACATTGCCACACCTTTGACCGGTACATGGTCTGCAAAATCGGTCGATGGAGCCGACTGGCTGCTAGAAGCTTTGGCCTGTTTGTAGGCAACAGATCCTCTCTTCGGCGGTCTCTTCCTCTCCTTTTTCCTGGGTTGACCTTCCAGAACCTTCCTTATCCCTGCCACCAGTGTTGTCGGGAAAAGCACTGTATGACCCTCGGCTAGTTGACCCTGCGTTGAGGCGGCATCTGAAGGCGTGTCCTGTGAGAATTGCATGAAGAGAGACTTCTTGCAATCAACCCTAGGACGTTCCTGCCCAGGCACATCATCTATGTCCTCATCCTCATGCTAATAGCCCGACTCATATGGCTGACTCATCATTTCTCCGGCGTCATAGGCGCTGGTATTGAGGAACCGAAGAGGGTCCACCTCCTCCATATCATCATCCATTTCTTGTTCCACAGGGGCGAGTAGATCATCCATTATTGGACCCCCTTCCTTGCGTCGTTTGCCGCTCTCAACCGGCACGAGATCAGGCACTGGTAATTGCATAGGAGGGGTGGTGTTTGTACCTTGCTGATGTGATTTTCTCGTTGGTGTGCTCTCGGTCGCCTCCCACGAAGAAGATTCTCTGGCCACAACGGCATCCAACCCTTGAATTGTCCAAGCCAGATCGGGGGTCTGATCATCCTCTCCCCCGAGCCATACTGGAGTAGCCAAATCCTCGTGGCCCGCTTTGACACTCGCCAAGGAAACCCTGAAGGTGCCAACGGGGATTAGCTGGCCCTGCAACAAGCGTTCCTTGGGCTTCTGTATCGCCGCGGTTCCCACATCCACCTTTGGCCGTTGATCATCTACAGTACGGTGCATGGGGTTTCGCCAGCCTTTGAAGACATGTGTGCAACGTCAGACATCCGAAAAGCAAATGAAGCAGAAAATTATAGATATGTTGGTGCGACGCGTAATTACTGTGAGGGCGTTGAGGGAGTCCTAGATTAGGGGGTCCTCGAGCATCCGGGCAATGTGATATGAGCTGGATTGGTGGGCCGTGAAGATACAAGATCGAGGACCTTCCCCCATGTCCGGATGGGACTCTCCTTGACGTGGAAGGCAAGCTTGGTGTTCCGATATGAAGATTCCTTTCTCTGTAAACCGACTCTGTACAACCCTAGCCCCCTCCGGTGTCTATATAAACCAGAGGGGTTAGTCCGTAGAGGCGATCATAATCATATAGGCTAGACATATAGGGTTTAGCCATTACGATTTCGAGGTAGATCAACTCTTGTAACACCTATACTCATCATAGTCAATCAAGCAGGAAGTAGGGTATTGCCTCCATTAAGGGGGCCCGAACCTGGGTAAACATCGTGTCCCCCGTCTCCTGTTACCTTCGATCCTCAAACACACAGTTCGGGACGCCCTACCCAAGATCCGCCGGTTTTGACACCGACATTGGTGCTTTCATTGAGAGTTCCTCCATGTTGTCGATAGAAGGATTGATGGCTCACCTTGTCCTCAACCACAAAATCACCTATGGAAGGGCCCTCGTTCCTGGGCAGACCCTCCGGATCGTCAATTTCACCATAGGTGCCCGCCCGGCCCTTAAGCCCAAGGCGGTCCCCGGGATTGCCAAAAATCATCTCCGCATCAACCCCGAAAACGTCGATAAGATGGATCCGGCAGATATCTCGTCTTTAAACAAATTGCTAGATCACATCGCCACCCTGGGGGTTGCAACGGATGAAAATCCGATTGGGCTTAAACCCGATCAGAGGGAAATCAAGTCCCACCGGTCACCCACCTGGTGACTGTTGTGGAAGAGCAAGTTGAGGATACTGCTCCTCCTATGCTAAAAACAAGCTATGTTTGGATTTCCGAGACCCACGAGTCGGACACTCATCTTTGAGAAGAGATCATCTATCCTCCGAGCATGGAATCAGGCGTCGAACCTAAGAACCCCCAGGACACTCCGGATCCTGGGCCAACAACCTTAGACAATTTCAAAATCCGGATTCCGCGGCGGGTCAGGGCTCGGATTTAAGCTCACCCGCCCACCACAATCAATACTCTCCAAGAAATTCCGGTCCCTCGGACATATGTGACTTAATGTACATGACAACAACCTCAGGAAATAGTCCACCACTTTTGGGCTAGATTCCTACTTCTTAAAAACAAGATCAAAGATTGCTGCGACAACGATGCGGTGTTAGTCTGTTGCCGCAACTATACGTACGAGGGGATCCTCAATGCCCTTAATCGGCGCCGCATACTGCACTTTGCAGATTTGGCACACATAGTACAGAAGTACTGCACAATGGAAAGCGCGTGGAAAGCCCCGACAGCTCGGTGGGAACCACCGGCCTTTAAGCCACCCACCGACCGGGCAAAAAGGATGCACCCTTACGAGGCACCTGATCATTACTTCACGGAAAGGAAAATTAAGCCCTTACCGGGACATAGAACTGTCCTTGATGAATGGCTCAACAAGCCCTGTCAGATACACGCGATGCCAAATTGTGAACCAACTCATACCTTCCAGGCATGTTGGATACTCCGGCAGGTGGCTAAAAGCAGTGAGGCTATCCTCACCACCACTACCCCGGCAAGGCACTCCCCCGATGATAACGACCTCAATGTTTACTGTCTTCGAGACCTTTTCTTCAAACAATCGACGTAAAAGGGAGCTCCGCGACCTCTCCGAAGTCAATCACGTAGGTGCAATAAATCCTTGGAACGATATGGCGATAACCTTCAACGCCGATGATGAGCCAAGGGCCCGATCAGTCCGAGCGCCAGCTGCTTTGGTTCTAAACCCAATTATAGATGGCTTTCGCCTCACTAAAGTGCTCATGGACGGCGACAGCGGACTCAACCTCATCTATGAGGACACTCTCAATAAAATGCAAATAGACAAGAGCTGCATCGAGCAGAGCAGCACAACCTTTCGAGGTATCATCCCCAGCCGAGAAGCACGATGTGTTCGGAAAAAATAAAACTTGATGTGGTATTCGACACGCCTGAGAACTATAGGTCCGAAGAATTAATCTTCCAGGTGGCACCTTTCAACAGCGGATATCATGCCGCGAGATGCATTCACACACTTTCAAGCCATACCTCATTACGAGTACATGAAGCTCAAAATGCCCGGGCCCAACGGTGTTATCACTAACGCCAGTGATCCGGACATAGCACTCTGCGCCGGAAACAAAACCGCATCCCTGGCCCTCGAGGCACTGTCCGAAGCCCTGGCGGCCGAGGAGCTCACCGCTCTGTGTTCCAAAGTGGATAGAGATGATGTAATTATAGATAAAAGGCCTAAATCCACTTCTTTTAAACCAGCAGACGAGATAGTCAAATTTCAAGTTCACCCAACGGACCCCAAGAAGACAGCTTCCATTGGGGCACAGCTGGATCCGACGGTAGACGCTGCATTGCACGCGTTCTTGCGCGAGAATTGGGACATCTTCGCCTGGCACCCTTCTGATATGCCAGGAGTCCCGCGCGTGCTGGACGAACATAGTCTCAATATACTAAAGGGATACAAACCAGTCAAGCAAACGCTGCGGCGATTTTCCGAACCCAAACGACAAGCTATGGGTGAGGAGCTAGCCAAGCTACTCGAAGCCGGGTTTATCAAAGAGATCAAACATCCGGACTGGTTAGCAAACCTGGTCATGGTGCCGAAGAAGGATAAATCCTGGCACTTGTGTGTCGACTTCAAGGACCTTAATAAAGCATGTCCTAAGGATCCCTTCCCACTACCTCGCATGGTCCAGATTATTGATGCAACCGCAGGACACGACTCACTGTGCTTCCTCGATGCATACTCCGGATACCATCAAATCAAAATGAAGGAACCCGACCAAGCCGCAACGGCGTTCATCACCCCATACGGGCCCTTCTGCTTCAACACCATGCCTTTCAGGCTCAAAAACACCGGCGCCACATACCAATGCATGATTCAAACGTGCCTGGAAAAGCAAATCGGCAAGACAGTTGAGGAATATGTAGATGGTGTAGTCATCAAAACTAAGCATGTCGAGTCATTGGTGGACGACTTACGCCTTACATTCGACAACCTCCGAAGGTATGACATACGGCTCAATCCGGAAAAGTGCATTTTCGGCGTTCCCGCCGGAAAAATGCTTGGGTTCATTGTTTCCAATAGAGGAATCAAAGCAAACCTAGCCAAAATCCGAGCCCTGTCATAGTTGGCTACACCAACCGACCTCAAGCAGGTCCAAAAACTAGTAGGGTGTGTGGCATCTTTGAGCCGCTTTATCTCCAGATTAGGAGAAAAGGCACTGCCATTCTATCGCCTGCTCCGACGCACCGACCACTTTGCATGGATGGATGCAGTAACAGCCGGACTGGAAGAAATAAAAGCTTTGTTAGCAAGCAACCCAATTCCGTCCGCACCAAACGTCGGCAAACCCATGTTACTATACATATCTGCAATGCACCAGGTGGTGAGTGCGGTGCTCGTCGTCGAACGAGAGGAAGAGGGACATAAATTCCCACTTTAGAAACCAATATACTATGTATCGACGGACCTCACACCATGCAAATCCTGATACCCACATCATCGAAAGGTAGCGTATGCGGTCTTCATGGCATCCCGGAAGCTGCGGCACTACTTTCAAGAGTGTTCGATCATGCTGGCTTCCGAAGTACCACTTAATGATATCATAAACAACCGGGATGCCACTGGCCGGATTGCCAAATGGGCTATTGAGCTCTTACCGTTTGAAATAACATATAAGCCATGCCGAGCCATTAAATCTCAGGTGTTGGCTGACTTCGTCGCCGAATGGACAGAGGCCAAACTCCCTAAAGAGTACGACACATATTACAACTGGGTGATGCACTTCAACGGCTCTGAAATCCTAGCCGGACTTGGGGCTGGTGTCGTCCTGACATCCCCCACAGGAGAAATAGTCCGTTATGTGCTCCAAATACTGTATACAGACTCCAATAACGCAGTTGAATATGAGGCCCTACAGCAGGGTCTCCGGATGGCTGTTTCTATGGGCATACAATGCCTTGAGGTGCGAGGGGATTCAAACCTAGAAATATCCCAAATAAACAGAGAGTTCGATGCAAAAGATCCAATGATGGCAGCTTACCGCAATGCCGTGCTCAAAATATCAGCTTGGATTCGAGGGGCTTGAGTTCCATCACGTGGCCCGACACAGTAACCAAGCAGCGGACATCCTTGCTTGAATGGGCGCTAAACACGACCCCGTTCTGCCTAACACCTTTGTGGAGCGGCTATTGAAGCCATCCGTAGTATGGCAGGACGAGAGCAGAACCACCAGTCCGGCGCCGAGCACGCCCCCGGATGCCGAACACGATTCAGATATCATCGAGGGCTCGGGCGCAGAACCAACACCTTCCGCCCATGGACCGAACCCTTCCTGGCCTACCTTGATAGACGGGAGCTCCCTGAGGACCAGAATGAGGCTCGTTGCATCGTTAAATGCTTGAAAGCCTACAAGGTTCATGAAGGAGAGCTCTACAAGAAAGTACTACCGGAGTCCTTCAAAGATGTTTCTCCGAAGAAGAGGGGCGGCAGCTCTTGGCCGAAATCCATGCTGGTCTTGGCAGCCATCACGCCGCAGCTCGGGCCCTTGTAAGTAAGGCTTTCCGTACTGGTTTTTTCTGGCCTACGGCCCGAGCAGATGCACAAGACCTAGTCCAACGTTGTGTAGGATGCCAGCTTTTCGCCAATCAAAGCCATATGCCGCCTACCGCCCTACGAACAATCCCCATTACTTGGCCTTTTGCGGTCTGGGGGCTTGACATGGTCGGACGCCTTAAATGGGGAAGCCATAAGAAAAAAAATACCTGCTGGTCATGGTAGATAAATTCACTAAGTGGATAGAGGCCAAACCTGTTAAAACGGCTGAAGCCGGACCAGTGATAGATTTCATATCCGGTGTTGTACATCGTTATGGTATCCCACACAACATTATCACCGATAACGGCTCTAACTTTACAGCTGACGAGGTAAAAACTTGGTGTGCTAATCTGGGCATCAAGCTCGATTACGTCTCCGTGTATCACCCTCAAACAAACGGTCAAGTCGAACGGGCTAATGGCCTGATAATGAGCGGCATTAAACCCAGACTAGCGCAATCCTTAAAGGAGTCAAATAAACACTTGGTTGAGGAGCTTGACTTCGTACTCTGGGGGGCTGCAGACCACACCCAATCGCACGACCGGATACACACCGTTCTTCATGGTGTATGGCGCAGAGGCCGTCTTGCCCTGCGATATTATTCATGACTCACCTCGAGTGTGCATGTATGAAGAGAGAGAGGCCGAGCTCGATCGACAAGATGACTTAGATGGCCTGAAGGAGGAGCGCTATGTCGCAAAAGCTCGTTCAGCATTCTACCAACAACAAGCTCGAATATACCAAAGCAGAGAAGTGCGAGCCAAGACTTATAATGTTGGTGAACTCGTTCTACGCCTACCAAAGAATAAAAAGGACAAGCTCAAGGCCAAATGGGAGGGTCCCTTCATTATAGATGAAGTTCTCACTGGAGGAGCCTATCGCCTTCGTAATGCATCGGACAATCGCTTAGAGTCAAACCCATGGAACGCTGCCAGACTCCGAAGATTCTATGCCTAAGTCCGGACTCATTGTTCATTACCTTTTTTTCTTTTTTCTTTCTTCTTTTTGTTTTTATATGACTTCTCGCTCGTGTTCGGATAAACCGCACACTTAAGGGGTATACATCCTTAAATGTACATACCCCACAATACCTGGGGGCTTCTTTTCACAGAAGCTTATTATTATTATTTTTCGAGCATCAAGCTCACCGCACATATGTGTTGTCTTCTCATATATGTCTTTTCTTCACCATTATATGCACCTTTATGACTTATGTTTTTGCCAAGCTGGGTTGCCTGGCTCCTGTGCTTATGCCCTACATTCCTGCTTGTTCGGCTAGGGCATAAAGGGAGCACCTCTATGATTGTTACAGCCGGGTTATCCGGACATGTCCCTCGGACGGGTGAAGCCAAAAGCTAGCATTCTTAAGGGAATAATTGGTCGGCGGACAAAAGACGAACTGCCGTCGTTGCAATATAAGCCCCCAAAAATAATGTGTACTATGATTTTTCGCATCACCGCTTAGGCATGCACAACATCGCATGCTGGTCCAGGGAGAGGAACCCTTAACAGAACTATTCTCTCTGGAAGATGTTTCTTACGATCAAATGTAATATAACATAACTCCCTGAATACAACTTGTCTGTTTAAGCAACCATGACCGGGTTGCCTGGTTTCTGAACATACTTTGGTGTTTACCGACGGTATAGTATTTGGAAACACTCCAAACCTCGGGGTTCGGAGGTTGTAGAAGAAGGTCTGCCATGACAATCGTTTTACAATTCGTCTGGAGATAAGTTTGCCGATAACAGTACATTGCTACTTGGACTCAAAAACTTCTTCCTCCTCTAGACCATCACTACTGCAGGATCGTCCAAACGCGACACTACGATCAGAGACCCTTCGATGAAACTGTGTGCGATGCCATAATCACAAACGGTGGTGTAAAAAAACATCAAAAAAGGCGCAAAACATTTGCGATGACAGATGCATCAAACACAGTTTAGAATTTAGTTGTGTGTGCGATGCAGGGCAAACGGTTCAGCTCAATTAACTGTTTGGGATGAGGAGGAACAAAAGAAACGGGCAGCCAGATGAAGGCGTGTGCGATATACAACATACGGTTCACTGGGATGAACTTGTGATTAGGTAACATAATGGAAACGGTTCAAATGAACAAGATGTGTGTGATACGCGAAAACAGGTCCGTAATCAGAAATGTGTGTGAAGACCAATAATAACACAGACGATTGCTGCTAATAAGCCGTGTGAATTGCTCTATCTACAGTAGAATAATTTGTATATATGTGCATATATAACTGAAATAAACATCCAATTACATAAGTGACTATACAGATCATTCGCACACACCTCAATAAAGAATTGCATGCATTCTAAAGTAGGAGAAACGATCGTCTAGTCATCTACTTCTTGTGATGCTCCTGCCACTGCTATGTGGCTTGATCCCTCGTCTGGGTCAAGAAGAAGACAGTTCCTCATGTCAACGATCCGCCTGTACATCTCGTAGCTTGTGTACGCGTCCATGGCCGCGTACTTTACATGTTGTTCTTCCAGTCTCTCATGCCACACACTGTGCCAGGCATTCTTGTCCTTATTGCTCTCTTCCTTCATCTTTGTGTACTAGGGGTTGATGATGGCCGAGGCGAGGTCAACCAGGGAGTTCAGTTTGTTTTTGTCGCTGCCCTAAATCTTGTAGTGGTGCTGGATGTTGACAAGATTCGGGCATTTCAAGTCTGAAACCTTGAGCGCTTTTACATCGTTGGTGGTGTCCACCGTAGAGAAACTATAGTCGGAGCTGTTGATAAACCTAGAGAAACACTCACAAGGACTTGTGGCAAGGTGGTAGTGGTAGACGAGGACGTCATGTCGCACGCACAACTGGGCGAAGACAACCTTCTGATCGTGCCCGACACGACCGATGGTGTACTCGAGGTCGAAGCCGACCACTCGGTACTTGTCCTCGGCAAGGAACTGCTCCATAGTTTGGATGGAGCTCTCTACCGAGACCGGATCATTCGTGTACACCACCGTGAGGGCCTTCCCCCTCACGTGGGTGTCCACTATGTGACGTGTGGTGAACTACCCGTCGTTGTCGTTGTCGACTGTTGGGAGCGCCATTGGAGCCACGGGGAGCGCCATCAGAACCGCTGGATGTCCTCTCTGTATGTGTCCTCGTGGGTGTTCTTATTGTGTCGTGTGAGACGAGAGGTGAAGGTAAATGATTGCAGGAATAAAAGGGGGCCGGGCGGCATGGATTATCGGCATGTCCGCATGGCAGTTTTTGCAGCGGGTAACTACATCATCGCACCGCGCCCGACGCAACCGCTTGCACACGAACGTGCGTGATCGTGCGCCGGCCCCAAACACTGGCAGCACACGTGGAGGGATGAGGGAAGAGCACCCAGAGGGACGTGAGAGCAGAGTGCGCGCGGCAGGACACGAGCAGAGCGCGCCACGGTCGCCTGAACCGCAAGCAACCACACACATAGAGCAGTTGAACACGCAGGCAATGGTCGCCTACAAGACGGCCGACAGTTGTGTCGCCGCATAGAGGGCAGCCATGTGCTACCACCTCCGTCTACTCTATAGTCTGCTTTATATTCTATGCCATACTTTGCCCTCAAATTTAACCAAAAAAAAGTTAATGCATGTTTTAAAAATTATATAATTGGAAACTATGTTCGAATACAAATCCACTATATAATCTTTGGCGACATGCATTCGTATTTTATTAGTTAAATCATACTTATAAACTAGGACGATGGTATAGTAGGTAACTAAATCGCAAACGTTTTTTTATTAACCATATGTGTACGTAGCCTTTCGTCCTCCTCTCGCACGTCTTGTCACCCCGCTGCCGCAGACGGCTTACAGTATAAACTTGCGCTTGGCGAGGCGTTCTTTTGGCCAAACTGTGGCGCCAATGAATCGTCGGTGAGCCCGTTTGCGTTGAAGGGATGCACAAATCCTGCGCTACTCTCACTTTGTATACGGGTATTCAATCTAAAACATTTCCGATCAAGAGCTGCAGAAATCCTGCTCGGCACATTTTCTCTTGGCTTCCTGGGGAAGCTGTCGGTTTGCATACGGGTGTTCTAACTAAAATATTTGCGATGGGTGTTTTATATTTAAAAAGCGAATTAAACTTCGGCTTGGGCGCCATTAATGGAGAGGATGCGAGCAAGGCGGGCGGCCATGGAAGTCAAAGGGCTCGCTTCACAGTGAGCCTGCACAGCGTACAACTCGCACGCTTCTCGGTGAGCCTGGGCATTTGAGGACAACTTGCACGCCTCTCGGTCAGCCTGCACACCGGACGACGCTCACACGCCTCCCGTTCAGTCAAGGTCAAGCAACTGTCCGCACGGCACCTCCTACAGCCATTAAAACCAAGACATGTGACGTCACGTCAATGGTTAACAGAACGCACACGGTTTGAATTATACAAACGTTTGAGATATTAAAGTGGCAGCTAGTTTTTCAAAAAGCCTTTGTTGGCTGTGATTATTCGAGTGCGCCTTCTATCAAAATGGACACGAAAAATACCACAGCATGTCGGGTGCCATTCCATGATAATACCAAGTTTCATGAATTTCAGACGACTTTTGGATTTACTAGAATCTAAAAATAAGGTACTCAACGTTTTGTCGGCAATCAACGGTGCCCTGGTGTTTGAAATTCATTCCCATTTCTTGCATGTGACCTAAGCATGCACCCAAGGACACAGATTTGATTTTGAACCAATTTATATGCACTGGATCATGTGCACGTAGTTCAAATTTGAATTATGCACATAAATGCATTGAAAACTCAGTTAATGCATAAAAGTGTCCAAACGAACCCCAAAAAATCACAAACATTCACACAACACTCCTGTTGTTCTATGTTGACACGAGAAAAAAAATTTGAAAGCAATAAGAGGCAATGGATATCGTTTCGTCCCCAAAGGTGGGACGTTCCCTACCAAAACCATCATGCTAGTTGTGAGAAGCTCTGGTTTGTGAGAAGCATATACCCGAACCTGCCCAAATGGGACAAAATTTGTACCACGACATGTTGATGCCGCTCCATGATAGCATGCCAAGTTTCATGAATTTCAGACGAGTTTTGGATTTACTAGAATTTAAAAACCAGGCATCTCAATGTTTTCCCGGCAATCAACGATGCCCTTGCGTTTGAAATTTATTCCCATTTCTTGCATGTGACCTAAGCATGCACCCAAGGACACATATTTGATTTTCAACCAATTTTATATGCACTAGAGCATGTGCATGTAGTTCAAATTTGAAATATGCACATAAATGCATTGAAAACTCAGCTAATGCATAAAAGTGTCCAAACGAACCCTGAAAAAGCACAAAAATTCACACAACACTCCCGTTGTTCTATGTTGACACGAGAAAATTTTTGAAAGAAATAAGAGGCAGTGGATATCGTTTCGCCCGCAAAGGTGGGATGTTCCCTACCGAAACCATCACGCTTGTTGTGAGAAGCTCTAGTTTGTGAGAAGCATATACCCAAACATGCCCCAAATGGGACAAGATTTGTACCACGACATGTTGATGCCGCTCCATGATAGCATGCCAAGTTTCATGAATTTCAGACGAGTTTTGGATTTACTAGAATTTAAAAATCAGGCATCTCAATGTTTTGCCGGCAATCAACGGTGCCCTGGTGTTTGAAATTTATTCCCATTTCTTGCATGGGACCGAAGCATGCACCCAAGGACACAGATTTGATTTTTCAACCAATTTATATGCCCTGGAGCATGTGCATGTACTTCAAATTTGAATTATGCACATAAATGCATTGAAAACTCAGTTAATGCATAAAAATGTCCAAACGAACCCCGAAAAATGACAAAAATTCACAAAACACTCCTGTTGTTCTATGTTGACACGAGAAAAAATTGAAAGCAATAAGAGGCAATGGATATCGTTTCGTCCCCAAAGGTGGGACGTTCCCTACCAAAACAATCCTGCTAGTTGTGAGAAGCTCTGGTATGTGAGAAGCATATACCCAAACCTGCCCCAAATGGGACAAAAATTGTACCACGACATGTTGATGCCGCTCCATGATAGCATGCCAAGTTTCATGAATTTCAGGCGAGTTTTGGATTTACTAGAATTTAAAAACCAGACATCTCAATATTTTGCCGGCAATCAATGGTGCCCTGGTGTTTGAAATTTATTCCTATTTTTTGCATGGGACCTAAGCATGCACCCAAGGACACATATTTGATTTTCAACCAATTTATGTGCACTAGAGCATGTGCATGAAGTTCAAATTTGAATTATGCACATAAATGCATTGAAAACTCAGCTAATGCATAAAAGTGTCCAAACGAACCCCGAAAAATCACAAAAATTCACACAACACTCCTGTTGTTCTATGTTGACACGAGAAAAAAATTGAAAGCAATAAGAGGCAATGGATATCATTTCTTCCCCAAAGGTGGGACGTTCCCTACCGAAACCATCATGCTTGTTGTGAGAAGCTCTGGTTTGTGAGAAGCATATACCCAAACCTGCCCCAAATGGGACAAAATTTGTACCACGACATGTTGATGCCGCTGCATGATAGCATGCCAAGTTTCATGAATTTCAGACAAGTTTTGGATTTACCAGAATTTTAAAACCAGGCATCTCAATGTTTTGCCAGCAATCAACAGTACACTGGTGTTTGAAATATACTCCCATTTCTTTCATGGGACCTAAGCATGCACCCAAGGACACATATTTGATTTTCAACCAATTTATGTGCACTAGAGCATGTGCATGTAGTTCAAATTTGAATTATGCACATAAATGCATTGAAAACTCAGCTAATGCATAAAAGTGTCAAAACTAACCCCGGAAAATCACAAAAATTCACACAACACTCCTGTTGTTCTATGTTGACACGAGAAAAAAACTGAAAGCAATAAGAGGCAATGGATATCGTTTCGTCCCCAAAGGTGGGACATTCCCTACCGAAACCATCATGCTTGTTGTGAGAAGCTCTGGTTTGTGAGAAGCATATACCCAAACCTGCCCCAAATGGGACAAAATTTGTACCACGACATGTTGATGCCGCTGCATGATAGCATGCCAAGTTTCATGAATTTCAGACAAGTTTTGGATTTACTAGAATTTGAAAACCCGGCATCTCAATGTTTTGCCGGCAATCAACGGTGCCCTGGTGTTTGAAATATACTCCCATTTCTTGCATGGGACCTAAGCATGCACCCAAGGACACATATTTGATTTTTCAACCAATTTATATGCATTGGAGCATGTGCATGTAGTTGAAATTTGAATTATGCATGTAAATGCATTAAAAACTCAGTTAATGCATAAAATTGTCCAAACGAACCCCGAAAAGTCACAAAAATTCACACAACACTCCTGTTGTTCTATGTTGACACGAGAAAAAAATTGAAAGGAATAAGAGGCAATGGATATTGTTTCGTCCCCAAAGGTGGGACGTTCCATACCGAAAACCATCATGCTTGTTGTGAGAAGCTCCGGTTTGTGAGAAGCATATACCGAAACCTGCCCCAAATGGGACAAAACATTTACCACGGAATGTTGATCCCGCTCCATGATAGCATGCCAAGTTTCATGAATTTCAAACAAGTTTTGGATTTACAAGAATTTAAAAACCGGGCATCTCAATGTTTTGCCGGCAATCAACGGTGCCCTGGTGTTTGAAATTCATTCTCATTTCTTGCATGGGACATAAGCATGCACCCAAGGACACAGATTTGATTTTTCAAAAAATTTATATGCACTGGTGCATGTGCATGTAGTTCAAATTTGAATTATGCACATAAATGCATTGAAAACACAGTTAATGCATAAAAATGTCCAAACGAACCCCGAAAAATCACAAAAAATCACACAACACTCCTGTTCTTCTATGTTGACACGAGAAAAAAATTAGAAAGTAATAAGAGGCAATGGATATCGTTTCGTCCCCAAAGGTGGGACGTTCCCTATCGAAAACCATCATGCTTGTTGTGAGAAGCCTCGGTTTGTGAGAAGGATATACCCAAACCTGCCCCAAATGGGACAAAAAAATTGTACCACGGCATGTTGATGCTGCTCCATGATAGCATGCCAAGTTCCATGAATTTCAGACGAGTTTTGGATTTACTAGAATTTAAAAACCAGGCATATCAATGTTTTGCAGGCAATCAACCGTGCCCAGGTGTTTGAAATTCATTCCCATTTCTTGCATGGGACCTAAGCATGCACCGAGGACACATATTTGATTTTTCAACAAATTTATATGCATTGGTGCATGTGGATGTAGTTCAAATTTGAATTATGCACATAAATGCATTGAAAACTCAGTTAATGCATAAAAATGTCCAAATGAACCCCGAAAATTCACACAACACTCCTGTTGTTCTATGTTGACACGAGAAAAAAATTGAAAACAATAAGAGGGAACGGATATCGTTTCGTCCGCAAAGGTGGGACATTCCCTACCGAAAACCATAATGCTTGTTTTGAGAAGCTCCGGTTTGTGAGAAGCATATACCCAAACCTGCCCCAAATGGGACAAAAAATTTACCACGGCATGTTGATGCTGCTCCATGATAGCTTGCCAAGTTTCATGAATTTCAGATGAGTTTTGGATTTACTAGAATTTAAAAACCAGGCATCTCATTGTTTTGCTGGCAATCAACGGTGCCCTGTTGTTTGAAATTCATTCCCATTTTTTGCATGGGACCTAAGCATGCACCCAAGGACACATGTTTGATTTTTCAACCAATTTATATGCACTGGAGCATGTGCATGTAGTTCAAATTTAAATTATGCATATACATGCATTGAAAACTTAATTAATGCATAAAAATGACCAAATGAACCCCGAAAATCACAAAAATTCACACAACACTTCTGTTGTTCTACATTGACACGAGAAAAAAATTTGAAAGCAATAAGAGGCAATGGATATCGTTTCGTCCCCAAAGGTGGGACGTTCCTTACCGAAAATCATCATGCTTGTTGTTAGAAGCTCCGGTTTGTGAGAAGCATATACCCAAACCTGCCCCAAATGGGGCAAAAAATTTACCACGGCATGTTGATGCCGCTCCATGATAGCATGCCAAGTTTCATGAATTTCAGACGAGTTTTGGATTTACTAGAATTTAAAAACCAAGCATCTCAATGTTTTGCCGGCAATCAACGGTGCCCTGGTGTTTGAAATCCATTCCCATTTCTTGCATGGGACCTAAGCATGCACCCAAGGACACATATTTGATTCTCTACCAATTTATATGCACTGGAGCATGTGCATGTAGTTCAAATTTGAATTGTGCACATAAATGCATTGAAAACGCAGTTAATGCATAAAAATGTCCACACGAACCCCGAAAAATAAAGAAAATCACCCGAGGACACAGATTTGATTTTTCAAACAATTTATATGTTGTCCATTGCCGCTATGACCCCATTATATAATTCAAATCAAGATGAAAAATCAAGTAGATCACACAGAGTTTATTATCAGCAACCGTGTGAGATGCAACACAAAATATCCTGGAGCACCGTCGGTGTATAGTACACCTATGGCTTACGCGAGAAGGTGCATCGGCTACAGCCCACAGCTGGCGTCTCAAGCACACTAGCTCGCTCCCCAAATATCATTTCACTGTTCAATCATCGCCGATGAAGGATGGGCACGTGGACCCGCGTCATGACGGCAACTTCGGTGGCCCACTCCGGCGAGAGCGCGGCCGCAGCCGCCATGCACATGTTAACAAGGGGCGCAGCCGCAATCTGCGACCGGGTAGCAAAGCCAGCCCAAACGGCCGCTGTTGCTTTTCAGGTGGCGGCAGCAACATCTGCCTCGGGGATAGCAACTAGAGAGAGCGGCACAGTAGTTGTCCGTTCCGCAGCGGCGGCCTTAGCCCTGATGGAGGCCGCCCACGAACATGTCGAGGCCGCCCACGCCCAGCTCCTGGCGGTCACCGCACAAATCGAACGAAGCTTCTCCGACAATGGTCGGCAACCCATGGCCGAAGAGCTCGCAATTGCCGAGAGCATTCGAGCAGCCGTCCGTTCCTCCGCCGCATACCTTGCAACGACTGAGCCCGTCCATGCCCAGATCGTGTCTGCCTGCGCCCAGCTCGTGGCGGCCTTTTCCAAAGAGATGTCGGACGCGGATTGCGAGATGCTTGCTGAGTATGGTGTGATGGATGCCATGGAGCCCCTTCCCCAGGAGACCGTCGGGCGCGAGCTGGACATGGAGGCGGCGGCGGCGGAGATCGACGAGCACCAGCTGTAGTAGTACTCTTTGTTTTGTTTAATTAAGAGTGCCTGTCTTTAGTTTGTTAGAGTAATGTTTAGGTCAGCTAGCTCTATTTAATTCCTGAACTTGCTCGATTAAGAAGTGTGGGTGTGCTTTAGTCTCCTTTGTGTACCCAAATTATGCAATGAAGTGGATGACCACTGTAACCATGGAAATTCGAACCAAAACTTTTGAGGCTCAAACTCATCACACACAGGTGAAGCTACCTGAATCATTTGTCATGTCCACATATCGTACACAATTCTGAATAAGGGACCGTGTCTGATGACACTTTGCACACCCGTTTTTTGGCTGAAGCAATTCCAAATTTTCGGCTTCCGCGGAAATATCTACCTCCCCGCCCCCTCCCCCTTACCAAAAGCCACATTTCCCCCTCTTTCCACCTTCCTTTCCAAGTTGAAACCTTCACTCCTTGCTTGCAACGCTGCCTCCTTGTCGGTGACCCTCCTTTACGCTGCTCGGCCTCGTCTATCCAGGCAGGTAATCCACACCCGACCCCCATCCTCCTCCTCCTTCCACATCCCACATGCCCCGACCGCCGGCGCGAGCGCGACACCTTCCACCCAAATCACCGACCCCTCCACCAAATAAGCGCCAACCTAAGCCATGGTGCACGTAGTATAGCCAGGATCTTATGGAGCATTTGGCAGCGTGAGAAGAAATCATGTCGCCACATGGATGAGGTCGCGATGGCTGCCATTCGTCTTGACCCCGGATCTTCGAGGAGCACCTTGCCATTTGCTAGCTACGCCGGTTAAGCATGCTCGGTTTACCCGTTGCGTGTGCTGCTCCTTCCTTTCCTTCACAAATTCTAGTGAATTGTGCTATCTAATTTTACCATGCAATCTGTTGCTCTAGTGTATATGTTCTATATGTCGTGCAGTGTGGTGCTCACTTATTAACTATTTTGTTAATTAGTTGTCGTCTTCAGTTAAGTGTTTGGTTTAATTCTGCAAATGTGATGTTCAATTCTTTAGGCTGGAATTTTGTATTGTCTTCCATGTGAGAAATAAATCGAATTTATCTTTACAAAATACATGAGAAACGAATACAATTGCTATATTTCCAAGTTGTCAAGCATGCTTGGTTTGGTTATACATTGTGCAATGTGGTGCTCAGTTAATGTTTGGTTCATTCGTGTTGTGGTGTTTAGTTAACTGTTTGGTTCAATATTAGGCAATGCGATGTTCAATAGTTGTGGGTGCATTCTGTTATTGTATACCATGTGAGGAATAAACTGAATTTGGTTGTAGTAAATACATGAGAAACAAATACAATTGCTACAATTGGCTGTAGTTAATTGTTTGGTTAACTGTCTGATCTTCTATTAGGAGTATGTTATATTGTGCAATGTGGTGCTCCGTTAATGTTTGGTTCATTTGTTGTGGTGTTTAGTTAAGTGCTTGATTCAATTCTGCAATGCGATGTCCAATTGTCATGGTTAGAATTTTGTATTGTTGTGCATGTGAGGAATAAATCGAATTTGGTTGCACTTAATACATGAGAAACATATACAAGTGCTATATTTCCTATTTCTTAATCATGCTTGGTTTGGGTAAATGGGTTTTCCCTGTGCCTTTAATTAATCTGATGAATCTGCAATGTGCTTATTTTTCATCAACATATTTTACTGATAGCATGCGAACCCTTACTTAACCTGATGACTAACTACCTTATATGTGTTGCAGGGAAACAATGGAAAGCACTAAGGTTTACAATCAAGGTTAGCATGTGCATGGTCTGTTCTCTAATAGCACATTATTGTGCAATTGCAGGAACCATTCTAATATTTTGGTTTTTAACAATTTGCTCTTGCACATGTAGGTCCTGCTGTCAGATGTTTTGACCCACTGTTCGACCCTTTTTGCATATGGGGAAATGAGTTGTCCATGAATATCAATCAAATCAAGAAACTCAGAAAGATTTTTAGGATAAAGAAATTAGTGACAAAAAACAACAAGATCTTTGTCTGCACAATGAAGAAGACATTAGTTCACTACAAGATGGTACTAACTATAATACCTTTCCTTTTTTATTCCTTTGCCCCATTTCCAATATAGAGAAGATATTTACGCACATCCTTGTTTTCAGGCCTTTCCAAAGCAGTTCACTGATGATTACCTCTCAAACCACCTCTATGGTCAGGAGGCGAGGAAGGTTTTCATACAACACACATGGTTCAATATTGAAGTGTTTCTGAAGAGGACGAAGGGCGGATGGTCAATCATCCACAGGCACTGGCCTAAAGTTGCAAAGACCTTCAACATGAATGAAGGCTCAATATTCGCCTTCCGCTTCAGCAGTTTTCCAGATGAGATGCATCTGTCTATATACCGTCTATGATGCTAATTTCGAAAGGTTCTACATGTTGCATGTGGAACTTGCTGCTGGTGCAGTTGTGTAATGGGGTAGCTGAGTGCTAAAGCTATATCATGTTGTACTCTGATGTATTTCAATTATGAAATTCTGCTTCCTTAATATGGAAATGAAATATATTGTGTGCTTAATATGCAATGTCAATTAGATTAATAAATGGATTACGAATAATCAGATAATTAGACTGCTAATTGGGTTTTGCTATTGCAAATGGTTGTTGAAAAAATACCGTGGGTGATGACCTTAGGCAACGCACACAGTTTCTAGGAATAAATCGTGTTGGATCAATGAACAATCACACACGACTTTCTCTTGAAAACTGTTTGCGTTAGGCCACCTTGCGCAAACGTTTACCACATAAAAACTGTGTGTGATGGACAGCCTTTGCCACACAGTTTCTTCTATGGACCATGTGTGATACATTCAATAATGCAAACGATTTAACGAGAAAAATTGTGTGTGATGTACCTGTGAACGGAAACATTTTCCTTGGAGCGACTGTGTGGGATGTACATACGAACGGAAACGTTTAGTGGGGACTGATTGTGTGGGATGTACTTGCGACCAGAAACAATTTCGCCGTATAATATTATTTTTTAGCTCTACTGTACGTATTTGTGTATTTGAGCGCTCGCCGGTCGCACACGATCTCATTTTGCCGAGCGTGTGTGCTAGGAGGGCTTATCCCCAACGGTTTCTGGGGTCATGTGGGAAGGACCCCCCTATCGCCCACACTCACTTGGCGATGGTTCCAAATGCCGTTGCGGAAAGGGGTTAAAAAACGTTTGTTTAGGACCGACGCGCACCAGTGCATCTAACAGGTTGTCTAGTTTACATTCCTATTGTGAAAATTTGGCGGCTATCTTTACTTGGTCATACACCAAGCTAACAGAAATTTCATGTCCATCTGGTCCCCGAGGCCCGACCCAGGCCATATGATTCGGATCAAGTCCGGTGTACCGTGTTTTCACCATGGCCCAGGCTTCTCGTGTGCCTTCTCGGCATGCTGATATCTTCCATAGCCTAAAGCGGTGACGAGCTCCCTTGAAGAAATTCATGAGTTCCTCCATACTTCCTGGAGGAGAATCGGCTGGCCGTAAAGCCTTAGCAATGCTCCTCATTGCCTTCCGGGCTCGCTCATGTACTCTAGACAGCAATTGTAGCAGATCACCTTGAAATCCAGACATCTCTCCTTCGGGCCGCCCAGTCAGCACACCTACAGAGACAAACTTGTTAAAATTTTCCATCAGGGGACCATACGAAAGTAAGGTTCAAGAGCATACTGAATATGCCGCCTTTTACCTTTCTGTTCTCCTTCAAGGCATCCGCCAGTTGGGCTCGTATATCCTTCAACTCTTCGGCTAGTTGGGTGTTTGCATCTTGTAGTTTGTTCTTCTCATTAATGGTTTGTGTTAATACACGTTGACCAGCGGCTTCTTGCCCTTTAGCATGCTCTTTGTCCGCCCGAGCGGCCCTTAACATCTCGTCCAACCGGTCCGACGATCCTGTCGTTGCGTACAAACACACTGCATAGTTGAATCATTGTGGGCGAGGAATAATATTCTCCGGATACTATTTTGCTCACCATCGGGTGCCCCTTGGGTTTCTTCAACTTTTCAAGTTCGGCGGTGGGCGCGGAATAATATTCTCCGGATACTATTCGGCATTCTTCCAGCTCCTTGGGTAATGTGTTATTCTTCTCCATGAGTACCTGAGGGCGTAACGACCCTTAAATCAGTTGGGCTAACTGCTTCAAGGCTCGGGGGCTACTGACATATGATTATTAAATCTACACAATAGTTTTTACCCGCATATCCTTTGAAAGCTAGTGAGTGTCTCCAGCAAGCCCATCCCGAGCAGCTCGGATGTATGCATCCGCTGAGCTGAAGGCATTAAATGCCTCTTCGGTGAAGTTTGGGTCACGCATAGCTGCCCTCCGATGCCGATGGGTCGTTGCACTCTCCACTTCGGAGTTGGTGACAGATACATTATCCGAATCCTCGGGGAGAGGACAATCCGGCATTGCTCCCGTATCAACTCTAGTCCTTGGGGCAGGGTCCGGGGTCGGATTGTTTGATGCATGACCAGCGATGTCTCCGGACATAGTCCGGTGAATACTCGTCCTGAAAATGTGGCACAGCAGGAAACGTCATAAATCGGTATATCTGCCAAGGGCATATTAAAAACCATACCTCTATGGTGAAAGCTCGGCAGCATTGCCATCCGCCTTTCTTTTCGAAGACCCGCCCTGCACAGGCGCCGCCCTCTTAAGGGATGCCTCGGATATGGCGTGGTGAGACGAATGCCGCTCCTTTGGAGGACGAGACAGTGCGGTGGGTGAGGCGCAATGAGAAAACTCTTTTGGAGGAGACGTCTCCTGGGCACTTACATGGGAGGAGGGGAGAAGGCCGGGGTAATCGGCTATGATGGCCACCTCCGTGCCGTTGTAGCTTTCCTGATAAAAGACCCCCTCCTTAAGCTCTATAAAAATATCCGGATCTTCTTCAAACCCGGGATCAAGGTCTCTAACATGGTCCTCTGGCTGCGGAGCGGGACTTGGATCCCCGCGACAACCTTTCTCCATTCCTGTTAAAAATAGTCGGATTAAGTTCAGCTAAGTATGACTCAGGAGGAGGATTGAATAAGGCTATTGATCGAAGGCTCACCCAGCTAGCAGGGTTGTACATGGAAAGAACTTCTCGGCATTTAAGGCGAGTAAAATATTCTTTCTCCCCTTTGTAAAGATCGGCCAACATGGCAGCCAAGGCGGCAAAGTTGTCCGGACTCTTGCGCCCACAGCGTGATGCGTCATCCTCCCCGCTATAGTGCCACATGGGGAGTCCTCTGGATTGAAGTGGCTGAACGCCTCGTGTTATCGAAATCGCCATTACCTCAATTATGGATAGTCTGGATTGGGCGAGTATCATTATCTTGATCATCAAATTCTTAATCTCCGCACCATCTTCCTCTTCCAGGCTTCGGGGGTGCCAGCTGTGGCGCTTCTTTAATGGAGCATTGGAAAATTCAGGTAGGTCCCGTCGGATTGGGTCTGGAAGAACAACGTCTTTAATATAAAACCATTCTGAGGGCCACTCTTCGAATGCCTTCTTCGGAGTGCCAGAAAGGTATCCTGTCCCGGCTACGCACCATACTTCGGCACCGCCCACATCGAACATGGATCCCTTTTGGGAGCGGGGGATGAGGCAGAAAAGTTTTCTCCATAACTCAAAATGGGCCTCGCAGCGTAGGAACAGCTCACAAAGAGCAACGAAGCCCGCGATGTGCAGAAGGGAGCCCCGCGTGAGATTGTGCAGCTGGAGACTGCAGTACTCCAGGAGACCTCGGAGGAAAGGGTGGATTGGAAATCCAACGCCTCTTAGTAGGAAGGAGACAAAGCATACTCGCTCCCCTTCAGAAGGATTGAGGAAATTTTCCGCCAGGGCTTGGCCATTTATGGAAGTTAATCTTGCTCGAACAGGAACCAGATCCGCGGGAGGAAGATATCCTTGCATCTGGAACTTGGTCAGCTGGGCGTGGGAGACGGAGCAGCTCTCCCAGTCACCTTTTTGAGGGCCGTGAGGGCGTGAGGAAGAACTGGGGGCGCTGCCATGTTTGTGTGGTTCTTTGTGGCCAGCTCCAAGGATTTTCGCCTGGTTTGGAATGGTATCTGAGATCCAATCTCCTTAAATAGACGCCTTCCCTATGTCGTCAGCGTGTTATCTGTAAAAACACTTGGACCCTTCGTATTCGTGTGACACGTGGAAGCCGAGGCGATGCTAGCACATAAGTCGAAGGATACGATATTTAATGTGAAGCCGAAGCTGTCCGGAGTATCATGGAGGGCCCACCTAACAGAACCGAAGATATAAAAGCCGGATACCGCGTCGAATACAGTTTTTTTGTTCAAATTTCTTTGGAATATTCGGTGGAGGAACCCGCCTTGCAATGTCGAAGACAATCTGTGTGCCGGACACATCATCGTTGAAGCCTGGTTCGGGGGCTACTGAGGGAGTCCTGGATTAGGGGGTCCTCGGGCGTCCGGGCTATGTGAACATAGTCTCAATATCTCAATATACTGAAGGGATACAAACCAATCAAGCAAACGTTGCGGCGATTTTCCGAACCCAAACGACAAGCTATGGGTGAGGAGCTAGCCAAGCTACTCGAAGCCGGGTTTATCAGAGAGATCAAACATCCGAACTGGCTAGCAAACCCGGTCATGGTGCCGAAGAAGGATAAATCCTGGCGCTTGTGTGTTGACTTCAAGGACCTTAATAAAGCCTGTCCTAAGGATCCCTTCCCACTACCTCGCATTGACCAGATTATTGATGCAACCGCAAGACACGACTCACTCTGCTTCCACAACACATACTCTGGATACCATCAAATCAAAATGAAGGAATCCGACCAAGCCGCAATGGCATTCATCACCCGATATGGGCCCTTCTGCTTCAACACCATGCCTTTCAGGCTCAAAAGCACCGGCGCCACATGCTAACGCATGATTCAAACATGCCTGGAAAAGCAAATCGGCAAGACAGTTGAGGCATATGTAGATGATGTAGTCATCAAAACTAAGCATGTCAAGTCATTGGTGGATGACTTATGCCTTACATTCGACAACCTCCGAAGGTATTACATACGGCTCAATCCGGAAAAGTGTTTTTTCGGCGTTTCCCGCCGGAAAACTGCTTGGGTTCATTGTTTCCAATAGAGGAATTGAAGCAAACCCAGCCAAAATCCGAGCCCTGTCACAGTTGGCTACACCAACAGACCTCAAGCAAGTCCAAAAACTAGCAGGGAGCGTGGCAGCTTTGAGCTGCTTTATCTACAGATTAGGAGAAAAGGCACTGCCATTGTATCTCCTGCTCCGACGCACCGACCACTTTACATGGACGGACACATCGTCATTGAAGCCTGGTTCGGGGGCTACTGAGGGAGTCCTGGATTAGGGAGTCCTTGGGCGTCGAGCTCAGCCAAAGTCGAAGTCCTGCCTCGCATGCCAGAGATGGAGGACGGGCTGCTATGAGCGTGTGCGGGACCTTGTGCGGTACTGGTAGTAGGTGTTGGTATACAATGGTCATCGAGTTGCTCCTGACAAAGCTGGGCATCGGAAAGTCTTCAGTCCCTTTGTTTGGGTTTTTTTGTCTAGCGGACAATAGCCGAAACCAAGGCATTAACCGAAGATACCAATTCTACTTTGCAGGCAGCTATTGCTCCCTCTACTGCCGCTTTGACCAACTCAGATTTCATGACTTCTTGGTTCTCAGCTGCCGCTTTGACCAACTCAGATTTCATGACTTCTTGGGTCTCAACTGCTCTTTTGTCGACCGTAAGTGCCACCTTCTCATCGATGTTCACCTGACTAAACTTCCTTCTTTCCCTTCTGGCCTTCGGGTCCTCGTGGTAGTAGTACTTCCATGTGGCACCATCTCCGACGCCATGCGCACGTCCATTCTGCGGCCGCTGGTCCTTAGGAAGCCCCTTTAGTATGTTCAAGGCCCGGTTGAGAGGGGTGTCCCACTTGGGCCTCGCCAACGACTGAGACGACGAGTCGCTTTCGGCCGTAAGCTTGTGTTGATCTTTCTGCAAAAGGAACATTGACCGTTTATAAATGTTACTACAATGTGTAGTCGAATTGATCGGAAGCTAATATAAGGTGGTAATTACCATTATTCTCATCATCTTCCTCGTGGGCTCGTCCATGTAGAAAACCTTTTTTTCTTTCTCCCACTTGTACCGAGCCCTGATGAAGTAACGATCCAGCGGGTCGGTGAACCCCGCCGAGGGGTCTGGGATGCCATGGGCTTCACGTTCGGCATCCTCCTTATCCCATAAGGGTTTCTTGGCAATGTAACCATGGCTTTCGAGGCGGTGGTTCCCAGTTTTCCATAGTTGAAGCTCCATGTATTTCTCGGACTTAAGCTTGGCATCTTCGATAGCGCAAGTATCCTTGAATTTTTCGTAGCCCTCTTCTGAAAGTATGGGATTTTCCACAAAAATCTTGGAGTAGCGTTCATTCTTGTGAATCGATCGTTTCACCACGACTTTCTAGGCGGACAATGCGCCGCTGAACTTCCCCATGGCGGCGTTGTTTATGTTCTTCATGCCATCATCTTCCCATGGCTCTTTGGTGTCATCCTAGCCGGGGAAATGGTATCTCTCGTGCAACTTCTTTCGGAGGAGGTGCTCCATATTTTCTGGTTTAGCCTCCTTGTCGTTTATGCTCGTGACGTCCCGTAGGATGCATCCGAGTTGGTTGTTGTAGTTCTTGCGAGCTTCATCCGGTTATAGTGACTCAAATTTCTCGGGGTGCACCTCTGTGACCATTAGTCTACCGGTGTCGAGCTTCTTAGGACGTTGTGTCGTCGTACTCTTTTGCTTTGGCCCCGGTCTCGGCGCCGGTGTCGGTGCCATTGGTGCCAGTGGTGGTGTCGGGGTCGGTGGCAGTAGCACCGTTGGCTATCTCAAGGGGGCCCTCCAAACCTTGTCCTGCCTGACTACCCAAAAAGACGAGGTAATCATGTTCATGTTGTAAGGGATTGTCGACCTCATGATGATCAGAAGCCCCGGCTTCGTCGTTGTTCTACATGTTTCGTACGTACGGGTAAGTTTGCTAGTTTAATACTCAAACAAAAATAAAATGAATAATGACATAAAAAGGCCTATGGTTTGCCGGAATGTCGTGTCATTCCCGTCCCGGCAATTCTCAGGCACTTGATATGTGCTACTTCTTGAGCTTGCGTTGATTTTTCCCTTGAAGAGGAAAGGGTGATGCAACAAAGTAGAGACAAGTATTTGTCGGATCACGGGTTCCGGCAATACCCTCAAGGTTTGAACACTGGGGTGCGCACGAAGATCTCTCGTCTCCCAAGCTCTCACACTCCACGATCTAGCGGACTAACTCACCAAACACAAAGAACACAGAGACACAAGATTTATACTGGTTCGGGCCACCGATGTGGTGTAATACCCTACTCCAGTGTGTGTGGTGGATTGCCTCTTGGGCTGGGGATGAACAGTACAAGGGGAAGAACAGCCTCCTGAGGTGAGGTGTTCTTGTGCTAGTGAGTGATAGGATGGACTGGATCCAATCCAAGATGAGATGCTTCCTATGGTGGTGGCTAGTTCTATTTATAGAGGCCCGGGACCTCTTCCCAAATATTGAGCGGGAAGGGATCCCCCAACGGCCAAGTTTGAAGGGGGACAGCTAGTACAGCTTATCCTGACTAAAGGTGGTCTTCGCCTGCCAAAGGCTCTCGTGGTGACGCTGTTTTGGGCTCCACGGTGACCTCCGTCCTGCCGTCCTGCTGGTCTTGGTCTCGTTGCACCGATATGGAAACCTTTGCCTAATGCCTCGGGACTCCACGTATGTGCTTGCCTCTTTAGCACCAAAGAGCAGGGACACTGCGCGCTCGGGGCGCCCGCCTGGCGCCTGCCTGGTGTGGTCGTCATGGCTTGCGTCACTGGATCCTCGCGAGGTTCACCTTGCCTTGATCTCTCCGCCCCTCATGAGCCAGCCTGATGAGGCCGCTCCTGAGGAGGTCTTGCATCGTCCGCCTCGCGAGGCTTGGCCCCTCGCAAGGGTATTGAATGTTTGTTGGTGAAGACGGGCCGTACGGGCCCGCTGGTAGAGCCACACCGTGGGCTGCAGCCAGGCAAGTCTGGGGAGCCCCGTTCCCAGAACGCTGACAGTAGCCCCGGGGCCCAAGGCGCGCTCGGGCTTGGCGTCGAGGGGAAGCCAAAGGGCAAGCACGGAGGACCGCGGGCCCCAACAGCCTGCGACCTTGGTCGACGTGTGGCGATTGTTTGGACGTGGGCATCTCCGTCTCCCCACGCTGCCTCGGCAACTGCCCGACTTGACAAGTCCCTGCTACATGCAAAAAGGGTTATCATTACCTGCAATCGTGGGGGTCTCCGGTTGGCCTTCTCTTGCTATAAATGAGGAGGGGGGGGGGCAGAGCCCCCATCGCTCATCCCTTCCTGCTCCGCTCACTTCTTCTTCCTCGCTCCATTGCTAGCAGCGGCACCCATGGAGCCTGTGAGGAGGTTCTCGACCGCTCAGAAGGGGAAGGCTCACCAGGAGGGGCCTAGTTCTCTGCTGCCCAAGCGTGGGCGCGGCCGTCCCCGCAAGCATACCGCAACCCCCGTCGTGGCCTCCCGCGGCCGTGGCGGCCCCTCTCCGCACGGCGGAACTCGCCCGCGCCGTGGCAGCCCCATCGATGGAAGGAGGAGCAAAGCGGTCGCGCGGCCTCCCCGACCACGCTTTCACTCGGCGGAAGCGCTGCCGGAGTTCATCGTGTGGTCGGAGAACCCGGCCGGCACCTGGCTTCAGCTGCCGTGCTTCTTTGTTGACGAGCTGCCAGCCCAGGGTCCAGGCGGGCTCTGGCTGCAGGCGGACGGCTGCTGCAGCAAGGCATCATGGGTTGCGGTGGAGATCTCCGCCGTGGGGAACGTGACCCTGGCCCGCGGTTGGCAGACGTTCGCCCGCGCTCGTAGCCTGGGCAGACGGTTGATACGTCTCCAACATATCTATAATTTATGAAGTATTCATGCTTTTATATTATCCATCTTAGATGTTTAATGGGCTTTAATAAGCACTTTTATATGATTTTTGGGACTAACCTATTAACCCAGAGCCCAAAGGCCTTCTGTTTTTTCTCTTGTTTGATGTTTTGAAGAAAAGGAATATCAAACGGAGTCGAAACGGAATGAAACCTTACGGAGAAGTTATTTTGGAAGGAAAGCTACCGATAGACTTGGAGTGCACGTCAGAAAGAACGAGGGAGCCACGAGGCAGGGGGCGCCACCCCCTGGGCGCGCCCTCCACCCTCGTGGGCCCCTCGTGGCTCCCCTGACGTATTTCTTCCACCTATATATATATATATATATATCCATATACCCTAAAATGATCAGAGAACAGAATAGATTGGGAGTTCCGCCACCGCAAGCCTCTGTAGCCACCAAAAACCAATCGAGACCCTGTTCCGGCACCCTGCCGGAGGGGGGAACCCTCAACGGTGGCCATCTTCATCATCCCGGCGCTCTCCATGACGAGGAGGGAGTAGTTCACCCTCGGGGCTGAGGGTATGTACCAGTAGCTATGTGTTTGATCTCTCTCTCTCTCTCTCTCTCTCTCTCTCTCTCTCTCTCTCTCTCTCGTGTTCTTGATTTGGCACGATCTTGATGTATCACGTGCTTTGCTATTTTAGTTGGATCTTATGTTGCTTCTCCCCCTCTACTCTCTTGTAATGGATTGAGTTTTCCCTTTGAAGTTATCTTATCGGATTGAGTCTTTAATGATTTGAGAACACTTGATGTATGTCTTATGGGATGACCGTGGTGACAATGGGTTATTCTATTGATTCACTTGATGTATGTTTTGGTGATCAACTTGCGGGTTCCCCCCATGAACCTATGCATAGGGGTTGGCACACGTTTTCGTCTTGATTCTCCGGTAGAAACTTTGGGGCACTCTTTGAGGTTCTATGTGTTGGTTGAATAGATGAATCTGAGATTGTGTGATGCATATTGTATAATCATACCCACGGATACTTGAGGTGACATTGGAGTATCTAGGTGACATTAGGGTTTTGGTTGAGTTGTGTCTTAAGGTGTTATTCTAGTACGAACTCTAGGGCTATTTGTGACACTTATAGGAATATCCCAATGGATTGATCGGAAAGAATAACTTTTAGGTGGTTTCATACCCTACCATAATCTCTTCGTTTGTTCTCCGCTATTAGTGACTTTGGAGTGACTCTTTGTTGCATGTTGAGGGATAGTTATATGATCCAGTTATGTTATTATTGTTGAGAGAACTTGCACTAGTTAAAGTATGAACCCTAGGCCTTGTTTCCTAGCATTTCAATACCGTTTACGCTCACTTTTATCATTAGCTACCTTGCTGTTTTTATATTTTCAGATTACAAAAACATATATCTACCATCCATATTGCACTTGTATCACCATCTCTTCGCCGAACTAGTGCACCTATAAAATTTACCATTGTATTGGATGTGTTGGGGACACAAGAGATTCTTTGTTATTTTGTTGCAGGGTTGCTTGAGAGAGACCATCTTCATCCTATGCCTCCCACGGATTGATAAACCTTAGGTCATCCACTTGAGGGAAATTTGCTACTGTCCTACAAACCTCTAGACTTGGAGGCCCAACAACATCTACAAGAAGAAGGTTGTGTAGTAGATATCAAGCAGTTTCTGGCGCCGTTGCCGGGGAGGTGAGTGCTGGAAGGTATATCTTTAGATCTTGCAATCGAATCTTTTTGTTTCTTGTTTTAGCTCTAGTTTAGTATATAAAAGAAAACTACAAAAAAATGGAGTTGAGTTTGCCTCATATGCTTCATCTTTTTAATATCTATCATGAGAATGAAGGAAAGGAAAATTGTGCTCAAGTGCTAGAACAAGAATTACATAGAATGCTTGGCATAAAATATGTGAATGATGAGCATGATTGCAATGTTGTTAGTATGAATTCTTTGAATACCCATGATGCTAATGATATGCAAAGCCACAAGCTTGGGGATGCTATGTTTAATGAAGATGATATTTTTAGCCTCCCAAGTTTTGATATGCAAATTTATAGTGATGATAGCATGCCTCCTACTTATGATGATAATATTTATGAAAGTGGATTTGGAGAGGTCATGACTTTATTTAGTGATGAATCCACTATTTCGGAAGAGGTTCCAATTGATTATGAGAATAAAGTTGCTATATATGATGATTATTGTGATGACATGTATGCTATAAAGAATAGTGATAACCATGAAACTTGTCATCATGATTTTAATTTTCAATTGGATTATGCTTCACATGATAGTTATTTTGTTGAGTTTGCTCCCACTACTATTGATGAGAATAAATTTGCTTATGTGGAGAGTAGTAAATTTTATATGATTATGGATCATGAAAAGAATGCTTTAGGTGCTGGTTATATTGTTGAATTTATTCATGATGCTACTGAAAATTATTATGAGGGAGGAACATATGCTTGTAGGAATTGCAATAATATCAAGTTTCCTCTCTATGTGTTGAAAATCTTGAAGATTTGCTTGTTTTGCCTTCCTATGCTAGTTGATTATTGTTCCCATAAGTTGTTTGCTCACAAAATACCTATGCATAGGAAGTGGGTTCGACTTAAATGTGCTGGTCATATTCTTCATGGTGCTCTCTTTATGTTTCAATTCCTATCTTTTATCTGAGCATCATTGAAATCATCATGCCTAGCTAGGGGCGTTAAACAATAGCGCTTGTTGGGAGGCAACCCAATTTTATTTTAGTTTCTTGCTTTTTGGTTCTGTTTAGGAATAAATAATCCATCTAGCTTCTGTTTAGATGTGGTTTTATGTTTTAATTAGTGTTTGTGCCAAGTAGAACCTTTGGGAAAACTTGGGCGAAGTCTTTATGATCATGTTGTAAACAACTGAAACTTTAGCGCTCACGAGATTAGCTTCAACTTTTTACTGGAGAGTGCTATTTAGTTGATTCGTTTTGCAGATGATTACTAGACAAATTCCTCAGGCCCACCAGTTTAGTTTAGAATTTTTGGAGTTCCATAAGTATACGTTTGATACAGATTACTACGGACTGTTCTGTTTTTGAGAGATTCTGTTTTTCGTGTGTTGCTTGCTTATTTTGATGAATCTATGGCTAGTAAAAGAGTTTATAAACCATAGAGAAGTTGGAATACAGTAGATTTAACACCAATATAAATAAATAATGAGTTCAATACAGTACCTTGAAGTGGTGTTTCGTTTTCTTTCGCTAACGAAGCTCGCGAGATTTTCTGTTAGTTTTGTGTTGTGAAGTTTTCAAGTTTTGGGTAAAAATTCGATGGACTATGGAATAAGGAGTGGCAAGAGCCTAAGCTTGGGGATGCCCAAGGCACCCCAAGGTAATATTCAAGGACAACCAAAAGCCTAAGCTTGGGGATGCCCCGGAAGGCATCCCCTCTTTCGTCTTCTTTCATCGGTAACTTTACTTGGAGCTATATTTTTATTCACCACATGATATGTGTTTTGCTTGGAGCGTCATGTCATTTTCTTTTGCTTTGCTTGCTGTTTGAATAAAATACCAAATCTGAAATTCTTAAATGAGAGAGGGTCTTCACATAGCTACATAATTATTTAACTAGACATTGATCTTCACTTATATCTTTTTGGAGTAGTTTGTCATTTACTCGTGTGCCTCACTTATATCCTATGAGTAATTGGTTGAATGATTTGAATGTCATAGATCTGAAATTATATATTTTTCATATGCTTATCCCATGGGGAGTAATGCCTTCACATATAAGAAGTAGAGGTGGTAAATTTATTGAAGGTTAGTAAACATTGTATTGGTCACTTGAACAATTCATGAAAGAATATTGGAGGAAGAGAGATTTCACATATAAATATACTATCTTGGACATCTTCTATGATTGTGATCCCCATTAATTATTTTAAACCTGAGCAAATTATTTGAAGTTGGACAAGGAAGACAACATAATGAGTTATGCTTGGGTATATTTGTATCAGTTATATTGTTTTGGATCCTCTAACATGTGGTGCTTGCTATTTAGAATCCTTTGCTAGCCAAAATATACGTACTAAGCGGAATACTGCTTGTGCATGCAAAATCCTTGAACCAAGTTTCTTCCATGAGTGTCCACCATATCTACCTATATGCGGTATTTACCTCATTGCTCCAAGTAAATTTGCATGTGCCAAACTCTAAACCTTGAAATAATAATCTCTTTTGTATGCCCGAATCACTCATGTAGCGACTATGGGTTAGCAGTATCTTCCATGCTAGGTGGGTTATTCTCACGATGAGTGGACTCCGCTCATCATTCACGAGAATATGGCTGGTAACTGGTATGCCCAGTCCCATGATCAAAAGACCAAAATCAAATCAAAATTAATTGCAAACAGAACTCCCCTAGGTTTGATGTTAGTTGGAGGCACCCGTTGTTTCGGGCAAGCCATGGATTGATGATTGTTGGTGGAGGGGGAGTAAAAATCTTTACCTTTCTGTTTGGGAACCGCCTATAATGTATATAGTATGGAAGATATTGGGAACTCTTGGTCGTTATGGTGACAATGAAAGCATACCTCTCAAAATTATTTTCATCTTTGTTTTTGCTTCGAGCTCTGGCACCTCTGCAAATCCCTGCTTCCCTCTGCGAAGGGCCTATCTTTTACTTTTATGCAAGAGTCAGTAGTATTCCTTCTCGTTCCAACCTACTCTTTAGTTGGCAAGCATCATGTGATGGAAAGATCTAAGCATATATGGCCATTCAAATATATTTGAGTATGAATTATTATTGTTGACATTACCCTTGAGGTAAAAGGTTGGGAGGCGAAACATTAAGCCCCTATCTTTCTCTGTGTTCGATGAATACTATTTGTTCTGAAAATATGCTTTTAGTGGTAGCAATCATGGAAGACTAAATGATAGTTGAGTATGTGGAGTTTGCTAAATCAAAGCTCTGACATAGACTCTTCCTGAAAATAAGATGAATTGTAATTGTTTGATGACTAATAACACGGTTTGTTAGTTTTCAAGAAAGTTTATGATTTATATTTTAACATGTGAATAGTTTGTTACTTGATCATGCAAAGTTTTATGATATGAGCTACTGTTATAAAATATAATGATGCTAGAAAAGGCGATTGAAATTATCATTGATCAAACTTGTGCACCTGCTAGCATTCACACTTCATAAATTCTTTCTTTTATCATTTACCTAATCGAGGACGAGCAGGAATTAAGCTTGGGGATGCTGATACGTCTCCAACGTATCTATAATTTATGAAGTATTCATGCATCAATCTTAGATGTTTAATGGGCTTTACTAAGCACTTTTATATGATTTTTGTGACTAACCTATTAACCCAGAGCCCGGTGCCAGTTCCTGTTTTTCTCTTGTTTCAGTGTTTCGAAGAACAGGAATATCAGACGGAGTCGAAACGGAATGAAACCTTCTGGAGAAGTTATTTTTGGAAGGAAAGCTACCCGATAGACTTGTAGTGCACGTCAGGAAATAAAAGAGGGAGCCACGAGGCAGGGGGGCGCGCCCACCCCCCTGGGCGCGCCCTCCACCCTAGTGGGCCCATCGTGGCTCCCCTGACGTATTTCTTCCGCCTATATATATATCCATATACCCTAAAACGATCGGAGAATAGAATAGATCGGGAGTTCCGCCGCCGCAAGCCTCTGTAGCCACCAAATACCAATCGGGACCCTGTTCCGGCACCCTGCCGGAGGGGGGAACCCTCACCGGTGGCCATCTTCATCATCTCGACGCTCTCCGCGACGAGGAGGGAATAGTTCACCCTCGGGGCTGAGGGTATGTACCAGTAGCTATGTGTTTGATCTCTCTCTCTCTCTCTCTCATGTTCTTGATTTGGCACGATCTTGATGTATCGCGAGCTTTGCTATTATAGTTGGATCTTATGTTTCTTCTCCCCCTCTACTCTCTTGTAATGGATTGAGTTTTCCCTTTGAAGTTATTTTATCGGATTGAGTCTTTAATGATTTGAGAACACTTGATGCATGTCTTGTGTGGGACGACCGTGGTGACAATGGGTTATTCTATTGATTCACTTGATGTTTGTTTTGGTGATCAACTTGCGGGTTCCGCCCATGAACCTATGCATAGGGGTTGGCACACGTTTTCGTCTTGATTCTCCGGTAGAAACTTTGGGGCACTCTTTGAGGTTCTATGTGTTGGTTGAACTTCCGGAGGTGCTGGATGTTCCAGGCATTCTAGATGGGGATCCCGTCCTGCGTCTCCAGGCATGCGGCGCCAGGCCTGGAGACATGGGCGACCCGAAACGGGCCCTCCCACATGGGTGAGAGCTTGTGCAGCCCTTCCCTGGAGAGCACCCGCCTCAGGACGAGATCACCCACCTCGAGCGTCTTGGAGCGGACGCTGCGGCAGTGGTACCGCCGCAGCGCCTGCTGGTACCTCGCAGCTCGAAGCGGGGCTTCACGGCGGTGTTCCTCCCCCAGCATGAGATCCAGCCCCCTCATGGCGTCCTACTGCATTTCATCGAACGCCAGGACCCGCGCGGAGCGAAGCCTGACCTCGTGTGGGAGAACCGCTTCTGCTCCGTAGATGAGGAAGAACGGTGTCTCACTTGTAGGCTTGGTGGCAGTGGTGCGGGTGGACCACAGCACAGACGGGAGCTCGTCGTGCCAGCCCCTGCCACAGGCCTCGAGCTTCTTCTTGAAGGTCCTGGTCTTGAGGCCCCTCAAGACCTCCACGTTGGCGTGTTCGGCTTGGCCATTGCTCCTGCAGTGTGCCACGGAAGCGTAGCAGATCTGTGTTCCAAGGTTAGCACAATATGTTTTGAAGAGATTGCTAGTGAACTATGACCGTTGTCGGTGATGATGCGGTAGGGGACTCCAAAGCGACTTACGAGGCCCTTGATAAACTTAACCGCTAACCCGTCTGGGATGGTACGGACTGTCGGATCACGGGTTCTTGCAAAACCCTCAAGGTTCGAACACTGGGGTGTGCACGAAGATCTCCCCCAACCGATCCACGTCCTAGCTTCGCTAAGATCTCAAGGGCTAACTTGACGAACTCGCAACACAAGGGACACAGGATTTATACTTGTTGTTGTGTAATACCCTACCGTTGTTGGGGCCACCGTTGGGGCCACCGTTGTTGTGTATTACCCTACTCCAATGTGGTGGTGGTGGATTGCCTCTTAGGCTGAGGATGAACAGTACAAGGGGAAGAACAACCTCTTGAGGCGAGGTGTTCTTGTGCTTGGTGAACTTGTGTGGCTGAGGATGATCTAACTGATCCGTCCCCGTCTATGGTGGTGGCTAGTCCTATTTATAGAGGCCCTGGTCCTCTCCCCAAATATTGAGCGAGAAGGGAGCCAACAACGGCCAATTTGAAAGGGGACAACTAGTATAGCTTATCCTGACAAAAGCAGTCTTCGCCTGCAAAAGGTTCTGGTGGTGACGCCGCCTTGGGCTCCATGGTGACCTACGTCTTGCCGTCCTGCTGATCTTGTTCTTGTTGCACTGATATGGAAACCTTTGCTTAACGCCTCGGTACTCCGCGCCTAAGCTGGCCTTCTTAGCACCAAAGAGGAAACAAGTACACTATGCGCGCTGGCGCCCGCCTAGTCTCGATCGTCATGGCTCACGTCACGAGAACCTCGTGAGGTTTGCCTTGCCTTGATCTCTCTGCGCCTCGTGAGCCAACCTAGTGAGGCCACTCCCGAAGGTGTCTTGCACCGTCCGCCTCGCGAGGCTTGGCCGCTCGCGAGGGTCTTGAGTGCTTCTCGGTGAAGATGGGCCGTACCGGCCCGCTCGCAGGGCCACGCCATGGGCCGCAGGCAGGCAAGTCTGGGGACCCCCGTTCCTAGAACGCTGACAGTAGGCCCCGGGCCCAAGGCACACTCGGGCTTGGCTTCGAGGCGAATCCAAAGGTCAAGTGCGGAGCACTGCGGGCCCCAATAGCCTGCAGCCTTGGTCGACGCGTGGCGGTTGATTGGACATGGGCGTCTCTGCTTCCCCACGCTGCCTCGGCAATTGCCCAACTTGACAAAAGGCTCGCGTGGATAGCGCTTGTCCTCACTGCTTCCCTTCTCCTTGCTCAGATCCCCTTTCTTGCGCCCTGCCTCCGAAATCCCTAGATCTACTTCCATCCCCCACCGCATCAGCGACTAATGGCGCCGCATAAGGTCAAGCCCTCCTCGTTGCCGGCTTGGTATGAACCAGCGCTCGACGTGCCCAACGTGTCGGAGAAGAGCCTCGCCACCACGCGCTTGCTGACAGCGGGGGAAAGCAACGACAGGGGGAAGACGAGGCTCCGGGTTGCCTCTGACGCGCCGGAGCCTGAGGGGAGTACCTTTTCCCCCTTCTTCATGAGTAGCATGGCCGCGGGGCTGGTTCCCCCCTTTTCTGACTTCTTCTACCAGGTCCTCGGCCACTACGGGCTGCAAGCGCTGCATCTTCATCCCAACTCCATATTTCTCTTGTCCATCTTCGCCTACTATTGCGAGGCGTACCTCGGCGTGATGCCGTCCATAGCTCTTCTGCGCCACTTCTTCTTCCTCTGCGTCAAGGAGGATCACACCTTCGGGTGTGCCAACTTCATTGCGGCCGGCAAGGCCAACTCGATCTCGAAGATGGGGAAGAAAGCCGAAGGATTCCGGAGAAAGTGGGCCATGATGGACGCTAAATGCATCCACCCATGCCTGACGCAGCCGACGGAGATGCCCAAGTCCGACAAGGGGTGGTCCTGCGCGAAGCTCTCCGACGAGCCAACGACGTTGGAGCTGGAGCACATGTAGACCGACCTGAAGCCGGGCAACGCAAAGGCGGCGAAGGTGACAGGGGCATGCTCCTGAGGGAATTCCTGATGCTGCGCACGGCCCCGCTTCAAGACTGTACGTGCCCCTTGTGGGAGCTTGGGGATGAAGAGGACAAGGTTCGCCTGAGCCCGAAGGCCTTGTTCGACGGTGAGCTGGCCGCAGTTCTCCGCCTCCTGGTTGGGGATGACCAGGAGTGCCCGCCGAGCATCTTCACCCCCATGTTTTGCCGTGAGGACGGGGCGCAGGTCGTGGCTTCCAGGCCTACTTTTGACGGGCGCGGGCTGGTGCCGCCGGCGCCTACCGGGGCCCATGTGGCGCCGAAGCCGGTGGAGCTGTATTCTGACGAGTCCCACGGGGAGGAAGAGGTGGAGGAGGAAGACTCGGAGGTGACCCCCGAAGAGACGGGGGAGACCACCCCCTTCAGCAAGGCTGACATCCTCCGCGCCCTGCCAGATGATGCCGAGGCCGACGCCCGCCAGGAGAAGGGGAGCTGCCCGTCATCTCGACAAGGGCCGGGTCATCGTTGGTCTCCCGAGATGTTGTTCCCGCCTTGGCGCCGTCTGGAGCTGCTTCCGGCCCCTCTGTTGTGCCGTTTTCTGCTCCCGAAGTCTGCGCGCCCACACCTCAGGCCTCAAAGATCTCAGGCTTCAAGCTCACCAAGCGGAGGGTGGACTATGCTGCAGTGGAACAGTAAGTGCTTGAGCTTCGTCTTGTTCTTGCTTATACTGCTGTCTCCTGACGCCCGTCCTTGGTTGACCAGGCCGTCGCCTTCGGCGAAGAAGAGGAAGGAGGGTGCATTGCCCACGCCTGGGACTGAGCCATCTGCAGCGGCTGCACTCCTCTCCGTGGAGAAAAGAGACGACATCTCTTGTACCTCTCCGGCCCTGTCGCCCTCGCGAAGCCTGGAGTGGCGTCGTCCAGAGGGGTCAGCCCCCGAGGCCCCGCTGGCTCCGGAGGTGCCGATGTCCGGTTCGGCTGCTGAGGTCCCGGAGACTCAGGAGCCCTTGATCTTCCAAGCCCTAGCGACGACGTCGCCTCCTCCTCCGTCTGCGCCATTACTCCCATGTTCTTCTACCTCCTCTGCTATCTTGGAGCATGCCCTTCCAGAGATGACTTGGCTGCGGGAAGATCTCCTGGGCGCGGATCCGCGCCTGGTAGCCGAGCGCCTGGAGCTGGCCTCCGGCGGCTTTAGTCCAACCCAGTAGTGCAAGCGACGCTGAGCTAGGCCGCGACGACCTCTGAGAAGGAGAAATGGGCCGCCGCTCAAGCTACGGCCGATCGCGAGGCAGCACTGAAGGAAGCTGAAGCCGCCCGCGATCGTTGCCGGGTGCTGGAGGATGATCTGAAGAGTCTGCGTGATGAGCACGCAGAAGAAGCTTGTGGCCGCCAGGCGAAGGAGGAGGAGATGAGGGCCCGGGAGGACGCCATCAAGAACCGCGACGCCGAGCTGGGGGAGTTGGCGAAGGTGCAGGCCGCCGAACGCAGCCGGCTGGAGGAGCTGGAGCGGAAGGTGGGGGCGAAGGAGGTCGATCTTGACGCCAAGGCGAAGGTCCTGGCTGAGGACCGTGCGGCCTTCGCGCTTCTCAAGAAGAGGTCCCGCGTCGCGCTGAAAGCACTTTACGAGAAGGGCCTGGAAAAGCCGTTAACCACCGACGAGGATGGCCCTGCTCAGCTGCTTCCCTACCTGGTTGCCGCACTTGAGGTGGTTGTGAGCGGCATCGGTCCTATGGCCGAGGCGGAAGCCCACGTTCTTTCCTCAGCTGCACTGACGTGTGTCTTCAATCACCTCCATCTTCGCGATCCAACTGCCCGCCTGGACGAGCTGCTGGAGCCTGTGGAGGAGGAGCATTGTGCGGCTGCTGCCGCAGCCGTGAACGGCCAGGTGGAGACCCTGCTGAAGATGTTCCGCGGCTTCGCTCTCGCGCCTTCGACCGGCGGTGCCACCGGTCCTGCGGCTCCAACTGGCGGTGCAGGCGAAGGCGACGCCACCAAGGGAGGAGCACCTTCTGTGGGCGATGGCGGTGTCGAGGGGTGACCTGCTTGCGGCAGCTTTCCAGTTTTACTCCTGCAACATGCATCGTGCCTCGTGGAGGCGTTTAAACTTGTGCTTGACGTTTGAGAGAACAACATGTCTTGTAATATTTGTTTTGAGATTTTGCGATTTTCTTCCTATTCGCTTTATGTTCTGCGTCGGCAGAGCCCGGCCCCGCCCATACCTCAACCGCTGTTGGGCCGACCGAAGACCAGGACGGAACCAAGGAGTGAGGGGATACGTTACCAGTTAGGCTCCTAAGTCGCGATGCTCACGAGTCCCCCTTGACGCGCAAATCGCTTATAAGAAGGAGACACGAGGATAGGATTAGCGTTCTACGTCGGCGGAGCCCAGCCCCGCACATACCTCAACTGCCGTTAGGCCGACAGGAGACCAGGACGGACCCAAGGAGTGAGGGGCTACCTGACCAGTTAGGCTCCTGAGTCGTGATGCTCAGGAGTCCTCCTTGACGCACAAACAGCTTATAGGAAGGAGACGCGAGGATAGGATTAGCGTTCTTGTAGCGACCCGACCTCAGACGGTCATGTCTCTATGCTTTAGTGTCATCCCTGGATCGGTAATGCTGACACACACAATACTCAAAGGATTTATAACAGAGTAGCAATCACACACTTATTACATCGAATGTCTCCAAAGAGAACTTATTACAGTAAATATGGCTTAAGGCCATCTAAATAAGATAACAGCGGAAGTCTTGGAAGATAAAGTGAGTCCATCAACTCCAACGGCATAGCTGAGTGCATGACAAACGACCTAGCGCACCTTACTCCTCGTCTTAAAAGTCTGCAACATGATACGTTGCAGCCCGAAAATGGGTCAGCACATGGAATATGCTAGCAATATAACACAGTAGAGCAATGAACAGATAAATGCTATCACTACATGCATATATGGCTGGTGGAGGCTCTATGGTAATATTGTTTTGCGAAAAGCCAATTTTTCCCTACAATAAAGGAATAAATTTTATTTAACTATCATGGTGGTTGAAACATCATTGAGAAGGTTCCTCCAACTCAATCCCAATTAAAGTAATCATTTAACCCAACAAATTAATTTAGAGTGATGAGATCACATCAATAACTCAAGTACCAGATACTCAAAATTGTCCATAACCGGGGACACGGCTAACCATGATTAGTTTATACACTCTGCAGAGGTTTGCGCATTTTTCCCCACAAGACTCGATCTCATCCATTGAATTTCTCGCACTACCTGGTGTTTGAGATATGGATGACCGAGACACAGTTTTTCAGAAGCATTAACTCTTTACTCTGGGTGGACAGTTACACCTACTTTCCCTCTACATCTGCTAGCCCACCACGGAA
The DNA here is from genome assembly GCA_021605145.1 of Aegilops bicornis. Classification (NCBI taxonomy): domain Eukaryota; kingdom Viridiplantae; phylum Streptophyta; class Magnoliopsida; order Poales; family Poaceae; genus Aegilops; species Aegilops bicornis. The sequence continues at coordinate 273,684,099 of CM038669.1, forward strand.
AGAGGTCACACAACATACTCAACTATGCCAGAACCCATAATAGCTTGTGGCTGCACACGGAAGTTTCTAGCATGAATAATCTTATGATCCCTTTGAGCCTGGGTGGCGGACCGTAGGATGATCACACGGGTACTCCAGGATATCCTAGGACAGCACTGGATTCTCCAGGTGCCCAAAGGCAATCCACCCAGATGTGTATTAAATTTGACACCTTAAGTTGAACCATTAATTAACAATCTAACATCTCTCATGGATACACTCAAACCCAATCCACGTCTACGAGCATAGCACAGCAATATAAGCATAACGTAGAAGTAACTCCCAAGGGTTTGAAAATAAACAGGTAATAGGTTCTACCTCAGCAACTACTTCCCAAACCCACATGTTAATAGATCCTACTCATGCAATATGTGAGGGTTGTATCTAATGCATAAAAACTGGGTATGAAAAAGGTATGATCAATGTGTTACTTGCCTTGCTGACGATCCGCTAAACCTAGAGACTCGTTGTAGCACGCTTCGCACTCCGGGAATTCTATCGCAAACAAACAATAGCATACATAAGCAATCAAGCAAACATGCATGCGTAAATCTCAAATAAGAAGATCTAACCAGAAAGTTCAACTGAAAAACCCCGGTTGGCAAAAAGAATCAAATCAAACGGAGCAACGAAACTCAAACTGCGAAAGAAACAAGATCCGATTACTAATCTGGACTAAGGTCAAATTTTACAGCACCAAAATCTTGTTCAAGTTGGTTAAACAGAAAGAGGGCTTCGAGACGAAGACCTAGGCGCTTGAATTGCCTGATTCTGATAAACGAGCGAAAAGATAAACTAAAATAAAAATTAGGGTAGAAATTGCGATCGGAAATAATCGCAGAAAACCCTGGAAAAAGAAAAACTGACGAACAGGCTAACGGGCGAACGTTCGCTGTCTGCGGCTAGCGGATGAACGGTGTTCGTTAAAACGAACGTACGAGCGAGCGTTCGCTGAATAAATAAACCGACGGAAAAACCGAACCGATCTAATCTAAAAAACGAATCTGATTTTCGAAATAAAACCGATCGGTTTTTAAAAAAACCGACGGCTACCTCGGCGTTCATGACGACGGCGGCGGCTACTCCGGTGGCGGAGTGCGGCTCCGGCGGCACGCGGCGGCGGCGGCGGCAGCGGGAGGCGGTGGCGGCAGGAGGCGGCGACGGGGAGGGGGGATCGAGGCGGGCGGGACTGGCGGCTAATGTTTGGGGGCGCGGGTGGGTTGCGGCGGCGGGACGGGCTGCAGGGGGGTCACGGGGGCGGCTTATAAGGCTGGCTAGGTCGAAGTCCAGGTCGGACACGGCCCGGTAAGGCGGTAACTTTTTTAAAAAAATATTCTGACGCGCAGAAAAACGAAGAAAAAGAAATACTAAACGGACTCCAAAGATCCCAAAATAAATTTTCCCCGTCCTCTAAAAATATGCCGGACAAAGAGAACATTTATTTGGGCCTCTAATGCAATTTTGAAAAATGAGTATTTTTTCCTAATTCAAATAAAATTGCAGTAAAATCCAAATAAAATTTATTTATTTGATTTTAATATTTTACCTCCAATATTTCATTTATTTTGGAGAAGTCATATTATCTCCTCTCATATATTCTTATATGAAATATTTTCGGAGAGAAAAATTAATTAAAACCAAAAAAATGATCCTTGTTTTAATATTTGATAAAATTCAAATATGAAAAACGCGAAATCCCCAACTCTCTGCGAGGGTCCTTGAGTTGCTTAGGATTTCGAGGATCGCAAAACAAAAATAAAATATGATATGCATGAATGACCTATGTACAACATTCCAAATTGAAAATTTGGGATGTTACAAACCTACCCCCCTTAAGATGATTCTCGTCCTCGAGATTCGGGTTGGCTAGAAAATAGGTGTGGGTGGTCTTTGAGTAAATCATCCTCTCGTTCCCAACTGGCTCCGTCCTCGGTATGGTGGCTCCACTGAACTTTGCAAAACTTGATAACCTTGCTGCGGGTAACTCGACTGGCAAACTCAAGAATCTTGTCAGGTTTTTACTCATACGTCAAATCACTATCCAACTGAATTGCTTCCAGGGGCACTATATCTCTCAGAGGAATATCAGCCATCTCTGCATGGCACTTCTTCAAATGGGAAACGTGAAACACATCATGAACTCCTGACAGTCCTTCGGGTAACTCCTACTTGTAGGCAACCTCTCCCATGCGTTTCAAAACACGGTACGGTCCCACAAATCTCGGGGCTAACTTTCCCATAACTCCAAAACGCTTAACTCCTCGAAGAGGTGACACTCGCAGATACGCTCTGGTCTTAGATTTCATAGACTACCTCCTTGCATTTCGAGTCTGCATAACTCTTCTGCCTGGACTGAGCTACCTTCAGTCTATGTCGAATCAGCTTAACCTTCTCTTCAGATTCCTTAATCAAATCCGGTCCAAACAACTGGCGGTCTCCAACTTCATCCCACATCAACGGTGTTCGGCATCTTATTCCATACAAGGCTTCGAACGGTGCCATTTTCAAACTGGCATGGTAGCTGTTGTTATATGAGAACTCCGCGTAGGGCAAGTTGTCATCCCAACTAGATCCATAATCTAGCGCACAAGCTCTCAACATGTCCTCCAGAATCTGATTAACTCTTTCGGTCTGTCCATCTGTCTGCGGGTGAAAAGTTGTACTGAACTCCAGCCTGGTTCCCAAAGTCTGGTGCAGTTGGTGCCAAAACTTTGAAGTAAACTGTGTTCCCCTATCTGATACAATGGTCCTCAGAACTCCATGTAGACATACGATCCTGGTCATATATATCTTGGCCAACTTCGCACTTGTATAAGTGGTTTTCACTGGGATAAAGTGAGCTACTTTGGTCAAGCGGTCCACTACTACCCAGATAGAATCATATCCCGATCAGGTCCTGGGTAATCTGGTGATAAAATCCATGCCAAGCTTATCCCACTTCCATTCGGGAATCGGCATAGGCTGCAGTAATCTTGCTGGTTTCTGATGCTCTGCCTTCACTCTCTGGCATACATCACATACGGCCACATACTCGGCAATATCATTTTTCATTCCAGTCCACCAGAAATGCTCCTTCAAATCCAAATACATCTTGGTGTTTGCGGGGTGTATCGAGTATGGCGAGTCATGAGCTTCCTGTAGTATTAACTTCCTGATCTCCGCATTATTGGGCACATATACACGGTCCTCGAACCACAAGGTGTCGTGCTCGTCCTCACGAAAACCCTTGGCTTTTCCTTCACTCATCCTCTCCTTTATCTCGGTGATTTATTTTTCATCCTTTTGGGCTTCTCGAATCTTTTCCAATAATGTTGACTGAACCTCCAATGCTGCAACAAAACCCCTAGGAACTATCTCCAAACGAAGCTCCCTGAGATCTTTTGCTAACTTCTTGGGTATTCCTCTGCTCACGAGGGTATTGACATAGCTTTTCAGGCTCAAAGCATCTGCTACGACATTGGCTTTTCCTGGATGATAGTGCAACTTCTTATCATAATCCTTTATGAGCTCCAACCATCTCCTCTGCATGTGGTTCAGCTCCTTCTGTGTAAAAATGTACTTCAAACTCTTGTGATCCGTATACACATCGCAACGGTTTCCAATCAGAAAATGTCTCCAGGTCTTGAGCGCATGCACTACGGCTGCTAACTCCAAATCATGCGTGGCATAATTCAACTCATGTTGTCGAAGTTGTCATGAGGCATATGAAACAACTCTTCCGTCTTGCATAAGTACTCCTCCAAGTCCTAAGCGAGAGGCGTCGCAATACACTTGGAAATCCTTGCGTATATCCTACAGAATCAGCACTGGAGTTGTAGTCAAATGTTTCTTCATCTCCTGGAAACTTGCTTCACATTCTTCAGTCCGATGGAACTTTGTGTCTTTCTTCAACAATGTCGTCATAGGTTTCTCAATTTTGGAGAAATTCTCAATAAATCTCCGATAGTATCTCGCGAGTCCAAGAAAACTGCGGATCTCTCCAACTGAAGTGGGTGCCAACCACTCAGTGACTGACTGAACCTTGGTAGGATCCACTGCTATACCTTGTCCTGATATAACATGTCCAAGAAATCCAACTTCCTTCAACTAAAACTCACATTTGTTGAACTTGGCATATAACTGATGTTCCCTGAGCTTCTCAAGAACCAAACGCAAATGTTCCTTGTGTTCTTCTTCATTCTTCGAGTATATCAAGATATCATCAATGAACACCACAACAAACTTATCCAAGAACTCCATAAACACCTTATTCATCATACTCATGAAATAGGCAGGGGCTTTGGTCAATCCAAAAGACATAACCTTATACTCATATAGCCCATACCTTGTGGTGAAAGCTGTCTGAGGTATATCCTTTTCTTGGATCTTCATCTGGTGGTATCCTGATCGCAAATCAATCTTCGAAAACACTTTAGCTCCTTGCAACTGGTCAAACAAATCATTGATCATTGGTAGTGGGTACTTGTTCTTGATCGTCACTTCATTCAACGCACGATAGTCAACAACCATCCTTAATGATCCATTCTTCTTCTCGACCAAGAGCACTGGGGCTCCCCATGGTGACGAACTTCGTCGAATATAACCTTTCTCCAACAACTCCTTAATCTGCTTCTTGATCTCCTCCAGATCATTCACGGGCATCCGGTATGGTCTCTTCGATATAGGCCCGGTGCCTGGCAACAGCTCTATCAAAAACTCGATGTCTCGATCTGGCGGCATGCCTGGTAACTCCTCTAGAAATACATCTGGGTAATCCTTCACAACAGGCACTTCCTCCTGAACAACTCCTGTGACTGAATTTACTTGGGTCCTCCTCGGCGCATGCCGGGATACATACATGATCCTTTTCCCCTCCGGGGTAGTGAGTAAAATCGACTTACTGGCGCAATTGATGTTTCCTCCATACATCGATAGCCAATCCATGCCTAGTATTACATCCAATCCTTGTGACTCCAAAATAGTCAGGTCTGAGGGGAAAACATGGCTTCCAATGGTCAATGGCATCTAAAAACATCCTTGACTTGCCATATACTCCGCTCCTCGTGAGCTTACTAACATAGGTGTCCTAAGTACTTTAGTGGGAAACTTATACTTATCCATGAATCCCTTGATATGTATGAATGCGATGCACCAGTATAAAAAAGAACTATTGCAGTAAATGACTTAACAAAAAAATTACCGATAACTGCATCAGGCTGCTCTTCAACCTCCTCCACGTTCACATGGTTCACTTGTCCCCTATTGATAGGGTTGGGCTTATTCCCAGAGCTTCCATTGCCATTCCCATTCTTCGCTTCAGGGCACTCAGTGGCCTAGTGTCCAGTCTTCCCGCACTTGAAACAAGTAATGTGACTTAGGTCCTTCTTGGCGGGTGTGGCTGGAGTGGAGCGGTTCTGATTGTTGCCTGCTCCATTCCCATTCTTGGGGCCATTGTGGTTATGCGAACTTCCTCCATTGTGAGTATGGCCTCCATGGTTATGGGTATATCCTCCTGAGCTTGGGGTTAAACAAGGCTTCTGCTGAGCTCCAGAATTGTACTTTCCTTGTCCATACTTCCTTTTGCGGCTCTCAATCTGCTGTTGCTTCCCTTCCATCATAAGATCCTTGTCTACCAACTCCTGGTAGTTGTTAAATGTTGCCACCATCAACTGCATGCTCATCTCGTCATTCAACCCTTCCATAAACTTCTCCTGCTTCGCGGCATCTGTGGCCACATCATCAGGGGCATAACGGGATAGCTTTCTGAACTCATCTACGTACTGAGCCACAGTACGATTCCCCTGGCGCAAGTTGCGACACTCACGCTTCTTCATACTCATAGCTCCAGTTGAGACATGGGTTGTGCGGAATGCTTGTTGAAACTGATCCCAGGTGATATTGGCTATGGGGAATGTGGTTGTGTAATTCTCCCACCATGATGCTGCTGGCCCGTCTAATTGGTGTGCGGCAAAACGCATCTTCTCGGCATCAGTGCAACCTGCGGTGGTCAACTCCCTTCCAATCTTGCGTAGCCACTCATTAGCAACTATTGGCTCGGTGCTACTAGAAAACACCGGCGGCTGCAACCTCAGAAAGCGGGCTAAGGTATCAACTGGAGGTGATGGCGGCAGATTGTTGTTGTTATTGTTGTTGTTGTTGCCTTGGTTCTCGACTAATATCTTCATCAAGGCATTCTGCTGCTGGATCAACTGGGTGATCTCCGGTGGGAAGAAAAATCCGGTATCACGTCTCGGAGGCATCTAATGGGTGTAGAGGGGAGAGATTAGAATAGAATGAGGTTTAGTGAGAAAGCACTACCCATATGCACATGAGACAAACACAATCATTTCATATCACTCAATCAATCAAGCAAGGACATACAATCGGTCTAGAACTAACGTTAAAAGTGCTCGGACTACTACTATATACATGGGGGAACCATCGATCATATGGTGGTCATCTAGAAATATTGACCGGTGGAAGACTCCATGATATCCACTCCAGCTTCGTCTTCATAGTCATCATCGCTACTGTCGGGGTCGGAGTCGGTGTCGTTGATGATGATGTAGTCTTCAGAACGAATTTCCTTAGGTTCATCATCTTCTCCTCTTGGCACGGGGTCTCCCAAGAATGCTCCTATCTTCCTTGTTAGATCGTCATTCTTCTCCACGAGTATCGTCATTTCCTCCTCATATACATCGCGTGTAGACTTGAGTTCCTCTTCTAGCTCTGTGATCCTAGTCATCGCCTTCTCCAAATCTAACATGCTTGAGTACATCTGGTTCTCCTGTCGTCGAATGTGCTGGTTTAACTCCTGGATGAAAGCTACAATGGACCTGTCCTTCCTGGTGCTGATCATCTCCGCTCATCTCGGCGCCCACATATCTGGTAGATAGTATCCTTGAGATCCTTGTGGTAAACTTCGCCGATGCGCCCCATGGCGATGTGGGCTACCATGCTCTTTCCTAGACTCCAGGTTGGTGCATCAAAGGAAAATTCTATGGGCTCCGTAACAGGCGTGAATGTCCTTCCTGGAACTTGAACTCGGATCATCCATCGCTCCTCTTATGGTAAAGTGGCGGCGTAGGTCTCGGTGAAGCTTGGTATTCTGATGTTCAGGTATCTAGTGATTTCCTTCAAGTGTCGTCCAAAGGGTCTGTCTTCATCCGGTTGTGCAAACTTGTTCCTTGAGTCCGCCATCCTAAAGAGTAGAAAATGGAGAGAAGTCAGAAATGAGTAGAGAAGAGTGACCTAGGGCCTTTGTTAGTGGTCGTGTCCTACATTCAGCGTGTGCTCTGATACCATCTTGGAGCGACCCGACCTCAGACGGTCAAGTCTCTATGCTTCACTGTCATCCCTGGATCGGTAACGCTGACACACACAATACTCGAAGGATTTATAACAGAGTAGAAATCACACACTTATTACATCGAATGTCTCCAAAGAGAACTTATCATAGTAAATATGGCTTAAGGCCATCTAAATATGATAACATCAGAAGGCTTGGAAGATGAAGTGAGTCCATCAACTCCAACGGCATAGCTGAGTGCATGACAAACAACCTAGCGCACCTTACTCCTCGTTTGAAAAGTCTGCAACATGATATGTTGCAGCCCGAAAACGGGTCAGCGCATGGAATATGCTGCCAATATAACACAGTAGAGCAATGAACAGATAAATGCTATCACTACAGGCATATATGGCTGGTGGAGGCTCTATGGTTATATTGTTTTGTGAAAAGCCAATTTTTTCCTACAACAAAGGAATAAATTTTATTTAACTATCATGGTGGTTGAAACATCATTGAGAAGGTTCCTCCAACTCAATCCCAATTAAAGTAATCATTTAACCCAACAATTTAATTTAGAGTGATGAGATCAAATCAATAACTCAAGTACCAGATACTCAAAATTGTCCATAACCGGGGACACGGCTAACCATGATTAGTTTATACACTCTGCAGAGGTTTGCACACTTTTCCCCACAAGACTCGATCTCCTCCGTTGGATTTCTCACACTACATGGTGTTTGAGAAACGGATGACCGAGACACAGTCTTTCAGAAACATTAACTCTTTACTCTGGGTGGACAGTTACACCTACTTTCCCTCTACATCTGCTAGCCCACCACTGAAAGAGGTCACGCAACATACTCAACTATGCCAGAGCGCATAATGGCTTGTGGCTGCACCATGGAACTTTCTAGCATGAATAATCTTATGATCCCTTTGAGCCTGGGTGGCGGACCGTAGGATGATCACACGGGTACTCCGGGATATCCTAGGACTACACTGGATTCTCCAGGTGCCCACAAGCAATCCACCCTGATGTGTATTAAATTTGCCACCTTAAGTTAAACCATTAATTAACAATCTCACATCTGTCATGGATACACTCAAACCCAATCCACTTACGAGAATAGCATAGCAATATAAGCATAACGTAGAAGTAACTCCCAAGGGTTTGAAAATAAACAGGTAATAGGCTCTACCTCAGCAACTACTTCCCAAACCCACATGTTAAGAGCCTACTCATGCAATGTGTCAGGGTTATATCTAATGCATACAAACTGGGTATGAAAAAGGTATGATCAATGTGTTACTTGCCTTGCTGATGATCGGCAAATCCTAGAGATTCGTAGTAGCACGCTTCACACTCTGGGAATTCTATCACAAACAAACAATAGCATACATAAGAAATCAAGCAAATATGCATGGGTAAATCTCAAATAAGAAGATATAACCAGAAAGTTCAACTGAAGAACTCCGGTTGGCAAAAAGAATCAAATAAAAAGGAGCAATAAAACTCAAACTACAAAAGAAACAAGATCTGATTACTAATCTAGACTAAAGTCAAATTATACAGTTACCAAATCTTGTTCAAGTTGGTTAAACAAAAAGAGGGCTTCGAGACGAAGACCTAGGCGCTTGAATAGCCTGATTCTGATAAACGAGCGAAAAGATAAACTAAAACGAAAATCAGGGCAGAAATCGCGATCGGAAATAATCGCGGAAAACCCTGGAAAAAGAAAAACCGACGAACAGGCTAACGAACGAACGTTCGCTGTCTGTGGCTAACGGATGAACGGCGTTCGTTAAAATGAACGTACAAGCGAGCGTTCACAAAATAAATAAACCGACGGAAAAACCGAACCGATCTAATCTAAAAAAACGAATCTAATTTTTGAAATATAACCGATCGGTTTTTTTTTAAACCGGCGACTACCTCGGCGTTCATGACGACGGCGGCGGCTACACCGGTGGTGGCGGGTAACCGGTGGCGGGCGACTCGGCGTGGCGGCGGGCAACGGCGCAAGCGTGGCGTCGGCGGGCGTGGATCGGCGAGGCGGTGGCGGCTAGGGTTTGGGGGCGTGGGTGGGCTGCGGCGGCGAGATGAGCTGCAGGGGGGGTGGGGGTCGCGGGGGCAGCTTATAAGGCCGGCCGGGTTGAAGTCCAGGTCGGACACGGCCCGGTAAGGCGGGAACTTAAAAAAATATTCTGACGCGCAAAAAAACCAAGAAAAGAAATACTAAACGTACTCCAAAAATCCCAAAATAAATTTTCCCCGTCCTCTAAAAATATGCCGGACAAAGTGAACATTTATTTGGGCCTCTAGTGCAATTTTAAAAAACGAGTAATTTTCCTAATTCAAATAAAATTTCAGTAAAATCCAAATAAAATTTATTTATTTGATTATAATATTTTTCCTCCAATATTTCATTTATTTTGGAGAAGTCATATTATCTCCTCTCATATATTCTGATATGAAATATTTTCGGAGAGAAAATTAATTAAAACCAAAAAAAATGATCCTTGTTTTAATATTTGATAAAATTCAAATATGAAAAACGCGAAATCCCCAACTCTCTCCAAGGGTCCTTGAGTTGCATAGGATTTCGAGGATTGCAAAACAAAAATAAAATATGATATGCATGAATGACCTATGTATAACATTCCAAATTGAAAATTTGGGATGTTAAAGTTCTACGTCGGCGAAGCCCGACCCCGCGCATACCTCAACCGCCGTTTGGCCAACCGGAGACCAGGACGGACCCAAGGAGTGAGGGGATACGTGACCAGTTAGGCTCCTGAGTCGTGATGCTCAGGAGTCCCCGTTGACGTGCAAACACCCTGTTGGAAATATGCCCTAGAGGCAATAATAAATTAGTTATTATTATATTTCCTTGTTCATGATAATCGTTTATTATCCATGCTATAATTGTATTGATAGGAAACTCAGATACATGTGTGGGTACATAGACAACACCATGTCCCTAGTAAGCCTCTAGTTGACTAGCTCGTTGATCGATAGATGGTTACGGGTTCACGACCATGGACATTGGATGTCATTGATAACGGGATCACATCATTAGGAGAATGATGTGATGGACAAGACCCAATCCTAAGCCTGTACGGAGATCGTGTAGTTCGTATGCTAAAGCTGTTTTAATGTCAAGTATCTTTTCCTTAGACCATGAGATTGTGCAACTCCGGATCTTTGTAGGAATGCTTTGGGTGTACCAAAGCGTCCTGGCGTGCTGGGTGGCTATAAAGGTGCACTACTGACTATCTCGAAAGTGTACATTGGGTTGTACGAATCGAGGCTGGGATTTGTCACTCCGTGTGACGGAGAGGTATCTCTGGGCCCACTCGGTAGGACATCATCATAATGTGCACAATGTGACCAAGGGGTTGATCACGGGATGATGTGTTATGGAGCGAGTAAAGAGACTTGCCGTAGCGAGATTGAACAAGGTATCGATTATCTGACGATCAAATCTCGAGCAAGTACAATACCGTTAGACAAAGGGAATTGAATACGGGATTGATTGAATCCTCGACATCATGGTTCATCCGATGAGATCATCGTGGAACATGTGGGAGCCAACATGGGTATCCAGATCCCATTGTTGGTTATTGGCCGGAGAGTTGTCTCGGTCATGTCTACGTGTTTCCCGAACCCGTAGGGTCTACACACTTAAGGTTCGATGACGCTAGAATTATAAAGGAAGTTTGTATGTGGTTACCGAATGTTGTTCGGAGTCCCGGATGAGATCTCAAACGTCACGAGGAGTTCCAGAATGGTCCGAAGGTAAAGATTTATATATGAGAAGTCCTATTTTGGCCACCGGAAAATGTTCGGGATTTTTGGTATTGCAAGGGAAGGTTCTAGAAGGTTCGGAGTGGGGCCCACCTGCATGGGTGGACCCACATGAACGTGGTAGTGGGCAAAGGCCCCACACCCCTGGTCAGCGCACCAAGATCCCCCCTTAGAAGGAATAAGATCATATCCCGAAGGATAAGATCAAGATCCCTAAAAAGGGGGGATAACAATCGGTGGGGAAGGAAATGATGGGATTTCTTTCCTCCCACCTTTGCCAATGCCCCAATGGACTTGGAGGGCAAGAAACCAGCCCCCTCCACTCCTATAAATAGTGGGGAGGCGCATGGGAGCTTTACAAAAGTTCTGGCACAGCCCTTCCCCTCTCCCAAGTCCTCCTTCTCTCCCGCGGTGCTTGGCGAAGCCCTGCAGGATTGCCACGCTCCTCCATCATCACCACGCCCGTTGTCTGCTTGCTTTGGATGGAGTCTTCCTCAACCTCTCCCTCTCTCCTTTCTGGATCAAGGCATGGGAGACATCACCGGGCTGTGCGTGTGTTGAGCAGCGGAGGTGCCGTCTGCTCGGCACTAGGATCTCCGTGATTTGGATCACGACAGTACGACTCCTTCAACCCCGTTCTCTTGAACGCTTCCGCTTAGCGATCTACAAGGGTATGTAGATGCACTCTTCTTCCCCTCGTTGCTAGTCTCTCCAAAGATAGATCTTGGTGACTCGTAGGAAAATTTTGAATTTCTGCTACGTTCCCCAACAGTGGCATCATGAGCCAGGTCTATGCGTAGATTCTTTGAGAGTAGAACACAAAGTAGTTGTGGGCGTTGATTTTGTTCAATATGCTTACCGTTACTAGTCCAATCTTGATTCGGCGGCATTGTGGGATGAAGCGGCCGGACCGACCTTACGTACACTTACGTGAGGCGAGTTCCACCGTGACATGCACTTGTTGCATAAGGTGGCTAGCGGGTGCCGGTCTCTCCCACTTTAGTCGAACGGATTCGATGAAAAGGGTCCTTATGAAGTGTAAATAGCAATTGGCATATCATGTTGTGGTTTTGCGTAGGTAAGAAAGCGTTCTTGCTAGAAACCCATAGCAGCCACGTAAAACATGCAAACAACAATTAGAGGACGTCTAACTTGTTTTTGCGGGGTATGCTATGTGATGTGATATGGCCAAGAAGAATGTGATGAATGATATGTGATGTATGAGATTGATCATGTTCTTGTAATAGGAATCACGACTTGCATGTCGATGAGTATGACAACCGGCGAGAGCCATAGGAGTTGCCTTAATTTATTGTATGACCTGCGTGTCATTGAACAACGCCATGTAATTACTTTACTTTATTGCTAACCGGTAGCCATAGTAGTAGAAGTAATAAGTTGGCGAGACAAACTTCATGGAGACACGATGATGGAGATCGTGATGATGGAGATCATGGTGTCATGCCGGTGACGATGATGATCATGGAGCCCCGAAGATGGAGATCAAAAGGAGCAAAATGATATTGGCCATATCATGTCACTATTTGATTGCATGTGATGTTTATCATGTTTATGCATCTTATTTGCTTAGAATGACGGTAATAAATAAGATGATCCCTCATTAAAATTTCAAGAAAGTGTTCCCCCTAATTGTGCATCGTTGCGAAAGTTCGTCGTTTCGAAGCACCACGTGATGATCGGGTGTGATAGATTCTTACGTTCACATACAACGGGTGTAAGCCAGATTTACACATTGAAACACTTAGGTTAACTTGACGAGCCTAGCATGTACGGACATGGCCTCGAACACAAGAGACCGAAAGGTCGAGCATGAGTCGTATAGTAGATACGATCAACATGAAGATGTTCACCGATGATGACTAGTCCGTCTCACGTGATGATCGGACATGGCCTAGTTGACTCGGATCATGTAATCACTTAGATGACTAGAGGGATGTCTATCTGAGTGGGAGTTCATGAGATGAACTTAATTATCCTGAACATAGTCAAAAGATCTTTGCGAATTATGTAAGTGGCTCGCGCTTTAGTTCCTTGTTTAGATATGTTCCTAGAGAAAATATAGTTGAAAGTTGTGATGGCGATTATGCGGACGGAAGAAAGCTTGTGTCCTTAATGCCTTTGCTCGGTGTCTTTGAACCCCAAGCGTCGATGCGTGGATGTTGCGAACATCGGACATACACGTTTTGATAACTACGTGATAGTTCGATTAAGCGGTTTAGAGTTGAGGCACCAAAAGGCGTTTTTGAACGTCGCGGAACATATGAGATGTTTCGAGGGCTGAAATTGGGATTTCAGGCTCGTGCCCATGTCAAGAGGTATAAGACCTCCGATGAATTTCTTAGCCTGCAAACTAAGGGAGAAAATCTCAATCGTTGAGCTTTTGCTCAGATTATCTGAGTACAACAATCACTTGAATCAAGTGGGAGTTGATCTTCCAGATGATATAGTGATGTTTCTCCAAAGTCATTGCCACCAAGCTGCTAGAGCTTCGTGATGAACTATAACATATCAGGGATAGATATGATGATCCTTGAGATATTCGCGATGTTTGACACCGCGAAAGTAGAAATCAAGAAGGAGCATCAATTGTTGATGGTTGGTGAAACCACTAGTTTCAAGAAGGGCAAGGGCAAGAAGGGATAGTTCATGAAACGGAAAATCAGCTGCTGCTCTAGTGAAGAAACCCAAGGTTGAACCCAAACCCGAGACTAAGTGCTTCTGTAATAAGGAGAACACCCACTGGAGCAGAATTACCCTAGATGAGAAGGCTGGCAAGGTCGATAGAAGTATATTGGATATACAATATGTTAATGTGTACTTTACTAGTACTCCTAGTAGCACCAGGGTATTAGATACCGGTTCGGTTGCTAAATGTTAGTAACTCGAAATAAAAGAGCTACGGAATAAACAGAGACTAGCTAAAGGTGAGATGACGATGTGCGTTGGAAGTGTTTCCAAAGGTTGATATGATCAAGCATCGCCTGCTCCCTCTACCATCGAGATTGGTGTTAAACCTAAATAATTGTTATTTGGTGTTTGCGTTGAGCATAGACATGATTGGATTATGTCTATCGCAATACGGTTATTCATTTAAGGAGAATAATGGTTACTCTATTCATTTGAATAAGACCTTCAATGGTCTTGCACCCAAAAAGAATGGTTTATTGAATCTCGATCGGTGATACACATTTTCATGCCAAAAGATATAAGATAGTAATGATAGTACCACTTACTTGTGGCACTGCCATGTAAGTCATATTGGTGTAAAACGCATGAAGAAGCTCCATGTTGATGGATCTTTGGACTCACTCATTTTTGAAAAGTCTGAGACATGCGAACCATGTCTATTGGTGTATCTGGCGTGAAGAAACTCCATGCAGATGGATCGTTTGGACTCACTTGATTTTGAATCACTTGAGATATGCAAATCATACCACATGGGCAAGATGATTGAAAAGCCTCGTTTTCGATAAGATGGAACAAGATAGCAACTTGTTGGAAGTAACACATTTTGATGTGTGCAGTCCAATGAGTCTTGAGGCATGCGATGAATATCGTTATGTTCTTACTTCACAGATGATTTGAGTAGATGTTGAGTATATTTACTTGATGAAACACAAGTATGAATTATTGAAAGGTTCAAGTAATTTCAGAGTGAAGTTGAAGATCTTTGTGACAAGAGGATAAAATATACGTGATGTGATCATAGAGATGGATATCTGAGTTGCGAGTTTGGTACACAATTGAGACATTGTGGAAATTGTTTAACAACTAACGCCGCTGGAACACCATAGTGTGATGGTGTGTCGAACATCATAGATGCACCCTATTGGATATGGGGCATACCATGATGTCTCTTATCGAATTACCACTATCGTTCATGGGTTAGGCATTAGAGACAACCGCACTCACTTTAATAGGGCACCACGTAATTCCGTTGAGATGACACCGTTTGAACTATGGTTTGGAGAAACCTAAATTGTCGTTTCTTAAAAGTTTGGGGCTGCGACGCTTATGTGAAAAAGTTTCAGGTTGATAAGCTCGAACCCAAAGCGGATAAAATGCATCTTCATAGGACACCCAAAATAGTTGGGTATACCTCCAATCTCGATTCAGGAAGCAAAAGGATTGTTTCTAGAATTAGGTCCTTTCCCGAGAAAAAGTTTCTCTCGAAAGAATTGAGTGGGAGGATGGTGGAGACTTGATGAGTTTATTGAACCGTCACTTCAACAAGTGTGTAGCAGGGCACAGGAAGTTGTTCCTGTGGCGCCTACACCAATTGAAGTAGAAGCTTATGATAGTGATCATGAAGTTTTGGATCAAGTCACTACCGAACCTCGTAGGGTGACAAGGATGCGTACTACTTCAGAGTGGTATAGTTATCCTGTCTTGAAGGTCATGTTGCTAGACAACAATGAACCTACGAGCTATGGGGAAGCGATGGTGGGCTCATATTCCGAAAAATGTTTAGAAGCCATGAAATCCGAGATAGGATCCATGTATCAGAACAAAGCATGGACTTTGGTGGACTTGCCCGATGATCGGCAAGCCATTGAGATAAATGGATCTTTAAGAAGAAGACGGACGTGGACGGTAATATCATCGTCTATGAAGCTCGACTTGTGGCGAAGAGTTTTTCACAAGTTCAAGGAGTTGACTACGATGAGATTTTCTCATCCGTAGCGATGCCTAAGTCCGTCGGAATCATGTTAGCATTAGCTGCATTTATGAAATCTGGCAGATGGATGTCAAAACGAGTTTCCTTACCAGTTTTCGTAAGGAAAGATTGTATGTGATACGATCAAAAAGGTTTTGTCGATCCTAAGGATGCTAAAAGGTATGCTAGCTCGGTGATCCTTCCATGGACTTGGAGTAAGCATCTCGGAGTTGGAATATACACTTTGATAAGATGATCAAAGATTTTGGGTTTATACAAAGTTTACGAGAAACTTGTATTTCCAAAGAAGTGAGTGGGAGCACTATAGAATTTACGATGAGTATATGTTGTTGACATATTGTTGATCGAAATGATGTAGAAATTCTGGAAAGCATATAGGGTTATTTGAAAAGTGTTTTCAATAGAAAACCTGGATTAAGCTGCTTGAACATTGAGCATCAAGATCTATAAGGATAGATCAAAGCGGCTTAATGGTACTTTCAAATGAGCACATACCTTGACATGATCTTGAAGGTGTTCAAGATGGATCGATCAAAGAAGGAGTTCTTGCACGAGTTATGAGGTATGAAGTTAAGAGTTAAAGCTCGACCACGGCAGAAGAGAGAGAAAGGACGAAGGTCGTCCCCTATGCTTCAGACGTAGGCTCTATAGTATGCTATGATGTGTACCGCACCGGAAGTGTGCATTGCCATGAGTCAGTCAAGGCGTACAAGAATGATCCAGGAATGGATCATTGGACAATGATCAAAATTGTCCTTGGAGTAAATAAGGACATGTTTCTCGATTATGGAGGTGATAAAGAGTTCGGCGTAAAGGGTTACGTCGATGCAAGCTTTAGCACCTATCCGAGTGACTTTGAGTAGCAAACCGAATACGTATAGTGGAGCAACCTTTTGGAATAGCTCCAAGTGGAGCATGGAAGCAGCATTTACAATATGACCTAGAGATTTGCGAAGTACATACGAATCTGAATGTTGCAGACCCGTTGACTAAAACCTCTCTCACAAGCAAAATATGATCAAACCCTAGAATTCATTGAGTCTTAATCACATGATGATGTGAACTAGTTTAATGACACTAGTAAACTCTTTGGATGTTGGTCACATGGCGATGTGACGTGTGAGTGATAATCACATGGCGATGTGAACTAGATTATTGACTCTAGTGCAAGTGGGAGACTGTAGGAAATATGCCCTAGAGGCAATAATAAATTAGTTATTATTATATTTCCTTGTTCATAATAATCGTTTATTATCCATGCTATAATTGTATTGATAGGAAACTCAGATACATGTGTGGGTACATAGACAACACAATGTCCCTAGTAA
The DNA here is from genome assembly GCA_021605145.1 of Aegilops bicornis. Classification (NCBI taxonomy): domain Eukaryota; kingdom Viridiplantae; phylum Streptophyta; class Magnoliopsida; order Poales; family Poaceae; genus Aegilops; species Aegilops bicornis. Next base: position 273,701,243 of record CM038669.1, read on the forward strand.
GCCTCTAGTTGACTAGCTCGTTGATCAATAAATGGTTAGGGTTTCCTGACCATGGACATTGGATGTCATTGATAACGGGATCACATCATTAGGAGAATGATGTGATGGACAAGACCCAATCCTAAGCCTAGCACAGAGATCGTGTAGTTCGTATGCTAAAGCTTTTCTAATGTCAAGTATCTTTTCCTTAGACCATGAGATTGTGCAACTCCCGGATACCGTAGGAATGCTTTGGGTGTACCAAGCGTCCTGGCAATCGGGTGGCTATAAAGGTGCACTACAGGTATCTCCGAAAGTGTACATTGGGTTGGCACGAATCGAGACTGGGATTTGTCACTCCGTGTGACGGAGAGGTATCTCTGGGCCCACTCGGTAGGACATCAACATAATGTGCACAATGTGACCAAGGGGTTGATCACGGGATGATGTGTTATGGAACGAGTAAAGAGACTTGCCGGTAACGAGATTGAACAAGGTATCGGTATACCGACGATCAAATCTCGAGCAAGTACAATACCGTCAGACAAAGGGAATTGAATACGGGATTGATTGAATCCTCGACATCGTGGTTCATCCGATGAGATCATCGTGGAACATGTGGGAGCCAACATGCGTATCCAGATCCCGCTGTTGGTTATTGGCCGGATAGTTGTCTCGGTCATGTCTACGTATCTCCCGAACCCGTAGGGTCTACACACTTAAGGTTCGATGACGCTAGGGTTATAAAGGAAGTTTGTATGTGGTTACCGAATGTTTTTCGGAGTCCCGGATGAGACCTCGGACGTCACGAGGAGTTCCGGAATGGTCCGGAGGTAAAGATTTATATATGGGAAGTCCTATTTTGGCCACCGGAAAATGTTCGGGACTTTTTGGTATTGTACCGGGAAGGTTCTAGAAGGTTCTGGAGTGGGGCCCACCTGCATGGGTGGACCCACATGAACGTGGGTAGTGGGGCAAGGCCCCACACCCCTGGTCAAGCGCACCAAGATCCCCCTTAGAAGGAATAAGATCATGTCCTGAAGGGATAAGATCAAGATCCCAAAAAAAGGGGGATAACAATCGGTGGGGAAGGAAATTATGGGATTTCTTTCCTCCCACCTTTGCCAACGCCCCAATGGACTTGGAGGGCAAGAAACCAGCCCCCTCCACCCCTATATATAGTGGGGAGGCGCATGGGAGCTTTACAAAAGTTCTGGCGCAGCCCTTCCCCTCTCCCAAGTCCTTCTTCTCTCCCGCGGTGCTTGGCGAAGCCCTGCAGGATTGCCACGCTCCTCCATCATCACCACGCCGTTGTGCTGCTGCTGGATGGAGTCTTCCTCAACCTCTCCCTCTCTCCTTGCTGGATCAAGGCATGGGAGACGTCACCGGGCTGTACGTGTGTTGAGCAGCGGAGGTGCCGTCCGTTCGGCACTAGGATCTCCGGTGATTTGGATCACGGCAATCTGACTCCTTCAACCCCGTTCTCTTGAACTCTTCCGCTTAGCGATTTACAAGGGTATGTAGATGCACTCTTCTTCCCCTCGTTGCTAGTCTCTCCATAGATAGATCTTGGTGACTCGTAGGAAAATTTTGAATTTCTGCTACGTTCCCCAACACACCCTTCATACCTTTGCCCTCGCCGAGGCTCGGGAGGGGCGCGTGACGACCGGGTCCGTGGGACCCGATTGGGTGGCGTACGCTTGGGCGTGAACCGAGCGCAGCCCCCGTGCCCAGCCCCCTCGCGCGACTCTCCCGAGGGGAGGTGTTGCGATGAGGCCGGACACCGAGCTCAGGGGCTCCCTGAGGTTGATGCAGCCGTGGGGCCGCCCTCATTTGTTTATCACCAGCGTGGAGCATAGCGATTCCGCACTTGCGCGGGCATAGCCGCTCCTCGGTAGTTTCGACGGCCAGCGCGGAGCACGATGCTTCCACTGGTGCGTGGGAGGGGACTCCCTACTGCGGAGAGCCCCCGGGGCGTGTACAGCCCCGCCCTGACATGTGGCTTCCACGGCAGGGCTAGACGAGGTGTGTCTGGGCACTCGTGAGTCAGTGCGGGACTCACGAGGCCCTACCTCAAGGCGGGTTGCGCCTGGTCCTGGTTTTTTTTGCTACACTGGTCCTGCAAGGTGGTCAGACAACCTGCGCCGAACGAATCTCCTGAGGTTATCGCGTGAGAAGGCCAAGCACCAACGGCCCCAGGAGGTGACATGAACGGGGCCGGCCCGCTAGACAGAGCTCAGCCGTTGGATTTATCGACGCTGCAGGGACGGGCCCGAGCACAGACGTCGTGCTTAACCTACTCACGCGAAGGATCCTGAAGAAAGACGGCCGGCGCGCGGCTTCCATGGTGGGTGACGATCGAGCAAGTAATAGTCATAAGTAGATTAAGCATGGAAAGCATACTGGCTTAAGAAAATGCAGGGAAGATACATGCCACTGGGTCAGGCCCGAGTGGCTTGGGGATGACGCAGCCCGAGGGGCGCACCCAGCAAGGTAAGCTAAAGACATGAAAAGGGATACATGCCACAGGGACGAACCCACGTGACCTGGGAATGATGCTGCGCGGGGGGCGCTCCCAGCTAAATAAACTTGGAAAATGTCACCTGGTTCTATTGATGAAGGGATGTTGGGGCAGCTGAAGGTACGCGGCAAAGGGTTCGCTCCTCACGAGCCACCGGGGCCCTGAGCCTCGGGAGGCTCTGGGGGTCCAGGCGGTTCCTTGAGGACCATCTCCATCTCCGTCAGGACGGCGTGGTGCCTGGCCTCCTGAGTTGCCAGGGTGCACCGCAAGTTGAGCTGATAGGCGGACGCCATGCTCGGCAGGCCAAAAGGCATGCGAACGTAGTTGTGCGGTGGGCCCTCGCAGCGTCCCACCTTGAAAGGCCAAAAAGGGCTCTGAGGCAGCGGCTCTGTTGAGCCACAGGATGTGGATCTTGACGCGCGCAGCCCAGCATCCTCGCCTGGATGGGAGGCTGCGCCAGGTGAACGGCGATTGCCACGCATGGCCCTCGCATCCTGCAATTCCTGAGTGGTCTTGGTAATGAACTCCTGAGCGCTGGGCGCTCCTCGTTTTGTGTCCTCCTGAGGGTGACGTGCCACAAAGCACGCCTCCAGATGGTGCCCGAGCGCCTCCCTTGTGATGTTGGCAAGGTCTGAGGCCCTCCAGGAGAGAGCCCCCGAGCCCTGCCCGAGAAGGGCGCCGGGTGCGCTTTCCTATGCGATGGAGGGAGATGCCCCAGGTGCGGGCGCCGATCCAGACGTGGCGCCGCTTTCCTGAGGCCCTGCGTGGAGCAGTTGTTTCTTCTTCTTGGGGGTGGCCTCAGGAGGGCACTCGCCCTTACTGTCGGGGTCGTCGATTGCTGCAGCTTGGAAGGCACGCTCGAGGGAGCACACCGTGTCTCTTTCTTTGCACGGGACTGTGATGATTCCGCCGCTTCCTGGCATCTTGAGGACATTGTAGCCGTCATGGGTCACCGCCATGAACTTGGCCAGGGCCGGGTACCCAAGGATCGCATTATATGGCAGGTAGATGTGGGAGACGTCGAAGTCGATGAGCTCAGTACGGTAGTTGTCGCGCTGTCCAAAGGTGACGGGAAGGCGGACCTGCCCGATCGGGGTAGTGGAGCCGTCGGTCACTCCTGAGAAAGGCTTGGTGGGCTGAAGCTGATCATACGGCACTTGGAGGTTTACGAACGTGTCGACGGGTAGGACGTTGAGCCCCGCGCCGCCATCGATGAGGGTCTTGGTGACTTGCACGTTGCTGATGACTGGTGAACAAAGCATTGGGAGGGCGCCAGCGGTAGCCGCGCACTTGAGCTGATCTGCCGAGTTGAAAGTGATGGCGCACTTGGACCATCTGAGCGGGCGCATGGCCTCGAGCTTGGGGAGGACTGCATTCACTTCACGAGAAAACTGTTTGAAGATACGCTGCGAGGCTGGGGCTTGAGCTACGCCCAACATGCAGGCGATAGCACGCGGCTCCTGGAAGCCCCCAGCCCCCTCGTCTTGATGGTGGTCGTCATTCCTTCTTGGTGGTGGCAGCAGTGGAGGAAGACCGGCGTTGCCCTGAAGATGATGCTCACGAGGATGATCCCTCCAGGCTCCCTCGCGAGGCTGATCCTGCCAGCGGTCCTCACGAGGCCGGTCGCGCAACTCCTGGCGCGGGCCGCGGTCATCCCAGCGTCCGCCACCAGATCCTCCTCCTCGGTCGTAGCCCCGGTCGTTGTGCTCGGGGCATCGACCGAAGCGTCCTTCTCGAGTGGCTCTGAGCTCTTGACAGTCACTGGTGTTGTGGCTATGCAGTTTGTGGAATGCGCAGAACGGTCGGCTGTTGCTACGTCTTGAGCTTGCGTTGGTTTTCCCCGAAGAGGAGAGGATGATGCAGCAAAGTAGGGTAAGTATTTCCCTCAGATTTTGAGAACCAAGGTATCAATCCAGTAGGAGGCCAGGCACAAGTCCCTCGTACCTACACAAAACGATAGCTACTTGCAACCAACGCGATTAGGGGTTGTCAATCCCTTCACGATCACTTACGAGAGTGAGATCTAATAGAGATAATATTTTTGGTATTTTTGGTATATGGATGCAAAGTGAAAAGTAAAAAGCAAAGTAAAACAAAGCAAGTATAAAAGTGATGGAGATTGATATGATGAGAATAGACCCGGGGCCATAGGTTTCACTAGTGGCTTCTCTCAAGAGCATAAGTATTCTAAGGAGGGTGAACAAATTCTTTGTTGAGCAATTGTGAGAATTGAGCATAGTTATGAGTATATCTAGGTATGATCATGTATATAGGCATCACGTCCAGAGACAATTAGATCAAAGCGATTTTGCATCTACTACTATTACTCCACTCATCGACCGCTATCCGGCATGCATCTAGAGTATTAAGTTAAAAAGCAGTAATGCGCCTTAAGCAAGATGACATGATGTAGAGGAATAAATTCATGCAATATGATAAATACCCCATATTGTTATCCTCGATGGCAACAATACAATACGTGCCACCGCAAACCTTTTTGTCCTTTGGGTAAGGACACCGCAAGATTGAACCCAAAGCCATGCACTTCTCCCATTGCAAGAACTACCAATCTAGTTGGCCAAACCAAACGGATAATTCGAAGAGACTTGCAAAGATAACTCAATCATACATAAAAGAATTCAGAGAAGATTCAAATACTATTCATAGATAAGCTGGATCATAAACCCACAATTCATCGGTCTCAACAAACACACCGCAAAAAGAAGATTACATCGAATAGATCTCCACAAGAGAGGGGGAGAACATTGTATTGAGATCCAAAAAGAGAGAAGAAGCCATCTAGATACTAGCTATGGACCCGAAGGTCTGAAGTAAACTGCTCACACTTCATCGGAGAGGCTATGGTGTTGATGTAGAAGCCCTTCACGGTGGATGCCCCCTCCAGCGGAGCTCCGGAACAGGCCCCAAGATGGGATCTCGTGGATAGAGGAAGTTGCGGCGGTGGAATTAGGTTTTTGGCTCTTGTTCTGATCATTTGGGGGTTCGTAGGTGTAAGTGCATCTAGTGCCACCCCTAGTTGGTTTTGGAGTATTGACGACAAATGTGGTTGAGGGACTAATGCGTTTGTGAGAATTGCAGGATAACGCAGGTAGTGTCCCCCTTTGATTCGGTTTACCTACCGGAGATGACCCCTGAAAATGTATGAAGAAGATATTCATATTGAAGACTATGACATGAGAAGACATTGAGTGAAGACTATGGAGCGAAGACTGTGTCGTTTCGTTGTTTCCGTTTCTTCTTTGCTGAATCATAGGAACCACCGTACTGTTAAGTGGGGTCCAAGTGATCAAAGTCGAAATTCTTGAAGTGATGCTCAACCCAAATACTATGTCTTGACGAAGACAATGAGAGCAAAACTTATCCAGAGCTGGATGAGTCGACTTTGCTTGTAGCCCAAGTAAAGTTGTCGCGTGTGTTTGAAATCGACCGTTGGAACACGTGTCGGTTCCTTAGTGACCGGGTCATTTCGGACATATCAGGTCGGGTTGCCTAGTGGCTATAAATAGCCCACCCTACACCATAAATTGGTGGCTGCTCGAGAGTTAGTGCTGCGGCTTTTGTCGTTCGAGAGCAACCCACCTCGAAGCCTTTGAGAGAGAGAAATCCTTGCGAGGACAAAGCCCAAACAGCGAGCCAAAGAGTGTTAGGCATCACTTGAAGTCTTTACATCTGCGTGACTGAAGACTTATTACACTTGAGGACTGTGAATCCTCCGGCCGGTTAGGCGTCGCGTTCTGAGCATCCAAGAGTCATTATGGATTGCGGTGAGCCTTGATCTGTGAAGGTTCGGAAGTCTACCTTGAAGACTTACGAGTGATAGGCGAGGACTGTGTGTCCTTGGCTCAAGGGAATAAGGTGAAGACGCGGTCTTGAGTTGAATCTCAGCCTCCCTAACGGATGTACGGTTGTCACAAAGAATGGAACTGGTCCAACAAATCTTGTGTCTTCAACAAGTGACTGGTTCTATCTTCTCCCTCTCCTTACCTAGAGTTTGTCTTCGTGAAGTCATTGCCTATGTGTCATACCTGTTTGACTTCATTGCTTGACAACTTTTGTTGATTGGCTTCTCACTATCCTCCATCTTGATCCTAATACCAAGCTGCTATTAGTCTTGTACTTTCACGTTATTGCATACTTGACTATGGTTTGCTTGTTGTAGTTTATCTTCCGCTGCATATCAATTAGGTCATTTCTATTGTTTCTCTTCGAAACATCCATGTTTTGAAGACTTCCCTAAAAATCGCCTATTCACCCCCCCTCTAGTCGATAACTAGCACTTTCAATTGGTATCAGAGCAAGGTACTCCCTTGTTCTGTGTGATTTGGTTTAACCACGGAGTTTTAGCTATGTCGATTGCAGGGATAATCAAAGTCTCCGCTGCTTGCCCGTGTTCGATGGGCCGACTATCGCTCTTTGGAAGTATAAGATGCGCATGCATCTTGAAGCCATTGATGTCGACCTACGGTATGTCGTCAAGAACGGCGTTCCCAAAAGCTGGTGAAGGTGTCACCCTGGCGATGTCAAGAAGTTCATTCAAGCTGGACTCTCTTGCAAAGAACATCATCTGTGGTCATCTAACCAAAGGACGGTATGGCCGTGTGAGTGCTCTGGAAGCGTCGAAGCTAGTGCAGGACTGGCTATCCAAGGTCAACGAAGGCGTCTCAACAGGAGAGATCAAAGGATCGGTGTTCTTCGTAACCTCTTCAATCGCTTCAAGAGAAAGCGACAATGAAAATGTCCAGCTCACGTTTGATCGCCTCAATCGACATCACAAATGAGCTTCATGCTCTCGGCGCCCTTGAGATCACCAAGCATGAAATCCTCAAGACACTCTTGAGATCACTTGACAGCTCTTTTGACACCCTTGCCCTCATGATACAAGAACGCATACGACTTCAAGACACTCGATCCATCTGATATACTTGAGAAGCTCAACACACATGAGTTCGACTTTACGAGAAAAGATATATCTATGGTCCCAACTATGGCCGAACTCGCGCTTTGAAGGCAAAAGTTGTTTCCTCATCGAAGAAGAATCATTGCGGTTCTAATGATCCACGAAGACATTGGAAAGGAACTTGCTATGCTTGTGAAGAAGTTCGAAGTTCACTAGGAAGAAAGGCTTGAGAAAGTCTTCACGATCCAGCTCAAGAAATGATGAAACTTCCACTCATGACTACAAGAAGAGAACATGTCACAAGTGCAAGAAAAGCTGGACACTATATCTCCGAGTGTCCACGGTGGGACAATGAGAAGAAGAAAAAAAAGAGCAAGGAATATGATACTGATGACAAGAAGATGAAGAAATCTTCAAATTCTTCTTCCAAGTCCTCATATAAGACTTCATCGCATAAGAATAGCTCATCTGGCAATCCTCGTGCTTTTGTTGGCAAGGAAATGGATTCGGAGGAGGAGTCTGCATACGAGGAGGTGGAGGTGGAGTGCGAAGAGGAGTCCGACCATGGCGTTGCAAGTCGGCTTTAGCCACGACCTATGTTGCCAAGTCCATCTTCAACATTGAAGACAACGACTTCCACACTGTGGCAGAAGCTGATGACAATGGCGACCCTGCTCCCACCCTCTTGCTTCATGGCACGTGGTGCCAAGGTAAAATCACATGATGCTTACTTTCAAACATCAAGTGAAGATGACTACGATTGTGAATCCAAACCCAGCTACAAAACACTTGCTAAAATTGCAACCGAACAACAAAGAGCTATGGAACGTACTCAAAAACTATTAGACAAAAGCGATGACCTGTTGGGCGGAAATGACACGTTCACGATCCTTAGTTGAAGACATTAAAAATCTTCATGCTAAGTACCAAGAACTTGAAAGTCGTCATGAAACTCTCTCAACTACTCATGAAAAGCTCTCCTATGATTATCTTCAAAGGAAGCAAGAGCTTGAGAAATTGAGAGCGGCTCATGAAGATCTTCAAAAGATAATGAGTCACCGCTCAACAGATCAGTTCCGCTCAGGATGGATTTGAACCACCATGTCTAAAATGTCTTGAGTGTGATATCGCTACCTCTATTGCTGAATGTTCAACTGCTGCTACTGTTGCATTGTCTTCAACTACTAATGCGATAACTAACCCCTCTGTGGAGGATACCACTGCTATTGCTGATGAAAATGCTAGGTTGAAGACATTTCTTGAAACAGGGATGTATAAAAGTCTGAAAGGGCATCAGACACTTTGTGATGTCCTCAAAAAGCAGATTCTCAACCGAAACCCTAGGAAAGAGGGTGTTGGGTTCGAGAGGAAAATGAATGTTGATGATTCCTCTTTGGAAGCTGGCGATAACCCAAAACCACATGGGTTTACGCAAAGGGACCTTCGATGGATCCATCCACCTTATCTGGCTTTACATGCTAACCCTATTTGTCATTGATGAATCCTTTGATGCAAACTATAAGCTGTTCAAGAATCGAGAATGGTGAAGTGTTTGCGGTATATTGGTACTAGCTGCAGGAATGGACCACCTATGAAGAAGATATGGGTTCCCAAAAGCTGTCTTGAGAATCTTCCAGTGAATGTCATCATGACACCACACAGGAAAAGACAAACCCAGACCTAAGGCGTCATATGGTCCAAAGGCTTCATACAGACAGAGGACTCACCTGAGTCACCCTAACGCCAATGTTTTGCAGGGAAACCGTACTCAAATTTATGAATATGAGCGTGTGTCTTCAAACCGATATGTTCATAGAACTAAGAACTTCTCTACTTATTCATATGAGTATCATTCATCTCCTGCAAGGCTATTTGCTAGGGCTCCAAAGCCGAAGTTCTCAGATGCTGCACTTAGACTCATTGCTTCTAAGCCATCCCTGAAGATGTGGGTGGTTAAGAAGAATTAACTTTCTTTTGCAGTAAAGGGTCTCCAGCCGAAAATCAAAGGCGGCTGATGATATTGCTGGGGACCTAAAACATCTTGTAGGGCACAAGATCAAATGCCCAAATGCTCTCACTATGTATTTTGTTCTTGAATTGTTTGCCATTCATCCTATCAGTCCTAATCTTGATTTAAGCTTCAATAATCCACTTGCCCGTCAAATGTTTATGCTTCACAATGCTCTTGGTGAAGCCTATCCCCCTAATGGTACTGTAGGGTATGACACCTCATGCTTCAGAATGGATTATGGACAGTGGATGCACTAATCATATATTTGGTGATCGAAGTCTTCTCATGGACTCAACCTTACATCCATCGGAGAAGAGTCACATCACATTTCTTGACACTGGTAAAAGCAAGGTATTGGGTCTAGGTAGAGTTGCAATCTCAAAGGATCAACACATGGATAAAGTGATGCTTGTTGAATCCCTTGGTTTCAACTTGATGTCTGTCTCAATGCTTTGTGACTTGAACATGATTTCGGAAAATATCGTTGCCTTGTACTAATGGAATCTGACAAGTCTCTAGTCTTTGAAGGGTATAGGAAAGATGATCTATACATGGTAGATTTCTCAAGAGTCCTGACTTGCCGTATGTCTTCTTGCAAAAGCTTGAATCTTTGGCTCTGGCATCAGAGGCTGGGGCATGCTGGCATGACGAACTTACACACACTCGTCAAGAAGAAGCGTGTCATAGGCATCGAGGGCGTCAAGTTCAAGAAGGATCATTTGTGTGGTGCCTGCGAGGCTGGAAAGATGACTAGGGCAAAGCACCCCTCGAAGACAAAGCATATCAGAAGTGACAACGTCACTGAATTCAAGAACACCGGAATTGATCTTTATCTGGATAGCATGGGAATCACTCATGAGTTCTCTGCTCCATACACACCTCAGCAAAATGGCATCGTGAATCGCAAGAAGAGAACCCTCATTGAGATGGCTCGAACAATGCTCGACGAGTACAAGACACCAAGAAAGTTCTGGCCTGAAGCTATTTATACAGCATGTCACGTCATCAACCGTGTTTACATCCATAAGCTTCTGAACAAAACATCCTATGAGCTCCTTCTTGGCAAGAAGCCAAATGTCGGCTACTTGAGTATTTGGGGCTAAGTCTTTGGATCAAGGATCCCCATCACAAGTCAAAATTTGAACCCAAAGCTCACGAAGGCTTCATGCTCGATTCTGGAAAGGACTCGCACTCCTCTGAGTCTTCAACCTCTATCACTACAAAATCATCGAAGCGATGGACGTGCGATTTGATGAAACCAATGGTTCACAAAGAGAGTTGCTGCCAAGTACACTAGACGAAGCTCCACCCAGTGAATCTATCAAGCTGATGGGGCTGGTGAAATCATGCCTTACGAAGCACAGCTGAAGAAGAACTTATCATTACGCACCTAACCAACTTTGAAGACAATGCTCGATGCGAAGACAATCCTCCCAATGATGACAATGATCGGCAAGAGCAAAGTCTTCGTACAGTTCATCCTCGAGTTGCAAATGAAGTACAGATTGAGAAGATAATCGATAGCATCAATGCACTGGTCCGCTTACTCGCTCAAGAGCAACACAGCTAGCAAATTTACGTGGGCACTTTTCTTTTGTGTCAATATCGGAACCCAAGAAAGTTCTTTGAAGCCTTTATGGAACGTAATGGATACAAACTATGCAAGAAGAACTTCAACAGTTCAAACTGAACAATGTTTGGGAACTTGTCAAGCGTCCTGACCCTCGCAAGCATAACATTATTGGCACCAAATGGATATATCGAAACAAGCAAGATGAGCATGGTCAAGTCGTCAGAAACAAAGCATGTCTTGTTGCTCAAGGATATACTCAAGTTGAAGGAATTGACTTTGATGAAACATTTTCTCCTATAGCTAGGCTTGAAGCTATTCGCATACTACTAGCCTATGCTAACCACCACAACATCTTGCTATATCAAATGGATGTGAAGAGTGCATTTCTCAACGGCAAGATTGAAGAAGAAGTATATGTCGCTCAACCACGGCTTTGAAGATCCAAAACATCACGATATGGTGTACAAGCTAAATAAAGCAATCATGTATGGCCTCAAACAAGCTCCTCGCTTTGGTATGATACGATCAAAGACTTCACGAAGAGCAAAGGCTTCAAACCTGGATCCCTTGATCCCACACTCTTCACGAAGACATATGATGGTGAACTGTTTGTATGCCAAATATATGTGGATGACATTATCTTGGTGCACCAACGGAAGTATAGTGATGAATTTGAATACATGATGCAAGAACAATATCGGATGTCCATGATGGGAGAGCTCAAGTTCTTCCTTGGTATTCAAATTAAATCGACAAAGGAATGGCATCTTTATATCTCAAGAAAAATACCTCCAAGATTATGCGAAGAAGTTTGGAATGCAAGATTGCAAAGGTTACACGACGCCAATGCCAGCCAAACACCATCTGGGTCCCGACAACAATGGTAAAGAGTTCGATCAAAAGGTATACTGCTCCATGATTGGTTCCTTACTTTACCTATGTGCATCTAGGCGGATATTATGCTTAGTGTTTGCATGTGTGCTTGATTCCAAGCGGCACCAAAGGAATCGCATCACTTAGGCGTGAAGCGAATTCTTTGATATTTGGCTCACACCCCAACACTTTCGGATTATGGTATCCAAAGGGCTCAAAATTTGATTTGGTTGGATTTTGGGATGCTGATTATCCGGTGACAAGGTGGATCGCAAGTCTACATAAGGCACATGTCACTTTACGTGACGATCACTTGTCTGTTGGTCTTCAAAGAAGCGTAACTGTGTATCACTCTCAACTCCACGAATCTGAATACATTTCTGCTTTGGATCTTCTTTGTGCTCAGCTTCTATGGATGAAGCAAACTCTCAAGGACTATGGCATCAATCTGAAACAAGTACCTCTCTTCTACACGACAACGAAAGCGCCATCAAGATTACCAACAATCCAGTCCATCACTTTCGAAGACAAAGCACATTGAAATTCGTCATCATTTTCTCGGGGATCATGTCATGAAGAAAGATATTGGCGTCATTCACGTCAACACTTTGAAGAGCAACTGGCAGATATCTTCACAAAGCCCTTGGATGAGAAAAGGTTTTGCAAGTTATGGTGTGAGCTAAATATCTTGGAATCCTCAAATGTCCTGTGATCAAGCACACATCCTAACACTTATGCATGTTGATGACTTAGATGTGCAACACACGAAGTAAAGTATATCTTCAATCAATGAAGAATTACATTCTGAGTGTGAATACATTAACGTGGAATTTGACTTCGGAGCGCCACGATAATTGTGTGCCGTTTACGGGTCTAATACTTCCTATCTGATTGGGTAACACCACCACCAAATTTCTCTGTTTGAAGTGTTCACTGATGGCGTTATTTCTGCAATATCTTCGCATTTGATTTGTCTTCAACTTCAACCTATCTTCATGATTTTCTTCACTATGTTGATTTGGTTGCTTTCTGATAGATATATATATATATATATATATATATATATATATATATATATATATATATTGTTCTGTCCTCTGACAAAGATTCACTTATAGCTATGTCTTCCTAGTTGAATCTTTTGAACTAAGTGAATGTGATCGGACCCCAATCTCTCTATGCTTTTTATCTCAAACTCTATCTGTCCAAATCATATGCATTCTATTGAAGCGCCGAATGTCTTCTCTGCATCCTTGTCAGCAGAAGACACAGAGACAAACTTTAAGTCCGTTTTAAATGATTCATCCTTATTGTTGAAATCCGGAGAAGCCGGAACGACCATCCAACAAACCTCGCGAGCGTGGGAACGTGGGACAACTCAGAGTATGTTGCATGCCTGCCATGTGCCCCTCAGATGTGAACCGCCAGGGGCACCTGCGTAATTGTGCTGTGCCGCATACCTCCTTATAAATACATGTCCCCTGCGGTAAAGAAAACCTTCTTCCACCTCTCCACCTCGTCAAAACCCTAGCGCCACCACTAGCTCTCGACGACGCCAGCGACGAAGCGCTTAGCTGCCGCGACTTCTCCGACGCCGTATTCACGCCGGCCGCGAACATCGTCCTCTCCGCCGCCGCCGTAGGTGTCCTCCGTCGCCAAGTTAGGGCACGGTGGATTGAACTGCTCGGTCTTCTTTTCTTCCCGTCTAGCAGTTCTTCGAGTGGTAAATATAACTCTATTTTTACCATCTTAATTATCCTCAAAGATTCATCCTACTTGCCAAAATTGGTTTCTGCCTATACAATTAGATCTATTCTGTCTGCATCTCATACTGCCTAGTATATTCGCTTAAGCTTCACAACTAGTTAGATTCCTCACTTGTACTTATTCACGGATTCGTACAAATCTGGAACCAACTCTCAGCGTATAAGTGAATGTCTTCGCATCATGAGGTCAATGTCTTCAAACTGATTTATCTTCAAAATCTTACGAGAATGCATATGACCTCTTCCCCTTCCCTCGCATCTCTAATGTTGTCACAGGTACATGTCCGTGGGAGAATCCCTTGGTTCTCTTAGTCTGCATTCGTTTGCAGAATTCTTACAGCATCAAATTAACTCTCCCGAAGCTAGTTCCTGTTTGTCCAGCAAACAGAAGCCTTTGAAGCCTCTGAACGTATTGAAGCCATTCAATTTGAAGTTCATGGCTGCAGATAAATCAGTTAGGAAGGGTGGCAGACAGCGTCGTGGGGGGACCTCAAAAGATCTGCCTGATGACCTCGCAGAGCTTTACAGGACATATCCCGAAGAGAATTACAATCAGCGCAAGACGTGAATCCAATGGATTCCTCAATATTTGGCTGAACAATGGTTCAAGTACAATTTTGTGACCCAGGAATACGCCGAGAAGAATGCTATCAAAAGCCCTTGGGGTGATATTCTTTTTCGAGGCCTTCCGCCCAAGAACAGGGCTGAAGCTATTGCACAGGGTTTCTATCCTTGTATGGTCCGTGGACCTCAGCCTGAGAATGCCGACCCAATGTCATTGCTCTGGTGTCGTGACGATAATATCTTCAAGCGCAACTTCCAGCACGCAAAGGCTTCGGCCAAGGAAAACAAGAAGTCATGGGGATTAGACTTCAACCCTGGTCCCTCTGCTCCCCGTGCTGACGGCTCACGTGATCTTTGAACCCAATGTCATCGGTCCCTTCTACAACCTTGATGGCCTCATCACTCACATTGCGGTCCAAGGTGCCCAAGTGGATCACTCTGATGACGATGCTGACTCTGATGAAGCCCCAGCTCCTGCTCCTGCTCCTGCCCGAAAGTCGTTGAAGCCAAAGAAGGCTAAGGCTTCAAAGTCATTGCTCCTCCAAAAGCTTCACGTGTGAAGCCACTAGCTGCACCTCCACGAAGCGGTTGATGCGAAGATAAATCACGTATCTCCAAGAGGATGGAGAAGAAAAAGAAAATTGTCAAGAATACTGACCTAACACTGACTCCTGGTGCCATTTTGCGCGAAGAGCACAGTGATCTGTCCAGCGATGAAGATCTTGCAGATGATGCACTTGAGCAACTAATCAAGAGCAAGGAAGAAGCAGAAATTTTCAACAATTTGCCTCTCTTTGATTTGGCAATCATCCATCACTTCATTGATGAGTGGTTTGACACCCCAAACATCAGCTTTGAAGATCTGCAACTTCCTATTGGCCTCAGCGTCTCCTTCAATGGCTCCATTGATTCTGAGCTAGCTCTTGCTCGGCGCATTGTTGAACTGAAGCATAAGATTGACTATGAGAAGGCTCAGTTCAAGAAGCATATGGCTGCACTTGGTGCAAGATGTCAAAAACTTCAAGGTCATGTTGCACGACCTCAAAGAAGCCTTTCTCAAGAAGCGCGAAGAAGCGGAGGCTCTCGTGAGCGCATGAAGAGTCTGGTGACAAGTGTGTGCTAGCCTACAATGAAATTTGAGAAGCGCCAAGGCTCTTGGCCATCTGGCATTGACCCAGAATGGCTGCAAAGAAGAAGAAGCTATCAATGACCAATCTGCACCTTCAAGGCGGGAAGAACCCGCATAGTCTTCCCAAGCAGCATGGTAGCTCGAAGCCAAAAGTCAGGTCAACCGCTCGAATAGAAGAAGGCGAGGGCTGCTGAGGCTGAAGCCAGAAAAAGGAAACATCCTGAAGCCTCTGATGCTGCTCCCTCCAAGAAGAAGCTCAAGACCAAGAAGAATCGGGCTGCTCCCACAGAGCCCTTGGTTGTTGAACCCATTTCAATGTTCGCCCTGCCTCTGCTATCCAAGAACGACGGATGATAGTTCATGAGCCTGCTTCCACAGAGGCTCATGAAGCTGAAGACATTCCAGCAGTTGATCCCATCACTGCTGAAGACATTGGTCACCATGACAATGTTGAAGATGATGAAGTTCTTCCTCAGATCGAACCAAACCCGGTATCATCTCCTGTTCTCACGAACAGCGAACTTATCAGCATTGGTCGTCCTCTGACGCCAATTGCGTAGGATGCATCATGGGTTGATCACCCGCAGCAACAAGACTCCCCAAGTACTCCCCAACAATAACAACAGCAAGAAGAAGAGGAAGACTTTGAGGCCCAGGCAACCCCATCTCCAAAGGCGTCGCCAGCATTTCGCAGGCTTCGCAAAGGTCAAAGGCCTCAAGTACCTCTCTCGGCGTTCGGAAGGAGAAGTGCACCACCAACCTGTTGCACGTCAAGTGTTTTCATAAGCCACTCCAAGCGTGAATGTCTCCGAGTGCGAAGCCAAAGCTATTGAAGACAATCCATTGCATCACCGAAGACACCCAAGAAGAAGAAGAACATGTCCCTACACCCCCTGTTATTGAAGTTATTCCTGATATCAACGTGCCAGTGCCCGACCCTCCAGCTCCTCAAGTGGAGGTTGAAAACATTAAGGCTGCCACCTCCAACACCAATGAAGCCAATGACACAGTCATGGCTGAAGCAAATGTGGAGCCTGCATCGAATGTGCCTGAAGCCAATGAGGCAACTGCTCCTGAAGCATCTGCTGAGCAGCCTGAAGCCTCGATTGTTGCCCTTTGCTCGATTCCGCCACTGCTCGATTCCGCCACCAAGGCCCTACACAATTGAGCAAGCATACAACTATGGTCAGCTAAGCACGATAAGATGGCCCGTTACGGTCCCTCCGCCTCATGCCTCCGGGTCCTCGGTTTGAATATCATGTTGGGCATAGGCCTCGTCCAGAAATCAAAGCCACGATCGCCAAGGTTTCTGTGCACCGCCACCTCTGCTGTGGTCTTTCAATGCAAATGGCTTCAAAGCCCACAACACTTTCTTTGACAGAGCAAAGAACCCCTACACAAGGCCAAGGATATCATCTAACCGTTTCTGGAGCTATCAGCAACGAAGCTATTACTCCTACGTTCTGTATGATCAAGGGCACATTTTCCCTCATATGCGCCTCGACACTGAAGCCATTACCGGACTGCCGTGCTTAGAAGAAGCACTTGACTGCTTTCGAGATGCAGGTATGTTCGGCTTCGTAACAGACAAAGAACACTGGAATGAAGAACTTTTGCTTCAATTCTATGCTACCCTCCACATCCGCGGCTACTACAGAGATACAAAGACATGGGTTCTCGAGTGGATGACAGGAAATGTTCGTCATGAAGCCAAAGCTCTTGACGTCATTGAGCTCACAGGCCTACCCACTCCCTGAGAGCTGTTTGAACATGGTTGTCAACTCCACCATGATGCACTGGAGATCATCTTCCATAAGCCAGAGCCCAACATGAGTCAGATGTTGAGCATGATGAAGCCTCTGCCACATGACGCTGAATACCCTCAGGAATTCTTTGTTGATGACCTTGAGTATCTGCCTCGTACAATATATCACATCATCAGGCAAACTCTATGGCCTATCAAAGGGCATTCATCATCTGAAAAACTTGAAGGAGCCATGAAGACATTGGTCTTTTACATCCTCAATGGCATCAGCTTCAATACGCAAGAATTCTTCATCCGTCAATTGGCTGCGTCTGGATCTGATCTTTTTGGTCTGAAATTTTATGCTCCATGGGTCATGCATCTCATCAAGATGCAATCTGCTATCAACTATCAGCCCTCTGCTCGCAATCATCTGATCTTTCTACCAGAGGTTGATATGTTAGTTGAAGCCATATACCCTGAGCCTGCCAAAACGCCACTTTGTCTTCAGAACGCAGATCACCATAGCTTCTCTCAACCCATGGAAGGCGTCCCAAGCGATCTCGTGTCTATCCTCCGCTGGGAACACTAAATGCGCCTCACCATGCATAAGCTGAAGCTCTTGAGAGCTCTATTGCACAAAGGCCTCGAAAGCGCTCTCACGTCCTAAATAACCGAGAACTTCTCGTGGCACTGCATCAGAAACAAGATAAGCATCACTCCTGTCTCAAGCGACAGATGCAAAGCCTCTTGGTGGACGTCAATCGCATTCGAAATCTTGCCACCAAGAATGCTTTTGTCACTCATGAGACCTGTCGGCGATCATGGAAGAATTTGACACTGCTCAGTGCAAAAGCAGATCTTTAAGATGATGGCTTCACTGAACGCTTCAAGTTTGACTCCACTCCTCCATGGAATGCAGTCCTACGACGAACTCCATCACTTGAAGACTCTGACTATTCTTCCTCCGCGGCAACGATGAATGCCAGAGTGATCGATGATGAAGCCGATGCTACTTCACCGCCCCTTACTTCTGCACGCATCGACACTGCACCAAGTTCGTCTGCACCGCCAACCAACAACGACAACCCTGCTGCTTCACCTTCTCCTAATGAAAGCGAGTAGATGCTCTATGTCTTCAAACCTTTTTGGTCCTTACTGACAAAAGGAGGAGAAGCATATGAGTTTGATAGTCTTCAAGCGGGTTCATAAGGGCGGTTGCATAATATTTTGCCTAGTGTTTACAACTCTTGCTTTTGATACATTTGGTTCTTTGAGTTGTAACACTTAAACTTGATGGTAGTCTGCTACTTATTTGCTTTACTCTGGTGCGATGATAAATTCCGCATGTGCGATGATAACTGCCGCACTTAGATCATTCTGCAGACGTCCATTTTTCATTATGCATGTCATTCTCTTAGTTATATCATTTCATGCATGATGAATTATCTTCATAAGTTGAAGAGGATCTCCACAAGTACAACCTGCCATGTGCATTTGCATTCCAAAAGCAAACTACTTATATGCACATCTTTAGGGGGAGCCTTTGCCACTTATGAAGACAATTCCCTATCCTTTACAATTTCACATACTTTATCCCTGTTGAAAACTTCAACCAGTTTGTCATCAATCACCAAAAAGGGGGAGATTGTAAGTGAATCTAGTGCCACCCCTAGTTGGTTTTGGAGTATTGACTACAAATGTGGTTGAGGGACTAATGCTTTGTGAGAATTGCAGGATAACGCAGGTAGTGTCCCCCATTGATTCGGTTTACCTACCGGAGATGACCCCTGAAAATGTATGAAGACATTGACGACAATGGTGGTATGTGAAGATATTCATATTGAAGACTATGACATTAGAAGACATTGAGTGAAGACTATGGAGCGCGAAGACTGTGTCGTTTCGTTGTTTCCGCTTCTTCTTTATTGAGTCATAGGAACCACCGTACTGTTAAGTGGGGTCCAAGTGATCAAAGTCAGAATGACTGAAGTGATGCTCAAACCAAATCCTATGTCTTCGAGCGAAGACAATGAGAGCAAAACTTATCCAGAGCTGGATGAGTCAGCTTTGCTTGTAGCCCAAGTAAAGTTGTCGTGTGTTTGAAATCGACCGTTGGAACACGTGTCGGTTCCTTAGTGACCCAGGGTCATTTCGGACATATCAGGTCGGGTTGCCTAGTGGCTATAAATAGCCCACCCCTACACCATAAATTGGTGGCTTCTCGAGTTAGTGCACGGCTTTTGTCGTTTGAGAGCAACCCACCTCGAAGCCTTTGAGAGAGAGAAATCCTTGCGAGGACAAAGCCCAAACACCCAGAGCCAAAGAGTGTTAGGCATCATCAAGTCTTTACATCTGCGTGACTGAAGACTTATTACACTTGAGGATTGTGAATCCTCCGGCCGGTTAGGCGTCGCGTTACGAGCATCCGAGAGTCATTATGGATTGCCGGTGAGCATGATCTGTGAAGGTTCGGAAGTCTACCTTGAAGACTTACCAGAGTGATTGGGCGAGGACTGTGTGTTCTTAGCTCAAGGGGAATAAGGTGAAGACGCGGTCTTCTGAGTCGAATCTCAGCCTCCCTAACCAGATGTACAGTTTTCACAGCAACTGGAACTGGTCCAACAAATCTTGTGTCTTCAACAAGTGACTGGTTCTATCTTCTCCCTCTCCTTACATAGAGTTTGTCTTCGTGAAGTCATTGCCTATTTGTCATACCTGTTTGACTTCATTGCTTGACTACTTTTGTTGATTGGCTTCTCACTATCTTCCATCTTGATCCTACTACCAAGCTGCTATTAGTCCTGTACTTTCATGTTATTGCATACTTGACTATGGTTTCCTTGTTTTAGTTTATCTTCCGCTGCATATCAATTAGGTGATTTCTATTGTTTGTCTTTGAAACATCCGTGTTTTGAAGACTTTCCTAAAAATCGCCTATTCACCCCCCTCTAGTCGATAACTAGCACTTTCAGTAGGTATATATAGGAGGAAGGAGTACGTCGGTGGAGCAACAGGGGGCCCACGAGGCAGGGGGCGCGCCCTAGGGGGGCGCGCCCCCCACCCTCGTGACCGCCTCCGTTGTTCCTTGGCGTAGGGTCCAAGTCTCCTGGATCACGTTTGGTGAGAAAATCACGTTTCCGAAGGTTTCATTCCGTTTGGACTCCGTTTGATAATATGTTTCTTCGAAACACTAAAAAAGGCAAAAAACAGCAATTCTGGGCTGGGCCTCTGGTTAATAGGTTAGTCCCAAAAGTAATATAAAAGTGGAAAATAAAGCCCATTATAGTCCAAAACAATAGATAAAGTAGCATGGAGCAATCAAAAATTATAGATACGTTGGAGACGTATCAGGCATCCCCAAGCTTAATTCCTGCTCGTCCTCGAGTAGGTAAATGATAAAAGGAAGATTTTTGATGCGGAGTGATACTTTGGCATAATTTTAATGTAAATCTCCTTAATCATGGTACGAATATTCAGATCCGAAAGATTCAAGACAAAAGTTCATATTGGCATAAAAATAATAATACTTCAAGCATACTAACTAAGCTATTATGTCTTCTCAAAATAACATGGCCAAAGAAAGTTATCCCTACAAAATCATATAGTCGGGCTATGCTCCATCTTCCCCACACAAAGTATTTAAATCATGCACAACCCCGATGACAAGCCAAGCAATTGTTTCATACTTTAACATTTTCAAAAAAAATTCAATCTTCACGCATTACATGAGCGCGAGCCATGGATATAGCACTATAGGTGGAATAGAATGGTGGTTGTGGAGAAGACAAAAAGAGGGAAGATAGTCTCACATCAACTAGGCGTATCAACGGGCTATGGAGATGCCCATCAATAGATATCAATGTGAGTGAGCAGGGATTGCCATGCAACGGATGCACTAGAGCTATAAGTATATGAAAGCTCAACAAAAGAAACTAAGTGGGTGTGCATCCAACTCGCTTGCTCACGAAGACCTAGGGCATTTGAGGAAGCCCATCATTGGAATATACAAGCCAAGTTCTATAATGAAAAATTCCCACTAGTATATGAAAGTGACAAAATGAGAGACTCTCTATCATGAAGATCATGGTGCTACTTTGAAGCACAAGTGTGGTAAAAGGATAGTAACATTGTCTCTTCTCTCTTTTTCTCTCATTTTTTTATTTGGGCCTTTTCTCTTTTTTTATGGCCTCTTTTTTTTATACTTTTTTTATATTTTTCGTCCGGAATCTCATCCCGTCTTGTGGGGAAATCATAGTCTCCATCATCCTTTCCTCACTTGGGACAATGCTCTAATAATGATGATCATCACACTTTTATTTTTCTTACAACTCAACAATTACAACTCAATACTTAGAACAAAATATGACTCTATATGAATGCCTCCGGTGTGCAGGGATATGCAATGAAACATGAGTGACATGTATGAAAGAATTATGAACGCTGGCTTTGCCACAAATACGATGTCAACTACATGATCATGCTAGCAATATGACAATGATGGAGCGTGTCATAATAAACGGAACGATGGAAAGTTGCATGGCAATATATCTCGGAATGGCTATGGAAATGCCATGATAGGTAGGTATGGTGGCTGTTTTGAGGAAGATATATGGTGGGTGTATGATACCGGCGAAAAGTGCGCAGTATTAGAGAGGCTAGCAACGGTGGAAGGATGGGAAAAAGTGCGTATAATCCATGGACTCAACATTAGTCATTAAAGAACTCATATACTTTTTGCAAAAATATAGAAGTTATCAAAGCAAAGTATTACGCGCATGCTCCTAGGGGGATAGATTGGTAGGAAAAGACCATCGCTCATCCCCGACCGCCACTCATAAGGAAGACAATCAAGAAATAAATCATGCTCCGAGTTCATCACATAGCGGTTCACCATACGTGCATGCTACGGGAATCACAAACTTCAACACAAGTATTCTTTAAATTCACAACTACTCAACTAGCATGACTCTAATATCACCATCTTTATATTTCAAAACAATTATCAAGCATCAAGCTTATCTTAGTATTCAACGCACTCAAAAGAAAGTTTCACATATCTTGAATACCAAGTGTATTAACATTAAGCAAATTACCATGCTATTAACGACTCTCAAAATAATCTAAGTGAAGCATGAGAGATCAAGTTTCTTTAAAACAAATCCACCACCGTGCTCTAAAAGATCTAAGTGAAGCACTAGAGCAAAAATTATCACGCTCAAAAGATATAAGTGAAGCACTATGAGCAAAACTATCAAGCTCAAAAGATATAAGTGAAGCACATAGAGTATTCTGTAAAATTCCAATTCATGTATGGCTCTCTCAAAAGGTGTGTACAGCAAGGATGATTGTGGTAAACTAACAAGCAAAGACACAAATAATACAAGACGCTTCAATCAAAACACTTATCATGTGGTGAATAAAAATATAGCTCCAAGTAAATTACCGATGGAAGTGGACGAAAGAGGGGATGCCTTCTGGGGCATCCCCAAGCTTTGACTTTGGTGTCCTTGGATTATCTTGGGGGTGCCATGGGCATCCCCAAGCTTAGGCTCTTGCCACTCCTTGTTCCATAATCCATCAAAACAATTCACCCAAAACTTGAAAACTTCACAACACAAAACTCAATAGAAATCTCGTGAGCTCCGTTAGGGGAAGAAAACAAAAGACCACTTCAAGGTACTGTAATGAACTCATTCTTTATTTATATTGGTGATAAACCTACTGTATTCCAACTTCTCTATGGATCATAAACTATTTTACTAGCCATAGATTCATCAAAATAAGCAAACAACACATGCAAAACAGAATCTGTCAAAAACTGAACAGTCTGTAGTAATCTGTTACTAACGCGAACTTATGGAACTCAAAACATTCTACAAAAATTAGATGACCTAGACAATGTTTATTGATCAGCAGCAATTGGAATCAGTATTTTATCACATTCTGGTGATTTTCAACAATTCGGGAACTGAGCGCAAAGTTTCTGGAAATTACAGCAAGATCAAATAACTATTATCCAAGAAGATCCAATAGGTTTAACTTGGCACAAACACTAATTAAAAGATAAAACCACATATAAATATAGGCTAGATGGATTATTTATTCCTAAGCAGAAGCAAAAACAAAAAACTCAAAATAAAATTGGGTTGCCTCCCAACAAGCGCTATCGTTTAACGCCCCTAGCTAGGCATAAAAGCAAGGATAGATCTAGGTATTGCCATCTTTGGTAGGCAATTATTCAATGAAGCATCTATCTTTCTTATAGATTTCTTTCTTTCTAGTAATTATCAAACTTTTAGGCACAAGATCGAAAAATTCATTTGTAGCAAATGGTTCCTTAATGATAGTAAAAAGATCGGCATGAGTACTTATAGATTTAAGATCCGCAGTTTCCTTACTAGATGATTCACCCTTATTTTTAGGAACATACATAAGCTTGGCAATTTTAGTGGGAGGACTAGGAGTATTCTTTATGGAAGAAAAGCGGTTCCCAAGTTGGTAATGATACCCTCAAGTTTATCGATTCGAGTGGAATCTAGATTTATTTTCTCATTAACCATAGGTTCCTTCTCCTTAATATTTTTCAAAGTAATTCCTACCTTAGATCCATATTGAGTAATTTGATTGTGGATCTTTTATCTAGATTTTCAATGGATTCAATGGTAGCAACTTTGTTTTCAATAATTTCAAGCCTTTGCATAACATGCTCCAAAGTTAACATAGTTCTATTAACCAAAAGAGGAGGTGGGCCAAATAAATCTATTAAAGCATTATAAGAATCAAAAGTATGGCTACCCAAGAAATTCCCTCCGGTAATGGTATCAAGGATATATCTATACCAAGGATTAGCACCTACGTAAAAATTACGAAGAAGAACTAAAGTAGATTGCTTCCTGGTAGATCTATTTTGAGCATTGCAAATTCTATACCAAGCATCTTTTATATTTTCTCCCTCCCTTTACTTAAAATTTAGAACTTCATTCTCGGGAGATAACGGAGAAGATATGAGACTAGTCATGACGGCAAGAAAACAAACTAACACACGAGCAAACAAACGGACGAGGAAAAGGCAACGGGAAAAAGAGGAGGAGATTGGGAAAGAGAGGGCGAATAAAACGACAAGGGTGAAGTGGGGGAGAGGAAAACGAGAGGAAAATGACAAATAATGTAATGCGAGAGATAGGGATTGTGATGGGTACTTGGTATGTTGAATTTTGCGTAGACTCCCCGGCAACGGCGCCAGAAATCCTTCTTGCTACGTCTTGAGCTTGAGTTGGTTTTCCCCAAAGAGGAGAGGATGATGCAGCAAAGTAGCGTAAGTATTTCCCTCAGTTTTTGAGAACCAAGGTATCAATCCAGTAGGAGGCCATGCACAAGTCCCTCGTACCTGCACAAAATGATAGCTACTCGCAACCAACGTGATTAGGGGTTGTCAATCCCTTCATGGTTACTTACGAGAGTGAGATCTAATAGAGATAATATTTTTGGTATTTTTGGTATATAGATGCAAAGTGAAAAGTAAAAGGCAAAGTAAAACAAAGCAAGTATAAAAGTGATGGAGATTGATATGATGAGAATAGACCCGGGGGCCATAGGTTTCACTAGTGGCTTCTCTCAAGAGCATAAGTATTATACGATTGGGTGAAAAAATTACTGTTGAGCAATTGACAGAATTGAGCATAGTTATGAGTATATCTAGGTATGATCATGTGTATAGGCATCACGTCCGAGACAAGTAGATCGAAACGATTATGCATCTACTACTATTACTCCACTCATCGACCGCTATCCAGCATGCATCTAGAGTATTAAGTTAAAAATAGAGTAACGCCTTAAGCAAGATGACATGATGTAGAGTAATAAATTCATGCAATATGATAAATACCCCATCTTGTTATACTCGATGGCAACAATACAATACGTGCCTTGCAACCCTTTACATCCTTTGGGTAAGGACACCGCAAGATTGAACCCAAAGCCATGAACTTCTCCCATTGCAAGAACTACCAATCTAGTTGGCCAAAACAAACAGATAATTCGAAGAGACTTGCAAAGATAACTCAATCGTACATAAAAGAATTCAGAGAAGATTCAAATACTATTCATAGATAAGCTGGATCATGAACCCACAATTCATCGGTCTCAACAAACACACCGCAAAAAGAAGATTACATCGAATAGATCTCCACAAGAGAGGGGGAGAACATTGTATTGAGATCCAAAAGAGAGAAGAAGCCATTTAGCTACTAGCTATGGACCAAGGTCTGAAGTAAACTACTCACACTTCATCGGAGAGGCTATGGTGTTGATGTAGAAGCCCTCCATGGTGGATGCCCCCTCGTGAGCTCAAACAGGCCCCAAGATGGGATCTCATGGATACTGAGGAAGTTGCGGCGGTGGAATTAGGTTTTGGCCCTGCTACGATCGTTTGGGGGTACGTCGGTATATATAGGAGGAAGGAGTACGTCGGTGGAGCAACAGGGGGCCCACGAGGCATGGGGGGCGCCCTAGGGGTGGGGCGCCCCCACCCTCGTGACCGCCTCCGTTGTTCCTTGACGTAGGCTCCAAGTCTCCTGGATCACGTTCGGTGAGATAATCACGTTTCCGAAGGTTTCATTCCGTTTGGACTCCATTTGATATTCTGTTTCTTTGAAACACTGAAAAAGGCAAAAAAATAGCAATTCTGGGCTGGGCCTCCAGTTAATAGGTTAGTCCCAAAACTAATATAAAAGTGGAAAATAAAGCCCATTATAGTCCAAAACAATAGATAAAGTAGCATGGAGCAATAAAAAATTATAGATACGTTGGAGACATATCAGCTGCTCTTGGATGACTCGGGCTGGTCTCTACCGCGCTTAGTGTCTGGCTCCGCCCCTAGCACGGCTGCTCCCTTGCGCTTCACGTCCTTGGCCTTGGCTTTCTTCTCCTCCGGGTCCGCAACCGAGAGCTTGAGGAGGGAGTGGCGCCCCTCCTCAGCTCTTGCGCACTTGGTCGCCAGGTTGAACAGCTCCAGAGATGTGCACAGCTCCTCGTGGATGGCGAGCTCCTCCTTCATCTTGACGTCGCGAACGCCATCAGAGAACGCAGAGATGATGGCCTCCTCCGTCACCTTGGGGATCTTGAGGCGAACGTTGTTGAAGCGCTGGATGTATTTTTGGAGGGTCTCTCCTGGTTGTTGCTTGATGTGGCGTAGGTCACCCGTGGCCGGTGGGCGGTCGCGAGTGCCCTGGAAGTTGGCAACGAAATGGTCGCGCATCTCGTTCCAGGAGGAGATCGAGCCTGGAGGCAGGTTCAGGAGCCAGGAGCGGGCACCATCCTTGAGAGCCATGGGGAACCAGTTCGCCATGACTTTCTCGTCGCCGTTGGCCGCCTCAAATTTAACCAACAAAATGTTAATTCATGTTATAAAAATTATATAATTGGAAACTATGTTCAAATAAGAATCCAACTATATAATATTTGGCGACATGCATTCGTATTTTATTAGTTAAATCATACTTATAAACAGGACGGGGGTATAGTAGGTAATTAAATCGCAAACATTTTTTAATAATCATATGTGTACGTGGCCTTTCGTCCTCCTCTTGCACGTCTTGTCACCCCGCTGCCGCAGACGGCTTACAGCGCAAGCTTGCGCAGCACGCGGGGGCGTTCTTTTGGCCAATAAGTGGCGCCAACGAATCGTCGATGAGCCCGTTCCCGCGTAACCTCGCAGGTTCCCGTGCAAGCATCCTGCCCGACTCGGTGAAATCCCCAAAATTCCCAATGCTTACCGGCCTGCTATAGAAACCGTCATGGCCGGCGAGTCCTGCTTCGCATTTTCCCCTCCCTCCCTATAGCTTATCTCGTCTGCTTCTCCCACAATCGCCAATGGCACCGATCCGTCGTCGTCGCTCAGCCACTCCGCCGTATCAGAGGACAGCTCCAGCTGGGAGGCTACACCGCGGCGGCGGTGCAGTCCCCGACGTAGTGTAGTGTGTGTGGCGTCCCTGTTGGGTGTGCGTGGAACACCCACCACACACTGTGCCGTCGATGCCCGTCGGCAGCTGTTGACGGCCGCTGTTGCCGCCACACCACCGTCGAAAGCCAGGGCCATCGCCCGCTCCACCGCCGTGGCCCGAAGGCGGGAGGTAGCCGTCGTGGCCGCCACCCCACCGCCGGCCACCGTGGCCATCTCCCGCTCCGCCACCGCGGCCCGAAGGCGGGAGGTGGTGGTTGTGGCCGCCACCCCATCGTCGGCTGCCGTGGCCGCCAGCCCATCGTCGACCGCCGGGGTCATCACCCGCTCCGCCACCGCCGCCCGAAGGTGGGAGGCGGAGGTGGATGTCCGCACATGCGTCAGCGACCTTGCGCACTTCCCCGAGTTGTTGCGGGAGGAGGAGGAGCACCTCGTCGAGCAAGCAAAGAGCCTTACCGCCGTTGTGGCCGCTGCACATGCCGCCTCAGAGGCGACGAATCAGGAGATCTACGAGAAGAACCACCGCTTCGAGAGGGGTCGTCTAGAGCAGAGAGGGCATTCAAGGTGAACATTGCTGAAGCTGCAACAGCGGCAGGCACGGTATTACGGTTGCCCAGCTCGTCGGTAGGCTCCTCCTCCTCCGCCTCTTACTGAGCGTGCTCAGCAGAGGAGAGGCAGCCGAAAGTAGTACAAAGCCCCTCCGCAGTAGTAGTAGTAGTACAGTAGTATTTAGGGGCTATTTTGTTGAGTTCATGTGAGTATAGATGTGGTGGAACTGTACAATGTACTTAAAATTAGTTAGTATATATAGTTGAACTAGCTATTTCAGTACGTGGTTGGCAACAATTGGGGAAAAGTTTGGTCGGTTCAGCTGTCGAGTTGAACTGTTTGTATAAATTAAGAACGGCTTCTTAATCTATGAATGAAATATATTCTTAATTACTGAATTTTAGTTGCAAAAATTAGATACTGCTAGTGATTTTTAGCTTCATATTTTGACAAATCGTAGTGTTACAAGGTTGACAAATGGCAATGCTACTAGATCAACAAATGTCAATCTTTCCAGTTTGACAAATGGCAACATACCAAATATGACGGATGCAAATCTTACCAAATTGTTTGTAAGTGGTTGCACACGGGTCATCCAAAAGAACCGTTTGCGTTGAAGAGATGCACAAATCCTGCTCTCACTTTGCATCATGTCGTCCCGGGATCGACGGGCGGGGCGCGGGAGGGTGGCAGTTGGCGGTGTTGAGAGGTAGCGTTCGACGGCGGCGTCCCATGCTGCTGAGGGGGGCGCGCACACGGAGAGGAAGGCAGGCGGCCATGGAAGTCAAAGGGCTCGCTTCCAGTGAGCTTTGCAGGCGGCGATAGCTTCGACGCTTCTGGTGAGCCTGCACATTCGAGGACAACTTGCACGCCTCTCGGTCAACCTGCACACCGGACTGCGCTTGCACGCATCCCGTTCAGTCAAGGTTAAGCAGCTATCCGCACGGCACATCCTACAGCCATTAAAACCAAGACACGCGGCATCACGTGAATGGTTAATAGAACGCACACGGTTTGAATTATACGAACGTTTGAGATATTAAAATGGCAGTGTAGCGACCCGACCTCAGATGGTCAAGTCTCTGTGCTTTCGTGTCATCCCTGGATCGGTAATGCTGACACACACAGTACTCGAAGGATTTATAACAGAGTAGCAATCACACCCTTATTACATCAAATGTCTCAAAAGAGAACTTATTACAATAATATGGCTTAAGGCCATCTAATACGATAACAAATGAAGGCTTGGAAGATAAAGTGAGTCCATCAAGTCCAACGGCATAGCTGAGCCGCACGGCAACGACCTATCGAACCTTACTCCTCGTTCGAAAAGTCTGCAACATAATACGTTGCAGCCCGAGAACGGGTCAGCACATGGAATATGCTGGCAATGTAACACAATAGAGCAATAACAGAATAATGCTAACACTACATGCATGTTTGGTTGGTGGAAAGCTCTACGGTTACAGTTTGCGGAAAGCCAATTTTTCCCTACATCAAAGGAATAAATTTTGATTTAACTATCATGGTGGTTGAAACATCATTGAGAAGGTATAACCCCAACTCAATCCCAATTAAAGTAATTAACAACCCGACAATATTAATTTAGAGTGATTAGATACATGTAATTACTCAAGTACTAGATACTCAAAATTTTCCATAACCGGGGACACGGCTAACCATGATTAGATTGTACACTCTGCAGAGGTTTGCGCACTTTTCCCCACAAGACTCGATCGCCTCCGTTGATTTCTCGCACTACATGGTGTTTGAGAAGCGGATGACCGAGACACTGATCTTTCGAAACATTAACTCTCTACTCCGGGTAGACCATACCAAACCTACAAAACCCACTACCGCTGATCTACCTCTTCAAGAGCTTCACGTAACTTACTCAACTATGCTAGAGCCCATAATAGCTTGTGGCTGCACACGGAAGTTTCTAGCATGAATAATCTCAGTTCCCTTTGAGCACAGGTGGCGGTCCATAGGAAGATCACACGGGTACCCCGGATTTCCAAAAATAAAGCAGACAACCTTTGGGTTCCCCGGTGCCTCAATCCACCCAGATGTGTATTTAAGTTGCCACCTTAAAGTAAACCATTAATTAACAATCTCACATCTGTCATGAATATCTCTCGAACCCAAACCACGTCTACGAGCATAGCATAGCAATATAAGCAACACATAGAAGTAACTCCCAAGGGTTTGATAGTAACAGGGCAATAGGTTCCTACCTCATCATCTACTTCCCAACCCACAAATTAATGACATCCTAACCATGCAATGTTTGAGGTTGAACTAATGCATAAAAACTGGGTATGAAAGGAAATATGATCAAGTGTTACTTGCCTTGCTGACGATCCGTGAATCCTAGAGACTCAGAGTAACACGCTTAGCACCGGGAATTCTATCGCAAGCAAACAATACATACATAAGCAACAAGCAAAGATGCACAAACGAAACTTCAAGCTGAAAGAGGTTGACGGAGAGTTCAACTTAAGAACTCCGGTTCACAAGAAAAATCAAACCAAACGGAGCAACGAAACTGAAACGGCAAAAGAAACAAGATCCGTTTACTAATCTGAACTAGGGTCAAATTTTACAGAGGCAAAAACTTGTTTGAGTTGGCTATTCGGAAATAGGGTTTCGAGATGAAACTCCAGGCGCTTGAATCGCCTGTTTCTGATAAACGAGCGAAAAGTTATACTAATTCAAACATCGGATCAGAAATCGCGATTGGAAAAATCGCGGAATAAATCCGATAAAAGAAAACGACGAACGGCTAAACGAACGAACGTTTGTTAGAAGAAACTAAACAACGAACACGTTCGAAAAAACGAACGAACGAGCGAACGCTCGCAAAACAAATAAACCGAAGAAATAGAACCGATTTATATAAAAAAACGGGCTAGGGTTTTTTTTTTAAAATAAACCGAAGGGTTTTAAAAAAAAACCGGCGACGAGGGGCTACCTCCGGCGAGGTCGTCCGGTGGGCGACTCCGGGGCTCGGCGAGGGCGCGGGTGGCGAGGTGCGGGAGGTGGCGGAGGAGTGGCGGCGCGGCTAGAGGCGGCGACTCGGCGGACTCGGGGCTCGGGCTCAAGACTGCCCGGGCGGCGATGGTGGCGGTGGTGGTTTAGAGGCGGCTATATATAGGTTGGGGGTCCGACTTGGGGAAGAAGGCGGCGGCGGCGGCGTGAGTCCGGGTGACCTGACGGCGGCTCGGCGGCAGCTGCTTTGGCCGGGCCCTTAGCCCGATCGGCTGGTCCTTTATTTAAAAAAACGTTCCGCCGAAACTTATAAAAATCCTAGAAAAATAAATAAAAATCTAAAAATACCAAAACAAATTTTCTCCGTCTAAATAAAATATTTAGAACAAGATGAACTTTTCTTGGCCCCTAAAATGCAATTTTTAAATCATGCAAATTTTTCTCTAGGGCAAATAAAATTCCAAATAAATAAAATAAAATCCAAATAATGATTTTAACGTTTTTCCTCCGATATTTCAATTATTTTTGGAGAAGTCATATTATCACCTCTCATTTATTATTTAAACATGAAATATTTTCCGGAGAGAAAAATAATAAAATCCAAAATCCTCGTCTTCATTATTTGATAAAATTCAAATATGAAAATCAGAAAATCCCCAACTCTCTCCGAGGGTCCTTGAGTTGCTTAGGATTTCAAGGATTGCAAACGAAAATGCAATAAAATATGATATGCATGGATGACCTATGTATAACATGCCAAATTAAAAATTTGGGATGTTACAAACCTACTTCTTAAGATGAATCTCGCCCTCGAGATTCGGGTTGGCTAGAAAATAGGTGCGGATGGTCCTTGCGAATATCATCTTCTCGCTCCCAGGTGGCTTCCTCCTCGGTATGGTGGCTCCACTGAACTTTACAAAACTTGATAACCTTGTCATGCGAGTGACTCAATCGTCAAATCAAGAATCTTTACCGGCTTCTCCTCATAAGTCGATTACTATCCAACTGTATCGCCTCTAGGGGCCTTTGTATCCTTTAACGGTATATCGGCCATCTCAGCGTGGCACTTCTTCACCGTGTGATACGTGGAACACATCGTGAACTCCTGACAATCCTTCAGGTCACTCCAGCTTGTAGGCAACTTCTCCCATCCGTTCCAAAACACGATACGGTCCTACAAATCTTGGGGCTAACTTTCCCTTTACTCCAAAATGTTTCACTCCCCACAAGGGTGATACTCGCAGATAGGCTCTGTCTCCAATTTCATAGGTTACTTCCTTGCGTTTTGAATCTGCATAACTCTTATGTCTAGACTGAGCAATCTTTAGTCTGTCTCTGATCAGTTTAACCTTCTCCTCTGATTCCTTGATCAAATCTGGTCCAAACAACTGATGGTCTCCAACCTCATCCCACATCAATGGTGTTCTACATCCGTGTCCATCTGAGCTTGAACGGTGCCATCTTCAAACTGGCCTGGTAGCTGTTGTTGTACGAGAACTCTGCGTATGGCAAATTGTCGTCCCAACTGGATCCATAATCTAGCGCACAGGCTCTCAACATGTCCTCCAGAATCTGGTTGACCCTCTGCATACATCCATCCAAATGCATGGGTGGAACGCGTACTAAACTCCAACTGGTACCCAAAGTCTGGTGTAGCTGATGCCAAAACTTTGAAGTAAACTGTGTTCCGCTATCTTATACGATGCTCCTCGGAACTCCATGCAAACATACGATCCTGGTCATATATATCTTGGCCAACTTGGCACTTGTATAAGTTGTTTTCACTGGGATGAAGTGAGCTACTTTGGTCAAATGATCCACAACTACCCATATTGAATCATATCCTGCCTTGGTTCTGGATAATCCGGTAATAAAGTCCATTCCAAGTTTGTCCCACTTCCATTCGGGTATTGGCATAGGCTGCAACAGTCCTGCTGGCTTTTGATGCTCTGCCTTCACTCTCTGACATACATCACAAACGGCTACATACTCAGCGATATCCTTCTTCATACCAGTCCACCAGAAACGTTCCTTCAAATCCAAATACATCTTGGTGTTCCCGGGGTGAATCGAGTATGGTGAGTCATGGGCCTCCTGAAGTATTAACTTCCTGATCTCCGAATTGTTGGG
Organism: Aegilops bicornis; assembly: GCA_021605145.1. Taxonomy (NCBI): domain Eukaryota; kingdom Viridiplantae; phylum Streptophyta; class Magnoliopsida; order Poales; family Poaceae; genus Aegilops; species Aegilops bicornis. The sequence continues at coordinate 273,733,952 of CM038669.1, forward strand.
CACATAAATCCGGTCCTCAAACCACAAGGTATCGTGCTCATCCTCGAAAAACCTTTGGCTTTTCCTTCGCCCATCTTCTCTCTTATCTCAGCAATCTCTTTGTCCTCCTTCCGAGCTTCTCGAATCTTGTTCAATAACGCCGATCGAACCTCCATTGTTGCAAGAAAACCTCTTGGAACAATCTCCAATCGAAAGTTCCATGATCTCCGCAGCTAACTCCTTTGGCAATCCTTTGCTTTCAACGATATTGGCATAACTCTTCCGCTCAAAGCGCTCACTCTGACGTTGGCCTTTCCTGGATGATAGTGTAGCTTCAGTCGTAATCCTTTATGAGTTCCAGCCATCTCCTCTGTCTGAGGTTTAACTCCTTCTGTGTGAAAATGTACTTCAAACTCTTATGGTCCGTGTACACATCACAACGGTTTCCGATAAGATAGTGTCTCCAGGTCTTCAGCGCATGTACTACAGCTGCTAACTCCAAATCATGCGTGGCATAGTTCAACTCATGTGGCTTCAGTTGTCGTGAGGCATACGAAACAACTTTTCCGTCCTGCATAAGAACACATCCAAGTCCCAAGCGAGAGGCGTCACAATACACTTGAAACTCCTTATGTATACCCGGCAATGTCAGCACTGAGGCTGTAGTCAATCGTTTCTTCAACTCTTGAAAGCTTGTCTCGCAATCCTCTGTCCATTTGAACTTAGTATCCTTCTTTAGCAATTCAGTCATTGGCTTAGCAATCTTGGAAAAATTCTCAATGAATCTCCGATAATATCCTGCCAGTCCAAGGAAACTGCGAATCTCGCCGAGTGAAGTGGGTGCCAACCATTCAAAGGATCGATCGAACCTTCTTTGGGTCTACTGCTATACCCTCTCCTGATATAACATGCCCAAGGAATCCTACTTCCTTCAACCAAAACTCGTACTTGCTGAATTTGGCGTATAACTGGTGTTCCCTAAGTTTCTCGAGAACCAAACGTAGATGTTCCGCGTGCTCCTCTTTGTTCTTCGAGTAAACCATAATATCATCAATAAACACCACAACAAACTTGTCCAAATACTCCATGAACACTTTGTTCATCATACTCATGAAATAGGTAGGGGCGTTAGTCAGTCCAAATGACATGACTGTATACTCATATAATCCATACCGTGTGGTAAATGCTGTCTTTGGTATATCCTTCTCTCGGATCTTCAACTGATGTTATCCTGATCGTAGATCAATCTTCGAAAACACCTTAGCTCCTTGCAACTGATCAAACAGATAATTAATCATTGGTAATGGATACTTGTTCTTTATTGTTACTTCATTCAGAGCTCGGTAATCAACAACCATCCTTAGGGATTTATCCTTCTTCTCAACCAACGATCGGGGCTCCCCAAGGTGATGAACTTCTCTGAATGTAACCTTTCTCCAATAGCTCCTTGATCCGCTTCTTAATTTCCTCCGGATCATTTGCGGGCATCCGATAGGGTCTCTTGGATATTGGCCTGTGCACCGCAATAGTTCTATCGTAAACTTCGATATCTCGATCCGGTGGCATGCTGGTAACTCCTCCGAAAAACATCCGGATAATCCTTTACTACGGTGTACTTCCTTCTGTACAACTCCCGTGAGGGCATTCACTTGGCTCCTTCTAGGCACATGCCTAGATACATACTTAATCCTTTTTCCCTCTAGGGTGGTAATATAAATTGACTTGCTAGCACAGTCAATACTTCCTCCATACTTTGACATCCAGTCCATACCTAATATCACATCCAATCCTTGCGACTCCAAGATAATTAGGTCAGACAGAAAAACATGTGTGCCAATGATTAGGGGTATCGGGGGCACCATCTGCTAGCCATGTACTCTGCTCCAAAGTAGCTCACTAGAAGAGGTTTCCTAAGGGTTTGGGTTGGTAACTTCAACTTTTCCACAAATCCCTTGATATGTATGAATGTGATGCACCAAGATTTAAAAAAGAACAATAGCGGCAAATGACCGAACCAAAACTTACCTATTACCGCGTCCGGATGCTCTTCAACTTCCTCCACGTTAACGTGGTTCACTTGTCCTTTGTTGAATGGATTGGGCTTCTTCCCGCGCTTCCATTTCCGCTTTCCATTCTTTCCTTCAGGGCAGTCATTGGCATAGTGCCTGTCTTCCCGCACTTGAAGCAAATAACTTGGCTTAAGTCCCTCTTGGCGGGTGTAGCTGGGTTAGAGCGATTACGATTATTGTTGACTCCATTCCCATTCCCGTTCTTCGCACCATTTTGATTATGCGACCCTCCTCCGGTATGGTTATGTCCTCCATGGTTATGAACAAGTCCTCCCGAGTTCGAAGTTAAGCGAGGCTTGGTGAGTTCCTGAGTTATACTTCCCTTGTCCATACTTCCTTTTACGGTTCTCAATCTGTTGTTGCTTCCCTTCAATCATTAGGACCTTATCTACCAACTCCTGGTAGTTGTTGAAAGTTGCCACCATCAACTGCATACTCATCTCATCATTCAGCCCTTCCATAAACTTCTCTTGCTTCATGGCATATGTGGCCACATCATCAGGGGCATAGCATGATAACTTGCTAAACTCATCCACGTACTGGGCCACAGTACGGTTCCCCTGGCGTAAGTTGCGAAACTCACGCTTCTTTATCTGCATGGCTCCGGTTGAGACATGGGCCGTGCGAAAAGCTTGTTGGAACTGGTCCCAAGTGATTGGCTATAGGAAAAGTAGCCGTGTAATTCTCCCACCATGCAGCTACTGGTCCATCCAATTGATGTGCGGCAAAGCGCACCCTTTCAGCATCCGTGCATCCTGCGGTGGTTAACTCCCTTCCAATACGGCGTAGCCAATCATCAACAACTATTGGCTCGGTGCTACTGGAAAACACCGGCGGTTGTAGCCTCAGGAAACGGACTAAATTGTCCACTGGCGGCGGGTTATTGTTGTTGTTGTTGTTGTTGTTGCTTCGATTACGAACTAGCAACTGCATCAAGGCGATTCATTGCTAGATCAACTAGGTGAGCTCCGTGGGAAAACAAAACCGGGTCACGCCCTGAGGCATCTGAGGGTTTAGATGGAAGAGATTAGAATAGAAAGAGGTCTAGCGAGAAAACACTACCCATATGCACATGAGGCAAACGCACACATTCATTCATTCAAGCAAGGGCATACAAAACGGTCTAGGACTATCGCATAAGTGCTCAACTACTACTAGTTACATGGGGGAAAATACTACTATTATATGGTGGTTATCTAGAAATTTTGATCGGTGGAAGACTCCATGATGTCTGCTCCAGCTTCGTCTTCATAGTCATCATCACTTGGATCAGAGTCGGTGTCATCGATGATGATGTAGTTGTCCGAACAAGTGGGATCTTCTTCCTCTTCTTCCGGTGCTGGTCCTCCCATGAAGACTCCGATCTTCTTGACTAGGTCGTCATTCTTCTCCAAGAGGGTCTTGATTTCTTCCTCATATCCATCGGCGTGTAAACTTGAGTTCTTCCTCCAGCTCGATGATCCTAGTTTTCGCCTTCTTCAAATCCATCATGTCTACGCACATCTGGTTCTCCTGTCGTCGAATGTGCTGGTTTAACTCCTGGATGTAAGCTGCAATGGATCTATCCTTCTTGGTGCTGATTACTTCCCATTGCTCGTCTCGGCGCCAACAAATTTTACATATGGTGTCTTTAAGCTCCCTAATGTAGACTTCACCAATGCGTCCCATGGTAATGTGAGCTGCCATACTCTTTCCCAAACTCCATGTTGGTGCATTGAAAACACACACTATGGGCTCCGTGATTGGCGCAAACGTCCTTCCGGGAACTAGGGCTTGAATCTTCCAGCACTCTTCTTCTGGTAAAGTGGCGTTGTACGTCCCGGTGAAGCTTGGTATTCCAATATTTAGGTACCTAGTGACTTCCTTCAAGTGACGTCCAAAAGGTGTGTCTTCATCCGGTTGTGCAAACTTGTACTTCATCTCCGTCATCCTGAAGAGTGGAAAAATGGAGAGGAGTCAGAAATGAGTAGAGAAGAGTGACCTATGGTTTTATCTTAGTGGTCGTGTCCTACACTCAATGTGTGCTCTGATACCATCTTGTAGCGACCCGACCTCAGATGGTCAAGTCTTTGTGCTTCCGTGTCATCCCTGGATCGGTAATGCTGACACACACAGTACTCGAAGGATTTATAACAGAGTAGCAATCACACCCTTATTACATCGAATGTCTCAAAAGAGAACTTATTACAATAATATGGCTTAAGGCCATCTAATACGATAACAACGGAAGGCTTGGAAGATAAAGTGAGTCCATCAACTCCAACGGCATAGCTGAGCTGCACGGCAACGACCTATCGAACCTTACTCCTCGTGTGAAAAGTCTGCAACATAATACGTTGCAGCCCGAGAACGGGTCAGCACATGGAATATGCTGGCAATGTAACACAATAGAGCAATAACAGAATAATGCTAACACTACATGCATGTTTGGTTGGTGGAAAGATCTACGGTTACAATTTGTGGAAAGCCAATTTTTCCCTACATCAAAGGAATAAATTTTAATTTAACTATCATGGTGGTTGAAACATCATTGAGAAGGTATAACCCCAACTCAATCCCAATTAAAGTAATTAACAACCCGACAATATTAATTTAGAGTGATGCGATACATGTAATTACTCAAGTACTAGATACTCGAATTGTCCATAACCGGGGACACGGCTAACCATGATTAGATTGTACACTCAGCAGAGGTTTGCACTTTTCCCCACAAGACTCGATCGCCTCCGTTGATTTCTCGCACTACATGGTGTTTGAGAAGCGGATGACCGAGACACGATCTTCGTAAACATTAACTCTCTACTCCGGGTAGACCATACCAAACCTACAAAACCCACTACCTGGCGATCTACCTCTTCAAGAGCTTCACGTAACTTACTCAACTATGCTAGAGCCCATAATAGCTTGTGGCTACACACGGAAGTTTCTAGCATGAATAATCTCGATTCCTTTGAGTCCTGGTGGCGGTCCATAGGAAGATCACGCTGGTACCCCGGGATTTCCAAAAATAAAGCAGAACAACCTTTGGGTTCCCAGTGTGCCTCAATCCACCCAGATGTGTATTTAAGTTGCCACCTTAAAGTAAACCATTAATTAACAATCTCACATCTGTCGTGAATATCTCTCGAACCCAAACCACGTCTACGAGCATAGCATAGCAATATAAGCAACACGTAGAAGTAACTCCCAAGGGTTTGATAGTAACAGGGCAATAGGTTCCTACCTCATCATCTACTTCCCAACCCACAAATTAATGACATCCTAACCATGCAATGTTTGAGGGTTGAACTAATGCATAAAAACTGGGTATGAAAGGAAATATGATCAAGTGTTACTTGCCTTGCTGACGATCCGTGAATCCTAGAGACTCGTAGTAACACGCTTCGCACTCCGGGAATTCTATCGCAAGCAAACAATACATACATAAGCAACAAGCAAAGATGCACAAACGAAACTTCAACTGAAAGAGGTTGACCAGAGAGTTCAACTTAAGAACTCCGGTTCACAAGAAAAATCAAACCAAACGGAGCAACAAAACTCAAACGGCAAAAGAAACAAGATCCGTTTACTAATCTGAACTAGGGTCAAATTTTACAGAGGCAAAAACTTGTTTGAGTTGGCTATTCGGAAAGAGGGTTTCGAGATGAAACTCCAGGCACTTGAATCGCCTGATTCCGATAAACGAGCGAAAAGTTATACTAATTCGAACATCGGATCAGAAATCGCGATTGGAAAAATTGCGGAATAAATCCGATAAAAGAAAACGACGAATGGCTAAACGAACGAACGTTCGTTAGCACAAACTAAACGACGAACACGTTCGAAAAAACGAACGAACGAGCGAACGCTCGCAAAATAAATAAACCGGAGAAATAAAACCGATTTATATAAAAAAACGGGCTAGGGTTTTTTTTTAAACCGAAGGGTTTTCAAAAAAACCGGCGACGAGGGGCTACCTCCGGCAAGGTCGTCCGGCAGGTGGGCGGCTCCGGCGGGGCTCGGCGAGGGGCGCGGGGTGGCGGCGGGTGCGGGTGGCGGCGGAGTGGCGGCGGCGGCGGCGACTTCGGCGGCGGCTCGGCGACTCGGCCCGGGCGGCAGTGGTGGCGGTGGTGGTTTAGAGGCGGCTATATATAGGTTGGGGGATGGTCCGACTTGGGGAAGGGGCACGCGGCGGCGGCAATGGCGGAGTCCGGGTCAGACGCGACGGCAATGGCGACACGGGAAGGCGGCGGCGGCTCGAGTGGGCGGCTTTGCTGGTGAGCCCTTGGGCGGTCGGTATGAGTCCTTTTTTAAACGCTCATTTAAACTTATAAAAATCCTAGAAAAATAAATAAAAATCTAAAAATACTAAAACAAGTTTTCTCCGTGTAAATAAAATATTTAGAACAAGATGAACTTTTCTTGGCCCCTAAAATGCAATTTTTAAATCATGCAAATTTTTCTCTAGGGCAAATAAAATTCCAAATAAATAAAATAAAATCCAAATAATGATTTTAACATTTTCCTCCGATATTTCAATTATTTTGGAGAAGTCATATTATCTCCTGTCATTTATTATTTAAACATGAAATATTTTCCGGAGAGAAAAATAATAAAATCCAAAATCCTCGTCTTCATTATTTGATAAAATTCAAATATGAAAATCGGAAAATCCCCAACTCTCTCTGAGGGTCCTTGAGTTGCTTAGGATTTCGAGAATTGCAAACGAAAATGCAATAAAATATGATATGCACGGATGACCTATGTATAACATGCCAAATTAAAAATTTGGGATGTTACAGGCAGCTATTTTTTCAAAATGCCTTTGTTGGCTGTCATTATTCGAGTGTGCCTTCTATCAAAATGGACACGAAAAATACCACAACATGTCGGGTGCCATTCCATGATAGCATGCCTAGTTTCATGAATTTTAGACGAGTTTTGGATTTATTAGAATTTAAAAATAAAGTATCTCAACATTTTGCCGGCAGTCAACGATGCTCTGGTGTTTGAAATTCATGCCCATTTCTTGCATGGGACCTAAGCATGCACCCAAGGACACATATTTGATTTTTCAACCAATTTATATGCACTGGAGCATGTGCATGTAGTTCAAATTTGAATTATGCACATAAATGCACTGAAAACTCAGTTAATGCATAAAAATGTCCAAGCGAACCACAAAAAATCACAAAAATTGACACAAACTCCTGTTGTTCTATGTTGACATGAGAAAAAAATTGAAAGCAATAAGAGGAAATGGATATCATTTTCCTCCCCAAAGGTGGGACGTTCCCTACCGAAACCATCATGCTTGTTGTGAGAAGCTCTGGTTTGTGAGAAGCATATACCCAAACCTGCCCCAAATGGGACAAAATTTTTTACCATGGCATGTTGATGCCGCTCTATGATACATTTCAGACGAGTTTTGGATTTACTAGAATTAAAAACCAGGTATCTCAATGTTTGCGGCCGAGTGACGGTGGCAGGGTGTTTGACATTCAGTCCCATTTCTTGCATGGGACCTAAGCATGCAACCAAGGACACAGATTTGAATTTTCAACTAATTTATATGCATTAGAGCATGTGTGTGTAGTTCAAATTTAAATTATGCACATGAATACATGTAAAACTCAGTTAATGTATAAAAATGTCCAAGCGAACCCCGAAAAATCCCAAAAATTGACACAACACTCCTGTTGTTCTATGTTGACACTAGAAAAATTTGAGATCGAGAAGAGGCAACAAATATTGTTTCGTCTAGAAAGGTGAAACGTTCCCTACCAGAACCATCACACTTGTCGTGAGAAGCTCTGGTTTATGAGAAGCTTATACCAAAACCTGCCCCAAATTGGAGAAAATTTTTACCACGTCATGTTGATGCCGCTCGATGAATGCCAAGTTTCATGAATTTCGGACGAATTTTGGATTTACTGGAATTATAAAAGCAAGTATGTCGACGTTTGCCGGAGAGCCACGACGCTGTGGTGTTCGAATTTCATCCCCATTTCTTGCATGGGACATAAGCATAAACCCATGGACACATATATGATTTTACAACCCATGTTGGTGCACCGGAGCATGTGACACCATTATGTAATTCAAATCATGCTGAAAAATCAAGTAGATCGCACACAGTTTATTATCACCAACCGTGTGAGATGTAGCACAAAATATCCTGGAGCACCGTCGGTGTATATATAGTACGCCTATGGCTTACGCGAGAAGGTGCGTCGGCTACACTACACAGCCGGCGTCTGAAGCAAACTAGCTCGCTCCCCAAATATCATTTCACTGTTCAATCATTGCCGCTGAAAGATGGGCACGTGGACCCGCGTCGTGAGGGAAACTTCGGTGGCCCACTCTGGCAGAGTACGGCCGCAGCCGCCATGCTCCTGCTAACAAGGTGCATGAGCGCGGCCGGAATCTGCGACCGGGCGGCCAAGGCAGCCCAAACGGCCGCTATTGCTTCTCAGGTGGCGGCAGCAACATCTGCCTCGGGGATTGCAACTGGCGAGAGCGGCACATCATATGACCGTTCTGCAGCGGCATCCTTAGCCCTGATGGAGTCCGCCCACGACCATGTCGAGGCCGCCCACGCGCAACACGTGGCGGTCACCGCACAAATCGAACGAAGGTTCTCCGACAACGGTCGGCAACCCACGGACGAAGAGTTGGCAATCGCCGAGAGCGTTTGAGTAGCCGTTCGTTCCTCCGCCGCATACCTTGCGACAACGGAGCCCGTCCAAGCCCAGATTGTGGCCGCCAACGCCCAGCTCGTGGCGGCCTTTTCCAAAGAGATGGCGGACGCGGATGGCGAGATGCTTGCCGAGTATGGTGCGATGGATGCCATGGAGCCCCTTCCCCAGGAGACCGTCGGGGGCGAGCTGGACATGGAGGTGGCGGCGTAGATCGACGAGAACCAGCCGTAGTACTAGTACTCTTTGCTTTGTTTAATTAAGAGCGGTGGTCTTTAATTTTTTAGAGTAATGTTTAGGTCAGCTAGTTGTGTTTAATTGCTGAACTTGCTCGATTAGGAAGTGTGGGTGTGCTGTTGTTTCCTTTGTGTACCCTAATTATGCAATGACGTGGATGACCACTGTAACCATGCAAATTCGAACAAAAAAATTTCACGTTCAAACTCATCATACACGGGTTATGCTATCTGAATCGTTTGTGATGTTCACATATCATACACAGTTCTGAATAAGGGACCGTGTATGATGACACTTTCCGCGCCAGTTTTTTTGCTGAAGCGATTCAAAATTTTCGGCTTCCGCGGAAATATCTACCACCCCGCCCCCTCCTCCTTACCAAAAGCCACATTTCCCCTGTTTCCGCCTTCCTTTCCAAGTTGAAACCTTCACTCCTTGCTTGCAGCGCCGCCTCCTCGCCGGTGACCCTCCTTCACGCTGCTCGGCCTCGTCTATCCAGGCAGGTAATCCACACCAGACCCCCATCCTCCTGCTCCTTCCACATCCCACATGCCCCGACCGCCGGCGCGAGCACGACACCCTCCACCAAATAAGCGCTGCCCTAAGCCATGGTGCACGCAGTTTAGCTAGGATCTCAAGGAGCATTTGCTAGTGGAGAAGCAAATCGCGGCCGCACGCGCGGATGAGGTTGCGATGGCTGCCATTCATGCCGAACCCCAGATCTTGGAGGAGCACCTTGCCATTTGCTAGCTACGCCAGTTAAGCATGCTCGGTTTTCCTGTTGCATGTGCTGCTCCTGCCTTCCCTTCACAAATTGTAGTGAATTGTGCTATCTAATTTTACCATGCAATTTGTTGCTCTAGTGTATATGTTCTATATGTCGTGCAGTGTGGTGCTCACTTATTAACTATTTTGTTAATTAGTTGTCGTCTTCAGTTAACTATTTCGTTCAATTCTACAAATGTGATGTTCAATTCTTTAGGCTGCAATTTTGTATTTTCTTCCATGTGAGAAATAAATCGAATTTATCTTTACAAAATACATGAGACATTAATACAATTGCTATATTTCCAAGTTGTCAAGCATGCTTGGTTTGGTTATACATTGTGCAATGTGGTGCTCAGTTAACGTTTGGTATATTTGTGTTGTGGTGTTTAGTTAACTGTATGGTTCAATTCTGCAATGCGATGTTCAATAGTTGTGGGTGCATTCTATTATTGTATACCATGTGTGGAATAAATTGAATTTTGTTGTAGTAAATACATGAGAAACAAATACAATTGCTATATTTCCAAGTTGTTAAGCATGCTTGGTTTGGTTAACTATCTGATCTTCTATTAGGAGTATGTTATATTGTGCAATGTGGTGCTCAGTTAATATTTGGTTCATTTGTTGTGGTGTTTACTTAACTACATGGTTCAATTCTGCAATGCGATGTCCAATTGTTGTGGCTGCATTCTGTTATTGTATACCATGTGAGAAATAAATCGAATTTGGCTATAATAAATACATGAGAAACAAATAGAATGGCTATATTTCCAAGTTGTTAAGCATGCTTGGTTTGGTTAACTGTCTCATCTTCTATTAGGAGTATGTTATATAGTGAAGATATTTACGCACATCCTTGTTTTCAGGCCTTTCCAAAGGAGTTCACGATGATTACCTCTCAAACCACCTCTATGGTCAGGAGGCAAGGAAGGTTTTCATACAACACACATGGTTCAATATTGAATTGTTCCTGAAGAGGACGAAGGACGGACGGTCAATCATCCACAGGCACATGCCTAAAGTTGCAAAGACCTTCAACATGAATAAAGGCTCAATATTCGCCTTCCGCTTCAGCAGTTTTCTAGATGAGATGCATCTGTCTATATACTGTCTATGATGCTAATTTCGAAAGGTTCTACATGTTGCATGTGAAACTAGGTCTTTGGTGCGATTGTGTAATGGGGTAGCTGAGTGCTGAAGCTATATCATGTTGTACTCTGATGTATTTCAAGTATGAAATTCTGCTTCCTTAATATGGAAATGAAATATTTTATGTGCTTAATCTGAATGTCAATTAGATTAATAAATGGATTATCAATAATAGGGCAATTAGCTTGCTAATTGCGAATTAGCTTGCTAATTGGGTTTTGCTATTGCAAACGGTTATTGAAAAAATACCGTGGGCGATTCAGGCAACGCTCACAGTTTGTAGGAATAAACCGTGTTGAACAATCACACACCACTTTCTCTAGAAAACTGTTTGCGTTAGGCCACCTTGCGCAAACGTTTACCACGTAAAAACTGTGTGTGATGGACAGCCTTCGCCACACAGTTTCTTCTACGGACCGTGTGTGATGCATTCAATAAGGCAAACGATTTAACGGGAAAAATTGTGTGTGATGTACCTGTGAACGGAAACGTTTTCCTTGGAGCGACTATGTGGGATGTATATACGAAGGGAAAGGTTTAGCGGGGACTGACTCTGTGGGATGTACTTGCGACCGAAAACAATTTTTCCTGTATAATTGTATTTTTTTAGCTCTACTATACGTATTTCCGTATTTGAGCGCTCGCCGGTAGCACACGACCTCATTTGGCCGAGCGTGTGTGCTAAGAGGGCATATCCCCGACGGTTTCTGGGTCGTGTGGGAAGGATCCGCCCCCCTATCACCCACACTCACTAGGCGACAGTTCCAAATGCCGTCGCGGAAAGGGGTTAAAAACCATTTGTATAGCACCGACGCGTACTAGTGTGCACACAACGCGAAAAATGGGTTACCAATCCCTTCACGGTCACTAGCAAGAGTGATATCTGATAGATATAGGTATAAATGATAAGTAGAAAGATAAAGCTAAATAAATTGCAGCAAGGTATTTTTGGATTTTTGGTTTTATAGATCTGAAAATAATATGGTAAAAGTAGACCCGGGGGCCTTAGGTTTCACAAGAGGCTTCTCTCTTGAAGAAAGCATACGGTGGGTGAACAAATTACTGTTGAGCAATTGATAGAAAAGAGCATAGTTACGACAATATCTAAGGCAATGAACATGAATTGCATCACGTCCGTGACAAGTAGACCGAAACGATTCTACAACTACTACTATTACTCCACACATCAACCGCTATCCAGCATGCATCTAGTGTATCAAGTAAACAAGAACGGAGTAATGCCTTAAACAAGATGACATGATGTAGAGGGATAGATCCAAGCAATATGGTAAAAACCGCATCATTTTATCCTTAATGGCAACAATACAATACGTGCTTGCTACCCCTTCTGTCATAGGGTGTGGACACCGCAAGATTGAACCCAAATCAAAGCACCTCTCCCATTGCAAGATAGATCAACCTAGTTGGCCAAACCAAATCAATCGATCGGAGAGAAATACAAAGCTATCTTAATCATGCATAAAAGAGTTTAGAGAAGACTCAAATAATATTCATAGATAATCTGATCATAAACCAACAATTAATTGGATCTCAACAAACGCACCGCAAAACAGGATTAAATAGAATATATCGCCAAGAACATCAAGGAGAACATTGTATTGAAGATCAAAGAGAGAGGAGAAGCCATCTAGCTACTAGCTATGGACCCTTAGGTCCGTGGTAAACTACTCACGCATCATCGGAAGGGCAGTAAGGTTGATCTAGAGGCCCTCTGTGATCGAATTGCCCTCCGACAGAGTGCCAGAAAAGGCGCCAAGATGGGATCACACGAAAAAACAAGCTTGCGGCAGCAGAAAAGTATTTTTGCTGTGCCCCTGGTGTAAGGGGAATATTTGGGTATTTATAGAGCTGGAATTAGGGTTAGGTGGGCTACGAGGGGCCCACAAGCTTGCAGGGTGCCCCGCTGGGGCACGCCCTGTGAGCTTGTGGCTCACTCCTGGCTCTCCTGGCCTTCTCCCGAAGCATTGATACGTCCATTTTGCATCATGCTTTTATATCGATATTTATTGCATTATGGGCTGTTATTACACGTTATGTCACAATACTTATGCCCATTCTCTCTTATTTTACAAGGTTTACATGAAGAGGGAGAATGCCGACAGCTGGAATTCTGCGCTGGAAAAGAAGCAAATATTAGAGACCTATAATGCGCAACTCCAAAAGTCCTGAAACTTCACGGAAGCTGTTTTTGGAATTAATAAAAAATACTGAGCGAAGAAAGTACTAGAGGGGGCCCACACCCTGGCCACGAGGGTGGTGGCGCGCCCTACCCCCCTGGGCGTGCCCCTGCCTCGTGGACCCCTGGCAGGCCTCCGTTGCCCATCTTTGGCTATATGGTGTCTTCTACCCCGGAAAAAATCATAAGCAACCTTGCGGGACAAAACACCGCCGCCACGAGGCGGAACCTTGGCGGAACCAATCTAGGGCTCCGGCGGAGCTGTTCTGCCAGGGAAACTTCCCTCCGGGAGGGGGAAACCATCACCATCGTCATCACCAACGATCCTCTCATCGTGAGGGGGTCAATTTCATCAACATCTTCACCAGCACCATCTCCTCTAAAACCCTAGTTCATCTCTTGTATCCAATCTTTGTATCCAAACCTCAGATTGGTACCTATGGGTTACTAGTAGTGTTGATTACTCCTTGTAGTTGATGCTAGTTCGTTTATTTGGTGGAAGATCATATGTTCAGATCCGTTATGCATATTAATACCCCTCTGATTATGAACATGAATATGCTTTGTGAGTAGTTACGTTTGTTCCTGAGGACATGGGAGAAGTCTTGCTATAAGTAGTCATGTGAATTTGGTATTCTTTCGATATTTTGATGAGATGTATGTTGTCTTTCCTCTAGTGGTGTTATGTGAACGTCGACCACATGACACTTCACCATTGTTTGGGCCTAGAGGAAGGCATTGGGAAGTAATAAGTAGATGATGGGTTGCTAGAGTGATGACGCTTAAACCCTAGTTTATGCGTTGCTTCGTAAGGGGCTGATTTGGATCCATATGTTTCATGCTATGGTTAGGTTTACCTTAATACTTCTTTTGTAGTTGTGGATGCTTGCAATAGGGGTTAATCATAAGTGGGATGCTTGTCCAAGTAAGGGCAGCTCCCAAGCACCGGTCCACCCACATATCAAATTATCAAAGTAACGAACGCGAATCAAATGAAAACAAGCTTGACGATAATTCCCATGTGTCCTCGGGAGCGCTTTTCTCCATAGAAGAGTTTGTCCAGGCTTGTCCTTTTCTATAAAAAGGATTGGGCCATCTTGCTGCACCTTGTTTAGTTTCATTACTTGTTACCCGTTACAAATTACCTTATCACAAAACTATCTGTTACCGATAATCTCAGTGCTTGCAGAGAATACCTTACTGAAAGCCGCTTGTCATTTCCTTCTGCTCCTCGTTGGGTTTGACACTCTTACTTATCGAATGGACTATGATAGATCCCCTATACTTGTGGGTTATCAAGACTTTTCTGGCGCCGCTGCCGGGGAGTGAAGCACCTTTGGTAGGTGGAATTTGGTAAGGAAAAATTTATATAGTGTGCTGAAATTTAGTGTCACTTGTTACTATGGAACATAATCCTTTGAGGGGCTTGTTCGGGGTATCTTCATCCCGTCCAGTAGAGCAAAGAGTTGCTCCTCAACCTGCTGAACCTACTGAAAATGTTTACTTTTAAATTCCCTCGGGTATGGTAGAGAAACTGCTAGCTAATCCTTTTACAGGAGATGGAACATTGCATCCCGATTTACACCTAATCTATGTGGATGAAGTCTGTGGATTATTTAAGCTTGCAGGTATGCCCGAGGATGTTATCAAGAAGAAGGTCTTCCCTTTATCTTTGAGGGGAGAGGCATTGACATGTTATAGGCTATGTGATGATATGGGATCATGGAACTACAACCGATTCAAATTGGAATTTCATCAGAAGTTTTATCTTATGCATCTTGTTCATTGTGATCGTAATTATATATATATATACTTTTTGGCCTCGCGATGGAGAAAGCATCGCTCAAGCTTGGGGGAGGCTTAAGCCAATGTCATATTCATGCCCCAATCATGAGCTCTCAAGAGAAACGATTATTCAAATTTTTTATGCTCGGCTTTCTCTCAATAATCGCTCCATGCTCGATACTTCTTGTACTAGCTCTTTTATGATGAAGACTATTGAATTCAAATGGGATTTATTGGAAAGAATTAAAAGTAACTCTCACGATTGGGACCTCGACGAAGGTAAGCAGTCAGGTATAACACCTAAGTTTGATTGTGTTAAATCTTTTATAGATACCGATGCTTTCCGTGAATTTAGCAGTAAATATGGACTTGACTCTGAGATAGTAGCTTCTTTGTGTGAATCATTTGCTACTCATGTTGATCTCCCTAAGGATAAGTGATTTAAATATAATCCTCCCATTGAAGTAAAAGTAGTCGCACCTATTAAAGTTGAAGAAAATACTATCACTTATAATGATCCTATTGTTCCTACTGTTTATGTTGAGAAACCCCCTTTCCCTGTTAGAATAAAGGATCATGCTAAAGCTTCAACTATAGTAAACAAAAGTAATATTAGGACACCCAAACCCCCTGAACAAATTAGAGTTGAACCTAATATTGCTATGGTTAAAGATCTCTTGGCTGATAATATTGATGGGCATGTTATTTATTTCTGTGAGGAAACTGCTAGAATTGCTAAACCTGATGCTAAAGATAAACATAGACCTGTTGTAGGCATGCCTGTTATTTCTGTTAAAATAGGAGATCATTGTTATCATGGCTTATGTGATATGGGTGCTAGTGCTAGTGCAATACCTCATTCTTTATACGAAGAAATTATGCATGATATTGCGCCCGCTGAGTTAGAAGGTATTGATTTTACAATTAAGCTTGCCAATAGAGATACTGTATCACCGATTGGGATTGTTTGAGATGTTGAAGTCTTGTGTGGGAAGGTTAAATATCCTGCTGATTTCTTGTTCTTGGTTCCCCACAAGATAGCTTTTGTCCCATTATATTTGGTACACCCTTCTTGAACACTGTTAATGCTAGGATAGACTGTGAAAAGGATGTTGTTACTATTGGTTTAGGGGATATGACTCATGAGTTTAATTTTGCTAAATTTCATAGACAACCCCGTGATGAGGAATTGCCTATTAAGGATGAAATTATTGGTCTTGCTTCTTTTTCCCTGCCTCCTAATGATCCTTTAGAACAATATTTGCTCGACCATGAAAATAATATGTTTATGAATGAAAGAAGGGAAATAGATGAAGTATTCTTTAAATAGGGAGCTATTCTGAAACATAACTTGCCTGTTGAAATCCTAGGGGATCCTCCTCCACCCAAGGGTGATCCCGTGTTTGAGCTTAAACCATTACCTGATACTCTTAAATATGCTTATCTTGATGAAAAGAAGATATATCCTGTTATTATTAGTGCTAACCTTTCAGAGAAGGAGGAAGAGAAATTATTGAAAACTCTGAAGAAGCATCGTGCTACTATTGGATATACTCTTGATGATCTTAAGGGCATTAGTCCCACTCTATGTCAACACAAATAAAATTTGGAGAAATACGCCAAACCAGTTATTGATCACCAACGACGGCTAAATCCTAAGATGAAAGAAGTGGTAAGAAAGGAAATATTAAAGCTCCTTGAGGCAGGTATAATTTATCCCGTTGTTGATAGTCAGTGGGTAAGTCCTGTCAATTGTGTCCCTAAGAAGGGAGGTATTACTATCGTTCCTAATGATAAAGATGAATTGATCCCACAAATAATTATTACAGGTTATAGGATGGAAATTGATTTCCGCAAATTAAATAAAGCTACTAAAAAGATCATTACCCCTTGCCTTTTATTGATCAAATGCTAGAAAGATTATCCAAACATACACATTTTTGCTTTCTAGATGGTTACTCTGGTTTCTCTCAAATACCTGTGTCAGCTGAGGATCAAGAGAAGACCACTTTTACTTGCCCTTTCGGTACTTTTGCTTATAGACGTATGCCTTTTGGTTTATGTAATGCACCTGCTACCTTTCAAAGATGCATGATGTCTATATTCTCTAACTTTTGTGAAAAGATTTGTGAGGTTTTCATGGATGATTTCTCCGTTTATGGATCCTCTTTTGATGATTGCTTGAGCAACCTTGATCGAGTTTTGCAGAGATGTGAAGAAACTAATCTTGTCTTAAATTGGGAGAAATGCCACTTTATGGTTAATGAAGGCATTGTCTTGGGGCATAAAGTTTCTGAAAGAGGTATTGAAGTTGATAAAGCTAAAGTTGATGCTATTGAAAAGATGCAATGTCCCAAGGACATCAAAGGTATAAGAAGTTTTCTTGGTCCTGCCGGTTTTTATAGGAGGTTCATTAAGGACTTCTCAAAAATTTCTCGGCCTCTGACTAATATATTACGAAAAGATATACCTTTTGTCTTTGATGATGATTGTGTAGAAGCATTTGAAATACTTAAGAAAGCTTTGATTTCTGCACCTATCGTTCAGCCACTTGATTGGAATTTACCCTTCAAAATTATGTGTGATGCTAGCGATTATGCTGTAGGTGCTGTCCTAGGACAAAGAGTTGATGAGAAGCTAAATGTTATCCAATATGCTAGTAAAACTCTATATGGTGCCCAGAGAAATTATGCTACTACTGAAAATGAATTTTTAGCAGTTGTATTTGCTTGTGATAAGTTCAGACCTTATATTGTTGATTCTAAAGTAACTATTCACACTGATCATGCTGCTATTAAATATCTTATGAAAAAGAAAGATGCTAAACCTAGACTAATTAGATGGATTCTCCTACTACAAGAATTTGATTTGCATATTATTGATAGAAAGGGAGCCGAGAACCCGTGCTGCAGACAACTTATCTAGGTTAGAGAATGTTCTTGATGACCCACTACCTATTGATGATAGCTTTCCTGATGAACAATTAGCTGTCATATATGCTTCTCGTACTGCTCCATGGTATGCTGATTATGCTAATTACATTGTTGCTAAATTTATACCGCCTAGTTTTACATACCAGAAAAAGAAAAAGTTTTTCTATGATTTGAGACATTAGTTCTGAGATGACCCACACCTTTATAAAGGAGTAGATGGTGTTATTAGGCGTTGTATACCTGAGCACGAACAGGAACAGATCCTACGCAAGTGTCACCCCGAGGCTTATGGAGGGCACCATGCTGGAGATAGAACTGCACGTAAGGTATTGCAATCCGGTTTTTATTGGCCTACTCTCTTTAAGGATGCTCTTAAGTTTGTCTTGTCTTGTGATGAGTGTCAAAGAATTGGTAATATTAGTAGACGTCGGGAAATGCCCATGAATTATTCACTTGTTATTGAACCATTTGATGTTTGGGGCTTTGATTATATGGGACCGTTTCCTTCCTCTAATGGGTATACACATATTTTAGTTGTTGTTGATTACGTTACTAAGTGGGTAGAAGATATTCCAACTAGTAGTGTTGATCATAACACCTCTATTAAGATGCTTAAAGAAGTTATTTTTCCAAGGTTTGGAGTCCCTAGATATTTAATGACTGATGGTGGTTCACATTTTATTGATGGTGCCTTTCGTAAAATGCTTGCTAAGTATGATGTTAATCATAGAATTGCATCTCCATATCACCCACAATCTAGTGGCCAAGTAGAATTGAGTAATAGAGAGATCAAATTAATTTTGCAAAAGACTGTTAATAGATCTAGAAAGAATTGGTCGAAGAAACTTGATGATGCATTATGGGCCTATAGAACTGCATATAAAAATCCTATGGGTATGTCTCCATATAAAATGGTTTATGGAAAGGCATGTCACTTACCTCTCGAACTAGAACATAAGGCATATTGGCTATTAAAGAGCTCAATTATGATTTCAAACTTGCCGGTGAGAAGAGGATTTTTGACATTAGCTCACTTGATGAATGGAGAACCCAGGCCTATGAGAATGCCAAATTGTTTAAGGAAAAAGTTAAAAGATGGAATGACAAAAGGATACAGAAGGTTGAGTTTAATGTAGGTGATTATGTGTTGCTATTCAACTCTTGTTTAAGATTTTTTGCAGGAAAACTTCTCTCTAAATGGGAAGGTCCTTACGTTATCGAGGAGGTCTATCATTCCGGTGCCATAAAGATCAACAACTCCAAAGGCACAAACCTGAAGGTGGTGAACAGTCAAAGAATCAAATATTATATCTCAGGTAATCCTATAAATGTTGAAACTAATGTTATTGAAACCGTAACCCCGGAGGAATCCATAAGGGACACTTTCCAGAACGTTTCGGACTCCGAAAAGGAATAGGTACGTGGTACAGTGAGTAAACCGACTCCAAAACAGTTCTAAAGGCAAATTTTCTCCGTTTTGGAATATTTAAGAAAATAGGAAAATAAGAAGTAGTCCGGGAAGGACACGAGGCTTCCACGAGGGTGGGAGGTGCGCCCTACCCCCTGGGCATGCCCCCCTGCCTCGTGGGCACCTGATGCGCTCTCCGGACTCCGTTTTCTTGCACGATATGGTCGGTAAAAATTCATTATATAATCTCCCGAAGGTTTTGACTCTCGTATCACGCAAATATCCTCTGTTTTTGTTTTGAGCTGTTTTCTGCCAGAGTTGTCAAGGCCAGGCATCATGTCGTTTCCCCCCGCCTCCAACAATGAGGGCAACGATGCTTGGCTAATGAAGATGGAGCTGAAGAGAGAAGAACCCGGGGAGATCAACAAGGATGAAGGAATCAAGAAAGCTAAGGAGGATCATGCTCCGGCAGCAGAAGAAGAAGACATCCTTCCACCTCTCTTTACCCCCACTGAGATTGAAGCTTTCAAGATGGTTGAGTTAGCTCGTATACAAAACAAGTATCTCACATGTGAAAATATTTTGTTGAAGGATCATATCATCGCACGCAAAGGCATTATCCGCAAATTGGAGGATCTCCTACGCTCGATGTGCGACTACCCATCATCACCACCATCCTCTTGATCAGCAAAAGAGATACAATCACATGGGTATGGGCACTCCCCTTGGCAACTGCCAAGCTTGGGGGAGGTGCCCCGGTATCGTATCACCATCACACTCCTATCTTTACCATTTTTCTTAGTTCGATACTTTTGGTAATATCTTGATCTAGTAGAATAAGTTTAGTATGATCTAGTTGTGAGTTTTGCTTTATGATCCCTCTGTGTAATTGAGTCCGTGAGCTATTTAATAAAGATTAGTGTTGAGTCAAGGGCTTGATTATCTTGCTATGATCTTGAGTGAATAAAAGAAAAAGAAAGAATAAAAAGAAGCAAAGAGATCATATCGATCTTATGAAGAGTAATGACTTCACATATAAAGAGTATGATGCTAAAAGTTGTTGAAAGTTGACAAATATAGCTATGGTCATCGTTGCAATTAATAGGAAGTAATAAAGAAAGAGAGGTTCCACATATAAATATACTATCTTGGACATCTTTTATGATTGTGAGCACTCATTAAAATATGACATGCTAAAGAGTTGATGTTGGACAAGGAAGACATCGTAATGGGTTATGTTTTCTTATATCTGAAACAAAGTATATTGTCATGGATCATCCAACATGTTGAGCTTGCCTTTCTCCCTCATGCTATCCAATTCTTTGCACCAAGTAGAGATACTACTTGTGCTTCCGAATATCCTTAAAACTAGTTTTACCACGAGAGTCCACCATAACTACCTATGGGTTGAGTAAGATCCTTCAAGTAAGTTGTCATCAGTGCATGCAATAAAAATTTCTCTCTAAATATGTATGATTTATTAGTGTGGAGAAAATAAGCTTTATACGATCTTGTGATGTGGAAGAAATAAAAGCGACAGATTGCATAATAAAGGTCCATATCACAACTGGCAATATAAAGTGGCGTTCTTTTGCATTAAGATTTCGTGCATCCAACCATGAAAGCGCATGACAACCTCTGCTTCCCTCTGTGAAGGGCCTATCTTTTACTCTTTTGTCTTATTCCTTATGCAAGAGTCATGGTGATCTTCACTTTTCCTTTTTACATTTTATCCTTTGGCAAGCACATTGTTTTGGAAAGATCCTGATATATATATATATATATATATATACATATTTATATTTATATATATATATATATCCAATTGGATGTAAGTTAGCATGAATTATTATTGTTGACATTACCCTTGAGGTAAAAGGTTGGGAGGCAACACTGTAAGCCCCTATCTTTCTCTGTGTCTGATTAAAACTCCATACCCATAAGTATTGCGTGAGTGTTAGCAATTGTGAAAGACTAAATGATAGTTGAGTATGTGGACTTCCTGAAAAGCTCTTATATTGACTCTTTCCGATGTTATGATAAATTGCAATTGCTTCAATGACTGAGATTATAGTTTGTTGGTTTTCAATGAAGTTTCTGATTCATACTTGACATTGTGAATAGATTATTACTTGAGCATAAGAAATCAATTGACAATATCCATATATGTTGTTATAAGAATGACCATGATGCCCTCATGTCCGTATTTTATTTTATCGACACCTCTATCTCTAAACATGTGGACATAGTTATCATTATCGGCTTCCGCTTGAGGACAAGCGAGGTCTAAGCTTGGGGGAGTTGATACGTCCATTTTGCATCATGCTTTTATATCAATATTTATTACATTATGGGTTGTTATTACACGTTATGTCACAATACTTATGCCTATTCTCTCTTATTTTACAAGGTTTACATGAAGAGGGAGAATGTCAGCAGCTGGAATTCTGGGTTGGAAAAGGAGCAAATATTAGAGACCTATTCTGTGCAACTCCAAAAGTCCTGAAACTTCACGGAGGCAGTTTTTGGAATTAATAAAAAATACTGAGGGAAGAAATTACCAAACGGGGCCCACACCCTGGCCACGAGGGTGGGGGGCGCGCCCTACCCCCTAGGCGCGCCCCTACCACGTGGGCCCCCTGGTAGGCCTCCGGTGCCCATCTTTGGCTATATGGTGTCTTCTACCCTGGAAAAAAATCATAAGCAACCTTGCGGGACGAAACACCGCCGCCACGAGGCGGAACCTTGGCGGAACCAATCTAGGGCTTCGGCAGAGCTGTTATGCCGGGGAAACTTCCCTACAGGAGGGGGAAATCATCACCATGGTCATCACCAACGATCCTCTCATCGGGAGGGGGTCAATCTCCATCAACATCTTCACGAGCACCATCTCCTCTAAAACCCTAGTTCATCTCTTGTATCCAATCTTTGTATCCAAACCTCAGATTGGTATCTATGGGTTACTAGTAGTGTTGATTACTCCTTGTAGTTGATGCTAGTTGGTTTATTTGGTGGAAGATCATATGTTCAGATCCGTTATGCATATTAGTACCCCTCTGATTATGAACATGAATATGCTTTGTGAGTAGTTACGTTTGTTCCTGAGGACATGGGAGAAGTCTTGCTATAAGTAGTCATGTGAATTTGGTATTCTTTCGATATTTTGATGAGATGTATGTTGTCTTTCCTCTAGTGGTGTTATGTGGACGTCGACTACATGACACTTCACCATTGTTTGGGCCTAGAGGAAGGCATTGGGAAGTAATAAGTAGATGATGGGTTGCTAGAGTGACAGACGCTTCAACCCTAGTTTATGCGTTGCTTCGTAAGGGGCTGATTTGGATCCATATGTTTCATGCTATGGTTAGGTTTACCTTAATACTTATTTTGTAGTTGCGGATACTTGCAATAGGGGTTAATCATAAGTGGGATGCTTGTCCAAGTAAGGGCAGCGCCCAAGCACCGGTCCAGCCACATATCAAATTATCAAAGTAACGAATGCGAATCATATGAGCGTGATGAAAACTAGCTTGACGATAATTCCCATGTGTCCTCGGGAGCGCTTTTCTCCATATAAGAGTTTTCCCAGGCTTGTCCTTTGCTACAAAAAGGATTGGGCCATCTTGCTGCACCTTGTTTACTTTCATTACTTGTTACCCGTTACAAATTACCTTATCACAAAACTATCTGTTACCGATAATTTCAGTGCTTGCAGAGAAAACCTTACTGAAAACCGCTTGTCATTTCCTTCTGCTCCTCGTTGGGTTCGACACTCTTACTTATCAAAAGGACTTCGATAGATCCCCTATACTTGTGGGTCATCAAGCATCGTGGTTTTCTTCTGGTCCAATAAAATCCTTAAAAAGTTACGTTCCGTTTGGTATTGATTTTCAGTAAAAGACAAAAACAAGGAAAAAATAGCAACTGGCATTGGGCACTAGGTTAATAGGTTAGCCCCCAAAAATGATATAGAATAGCATATTAATGCATATAAAACATCCAAGATGGAAAATATAATAGCATGGAACAATAAAAAATTATTCATACATTGGAGACGTATCAAGCATCCTCAAGCTTAATTCCTGCTCGTCCTCGAGTAGGTAAATGATAAAAACAGAATTTTTGATGTGGGATGCTACCTAACATGTTTATCGAGTAATCTTCTTACTGTGGTATGAATATTCAGATCCATAAGATCCAAAACAAAAGTTTAATGTTGACATAAAAACAATAATACTTGATCTATACTAATAAAGCAATCATGCATGGTTTTTCAAAATATCATGGCGAAAGAAAGTTATCCCTACAAAATCATATAGTCTTGTCATGCTCTATCTTCATCACACAAAGTATTTTTATCATGCACAACCCCGATGACAAGCCAAGCAGTTGTTTCATACTTTTGATGTTCTAAAGCTTTTTCAACTTTCATGCAATACATGAGCGTGAGCCATGGATATAGCACTATGGGTGGAATAGAAGGTGGTAGTAGAAAAAAATGAGAAAGAAATTCTCACACCAACTAGGCAAATTAATAGTCTATGGAGATGCCCATCAATTGATGTTGGTGTAAGTGAGTAGGGATTGTCATGCAACGGATGCACTAGAGCTATAAGTGTATGAAAGCTTAAAAGAAAGCTAAGTGGGTGTACATCCAACTTGCTTGCTCACGAAGATCTAGGGCAATTTGAGGAAGCCCATCATTGGAATATACAAGCCAAGTTCTATAATGAAAAATTCCCACTAGTAGTATATGAAAGTGTCAACATAGGAGACTCTATATCATGAAGAACATGGTGCTACTTTGAAGCACAAGTGTGGAAAATGATAGTAACATTGCCCCTTCTCTCTTTTTCTCTCATTTTTTCCTTTTTTCTTTTGGGCTCTTTGGCCTCTTTTTTTATTTTAATTTTATTTGGGCTCTTTGGCCTCTTTTTATTTTAAGTCCGGAGTATCATCCCGACTTGTGGGAGAATCATAGCCTCCATCATCCTTTCCTCACATGGGACAATGCTCTAATAATGATGATCATCACACTTTTATTTACTTACAACTCAAGAATTACAACTCGATACTAGAACAAAGATATGACTCTATATGAATTCCGGTGTACCGGGATGTGCAATGATCCAGCATGATATGTGTAAAAAATATGGATGGTGGCCAAGCCACAAATACTATACCAACTACATGATCATGCAAAGCAATATTACAATGATGGTATGTGTCATAATAAACGGAACAGTGAAAGTTGCATGGCAATATATCTTGGAATGGCTATGGAAATGCCATAATAGGTAGGTATGGTGGCTGTTTTGAGGAAAGGTATAAGGTGGGTTAATGCACCGGTGAAATTTGCACGATACTAGAGTGGCTAGCAAAGGTGGAAAGATGAGAGTGCGTATAATCCATGGACTCAACATTAGTCATAAAGAACTCACATACTTATTGCAGAAATTTATTAGCCATCAAAACAAAGTACTAATACGCATGCTCCTAGGGGGATAGATTGGTAGGAAAAAACCATCGCTCGTCCCCGACCGCCACTCATAAGGAGAACAATAAAAAATAAATCATGCTCCAACTTCATCACATAACATAGAACCACACGTGCATGCTTCGGGAATCACAAACTTTAACACAAGTATTTCTATCAACCCATAATTACCAACTAGCATGACTCTAATACCACGATCTTTATGTCTCAAAACAATTGCAAGGAATCAAAATTCTCATATATTCAACGATCTACATGAAAGTTTTTATTATACCCCTTTTGAATATCCATCATATTAGGACAAAATTCATAACCTAAGCAAATTGCCATACTATATTTAAGACACTCAAAATAATATAAGTGAAGCATGAGAGTTCAATAATTTCTACAAAATAAAACCAACGCCGCACTCTAAAAAGATATAAGTGAAGCACTAGAGCAACTGTGTAGCTCAAAAGATATAAGTGAAGCACATAGAGTATTCTAATAAATTTACGGTTGATGTGTGTCCCTCTCAAAAGGTGTCTAAAGCAAGGATGATTGTCTTAAACTAAAAAGCAAAGCCTCAAATAATACAAGGCGCTCCAAGAAAAACACGTATCATGTGGTGAGTAAAAATATAGCCTCAAGTAATTTTACCGACGGATTGAAGACAAAAGAGGGGATGCCATCCGAGGCATCCCCAAGCTTAGATGTTTGGTTGTCCTTGAATATTACCTTGGGGTGCCTTGGGCCATGCTTAGGCTCTTGCCACTCCTTATTCCGTAGTCCATCAAAACTTTACTCAAAACTTGAATACTTCACAACACAAAACACAACAGAAAACTCGTGAGATCCGTTCGTGAAACAAAGAAAATAGCCACTTTTAGGTACTGTTGTAAACTCATTCCAATTTTATATTGGTGTTATATCTACTGTATTCTAACTTCTCCATGGTTCATACCCCCCGATACTACCCATAGATTCCTCAAAATAAGCAAACAACACAATAAAAACATAATATGTCAAAAACAGAATAGCTGTAGTAATCTGGACTTTAGCCAAACTTCTGTAACTCCAGAAACTCTGAAAAATTAGGACAACAGAGGAAATTTGTATATCAATCTTTTGTAAAAAAAATCATAATTTGATCACGTTCTAGTGAATTTTAACAGTTCTGCTACTGGATATAAAAGGTTCTGTTTTTCAGCAAAATCAAATCAACTATCACCATAGATCATCCCAAAGGTCTTACTGGGCTCAAACACTAATTAAAACACTAAAACAAAATAATTACAGAAGTAATATTGTGCATTTATTCAAGATCAGAAGAAAAAACAAAAAACACAAAATAAAGTTGGGTTGCCTCCCAACAAGCGCTATTGTTTAACGCCCCTAGCTAGCACTACTGCAGGATGCTGCTAACGCGACACTACAATCAGAGACCCTTCGGTGAAACTGTGTGCGATGCAATAATCGCAAACGGTGGTGTAAAAGAACCGTCAAAAATGGTGCAAAACATTTGCGATGACGGATGCATCAAACTCGGTTCGGATTTTGGTTGCGTGTGCGATGCAGGGCATACTGTTCAGTTCAATGAACTATTTGCGATGAGGAAGAAGAAACGTAAACGGGCAGATGATGAAGGCGTGTGCGATATACGGCATACAGTTCACTCGGATTAACTGTTTGTGATGAGGAGGAACAACAGAAATGGGCAGCTAGATAAAGGTTTGTGCGATTGAGGGCATACACTTTAGAAGGATTAACTGTTTGCGATTAGGCAACAGAACAAAAACGGTCAGCCAGATCAAAGTGTCTGCGATTGATGGCATACACTTCACACGGATGAACTGTTTGCGATTAGCCACACCAAATAGAAATAGTTAGACAGATCAACGTGTGTGTGCTAGACGGGCACACATTCTAATTAAAATAGAGTGTGCGATGGTAATAACGAGCGCGCATGGTTCTTGGAACAAGACGTGTGCTGACATTTCCTATTGCGGTGCACCCTATGGTGCTAACGCCATGTACGCGGCCGAGAAAGCGTGCCCACGTTACGCCTTCCGGGAATAGTGCTGCACTTAGAACCGTCAATAAATTTCTAGCCTGCGTCCCGTGACATTCCAAATTACTGACACGCGTTATTTAATTGCAAACATGTTCACACCGATCAAAACCTAAACGGTTTCACACTTAGGAGCGCATTAGTACTCGTTTATAAATACTACTACTCCAAGATGACTGCACATTCCTCCTCAACTCCTCATTCACAAAAACAAACAAGTCATTAATCATTGTTCCCTTGCGTCTGCCATGACTAGCGTGAGTTCTGGGTTGAGAGATTGCCCCAAGGGAGAGGCGAGCATTGAAGCGGAAGGACGAGAGATGTCCCGCCTCGTCGCAAAAGCAGCCGGCATGTCCCACCGTGTGGACGTAGGAGCACAGAGGTCCCGCCGCGCCGCCGAAGCAGCTCGAAGGCCCCGCCACGCTATCGATGGAGCAGACTGGTCCGGGCGCGCCGCGGAAGCAGAAGAGATGTCCAGCCGCGCTGCGAACGTAGCAGAGATGTCCTCCCGCGCCGCGGCGGCCTGGGAAAATGTCTCGCGGGCAGGCCAGGACTCTTACAGGTGCATGCATGCTATCGTCCATAGCCAGATGGATTAGATCTCCGGCTGGGCGAGGTTGCAGGACGACATGAAAGCCTCTTTTGAACAGGCTACCAGCGTCATTCGGCAACTAAATGAGAGCAATGCGAAGCTCCTAGCCGAGCGCGACCTACTTAGGGCGAAGATCGTCGGAAGTGCGGAGCAGCAGGAGGAGACCATTGCCTTGTTGAAGAGGACCGGCGTCATCGTCGAGAAATTTATGGACGAGAATGCTATGCTGCGCATCGAGCGCAGAAGGCTGGTGGAGGAATCCGTGGATGCTGTCAAGAAGCATCTTGAGGACAAGAAAGAGCTCATCGCCGCTCGCCGCTGAGACTAGTTCCCGCGGCCTGCAGCAACGCATCAAGAACGTAGAGATCAGCGAGCCAGATCGTTGTCTTCCTTCTTCTTTTGCCCTTACGTATTTCGGGCGTTGCCGCATGTGGCTTTTTCTAATTGTGTTCCTAAATATGTAAGACAATTATTATCCATTGTCATCGTCCTTATATTCATCATGCTTGCTATAAGTCGTTGTCGATGCTATATAGGTCCGTCGGATCTTACATAAAGATCTGTGCAAAACTTTCTTTTCAGATTATCATTTTTCTCTCTTAAATCTCAGTCCAGTGAGACATAGCCATGCCGTGAAACAGGAGCTCGGGCGCCACTAATGGAGATGTTGGGAGGGAGGTGCCCGGTGGATAGAGGTCAAAGGGCTTTCCTCCCGATGAGCACGCATAGGGGTCTGATCGCACGCCTTCCGTACTCAAATAGCTACCCCGCACGTCACCTCCTAGCCAATAAAAAAGGGGACGCGTGGCGGCACGTAATTGGTAAGTAGAACGCCCACGGTTTCAATAATACTTGTGTTTCCGATTTGTGACGTGACATGACTTGTTCCAAAATGACTTTGTTGATTGTTAATGTGTGTGCCTTCGCATATCGGACAGAAAAATTACCACAGCATGTTCATGCCATTCATGAGACCATGCCAAGTTTCATGATTTTCATGCATGTTTTGGATTTACAGGAATAAAAAAACAAGTTTCTCAATCTTTCCGGTCGAGCCACGATGCCCAGATATTTGAATTTCATTCCCATTTCTTGCATGGGACCTAGAAATTCACCCAAGGACACACATGTGATTTTTGAACCAACTTTGGTGCACTGGAGCATGTGCTTGTAGTTCAAATTTGAATTATGCACATTAAATGCCCAGAAATTCAATTAATGTATAAAAAGGCCAAACGAACCTGGAATAATTCCAAAATTTAGCACAATACCTCTTTTTGGTCTAATCTGCATGTGTAAAAAAATTAAGGCGGGAGAATGCAGTGTACGTATGTCGTTTCGCACACGGAGGTGACATGTTCCCTCTTGGAACCACGAGCCTTCTTGAGAGAAGCTCCGGTTTGCAAGAAGCTTATACCAAAGCTTGTCCCAATTCGGCCAAAAAAATTACCGCAGCATGTTGGTACCATGTCACGTCACCATGCGAAGTTTCATGATCTTCAGGCGTGTTTTGGATTTACATGAATTAAAAAACCTAGTTTCTCAATCATTCCGGCTGAGCCACGACGCCCAGATGTTTGAATTTCATTCCCATTTCTTGTATAGGACCTAGAAATTCACCCAAGGACACACATGTGATTTTTCAACCAACTTTAGTGCACTAGAGCATGTACTTGTATTTCAAATTTGAATTATACACATTAAATTCCCAGAAATTCAATTAATATATAAAAAGGCCAAACGAACCCGGAATAATTCCAAAATTTAGCACGATACTTCTATTTGGTCTAATCTGCCTGTGTAGAAAAATTGGCCACGACATCTTGATGCCGCTCCATGATAGCATGCCAAGTTTCATGAATTTCAGACGAGTTTGGATTTACTAGAATTTCAAAACAAGGTATCTCAATGTTTTGCCGGCAATCAACAGTGCCCTGGTGTAGAATTCCCATTTCTTGCATGGGACCTAAGTATGCACCAAAGGACACATATTTGATTATTCAACCAATTTATATGCACTGGAGCATGTGCATCTATTTCAAATTTGAATTATGCACATAAAATGCCTAGAAAACACAGTTAATGTATAAAAATGTCCAAACGAACCCCGAAAATTTCCAAAACTTAACAGAACACTCCTATCGTTCTATGTTAACACTATAATCTTTTTGAAAGCAATAAGAGGCAACGGTATCATTTCGTCCCCAAAGGTGGCACGTTCCCTACCGAAACCATCAGGCTTGTTGTGAGAAGCTCTAGTTTGTGAGAAGCTTATACCCAAATCTGCCCCAAATGGGACAAAAAATTTATCTAAGTTTCATGAATTTCAGACGAGTTTTGGATTTACTAGAATTTAAAAACCAGGTATCTCAATGTTTTGCCGGCAATCAACAGTGCCCTGGTGTTTGAAATTCATTCCCATTTCTTGCATGGGACCTAAGCATGCACCCAAGGACACATATTTGATTTTTCAACCAATTTATATGCACTGGAGCATGTGCATATGTATTTCAAATTTGAATTATGCACATAAAATGCCTAGAAAACCCAATTAATGTATAAAACTGTCCAAACGAACCCCGAAAAATTCCAAAACTTAATACAACACTCCTGTTGTTCTATGTTGACACTAGAAATTTTTTGAAAGCAATAAGAGGCAACGGATATCATCTCGTCCCAAAAGGTGGCACGTTCCCTACCGAAACCATCAGGCTTGTTGTGAGAAGCTCTGGTTTGTGAGAAGCTTATACCCAAACTTGCCCCAAATGGGACAAAAATTTACTACGGCATGTTGATGCCGCTCCATGATATAATGCCAAGTTTCATGAATTTCAGAAGAGTTTTGGATTTAGTATAATTTAAAAACCAGGTATCCCAACGTTTGCTGTTGAGTTACGGTGGCAGGCTGTTTGACATTCATTCCCATTTCTTGCATGGGACCTAAGCATGCAACCAAGGACACGGATTTGAATTTTCAACCAATTTATATGCATTAGAGCATGTGCATGTAGTTCAAATTTGAATTATGCACATAAATGCATTGAAAACTCAAATAATGTATAAAAATGTCCAAACGAACCCCAAAAAATTCCAAACATTAACACAAAACTCCTGTTGCTCTATGTTGACACTAGGAAAATAATTGAAATCAAGAAGAGGCAATGGATATCATTTCGTCCAGAAAGGTGAAACGTTCCCTACCGAAACCATCACACTTGTTGTGAGAAGCTTTGGTTTGTGAGAAGCTTAGGCCCAAACCTGCCCCAAATGGGACAAACTTTTTACCACGGCATGTTGATGCCGCTCCATGATAGCATGCCAAGTTTCATGAATTTCGGACGACTTTTGGATTTACTATAGAATTACAAAAGCAAGTACGTCGATGTTTGCCGGAGAGCCATGGTGTCGTGGTGTTTGAAATTCATCCCCATTTCTTGCATGGGACATAAGCATAAACCCAATGACACATATATGATTTTACAACCCATGTTGGTGCACCGGAGCATGTTCATGTAGTTTAATTTTGAATTGTGCACCTGAAATGGTTAGAAAACCAATTTAATGTATAAAATGTCCAAACGAACCCTGAATTATTCCAATTCTTTTACAACACATATATAGTTGCATGTTCACTTCAGATAAAAGTTCTAGCAATTCAAACACCATCCATTGCCGCTGTGACCCCATTATGTAATTCAAATCAAGATGAAAAATCAAGTAGATCCCACACAGTTTATAATCACCAACGGTGTGAGATGCAGGACAAAATATCCTGGAGCACCGTCGGTCTATAGTATGCCTATGGCTTGCGCGAGAAGGTGCGTCGGCTACAGTCCACAGCCAGCGTGTCAAGCACACTAGCTCGCTCCCCCAAATACTCCCACCTCTGCATACCTCGCAATCTCGAAAATATTACTGCCTCGTACTCTCGAAAATATCTACCGCCTGGAAGGTTTTAATGTTTGATAGCACACGATTAGTATGTGCAGACCATGTGCGATGTCTGTTACTCCCACTCTGCTTCAGTCCCTTGATTCAAACTTTCAGTAGCCCCAGCATTTTACTCTCGCCTCTGCATCCCTCGCAATCTCAAAAATATCTGCGCGCCTTGATCCAAATTTTCAGTAGCCCTGCTACCTCTTGAGCACTACGTTGGTTTTCCCTTGAAGAGGAAAGGGTGATGCAGCAAAGTAGCGTAAGTATTTCCCTCAGTTTTTGAGAACCAAGGTATCAATCCAAGGAGGCCACGCATGAGTCCCTCGCACCTCATAAAACAAATAAATCCTCGCAACCAACGCGATAAGGGGTTATCAATCCCTACACGGTCACTTACGAGAGTGAGATCTGATAGATATGGTAGGATAATATTTTTGGTATTTTTATGATAAAGATGCAAAGTAAAATAAAAGCAAAGTAAAAAACAACGGAAATAACTAAGTGTTGGAAGATTAATATGATGAAGATAGACCCAGGGGCCATAGGTTTCACTAGTGGCTTCTCTCAAGAGCATAAGTATTTTACGGTGGGTGAAAAAATATTGTTGAGTAATTGATAGAATTGAGCATAGTTATGAGAATATCTAGGTATGATCATGTATATAGGCATCACGTCCGAGACAAGTAGACCGACTCATGCCTGCATCTACTACTATTACTCCACATATCGACCGCTATCCAGCATGCATCTAGAGTATTAAGTTCATAAGAACAGAGTAACGCCTTAAGCAAGATGACATGATGTAGAGGGATAAATTCATGCAATATGATAAAAAAACATCTTGTTATCCTCGATGGAAACAATACAATACGTGCCTTGCTGCCCCTCATCCTTTGGGAAAGGACACCGCAAGATTGAACCCAAAGCTAAGCACTTCTCCCGTTGCAAGAAAGATCAATCTAGTAGGCCAAACCAAACTGATAATTCGAAGAGACTTGCAAAGATAACCAATCATACATAAAAGAATTCAGAAGTTTCAAATATTGTTCATAGATAAACTTGATCATAAACCCACAATTCATCGGTCTCAACAAACACACCGCAGAGGAAGATTACATCGAATAGATCTCCACGAGAGAGGGGGAGAACATTGTATTGAGATCCAAAAAGAGAGAGGAGGCCATCTAGCTAATAACTATGGACCCGAAGGTCTGAGGTAAACTACTCACACTTCATCGGAGGGGCTACGGTGTTGATGTAGAAGCCCTCCATGGTGGATTCCCCTTACGGCGGAGCTCCGGAACAGTCCCCAAGATGGGATCTAGTGAATACAGAAAGTTGCGGTGGTGGAATTAGGTTTTTGGCTCCGTATCTGATTGTTTGGGGGTACGTAGGTATATATAGGAGGAAGGATTACATCGGTGGAGCAAAGGGGGGCCCATGAGGCAGGGGGGCGCGCCGTCGGGGGGGGGGGGGGGGGGGCGCCCACCACCCACGTGGCCCCCACCCTTCTTTGTTTACGTGGGGTCCAAGTCTCCTGGATCATATTCGGTGACAAAATCACGTTCCCGAAGGTTTCATTCCGTTTGGACTCCGTTTGATATTCCGTTTCTTCGAAACACTGAAATAGGCAAAAAAAACAACAATTCTGGGCTAGGCCTCCGGTTAATAGGTTAGTCCCAAAAATAATATAGAAGTGAATAATAAAGCCCAATAATGTCCAAAACAGAAGATAATATAGCATGGAGCAATAAAAAATTATAGATACGTTGGAGACATATCAAGCATCCCCAAGCTTAATTCCTGCTCGTCCTCGAGTAGGTAAATGATAAAAATAGAATTTTTGATGTGGAATGCTACTTGGCATAATTTCAATGTAGTTCTTCTTAATTGTGGTATGAATATTCAGATCCGAAAGATTCAAGATAAAAGTTCAATATTGACATAGAAATAATAATACTTCAAGCATACTAACTAAGCAATTATGTCCTCTCAAAATAACATGGCCCAAGAAAGTTCATCCCTACAAAATCATATAGTTTAGTCATGCTCCATTTTCGTCACACAAGCATGCTTTGATCATGCACAACCCCGATGACAAGCTAAGCAATTGTTTCATACTTCAGTAATCTCAAACTTTATAAACCTTCACACAATACATGAGCGTGAGACATGGATATAGCACTATGGGTGGAATAGAGTATAATGATGGGGGTTATGTGGAGAAGACAAAAAAAGGAGAAAGTCTCACATCAACGAGGCTAATCAATGAGCTATGGAGATGCCCATCGATTGATGTTAATGCAAGGAGTAGGGATTGCGATGCAACGGATGCACTAGAGCTATAAATATATGAAAGCTCAACAAAAGAAACTAAGTGGGTGTGCATCCAACTTGCTTGCTCACGAAGACCTAGGGCACTTGAGGAGGCCCATTGTTGGAATATACAAGCCAAGTTTATCAATGCCTCCGGCGGTGTACCGGGATATGCGATGAACCAAGAGTGACATGTATGAAAGAATTATGAACGGTGGTTTTGCCACAAATACTATGTCAACTACATGATCATGCTAAGCAATATGACAATGATGAACGTGTCATGATAAACGGAACGGTGGAAAGTTGCATGGCAATATATCTCGGAATGGCTATGGAAATGCCATAATAGGTAGGTATGGTGGCTGTTTTGAGGAAGATATAAGGAGGTTTATGTGTGAAAGAGCGTATCATATCACGGGGTTTGGATGCACCGACGAAGTTTGCACCAACTCTCAATGTGAGAAAGGGCAATGCACGGTACCGAAGAGGCTAGTAATGATGGAAAGGTGAGAGTGCGTATAATCCATGGACTCAACATTACTCATAAAGAACCCACATACTTATTGCAAAAATTTACAAGTCATCAAAACCAAGCACTACGCGCATGCTCCTAGGGGGATAGATTGGTAGGAAAAGACCATCGCTCGTCCCCGACCACCACTCATAAGGAGGACAATCAGAGAACACCTCATGTTTCAAATTTGTTACATAACGTTTACCATACGTGCATGCTACGGGACTTGCAAACTTAAACACAAGTATTTCTCAAATTCACAACTACTCAACTAGCACAACTTTAATATCACTACCTCCATATCTCAAAACAATCATCAAGCATCAAACTTCTCTTAGTATTCAAAACACTCATAAGAAAGTTTTTACTATCTTGAATACCTAGCATATTAGGATTATTTAAGCAAATTACCATGCTATTTAAGACTCTCAAAATAATCTAAGTTCAGCATGAGAGACCAATAGTTTCTGTAAAACAAATCCACCACCATGCTCTAAAAGATATAAGTGAAGTACTAGAGCGAAACTATATAACTCAAAAGATATAAGTGAAGCACATAGAGTATTCTAATAATTTCTGAATCATGCGTGTGTCTCTAAAATGGTGTGTACAGCAAGGATGATTGTGGAAAACTAAAAAGCAAAGACTCAAATAATACAAGATGCTCCAAGCAAAACACATATCATGTGGTGAATAAAAATATAGCTCCAAGTAAAGTTACCGATGGAAGTAGACGAAAGAGGGGATGCCTTCCGGGGCATCCCCAAGATTTGGCTTTTTGGTGTCCTTAGATTATCTTGAGGGTGCCATGGGCATCCCCAGGCTTAGGCTCTTGCCACTCCTTGTTCCATAATCCATCAAATCTTTCACCCAAAACTTGAAAACTTCACAACACAAAACTTAACAGAAAATCTCGTGAGCTCCGTTAGCGAAAGAAAACAAAAGACCACTTCAAAGTACTGTAATGAACTCATTATTTATTTATATTGGTGTTAAACCTACTGTATTACAACTTCTCTATGGTTTATAAACTCTTTTACTAGCCATAGAATCATCAAAATAAGCAAACAACACACGAAAAACAGAATCTGTTAAAAACAGAACAGTCTGTAGTAATCTGTAACTAACGCAAACTTCTGTAACTGAAAAAAATCAGCCAAAATAGGACGACCTAGAAAATGTGTTTATTGATCTGCTATTTTATCACGTTCTGGTGATTTTTAACAATTATTTTCGTGAACAGAAAGTTTCTGGAAATTTCTGCAAGATCAAATAACTATCATCCAAGAAGATCCTATAGGTTTAACTTGGCACAAACACTAATTAAAACATAAAAACACATCTAACCAGAGGCTAGAACAAAAATTTATTCCTAAACATAAGCAAAAAGCAGAAAAAAAACTAAAAATAAAATTGGGTTGCCTCCCAACAAGCGCTATTGTTTAACGCCCCTAGCTAGGCATAAAAGTAAGGATCGATCTAGGTATTGCCATCTTTGGTAGGCAATCCATAAGTGGCTCTCATAATAGATTCATAAGGTAATTTTATTTTCTTCCTAGGGAAGTGTTCCATGCCTTTCTTTAATGGAAATTGGAATCTAATATTCCCTTCCTTCATATCAATAATTGCACCAATCGTTCTAAGGAAAGGTCTACCAAGAATAATAGGACATGAAGAATTGCAATCTATATCAAGAACAATAAAATCTACGGGCACATAATTCCTATTTGCAACAATAAGAACATCATTAATTCTTTCCATAGGTTTCTTAATAGTGGAATCCGCAAGGTGCAAGTTTAAAGAGCAATCATCAAAATCACGCAAACCTAGAAAATCACACAAAGTTTTTGGAATCGTGGAAACACTAGCACCCAAATCACACAAAGCATAGCATTCATGATCTTTAATCTTAATTTTAAAAGTAGGTTCCCACTCATCATAAAGTTTTCTAGGGATAGAAACTTCCAACTCAAGCTTTTCTTCATAAGATTGCATCAAGGCATCAACAATATGTTTGGTAAAAGCTTTATTTTGACTATAAGCATGAGGAGGATTTAGCACGGATTGCAACAAGGAAATACAATCTATCAAAGAGCAACTATCATAATTAAATTCCTTGAAATACAAAATAGTGGGTTCATTAATATCTAATGTTTTGATTTCTTCAATCCCACTTTTATCAATTCTAGCATCAAGATCTAAAAACTCCGAATTTCTGGAACGCCTTCTAGGTAAAGGTAGATCATATTCAGTCCCATCATTATCAAGATTCATATTGCAAAACAGAGATTTAATAGGGGACACATCAATAACTTTTAGATCTTCATCTTTATTTTCAAAGTTCTCCGGTTTAGCGGCCATCTTATTAACTAAGGTAGCCTGCTTATCCGAAATTTCAGCTATCAACTTCTCAAGACGAGCAATTTGGGATCTCAAACCATCAAATTCTTTAGACATATCATCGAGCTCCTTATTCATATAACTCATAAATCTTTGTTGTTCCTTAAGCTCGTTTCTGAAGAAATTATTATGCTCAAATTGTAAAACCATAAAACTCCAGACGTTGCTTTCGATCTCTTCTAACCTTTTAAGGTCAAGAGCACCAAATCTAGGTAGAGCCATCGTGACAAACAAGCAATCCAACACACGAGCAAACAAAAAGAAAGCGAAAAAGATGTGAATGAAAAAGAGAGGGCGAATAAAACGGCAAGGGTGAAGTGGGGGAGAGGAAAACGAGAGGCAAATGGAAAATAATGGAATGCGGGAGATAAGGGTTTGTGATGGGTACTTGGTATGTTGACTTTTGCGTAGACCTCCCCGGCAACGGCGCTAGAAATCCTTCTTGCTACCTCTTGAGCACTGCGTTGGTTTTCCCTTGAAGAGGAAAGGGTGATGCAGTAAAGTAGCGTAAGTAGTTCCCTCAGTTTTTGAGAACCATGGTTACAAAGGATCAATTCACAGATACCAGATGATATTTATCAAGGAAATAGTTATTATTACAAGAAGCTGCTACCTCTTGAGCACTGTGTTGGATTTCCCCGAAGAGGAAAGGATGATGCAGCAAAGTAGGTAAGTATTTCCCTTAGTTTTTGAGAACCAAGGTATCAATCCAGTAGGAGGCTACGCGCGAGTCCCTCGCACCTACACAAGACAAATAAATCCTCGCAACCAACGCGATAAGGGGTTGTCAATCCCTACACGGTAACTTACGAGAGTGAGATCTGATAGATATGATAGGATAATATTTTTGGTATTTTTATGATAAAGATGCAAAGTAAAATAAAAGCAAAGTAAAAAAGTAACGGAAATAACTAAGTGTTGGAAGATTAATATGATGAAGATAGACCCGGGGGCCATAGGTTTCACTAGTGGCTTCTCTCGAGAGCATAAGTATTTTACGGTGGGTGAACAAATTACTGTTGAGCAATTGAGAGAATTGAGCATAGTTATGAGAATATCTCGGTATGATCATGTATATAGGCATCACGTCCGAGACAAGTAGACCGACTCCTGCATGCATCTACTACTATTACTCCACACATCGACCGCTATCCAGCATGCATCTAGAGTATTAAGTTCATAAGAACAAAGTAACACCTTAAGCAAGATGACATGATGTAGAGGGATAAATTCATGCTATATGATAAAAACACCATCTTGTTATCCTCGATGGCAACAATACAATATGTGCCTTGCTGCCCCTCATCCTTTGGGAAAGGACACCGCAAGATTGAACCCAAAGCTAAGCACTTCTCCCGTTGCAAGAGATATCAATCTAGTAGGCCAAACCAAACCGATAATTCGAAGAGACTTGCAAAGATAACCAATCATACATAAAAGAATTCAGAAGATTCAAATATTGTTCATAGATAAACTTGATCATAAACCCACAATTCATCGATCTCAACAAACACACCGCAAAGGAAGATTACATCGAATAGATCTCCACGAGAGAGGGGGAGAACATTGTATTGAGATCCAAAAAGAGAGAGGAGGCCATCTAGCTAATAACCATGGACCCGAAGGTCTGAGGTAAACTACTCACACTTCATCGGAGAGGCTATGGTGTTGATGTAGAAGCCCTCTGTGATAGATGCCCCTCCGTGAGCTCGAACAGGCCCCAAGATGGGATCTCGTGGAGTACAGAAGGTTGTGGCGGTGGAATTAGGTTTTGGCTCCGTATCTAATCGTTTGAAGTGCGTAGGTATATATAGGAGGAAGAATGCGTCGGTGGAGCAACATGGGGCCCACGAGGGTGGAGGGCGCTCCTGGGGGGGTAGGCGCACCCCCTACCTCGTGGCTTTTTGGAAGCTTCCTTGACGTAGGGTCCAAGTCTCCTGGATCATGTTCGTTTCGAAAATCACATTCCCGAAGGTTTCATTCCGTTTGGACTCCGTTTGATATTCTTTTTCTGTGAAACTCTGAAATAGGCAAAAAAACTGCAATTTTGGGCTGGGCCTCCGGTTAATAGGTTAGTCCCAAAAATAATATAAAAGTGAATAATAAAGCCCAATAATGTCCAAAACAAAAGATAATATAGCATGGAGCAATCAAAATTATAGATACGTTGGAGACGTATCAAGCCCCGCCTTGTTATTCCCGCCTAGTAAAATTTTCAGTTGCCGCAGTATTTCTTAAAACACCACCTTGCCCCCCCCCCCCTCCACACACACCACACACTCCCCAAAACTTCCACTCACACCGACACACACCGCCCCCGAAACCATTTGTAGGTCGCCGCCATCGCCGCCTCCTCCATCCTCAACCTCTGCCTGTGTGCCGGGGAGTTCGAGGAGCCAATGGCCAAAAAGAGGTTTATCATGACATTTTCGCCTGACGCCGGCGAGGTGGCCGCCAAGGTATCCCCGTCTTCCTCCGCGGGCTCGATCCACCGTCGCTGGTCCCACGATCCGCCCGACACCGCGCCCCTACGCCGGTTCAAGGACTTCCCCGTTCTCCCTCGGACCCAGCAGCTGACGAGGTCCTACCTCGGGGTCCGGCAGCGGCGGTGGGGGACGTGGGTCGTTGAGATTACAGATCGGGAGACCCACACCCGCCGGTGGCTCGGTAGCTTCCACACAGCCGAGCTCGCGGCCATGGAGTACAACCGCTGGCAGGTTCGCTACCACGACGCGGCGGCTAGGCTCAGTTTTCCCTTCGGCACATGTCCAGTCGACCTTGTTCCGCCGGAGCCAGGGGTGGTGAGCTCGGCTATGGTGCGGGAGGACCACGAGGCATGGGAGCGCCTCGAGGCCGAGGCCGCCGCCGAGGCCTACATGCAAGAGCTCCACCGGCAGCACCCGGAGCTCATGGAGGCGGAGCGGGCGATCTTTGCTGGCGCGGAGGGCGGCGAGGTTATCGCGCTCTCCTCCGATGATGAGGTCGAAGGCGGTGAGGACGGCGGCGCGGAGGGCGGCGAGGTTATCACGCTCTCCTCCGATAACGAGGTCGAAGGCGGCAAGGACGGCGGCGCGGAGGGCGTCAAGGTGGGCCCCGAGGACGAGGAGATCGACATCGACGAGTGGAGGAGTGCCTTCCGCAAAGACCCCGACGACGACACTGGCCTGGACCTGGCTCGCGGCACACTGTACATGACGAGGAAGGATTGGCTCGACCTCTACTTTGACCGAAAGTAGTTTAACTTAGTTTAAATTTATGTTTTATGTTCGGTTATGCAAAACTATCTATGTTTATGTTTGAATGCATGCTACTTTCGGTTGAACCTACTTTGAACTTGATCAAATTGAAGTTTACAACGTTAAGTTTAGGGGATCGACTAGAAAAGGCCAAAAATTTCTGGAGTATATATATATATATCCACTAAGGGTTTTAGTCCTTTAACTTTTAAAGGATTGGCTAGAGATGGCCTTATGACTTGTTTATTTCAGTTGTTCCCAATGTGATGCTTTATATGTGCAACTATTTGTCGTGCAGTAAAATTTCATCAATAACAGTTTCAACAAATACCACTATGAATTACGATATTTGGTTGTTGTTAAGGATACTGCAGTTAACATGCCTTTTTTTAAGAATAACTAGTGTACTTTAGACACGCACAATACCAGTTTACTGACTATTTGCTTGTTTTTAAATGTTATGCCTGATACAGTTAACACACCTTTCCACTTCTTGTTTTGCTTAACTAGCGTGCTTAAGCCTGCACACTGAAGCTACATAGCAACATACATTGTACGGAATGACTAAATATGCAATCCCAGGCTACATAGCAACAAGGAAGAGTGTTACCTTAATGTTCTGATGATTTCTAGATATACATGTAATAAAATATTATATAATGGTATGGAGGGAGTGTTGTACTACATCATTTTGCAATTTTTGTTTAGCTTCTAATATTAACTTGGTGCTTTTAGGTACATCTGTCATTGCCAAAGATCCACACTTCGACCCTTTCTGCGTATGGTGAAATGAGATATTCATGAACCGACATCAAGTGAGAAGCCCGATAAAGATTGTTATTAAAATGGGTCAAAAGGTGTCAATTGAACTATTTGTTTACACTTTATGCAAGACAACAGTGAACTGCATGATGGTAAGTAAGAACCATGTAGCCTTCTTTTTACTGCCCGTAATGAGTTGTGTTAGATGACAATGTCTGAATCTTTTTTCCTTTGTAGTGGATCCTGAAGCAGTTTAGTCAAGATTACCTCCCAAACTACATGATTGGCGGCCGGTCATCACAAGGGGTTGGACTAGAGTCGTGCGTGCCTTCTGCATCCAGGAGAGCACAATAGGACCATTCCGCTTCACCTTGTTCAGCAACCAGAATGTTTGTCGCCTCTTTCTTTTGCATATGTAATAGTACAAGTATAGAACCCTGGTTCATCATTCTTTATTTTGTGCCTATGTAATTCTTAAACAAATGTACCAGTGAATCAAATAATGCATTGCTAGTTTCAACCTGATGGATATGAATAAAGCTATAGCCTACTTTCAAGTTTAAATTAGGTACAATTTTAAATAGCAGCAATTAAATTAGGGCGAAATTACGGTGCGAGGTCATTACGATTACGAGTTAATAAAGCACAGCATGTGCGATATACATCATACTCCGGCACGGTTCACGGAGAGGAAACATGTGTAACAATGCACATAGTTGCCGTTTGCAAAGCGTGTGTGATGTCACACACTATCACATAAAGTGCGGGAAAACAAAATGTGTGTGATTGTCTACTTATCGTACACGGTTTATAATTATGAACTGTTTGTGATGTGCCAGGCATCGTAACCGTAGAGCTAGTTTGGTACGTGCGTGGAAAACTCCCGTTCCTGGAATCTGCCTGGTTTTAGGTAAAACCACAAAACTCCGACTGTGATGGCAATGCGAGCACAAACGAGTAGAAAGGATGAAGCATTCGGGATATTCGAGATATCGGAAACGATTATATAGGGACAACTGTATGCATCAAGGCTCCCTATCACCGACGGTTTCTGGGTCGTGTGGGAATGACCTCCCTATCGCCCACACTCACTTGGCAACAGTTCCAAATGCCATCGCGGAAAGGGGTTAAAAACTGTTTGTATAGCACCGACGCGTACCAGTGTAGGTATAATGCATAGATCTACGCACTACAAAAAAAAGACACATCCGTGACATTTTGGGCCGAACGCAAATCTTTTCTGTCATACTTATGACACTTCTATGACGATAATT
This sequence comes from Aegilops bicornis, assembly GCA_021605145.1. NCBI lineage: Eukaryota > Viridiplantae > Streptophyta > Magnoliopsida > Poales > Poaceae > Aegilops > Aegilops bicornis. The sequence continues at coordinate 273,775,734 of CM038669.1, forward strand.
GTGACAAAACCCGGTATCATCATACATGTGGTGGGGTCCTACTTCTATGACAAAAAATCATGATAAAAAATGGGCTTTTCGTCCTGGGCGGGTCGGAGACGCAGCTGCATGACATTCTTTGGGCCGTCCATGACGTAAAAAACCATGGTAGAAGCGAGGGCGCGGAAAATATCGGGAGTCCCTGGTTACGGTGGGTGGTCGTGGGCCGAGCAATGCGCGTTTCTCTTGTACGTATGCGTGTGTGTGCGAGGCATTGGGCTCTAACTCAAGCCGAGCGAGGCGTTCGGCTCTAACTGAACCCGAGCGATTGCACTGCAGGCTACGCGTTACTGAACCCGAGCGATCGATCGATGGCTGCTAACTGAACCCGATCGAGCGATTCCTTCGCTACTGCTGCTAACTAAAGCCGATCGATGCTGCCTCTGGATGAACAGTGAGGGCTGCGGGGGGTTTGGATGAACAGTTCTCGGTGGGGGTGGATGAACATGACCCCGTGGTGTTTCCTCTGGATGAACAGTACCCCGATCGATCGAGCCGGTTGGGGCTGGATGAACAGGACCCCGTGGAGGGCTGGATGAATAGGACCACCCCGTGGAGGGCAGGATGAATAGTAGACGGTGGAGGGCAGGATGAATAGTGCCCGTGGAGGGGTGGTTGAATAGGAGCCCATGGAGAGGGCTGGTTGAACAGTAGTCGGTGGAGTAGCGCGCGGTGGAGGCTGGATGAACATGAGCCCGTGGATGAACAGTCAGAGGTGGAGGCTGGAGGAGGTCGACGGTGGATGAACAGTAGCCCGTGGAGGCTGGAGGGGGTCGACGGTGGAGATGAAAAGTTTCCCGTGGAGTCCCGTTTTGCGGTACGACACACCCCTCCCGATGAACAGGACCCCCGTTTCGACCGTAGCGCTCCAAGACAAGTCTGTTTCCTCTGTTTTGCAGTACGCCACACCCCTCCCGATCAACAGGACCCCCGTTTCGACAGTAGGAGGTCCGTTTCCTCCGTTCTTGATGCGCCCACCCCTCCCGATGAACAGGATCCCGTTTTGAACGTGGCCGATCGAACACAAGGCCATTTCCTCCGTTTTGCGGTACGCTAGGCCTCGTTTCCATCGGCTGTTCCATCCAAGCCCTCCCGATGAACACGACGACACATTCCGTTCTGACCCAGCCAGTTGGCTCCCCATGAACACGACGACGACGATGTTTGTCCGTTCTGACCCAGCCATGTACACGAGCCCTGGCCGTACGTATGCGCGAGTAGGCATTCGAGACCCTGCCCGTATGTACGTATGTGGCTGTATTTTCTTTCTTACACTTTGGCGTTATGCGTGCGTGTACATGCTACGTCGGCGCCTCTACTACGACTGCGTCGCGCCTCTATATCGACCCGGTATGTACGGCGTTTGCGACGTAATGACAACACTACGTGCGCTTGACCAGGTGGGTCCCGGTATCGAGCACTTCCTTGCCTGCGAAGATGTAGCTGGTGGGTCCCAGCAGTCAGGGGGGCGAATCATTTTCTTTTTGCCCAGACGCACTTCCTTGTGTGCGAAGATGTAGCTGGTGGGCCCCAGCAGTTAGGGGAAAATGTTTTTCTCACAAAATACGGTGGCCCGTCTGGTGGGTCCCCGCTGTCAGGTGGAGGAATAATTATTTTGCGCGTAATAAGGAGGCACTTCCTTGGTGCGGACGTGGACCTAGCTATCAGCCTCTCCACGTACAGTCCACGTCCGATGGAAGCCGTTCCTTGACCACGTTGACCACGCCGCGCCGAGAGCACCAGGGTGGTGGACGACGGCGAGGCCTAGGAAGGGGACGACGCAGAGCCGGGGAAGACGCGGCAGTGGATGCCCACGCGTAGAGGAGTACGAGGGTTCACTGGTTCGCTGCGGTGTGAGGCTGCCGTCGCCGCAGAATAACAGGGGGTGTGGGTGAGTAGAGGGATGGCCTGGCTAGTGGTGGGAATAGTAGGGGGCGGTGAGGCCTCCACGGCAGAACAGCCGGCCACGGGAGATAGGAGCATGCGGCACGACCGCGCTGCTTTGGGCGGATGGAGCAACAAGACCAGAGGTTGAACAAGCACTACGGCCGTTGGATGGACATCGTACGGTCACTTGATCTAGAATCGTTCATATTGACTAAGTTGACAAAGCACTCCATCCCCGTCAACTTAGTAGGCCCAAGGTGGGTCCCAACCAGCAGGGGGAGTATTCATTTTTTTGTGCGTAATAAGGAGGCACTTCCGGTGGGTCCGAGCTGGCAGCGGGGGGAGCGTTTTTTCACGCAATACGGTGGCCCATCCGGTGGGTCCCAGTAGTCACGGGGAAATGTTTTTTTCGCGAAATACGGTGGCTCGTCCGGTGGGTCCCTGCTGTCAAGTGGAGGAATCATTATTTTCCGCATAATAAGGAGGCACTTTCTTGTTGCCGTCGTGGACCCAGCTGTCAGCCTCTCCACGTACAGTCCACGTCCGATGGAAGTCGTTCCTTGACCACGTTGACCACGCCGCGCTGATACGTCTCCAACGTATCTATAATTTTTTATTGCTCCATGCTATATTATCTACTGTTTTGGGCAATATTGGGCTTTATTATCCACTTTTATATTATTTTTGGGACTAACCTATTAACCGGAAGCCCAGCCCAGTTGTTGTTTTATGCCTATTTCGGTGTTTGAAGAAAAGGAATATCGGAGAATTAAAGCGGAACAAAATCAAGTGGAGAAGTTATTTTTGGAAGGAAATCTACTGGATGGACTTGGACCCCATGTCAGGAGCAAAGGGAGGTGCTCAGGAGGGTGGGGGCGCGCCCACCCCCCTAGGGCGCGCCCTCCTGCCTCGTGGGGCCCTCGAAGCTCCACCGACGTACTCCATGCACCCATATATACTCACATACTCTAAAAGTTCCAGAACAGAGATTAGATCTGGAGTTCCGCCGCCGCAAGCCTCTGTAGCCACCAAAAACCTCTCGGGACCCTGTTCCGACACCCTGCCGGAGGTGGGAACCCTCACCGGTGGCCATCTTCATCATCCCGGCGCTCTCCATGACGAGGAGGGGGTAGTTCACCCTCGGGGCTGAGGGTATGTACCAGTAGCTATGTGTTTGATCTCTCTCTCTCTCGTGTTCTTGATTTCGCACGATCTTGATGTATCGCGAGCTTTGCTATTATAGTTGGATGTTATGTTTCTTCTCCCCCTCTACTATCTTGTAATGGATTGAGTTTTCCCCTTGAAGTAATCTTATCGGATTGAGTCTTTAAAGATTTGAGAACACTTTATATATGTCTTGCCGTGCGTATCTGTGGTGACAATGGGATATCACGTGATTCACTTGATGTATGTTTTGGTGATCAACTTGCGGGTTCCGCCCATGAACCTATGCATAGGGGTTGGCACACGTTTTCGTCGTGATTCTCCTGTAGAAACTTTGGGGCACTCTTTGAGGTTCTATGTGTTGGTTTGAGTAGATGAATTGAGATTGTGTGATGCATATCGTATAATCATACCCACGGATACTTGAGGTGACATTAGAGTATCTAGGTGACAATAGGGTTTTTGTTGATTTGTATCTTAAGGTGTTATTCTAGTACAAACTCTAGGGCTGTTTGTGACACTTATAGGAATAGCCCAACGGATTGATTGGAAAGAATAACTTTGAGGTGGTTTCGTACCCTACCATAATCTCTTCGTTTGTTCTCCGCTATTAGTGACTTTGGAGTGACTCTTTGTTGCATGTTGAGGGATAGTTATATGATCCAAATATGTTATTATTGTTGAGAGAACTTGCACTAGTGAAAGTATGAACCCTAGGCCTTGTTTCCTAGCATTGCAATACTGTTTACGCTCACTTTTACCACTTGTAATCTTGCTATTTTTATATTTTCAGTTTACAAGAACCTATATCTACCATCCATATTGCACTTGTATCACCATCTCTTCGCCGAACTAGTGCACCTATACAATTTACCTTTGTATTGGGTGTGTTGGAGACACAAGAGACTCTTTGTTATTTGCTTGCAAGGTTGCTTGAGAGAGGCCATCTTCATCCTACGCCTCCCACGGATTGATAAACCTTAGGTCATCCACTTGAGAGAAATTTGCTATTGTCCTACAAACCTCTGCACTTGGAGGCCCAACAACGTCTACAAGAAGAAGGTTGTGTAGTAGACATCACGCGCCGAGAGCACCAGGACGGTGGACGACGGCGAGGCCTAGGAAGGGGACGACGCGGAGCCGGGGAAGACGCGACAATGGAAGCCCGCATGGAGAGGAGTACGAGGGTTCACTGGTTCGGCTGCGGTGTGAGGCTGCCGTCGCCGCTAAATAACAGGGGGTGTGGGTGAGTAGAGGGATGGCCTGGCCAGCGGTGGGAGTAGTAGGGGGCGGTGAGGCCTCCGTGGCATCACAGCCGGCCACGGGAGGTAGAAGCACGCGACACGGCCGCCGCTGGTCTGGGCGGCTGGAGCAAGAAGACCAGAGGTTGAAGAAGCACTACGGCTGTTGGATGGACATCGTACGGTCACTGCAGCTAGAATCGTTTATATTGACTAAGTTGACAAAGCCCTTGGTACGCGTCAACTTAGTAGGCCTGAGTCGACCTCCGAAATGGTGTGTCCCAGATGTCAGGGGGAGGAATCATTTTTTGGGCGGCCGAAGCAAGAATATCCGAGATAGAAGAAGAAGCACGACATCCGTTGGATGGACATACAACGGCCACAGCTGCCAGAACCGTGTGTTGTTGACAAAGCCTTGCATACGCGTCAACTTAGTTTTTTTAGGGGACGCGTCAACTTAGAAGGCCCACAAGTGTGGCAGAGAACATATAGCCCATTTGCAATTTGTAAGGATTAACAGACCATTTTTTAATTCTAATGGAATTTACTACAGCCCATTTAGAGCTTGTTAAAAGTACAACCCATTTTCTAGCTAGGACAATGATTAATAATTTCAACCAACCGCTCAAAGCAGAATTCAAAAAAAATTCCCACATTTTTATGGGATCCCAAATATTTTTATTCGAAATTCCTAATCAGATTAAATATAATTTCAAAATAAAGTTGTATTACGTTAAAATGCAACAAAATATTGCGCACGCAACAAGTAATGAAATTAAAATTTTCAAATTCCAATAATAATATATTTTTTAAACTAATTACGCCAAAGTGTTAGAAGAAGGATGCATTAAATTGTTTGGCACTAAATCTTTGAATGATGAGCATGATTGCAATGTTGTTAGTACGAATTCCTTGAATATCCATGATGCTAATGATATGCAAAGCCACAAGCTTGGGGAAGCTATGTTTTATGAGCAAATTTACTGTGATGAAAACATGCCTCCTATCTATGATTATTATTGTGATGACACGTATTCTTTAAAGAATAATGATAACCATGAAACTTGTCATCTTGATCTTAATTTTCAATCACATGATAGTCATTTTGTTGAGCTTCCTCCCACTACTATTCCGAATGAGAAGAATTATACTTATGTGGAGAGTGATAAAATTTCTATGCTTGTAGACCATGAAAATAATGCTTTAGGTGCTGGTTATATTGTTGAATTCATTCATGATTCTACTGAAAATTATTATGAGGGAGGAACATATGCTTGTAGAAATTGCAATAATATTAAGTTTCCTCTCTATGTGCTTAAAATCTTGAAGTTATGCTTGTTTTGCCTTCCTATGCTAGTTGATTATTGCTCCCATAAGTTTTTCACTCACAAAATCCCTATGCATAGGAAGTGGGTTAGACTTAAATGTGCTAGTCATATTCTTCATGATGCTCTCTTTATGTTTCAATTCTTATCTTTTGTGTGAGCATCATTGAAATCATCATGCCTAGCTAGGGGCGTTAAACGATAGCGCTTGTTGGGAGGCAACCCAATTTTATTTTAGTTTCTTGGTTTTTGATTCTGTTTAGGAATAAATAATCCATCTAGCTTCTGTTTAGATGTGGTTTTATGTTTTAATTAGTGTTCGTGCCAAGTAGAACCTTTGGGAAGACTTGGGTGAAGTCTTTATGATCATGCTGTAAAAAACAGAAACTTTAGCGCTCACGAAATTAGCTAGAACTTTACTGGAGAGTGCTATTTAGTTGATTCTTTTTGCATATGATTACTAGACAAATTCCTCAGGTCCACCAATTTATTTTATAATTTTTGGAGTTCCATAAGTTTACGTTAGTTATAGATTAGTACAGACTGTTCTGTTTTTGAGAGATTCTGTTTTTCGTGTGTTGTTTGCTTATTTTGATGACTCTATGGCTAGTAAAATAGTTTATAAACCATAGAGAAGTTGGATACAGTAGGTTTAATACCGATACAAATAAAGAATGAGTTCAATACAGTACCTTGAAGTGGTGTTTTCTTTTCTTTCGCTAACGGAGCTTACAAGTTTTCTGTTAAGTTTTGTGTTGTGAAGTTTTCAAGTTTTGGGTAAAGATTCGATGGACTATGGAATAAGGAGTGGCAAGAGCCTAAGATTTGGGATTCCCAAGGCACCCCAAGGTAATATTCAAGGATAACCAAGCGTCTAAGCTTGGGGATGCCCCGAAAGGCATCCCCTCTTTCGTCTTCGTTCATCGGTAACTTTACTTGGAGCTATATTTTTATTCACCACATGATATGTGTTTTGCTTGGAGCATCATGTCGTTTTATTTTGTTTTTCTTGATGTTGAAATAAAATATCAAGATCTGAAATTATTAAATGGGAGAGTATTCACATAGTTGCATAATTATCCGACTACTCATTGATCTTCACTTATATCTTTCGGAGTAGCTTGTTGTTTGCTCTAGTGCTTCACTTATATCTTTTAGAGCATGGCGGTAGTTTTATTTTGAAGAAATAGATGAACTCTCATGCTTCACTTATATTATTTTGAGAGTCTTAAATAGCATGGTAATTTGCTTAAATAATCATAATATGCTAAGCATACAAGATTTGTAAGAATTCTTATGAGTGTGTTGAATACTAAGAAAAGTTTGATACTTGATAATTGTTTTGAGATATGGAGGTAGTGATATTAAAGTCGTGCTAGTTGAGTAGTTGTGAATTTGAGAAATGCTTGTGTTGAAGTTTGTAAGTCCCGTAGCATGCGCGTATGGTAAACGTTATGTAGCAAATTTGAAACATGAGGTGTTATTTGATTGTCCTCCTTATGAGTGGCGGTCGGGGACGAGCGATGGTCTTTTCCTACCAATCTATCCCCCTACGAGCATGCCCGTAGTGCTTTGGTTTTTGATGGCTTGTAGATTTTCGCAATAAGTATGTGAGTTCTTTATGACTAATGTTGAGTCCATGGATTATACGCACTCTCACCCTTCCATCATTGCTAGCCTCTTCGATACCGTGCATTGCCCTTTTTCACATTGAGAGTTGGTGCAAACTTCGCCGGTGCATCCAAACCCCGTGATATGATACGCTCTTTCACACATAAACCTCCTTATATCTTCTTCAAAACAGCCACCATACCTACCTATTATGGCATTTCCATAGCCATTCCGAGATATATTGCCATGCAACTTTCCACCATACCGTTCATCATGACACATTCATCATTGTCATATTGCTAGCATGATCATGTAGTTTACATAGTATTTGTGGCAAAGCCACCGTTCATAATTCTTTCATACATGTCACTCTTGGTTCATTGCATATCCCGGTACACCGCCGGAGGCATTCATATAGAGTCATACTTTGTTTTAGTATCGAGTTGTAATCATTGAGTTGTAAATAAATAGAAGTGTGATGATCATCATTCAATAGAGCATTCTCCAAAAAAAGAAAGAGAAAGGCCAAAAAAAGAAGGCCCAAAAAAAGAAAAAAAAGAAAAAGGGGCAATGCTAGTATCCTTTTTCCACACTTGTGCTTCAAAGTAGCACCATAATCTTCATGATAGAGAGTCTCTTGTTTTGTCACTTTCATATACTAGTGGGAATCTTTCATTATAGAACTTGGCTTGTATATTCCAACAATGGGCCTCCTCAAGTGCCCTAGGTCTTCGTGAGCAAGCAAGTTGGATGCACACCCACTTAGTTTCTTTTGTTGAGCTTTCATTCATTTATAGCTCTAGTGCATCCGTTGCATGGCAATCACTACTCCTTGCATCAACATCAATCGATGGGCACCTCTATAGCTCATTGATTAGCCTCGTTAGTGTCAGACTTTCTCCTTTTTTGTCTTCTCCACATAACCCCCATCATCATATTCTATTCCACCCATAGTGCTATATCCATGGCTCGCGCTCATGTATTGCGTGAAGGTTTATAAGTTTGGGATTACTAGAGTATGAAACAATTGCTTGGCTTGTCATCGGGGTTGTGCATGATGAGAGCATTCTTGTGTGACGAAAATGGACCATGACTAAACTATATGATTTTGTAGGGATGAACTTTCTTTGGCCATGTTATTTTGAGAAGACATAATTGCTTAGTTAGTATGCTTGAAGTATTGTTATTTTTATGTCAATATGAACTTTTGTCTTGAATCTTTCGGATCTGAATATTCATATCACAAGTAAGAAGAATTACATTGAAATTATGCCAACTAGCATTCCACATAAAAATTATCTTTTATAATTTACCTACTCGAGGACGAGCAGGAATTAAGCTTGGGGATGCTTGATACGTCTCCAACGTATCTATAATTTTGATTGCTCCATGCTATATTATCTACTATTTTGGGCAATATTGGGCTTTATTATCCACTTTTATATTATTTTTGGGACTAACCTATTAACCGGAGGCCCAGCCCAGATTTGATGGTTTATGCCTATTTCAGTGTTTCGAAGAAAAGGAATATCAGACGGAGTCGAAACGGAACAAAATCAACTTGAGAAGTAAGGAAAGCTACCGGATGGACTTGGACCCCACGTCAGGAGCCAAGGGAGGTGCTCACGAGGGTGGGGGGCGCACCCACCCCCCTAGGGCGCGCCCCCTGCCTCGTGGGCCCCCCGAAGCTCCACCAACGTACTCCCTGCACCCATATATACTCACGTACCCTAAAACTTCCAGAACAGAGATTAGATCTGGAGTTCCGCCGCCGCAAGCCTCTGTAGCCACAAAAAACCTCTCAGGACCCTGTTCCGGCACCCTGCCGGAGGGGGGAACCCTCACCGGTGGCCATCTTCATCATCACGGTGCTCTCCATGATGAGGAGGGAGTAGTTCACCCTCGGGGCTGAGGGTATGTACCAGTAGCTATGTGTTTGATCTCTCTCTCTCTCTCTCTCTCGTGTTCTTGATTTTGCACGATCTTGATGTATCGCGAGCTTTGCTATTATAGTTGGATCTTATGTTTCTTCTCCCTCTCTACTATCTTGTAATGGATTGAGTTTTCCCCTTGAAGTAATCTTATCGGATTGAGTCTTTAAAGATTTGCGAACACTTGATGTGTGTCTTGCCGTGCGTATCTGTGGTGACAATGGGATATCACGTGATTCACTTGATGTATGTTTTGGTGATCAACTTGCGGGTTCTGCCCATGAACCTATGCATAGGGGTTGGCACACGTTTTCGTCATGATTCTCCTGTAGAAACTTTGGGGCACTCTTTGTGGTTCTATGTGTTGGTTTGAGTAGATGAATTGAGATTGTGTGATGCATATCGTATAATCATACCCATGGATACTTGAGGTGACATTGGAGTATCTAGGTGACATTAGGGTTTTGGTTGATTTGTATCTTAAGGTGTTATTCTAGTACGAACTCTAGGGCTGTTTGTGACACTTATAGGAATAGCCCAACGGATTGATTGGAAAGAATAACTTTGAGGTGGTTTCGTACCCTACCATAATCTCTTCGTTTGTTCTCCGCTATTAGTGACTTTGGAGTGAGTCTTTATTGCATGTTGAGGGATAGTTATATGATCCAAATATGTTATTATTGTTGAGAGAACTTGCACTAGCAAAAGTATGAACCCTAGGCCTTGTTTCCTAGCATTGCAATATTGTTCACGCTCAGTTTTACCACTTGTTACCTTGCTGTTTTTGTATTTTCAGTTTACAAAAACATATATCTACCATCCATATTGCACTTGTATCACCATCTCTTCGCCGAACTAGTGCACCTATAAAATTTACCATTGTATTGGGTGTGTTGGGGACACAAGAGACTCTTTGTTATTTGGTTGCAGGGTTGCTTGAGAGAGACCATCTTCATCCTACGCCTCCCATGGATTGATAAACCTTAGGTCATCCACTTGAGGGAAATTTGCTACTGTCCTACAAACCTCTGCACTTGGAGGCCCAACAACGTCTACAAGAAGAGGTTGTGTAGTAGACATCACGCGCCGAGCGCACCAGTGCGGTGGACGACGGCGAGGCCTAGGAAGGGATGACGCGGAGCCGGGGAAGACGCGGCAGTGGAAGCCCACGCGGAGAGGAGTACGAGGGTTCACTGGTTCGGCTGCGGTGTGAGGTTGCCGTCGCCGCGGAATAACAGGGGGTGTGGGTGAGTAGAGGGATGGCCTGGCCAGCGGTGGGAGTAGTAGGGGGCGGTGAGGCCTCTGCGGCATCACAGCCGGCCACGGGAGGCAGGAGCACGCAGCACGACCGGCGCTGGTTTGGGCGGCTGGAGCAAGAAGACCAGAGGTTGAAGAAGCACTACGGCCGTTGGATGGAAATCGTACGGTCACTGCAGCTAGAATCGTTTATATTGACTAAGTTGACAAAGCCCTTGGTACGTGTCAACTTAGTAGGTGATGGAGTCCTAGATTAGGGGGTATACGGACAGCCGGACTGTGTACTACGTCCGGACTATTGAAGAGTGAAGATACAAGAATCAAGACTTCGGCCCGTGTCCGGAAGGGACTTTCTTTGGCGTGGAAGGCAAGCTTTTTTTTCCTGGCGATCCGGATATTATATTTCCTTCCTTGTAACAGACTCCATGTAAACCCTAGCCCTCTCCGGTGTCTATATAAACCGGAGAGGTTGGTCCTTAGAAGGCCGATCACAATTACAATCATACCATCATAGGCTAGCTCTTAGGGTTTAGCCTCTACGATTGCGTGGTACATCTACTCTTGTACTACCCATATCTTCAATATTAATCAAGCAGGAAGTAGGGTTTTACCTCCATCGAGAGGGCCTGAACCTGGGTAAACATCTGTGTCCCTTGCTTCCTGTTACCATCAGCCTTGACGCACAGATCGGGACCCCCTACCTGAGATCCGCCGGTTTTGACACCGACATTGGTGCTTTCATTGAGAGTTCCTATGTGTCGTCACCGTCAGGCTCGATGGCTCGTCTCATTGTCCAGGACGACATCACTTCGGAGGGGGCGCTGGCTGTAGGCCAGACGCTCCGGCTCGGCAGCTTTATCATGGCCGCCCATCGGCGGTGGCGCCGAGGATGACTTCTCGCGTCATCAATCATAACCTTCTCGTCAGTTCGGAACTTGCCGAACACATGGATCCAATGGAGCTCTCCTCCCTTAACGAGCTCTTGGATCGCATCGCCGCTCTGGGGGTCGCTACAGACTACAACCGGATTGGGCTTAAACCCGACCAAAGGCACATCAGGTCCTCGCGGGCCACCCATGAGATAGCGATAGTGGAGGAACCACACGCGGATTGCTCCTCAACTTTGAGGACAAGGTGTGTTCGGATCACCGAACTCCTTGAGCCAAAGACCTGCTCAAAGGAAAACCTGACCCAGGTCCCGGACTTAGAATCGGGCATCGGGCCGAAGAAATTGGGCACCCGGATCTGAGCTGTTTAGCTCGGGACCGCGCCCTTGGGCGTTAGATCGGATCAAAATCCGGACTTTAAACTAGACCTAAGCTGTCTCTCCCGCATCAGGCAAGAGCCCTAGGAAACCGTACATCGCTACTGGGCCAGATTCCTCCTTGCGCTTTACAAGGTCAGGGACTGCCTTGAAAGAGGACATGGTCTCACTTTTCTCGCAAAAACTGCACGGACGAAGGACTCCTCAATGCTATAAGCCGCGCGACATAGCACGCTTCACGGATTTGGCAACCATAGTACAAATCTTGTGCGATGGAGAGCGCTTGGAAGACCCAAACAGAATTTTGGGATAGTACTGCTCTCACCAAAACCTTTGTCCGAACTAAACGGACGAACTCTCGTAAGTCGTCTGACCCAACCCCGAAGAAACCAAAGCCCACGCTAGGGCGGAGATCCGTATTGGAAGAATGGCTCGACGGGCCATGTAAGCTCCACAGTACTCCGGATACAACACCTACTCATAGCCTTAAGGCATGTTGGATACTCCGGCAGGTGGCAAAAGTGGCGAGGATCTCCTTGTGGGCCATAAGCGTAACAACATCCCGCCGTGAACACAATACGGTACTAACGGTCTTGAGACTTTCGCCTCAAACAATAGGCGCAAGCGAAGCTTCGCCAAGTTCGCTGAAATTTACCGTGTGGCGAAAATAAACCCTTGGAACGACATTGCTATAACTTTTAATGCCAGTGATGAACCTCGATTCCGGGATGTCCGGGAACCAGCCGCTCTGGTCCTTAGTCCAATCGTAGACGGCTTTCGGCTCACTAAAGTACTCATGGACGGCGGAAGCGGATTAAATCTGATTTATGAAGAAACACTCAGCAAGATGGAGATTGATAGAAGCCGCATTGAACAAAGCGGCACGACCTTCAGGGGAATTATCCCTACTCGGGAAGCGCGGTGTGCGGGAAAAATCACACTCGATGTGGTATTCGGTACCCCGGAGAATTATAGGTCCGAGGAAATCACATTCGGTGGCTCCTTTTAGCAGCGGATACCACGCCCTTCTAGGGCGGGACGCGTTACAAGCTTTCAAGCCGTACCCCATTATGGGTACGTGAAGCTTAAAATGCACGGACCCAATGGAATCATCACTCTAGCCAGTGATCCGGACGTTGCGCTTCGCGCCGAAAATAAAACCGCAGCTCTAGCCTTGGAAGCATTATCTGAAGCCCTAGCAGCCGAAGAGTTAACAACACTGCGGGCCACTGTGGACAGGGACGACGTGATACTAGACAAATGACCCAAGTCCACCTCATTCAAACCTGCAGACGAGATAGTCAAATTCCAGGTCCACCCAACGGACCCCACGAAGACAGCTTCCATCGGGACACAGCTGAGCCCCGCGATTGACGCCAAGACTACGAGACTTCTTCTGCGAGAATTGGGACATTTTACTTTGGCACCCATCGGATATGTCGGGCATCCCACACAGACTGGCCGAACACAGCCTCAACATTCTAAAAGGATATAAACCAGTCAAGCAGACCCTAAGGCGATTCTCAGAGCCCAAACGACAGGCAATGGGGGAAGAGTTAGCCAAGCTACTCGAGGCCGGATTTATCAGAGATATATCCAGATTGGCTGGAAAATTTGGTGATGGTGCCAAAGAAGGATAAATCCTGGCGCCTATGCGTCGATTTCAAAGACCTCAACAAGGCTTGCCCCAAGGATCCCTTTCCCATCCCTCGCATCGATCAAATCATCGATGCCACAGCTGGACATGACTCGCTGTGTTTCCTCGACGCGTACTCTGGATACCATCAAATAAAGATGGCAGAATCTGACCAAGCTGCAACAGCTTTCATAACTCCATATGGCCCTTTTTGCTTCAACACTATGCCTTTCGGGCTTAAGAACGCCGGTGCAACCTACCAACGCATATTTCAAACATGCCTGGAAAAACAAATCGGCAAAATAGTGGAGGCATACATGGACGACGTGGTCATAAAAACAAGACACGTCGAAACCCTGATAGATGACTTGAGGCTTACATTCGACAATCTCCGGACATACGACATCAAGCTGAATCCGGAAAAATGCGTTTTTGGCGTCCCCTCGGGGAAGCTACTCGGCTTCATCATTTCCAAGAGAGGAATTGAGGCGAATCCGGCAAAAATCCGAGCTCTGTCACAGTTGGCTATACCAACAGACCTCTAGCACATCCAAAAGCTAGCCGGATGCGTGGCTGCTCTCAGCCGCTTTATCTCCAGGTTAGGAGAAAAGGCACTACCACTTTATCGCCTTCTTGGCGCACGAACACTTCGTATGGACGGAGGCAGCGACCGACCGGATGAAATAAATACCTTATTGGCCAGTAATCCAAGATTAATAGCCGAATATCGACGAACCTATCTTTGTTGTACATAGCTGCAACGCATCAAGTCGTAAGCGCAGTGCTCGTCGTCGAACGAGAGGCCGACGGATACAAATACCCACTCCAGAAGCCGGTCTACTACGTGTCCACGGTCCTAACCCCATGCAAATCCCGATACCCACACTACCAAAAAATAGCATACGCGGTGTTCATGGCATCCTGGAAGCTACGACACTACTTTCAAGAGTGTTCGATTACGGTGGCTTCTGAAGTACCACTCAATGACATAATAAATAACCGCGGTGCTATGGGCCGGATTACCAAGTGGGCTATTGAGCTCCTTCCATTTGACATAACGTACAAACCACGACGGGCCATCAAGTCGCAATTGTTGGCTGACTTCGTCGCCGAATGGACAGAAGCCGAACTCCCTAAAGAGTACAGCGCATACTCAAACTGGATCATGCACTTCGACGACTCTAAAATGCTGGCCGGATTGGGAGCAGGGGTAGTCCTGACATCTCCCACCGGCGACACGGTCCAGTACGTCCTCCAAATATTATACACAGACTCCAACAATGCAGCCGAATACGAGGCTCTGTTGCATGGTCTTCGGATGGCAGTCTCTATGGGCATTCAACGCCTAGAAGTGCGCGGGGACTCGAACCTCGCAATATCACAGATAAACAGAGATTTTGATGCCAAGGACCCGAAAATGGCGGCCTACCGTAATGCCGTCCTCAAAATGTCAGCTCGGTTCGAGGGGCTCGAATTCCACCATGTGGCTCGAGAAAACAATCAAGCGGCGGATGTCCTCGCCAGATCGGGCGCTTAAACGCGACCCTGTCCCACCTAATATATTCTTGGAACGGCTGTTCAGGCCAACCGTAGTATGGGAAGGGGAGTCCAGCAATACTAGCACGGACCCGAATACACCCCCGGATTCCGAACCATCAGACATAGTCGGAGGTTCTACCCCCGAAATAACTTCCTCGGCCCACGAAATCATGGCTGTAATCGCCCCGTGGACCGAGCCCTTCTTGGCCTACCTAAATAGGCAGGAGCTCCCCGAAGACCAAAATGAAACACGCTGCATTGTCCGGCGCTCTAAAGCTTATAGAGTCTACGAAGGGGAACTCTACAAGAAAAGCGCTACCGGAGTGCTACAAAGATGCATCTCCGAAGAGGAATGGCGGCAGCTCTTGGCTGAAATCCATGCTGGCCTGGGCGGGCACCATGCCGCGGCTCGGGCATTAGTCAGCAAGGCCTTCCGTACAGGCTTCTATTTGCCGACGGCCCGATCGGACGCACAAGACCTTGTCCAACATTGCGTCGGTTGCCAGCTCTTTGCCAATCAGAATCACATGCCCCCTACCGCTCTCCAAACAATCCCCATAACGTGGCCCTTTGCGGTCTGGGGGCTGGATATGGTCGGACCTCTTAAAGGGGAAGCCATAAGAAGAAATACTTATTGGTCATGGTGGACAAATTCACCAAATGGATAGAAGCTAAACCAGTTAAAATGGCTGAATCCGGACCAGTAATAGACTTCGTATCCGGGGTCGTACACCGATATGGTGTCCCCCACAACATCATCACTGATAATGGCTCAAATTTCACAGCCGACAAAGTGAAAACTTTGTGCGCAGAAATGGGCATCAAGCTCGATTACGCTTCCGTCTACCATCCACAAACTAACGGCCAGGTAGAGCGGGCAAATGATCTCATTATGAGCGGTATCAAACCCAGGCTAGTGCGATCCTTGACAGAGTCGGATACGCACTGGGTGGAGGAGCTCGACTCCGTACTCTGGGGGCTCCGGACCACGCCAAATCGCACCACCGGATACACACCATTTTTTATGGTGTACGGCGCGAAAGTAGTATTACCTTGCGACATAATACATGATTCGCCACACGTACGCATGTACGAAGAGAAGGAAGCCGAGTTAGATCGGCAGGATAATTTGGATGCCCTGGAGGAGGAGCGCGATGTTGCAAAAGCCCGTTCCGCATACTATCAGCAGCAGGCTCGACGATACAAAAGCAGAGAAGTGCGGGCCAAAACTTACAATATTGGCGAGCTCGTTCTACGACTACCGGAGAAGAAGAAGGATAAACTCAAACCCAAGTGGGAGGGTCCCTTCGTCATTGACAAAGTTCTCACCGAAGGAGCGTACCGCTTACGTAATGCATCCGATAACAGACTCGAGCCGAACCCATGGAACGCGGCAAGACTACGGAGATTCTACGCCTAGCGCTGAACACAATGTTCGTCTCCTAACCCCTCCCTTTTAATTATGCCCCATCCCTTTTTCCTTTCTCCACCTTTTTCTATCTTCACACAAAGTTTTCAATAAAGTGCGGATTTCTGGATCGCTCCGGCCGCACTAAGTATGTAAGCAATACCTGGGGGCTTCCTATACGGAAGCTTAAAATGATTACTCACATGGCTTTCTGCCCGTCGCATATGCATTCTTTTTCCTTATGTGCCTTTTCTTCACCATTATATGCATCGATATGACTTAAGATGTTGCCAAGCTAGGTTGCCTAGCTCTTGTGTTTATGCCCTACGTTCCCGTTAATTCGGCTAGGGCATAAGGGGAGCACCTCTGCGATTGTTGCTGCCGGTTGAGCCGGATGTGTACCTCGATCGGGTGAAGCCGAAAGCTAGCTTCCTTAAGAGAATATTCGGTCGATGAACAAAAGATGTATTCGTTTATCATAACATAAATCCCCAGAGGTCTTGTATCATGCACCATCGTTCGCAGTCCGAACATGTGCATTGTCGCATGCGTACCCAGGGAAAGGAAACCCTAACGGAACTATTCTCTCTGGAAGATGTTTCTTACTATCCATGTAATATAACATAACTAGTTGGGTAATTGTATGTTCAAGCACTTATGACCCCTACGCCTTGTCTCCACGCATACCCCGGTTTTGTATAGCTGAGCGGGTATTCGGACACGCCCCGGACTATAGGACCCGGGGGCTGAAGCGAAAAGGTCCGCCATGACAAATGGTTTTAATCTGGCTAGGGGCTAATCATGCCCATTAATTTACACAGTCATTTGGAATGATTACATTCCTCTTCTATACCGTCCAACAGGCTATCTAGCTTACAATCCTGTTGAGAATACTTAGCGGCTAACGCTACCTGGTCATACACCAGACTAACGGGAATTTCTTGCCCATCGGGCCCCGCCGGTCCCACTTCGGCCATATGGTTCGGGTCCAGCTTGGTGTAGCGTGTCTTCACCATTGCCCAGGCTTCTCTTGCTCCTTGCCATCATGCTGATATCTTCCATAGACGGAAGTGCCGCCGAGCTCCTTGAAGCAGGTCCACAAGTTCCCCCAAGCCATTCGGCAGTAGGCTTGATGGCCACAAAGCCTGAGCAACACCCTGCATCACTTGCCGAGCTCGCTCGTGCAGTCGCAAAAGGTCTTGCAGTAAATCATTTGCAGATGAGGGCATCTCCTCCTCGGGGCGACCAGTTAACATTCCTGCAAGCAAAATTCTTTCAATAAACTTCCTCGCCGAACTGTACAACAGTTTGTCTAGGCACTTACTGTAAATGCCGCGTCGAAGCCTCTTGTTCTCCTTCATGGAGTCCGCCAGCTGAGCGCGGTGATCTTTTAACTCCATGTCCAGCTGGACTTTGGCATCTTGAAGATCGTTCTTCTCCCGCCTAACTCGCGTAAGAATGCGCTCGCCAGCCTCTAGCTGTTTTTTGAGATGCGATGCGTCCTCTCCTACGCCCTCCGGATTCACCCCGGGATTGTCTGCAGAATTTTCTGTTAGACTTTTCATATTATCCATTTACTAACTGGTGCATCTTCGCACAATTATGATAATTATTACTAGATGAGGGCCTTTGGGGTTCCTCTAACTTGGCAACTGCGGCCCTCAGTTCGGCCTTGCAGTCCTCCAGCTCCCGAAACAATTGCTCGTTCTTCTCTACAAGGACATGTACATAAATTGATCCTTAAAACTGTTGTTTCAACCGTTTCAAGTCTCAGGGGCTACTGCTATACATACTTATCAAAATTTCTCACCCGTATGTCTTTGGTATACTGGTTTGTCGCTTGGGCAAGCCCGCTCCGAGCAGCTTGGACGTACGCGTCTGCCGAATTGAAGGCATTAAACGCCTCTTTGGAAAAGATGTTGTTCCGAAGTACGGCCCGTCGGCGTCTGTGATTCATGGCGCTCTCTACTTCGGAATTCATGGCTGAGAGCATGTCCGCACTCTTTGTTGGGGAGCCATGCT
Source organism: Aegilops bicornis (assembly GCA_021605145.1). NCBI lineage: Eukaryota > Viridiplantae > Streptophyta > Magnoliopsida > Poales > Poaceae > Aegilops > Aegilops bicornis. Next base: position 273,794,058 of record CM038669.1, read on the forward strand.
GTGCTGGCCCCATGTCCGCATCTGCCGCTGAAGCCGGTTCTGCAACCAGCTGGTTGGGGCGTGATTGGTAGGGTCTCTGGATATAGTCCGGTTATTCTTCTTCCTGCCAGACACAAAGGGCATTGTCATATTTTAAATTCTACAATTACAGGACAGGTTATTGTTTTACCTCTGTAGCGGTGTGTCAACCCTCACCGCCTTCCTCTTGAGCCTGCCCGATTTGGACGCCCGTGGTTGACGAGTCCCTAGGGGCTCGGCCCCTCGCTCCGGTCGTCGTTTCTGCAAATAGAACGATGCCTCAAAGGTAAATTATAATGCCTGGGGGGAGTCCTCTTCGAAGGATAGGGCTTTCTAGTTCGGCTTACACACGAGGCGGGGAGCAGGCTAGTGTAGTCGGCCGTAATGGCCACTAGGGCGCCATCCCAGCTCGCCTGATAAAATACCTCGTTGACGAGCTCCACAGTGATATCCGGATCCACTTTAAGTCCCGGATCTAGGGCCCTTCCAGGTCCTCACGTTGCGAGGAGGCTGAAGATTCCTTCTACGGCCCTCCTTAATTCCTGCCCAGAAGCATTGATGCAAGCAATCTTAGCAGAAGAACACTAGAGCAAAGCGGGGGGAAAGAATGGCAACTTACCCATGCTGGGGGTTTGTACATGGAGAATCCTTCCTGCGTTTTTATGCGAAGGAATTCCTCCTCTTCCCCTTTGTACAGATCGGACAATATCCTTGCCAGAGCGGCAGCGGAGTCCGGACCTTTACGGCCGCAGCGGGTGGCGTCGTCTTCCCCGTTGAAATGCCACATGGGCTTCCCTCGATATTGGAGCGGTTGCAGTCCCCGTCTTATACATATCGCCATAACCTCAACTATCGTCAGTCCGGATTTGGCCAGTAACTTTATCCTGTCCATCAGCAGGAATATTTCCCTCGTGTCCTCTTCTTGAGGGCCCTTTGGGCGCCAGCTTAGGCGTGCCCTCGGCGGGGCGTTGCTGAACATGCGGAGACCTGCCCGGACTGGATCTGGAAGGGGGACGTCGTTTATAATGAACCACTCCGAAGGCCAGTTTTCTGGTGCCTTCTTAGGAGTGCCGGACAGGTATCCGGTCTCGGCAATGCGCCATACTTCGGCCCCGCCCACTTGGCATAGGTACTCCCCCTGGGTGTGGGGGACGAGGCAGAACAACTTCTGCCATAATCCGAAGTGTGGTTCGCAGCCTAAAAACAGCTCGCACAGGGCAACATACCCCGCTATGTGCAGAATAGAGCCAGGGGTAAGATCGTGTAACTGGAGGCCGTAGAACTCCAGGAGCCCGCGAAGAAACGGGTGGATAGGGAACCCAACGCCCCTCAGCAGATGAGGGATCAGACATATACGCTCCTCCGGAGATGGGTTAGGGGATCCCTCAGCCTGGTCTCCTCCGTCATAAGTGGCTATACCAGCTCGGACGGAGACCATGAACGCCGGTGGGAGAAACCCTTGGGTTTGTAACTTTGTCAAGCGGCTATGAGGAACTTAACACTCTCCCCAATCCCCCGAATTGGAACGAGAAGGGCAAGCAGATGAGCTGCGGCGGCCGGCCATGTTGGAATGGCTTTTTGCGGAGCACTCTGTTGGATGCTGCCTCTGGGAGGGAGAGTGAGGTTTGGATCTGGGAATCCCCGTCCCTTCAAATAGACGGTTCACCTGGAGGATCGAGGGTGGCAAATGCAAAAATGCCTCGACTCCTCGCATTCGCTCGACACGTGGAGATGGTCATTACTGAGGCACCGAAGCCGAGGAGCACAACATTGATTGGAGGCCGGACACTATTCGTCGTAACAAGCACTTTGGAGTATTCGGAGAAGGAACCCGCCCTGCAATGCCGAAGAAAAGACTACACGCCGGAGTCATCGTCATTGAAGCCTGGTTCAGGGGCTACTGAGGGAGTCCTGGATTAGGGGGTATCCAGACAGACGAACTGTGTACTACATCCGGACTATTGAAGCGTGAAGATACAAGACTCAAGACTTCGGCCCGTGTCCGGAAGGGACTTTCCTTGGCGTGGAAGGCAAGCTTGGTGATCCGGCTATTATATTTCCTTCCTTGTAACCGACTCCGTGTAAACCCTATCCCTCTCCGGTGTCTATATAAACCAGAGAGGTTGGTCCTTAGAAGGCCGATCACAATTACAATCATACCATCATAGGCTAGCTCTTAGTGTTTAGCCTCTATGACCTCGTGGTAGATCTACTCTTGTACTACCCATATCTTCAATATTAATCAAGCAGGAAGTAGGGTTTTACCTCCATCGAGAGGGCCCGAACCTGGGTAAACATATGTGTCCCTTGCTTCCTGTTACCATCAGCCTTGACGCACAGATCGGGACCCCCTACCCGAGATCCGCCGGTTTTGACATCGATAGTAGGCCCACAGGTCAACCTCCGAAACGGTGCGCCCCAGATGTCAGGGGGAGGAACCATTTTTGGGCGGCTGAAGCAAGAATATCCGAGATAGAAGAAGAAGCATGACATCCGTTGGATGGACATCCAACGGCCACAGCTGCCAGAACCGTGTGTTGTTGACAAAGGCTTGCATACGCGTCAACTTGCTTTTTTTAGGGGACGCGTCAACTTAGAAGGCCCACAAGTGTGTGGCAGAGAACATATAGCCCATTTGCAATTTGTAAGAATGTACAACCCATTTTTTAATTCTAATGGAATTTACTACAACCCATTTACAGTTTGTTAAAAGTACATCCCATTTTCTAGCTAGGACAATGATTAATAATTTCAACCAACCGCTCAAAACAGAATTCAAAAAAAATTCCCACATTTTTATGGGATCGCAAATATTTTTATCCGAAATTTCTAGTCAGATTAAATATAATTTCAAAATAAAGTTGTATTACGCTAAAATCCCACGAAATATTGCGCGCGCAACAAGTAATGAAATTAAAATTTTCAAATTCCAAAAATAATATATTTTTTAAACTAATTACGCGTTTGGTGCATCTTTTTATAGTTACTGCCAAGTTATTATAATTACATCCCATTTATTATTTCTTAAAGTCCATTTTCTTGTTAAGCCTAATGAATACCTCCTAGGAAAGTTTGCAGCCCATCGGGGCGGAGAATAACAAGTTGACCCGGATATTGTGTACAACTGTTGACCCAGTTGCATTGCTGATGTCAAAAAAAAGTCTTGTGTAGTACAGTACAACCTAACATGGCTACTCAGCCCACATTCAGCGACGCCAGAAAGGCCCAAACAAGGCTTCTGTACAACTTTTTAAAGTCACTGAGCTCAATTAATAACTTAAGAAAAAAGTTAGATTATAGTGGAACCTAATTAAAAGCTGTCACGAGCAAAGAAATCATTCAACGTGTGTGCGCGAGAGAGAGAGAGAGACCCATCGGTCGATGCTCATAAATACATCTTTCAACCATATGCATTGCTGATGCTCAGTAAAAATTATATAGTTGACACAATCATATAGAACATCATAGCACACTTAACTTGCATACAAAAATTTCACGCAGGCGGCACAATCAGGATGGAAGCAGTGGATCGCTACGGGTAGGGCTATGTTGAAACCAACGAACTCGTACATAACAGTTCATCTTCTTTATCAATGATAGGGAAATATCTTGAATGTTGTGCAAAGAAAACAGACAGACAACACAATAAGTTCTGCTAGCACATTAAGTTGACGTACAACCCTTTCTAAAAAAAGTTCAGGTACAAAATTAGAACATGTCACAATACAATGTACTGGCACATCAGTGCTTCAAACCCATAGCTCAGATTTAGCTAGTACTCCCTCCGTCCCAAAATTCTTGTCTTAGATTTAACTAGATACGGATGTATCTAACACTAAAATGTGAATAGATACATCCGTATGTAGAGAAATCTAAGACAAGAATTTTGGGACGGAGGGAGTATCTGACAAGATTCAGTTGTTACCTCAAATTAGAGCACATCCAGGCAGCCAGCCCTGCCTCTTCTCCCAAAGAAGCAGTGGCCTCCGCCGCGCGATGGAGTAGGCCCTGTGCCATCCATCGTTCCGAGCAACACGGGGAAAGTCTGACGTTGACTCCTGTAATGGACGTCGTCGACGGACCCTGGCACCAGCGGTGGCGGCAGGACTTCGATTGATGGATTGACCACTTCTTCGACATGCACGAACACTCGATACAGGTACATCCCTAACATGGTCCGCAGCGGCCTTGGTGGTGACGAATAGTACAACCCCGGTTCCTGCACCTGTATCTCAACACCAATCACCTTCGGTATGGTGGACGGCTTCTTCATCCATGCGATAACCGTCAGAGCCCAGCTGTCTGGAGGAGCAAACATACTTATGAGATCACCTCCAAGGTCGTGGATAAGCTCATTCATGGACTCGCTGTTCCAAGGACGTCGAGGCATGCCGTGGAAGGTAAGCTTTGTTAAAAACTCAAGCTCAGAGGGCACCGAGCCCCATCCTGGGTGCCACCGATCAAAGCTCACCAGCGTGCCATCGCAGAAACGAGCGCCAGAAGATTCGAACACCACGATTGCGGTCGAAAGTTGTCGTAACCCGACGAAGAAATCAGCCGGTGGCGGATGACTTCGACGAGCAAGTCACTTATTTGGATGTCGTGCGCAATGCCAAGAGCTTTGACAAGGTCGTCCGGCGAGACGGGAGGCCGGTCGCTATTGATGGTTACCATCAGCACTTTGCCGGCAAACTGGTCGTCAAGCGCCGCCATGCCACTATTGAGCGACAGCACACAGCGATCAAAGGCAGGACGGACCTCAGGTCTCCGGCTCGGAGATCCGCGTTGACCGGCGACATGATAGTGAGCTTCGGTACAGGGAGTACATGAGAGGGATTTGGGGGAACTGGAGAAGGAATCGAGATTCTAGAGTTGGGGGAGGGGCGGGAGATTGGGGATGAAAAGGTAGCTTGAAATTCGAACACGCGCCAATATGCTCTCGGCGCGCAAGCGCACGAAAACATCGGTGGCGCCCACATGTCGGCCTAAGATTCCTTATTCTTTCTTTTTCGGAGAGCCTGGCCTTTTTTTAGGATCTTTTGAGAGCCCGGCCTGAGAGTCATAATTGACCTGTTTGGCTTGCATTACTACTCGGCCCATATTCAATAACACCTCACTGGCCCAAACAAGTGTACATCATCGAAAAGACACTAAGCTCAAATTATATAACTTTAAAAAAGGAGATACACTCTGAACACCAGAGAATGGTGATGCCCTCATTTAGCACACCAGTAGTTTGAGACAATAAACAGTTAGAAACAACGATATATACAACATTCAAACACTAACTAGTGACTACTACTGACATAAACATCAAGACATGATAGTTCATAAGAAGTCTTGCTACACCACCAAAACGCACCCATCTGCAGCGCTCAGACTCTCGTGATCCGCATTTAGAATGACATTCTAAACAGAGCCAACTATTACATAGTAAGAGTGCCATAGACGAGGATGACCAAATGACAAGGAATATGCATAACAAAAGAAAGAACTACCCATCCAAAACAACCAGCAAAGACAACAAAGTCATTCGAAGAGATGATCCAACACCATCATAATTTGTAGCCCCGCTTCAGCGACCAATGATCTGGAGACTCCAGTACTCCACCCTTTCGACGCAACAACCCAATTACCTATCAACCTGAAGGCTTGAACCACATCACTGCCTATCGTAATTGAGACATCCAAGGATCAAAGTTAATCCGGATGCCTTTGTCATTCTCACCTTCTTTTGGCTGCAGGCTGTATCCTTGACAATCGGGGAGTTTGCTCCCGAACTCCTAGGGCTCGCCGTGTAGACACAGATTTTCCATAGCAAACAGAGCCTCTACGCCATCAAGGTCCTTGCCAACGGTGATCTCCTGGTTAATCGGATAATTGAGTCCGAGAAACAGAGAGTGTGAACCAAGGCTGTTTACTCGCCTCCAACTAAAAAATCCTAAAGGCCCCAACAAGCTGGTATCCTGCTAAACGTAACAGCCACTATCCGGATAATCACGTATTTCACGGTGCTTGTATACAGTGGGGTTTTTGCAATATAAATTTTTCGGCTCATGTGTCTGAATGATCATCAGTCTTTTTTCATCGTCTGATCGAGCGAGGAACTAGTTGTGCTTCCCTGTTTTTGGCAAAGGTGGTGTGATTACAAAGGCGAATCAGAGGGACACCGCATCATATAAAAAGGACATGCATTGTTAATGTAAGATCAGCATTGTTTAGAGTATGAGTAGGATAATGCAAGAAACAACATTGAACTGTTGGAACTGGGAGGAAAATACAGGGAAATGTATACTGGGTTCGGAAATATAGAAGTGCCATGCATGGTTATACTCATGTTATCTCGTAATCGATTCTTCACAGGAAACTACCATGTCATGCATGTTATGGAATCATGTTCTGTCCTCACAAACAAATTCTTCAAGGTAACTAGCATTGTTATATACTCGTGTTCTGTGGCAAAATTTTTGTGAGGATATTATTCTAGCCATTGATTGCTGAAGGGCGAATATATGTATGTACACATGGTAAGCATTACAGGATTTCCCTACTTCCAAATATAGAGTTCTCCATATGCACATTTACTTCCCTAATGCATGGTTAGATGAGACCAACAGTGTGGTGCATGTTTCTACATCACGAAAATAAGGAAACTAACATGGCCATTGATACACACTCATATTTAGTAGTAGTATATACATTATTGTAAAATAAGGAGAATATCCATATATTCCTAACCGTCTGACTATTCAGGGGTACAAATTGGCTGTAATAACATGATCACAATCGCATGAATTAACTCATTCCAAATATAGCTGATTTACAGCGTCTATAATACATTGCCACAGTTCTACTCAAATTCTGCTCAAACAGGGATATGCCAATCATCACAAAAAGTTCAAACAGTGTCATGGCGTCATCATTAACATGAGACGGAAACAACTTACATGCGCTGTCCCAGCAATACGTGGTGCCATCTGCTTTGTCGATCACGTAGATGATGCCATTGTGTTCAATAGCATCACAGAAGTGTGTATCAGCTTTGATGACGATCCACTGCGAGCTGAGTTGTACCCATCTAAAGAAGGCACCGACGTAAAGATAGGCGAGTCCCTTGTCGTACAAGGCAATTAGCTTGAAGTCTGCGTAATCCGCATGTTGTGTAGGCACTTGGCAGATTACAATCTTCTTCAAAACAAGGTCCGTCCAACTGACACGGTAATCTAGATGACTAGGACCGCAATGGTAATACTCTATATAATCCAACGGAGGAAGGATAATCTCATGGGAGGTCTGGAAGTTCAAGAGCACCAACTTTTTACCATCTTCTCTGACGGCAGCCATCCAGTGGGAGTTCATGCCGACCCAGTACATACCAGCCAAGAAGTTTCGGGCGATGGTGATCGGATCAAAGTCGAGGGAAATGATGTACGACGACCCACTACATACCTGCAAAGAAGTTTCGGCTAATGGAGATCGGATTGAATTCGAGGGGCATCATGTACGCCTCCGTATCATGGTGAGCCAATCTCGCAAGACAGAGATAGCAAAGCGTGGTGTCTTGAAAAGCTTAGGCCTCGCTTCAACGATGGCCGTGTGCATGCCCCTCAAGCATGCAACCAGCCGCAGGGCGCTCAACATATCCATACACGAACAACAGAGGTCGAGGACGTCACTGGGGAGATAGCTCCAATCGCGGCTCATATGGATCCTGCGGGGTTCGCGTTCGGCCATGGTGGAGTTTGGAAGGTGGGGTTTTGGGGGGCTTGATTTACAGGGGAGAAGGTTGTCGGTGCTGGAGCGGCTAGCGAGGAATAGTGGTACTGGGGAGGCGAGCGAGGCGAGGGTATGCGGGGCACAAAGTGAGATAATGAAGAGTGACCTCGGGATCTCCCATGAGACGGAGATGGAGATGGAGTGGTGCTAGGGGAGAGGGAGATGAGGCGAGGCATGCTATCTGAGGCGGTGGCGGTGACTACGATTGCACAATGTGAGGCTGACTTTGGTAACCCGGACACGCCGCCTGGACTGGTGTCACCTCGGGCGCAGGGTCTTGTCACTTCACTGTGAGGACTGGATGAATAATAGTATTTTTGACCATCAAGTGTACCACAGTTGTATTACTACTACTAGTAGGAGTAGTAGGAACATGAGTACACTCCCGTGCTAGCATGCCTCTGGGTTCACTTCATCCTCCAGCTATCATCCATATTGCGAGCAGAAACAAATTCTCGTGCATGCGGAAGCGCGAAGAAGGACTTTTCTTTTTTGAGGATAACCGCATATTCCTTAACCGTAGTAGGAACATGAGTAGTACTCCCTCCGGTCCTCTTTTGTCTGCGCATAACTTTTTTCAGTATTTCTCTAATTAGTCTGTGTATATACCCTTTTGCACGCGCCTATTTCCCTCCATGCCCCGCATTCACAGCATTAATTAGCATACGCATGAGCAGCTGCAGCCCGACTCCAGCCAATAAACTGCAGCATGCAAGTGGGCCACTCTATGCGCGTGGGAGAGAGAAAAGGCAACCGAAGTGCCCGTCCAATCCATTGCATGCAGCAGTCAAATCACCGCACCTCTCCTCATGCATGCGCATAACTTCTCCCGTTTACTTCTCCATCGGGAACCGATTTTCCTCGGCTTTTTCACTACTCCTTGATCTTCATTTGCATCCAAACCACACTGCATTCACATTGTTTTAACCTCTTCACATTCTCCTGGAGTAATTCCGAAGCCCCTATAAATAATCATCTTCTTCAGTTAGAATAGCCATCTAATCCTAATTCTCCAAACCATAGCCCTCCGGTCCAGCGGTTCCAAATGGCGAAAGAGATCGAGATGCAGGTTTTTAGCGTCCAACATGTCCTCGTCGAAGGCTCGTTGAGCATAGTTTCCATAGTCACCGACCACCCAAGGGTGGTTCGGAAGTGGATCAACAATGTATCCAACTCCCACCAAAAGGTGGAGATGAATGTCATCGGTCTCGACGCAGAGTACATGGAGCGTGCCACTGGGAAGATCCAACGCGCCGCTGTCCTTCAGCTGTGCCTCGAAGATAATGTTTTGGTGTACCACATCATACACAAGCCCTCCATACCAGGTGAGCTTCATGACTTCTTGTCTCGGGAGGACATATACTTCTGTGGGGCAGCCATCGCAGGGGACAAACAGAAGTTGGAGCCGTACAACCTTGATTTGAAAAGCATCGCTGACCTAAAAACCAGAATAAAAATTCCTGTAGAAGATTGTGATAAACCGACACCATCCCTATTCGACGTAGCAAATTTTGTGCTAGGAACAAATATACATAAGGGTGACGAGACGCTGCCATTAAGGTCGTCTGGATGGGAGAATTATCCCTTGACGTACGAGCGGATAAAATATGCTGCCCTCGATGCCCGTGTGAGTTTCAAGATAGCTGCAAGGTCCAGAGAGCTTGTTGCGAAGCCGTCTCCCACAGAAAATGAGCACCAGTAGCAGGGCATTATGGATGGATGAACTATTTCCTCTCTTGTAAAAAATATTCCCTCTCTATGTATATTGATAAAGATGGACTATTTCGATGGTGTGCATGTCTTTGGAACAAGTAGTAGTGTGTGTCCGCTTGACAATAAGGAACTATTTATCCGCCTAGCTTTCTCTACTACTCCTTCTAGTGATCGGTATGCAATGCATGTGTCCGTAGACATGACAGCTTGTCCATGGAAGTTCAACTACGGCGACCATCACGTTTCATCCACTGCCACTCGCGATTCCCACGACGCCGCTCCAACCCACGGTACCATGTCCCCCGTCGTGTGCCTCACCCCTCTCGGCCGCACCGCTCCTCTGCCTTTGTGTGCATGACATGTGGGCCACCTTAAATGCGGCGAGCATCAACTTTCTACCACAGCCACACGCGATTCCCACGACGATGCGCGAACCCATGACACCACACATCCCGCACCATCAAATTTTCATCCAGCGGTTGTGACACATTTTGTCTCGGGCATCAATCCTCAGCTGGAGTACTTCTGTACTACAGGTAGTACCCACCGGTGTGGCCATCTACGCCTCGGAACGCCCCGACGCCCAGCTGTGGCACCCTCGCCATGGCCACGCCACCACCGGCTGGTTCATCTCGAACGAGTGAGTCGCGAACCACACCACCACCATGAGAATGACATGTGGACCAGCCGCATTTAACGTCCGCATGTCATTGACTCAGAGCATGGTTAATAATATAGCCGGCTGCTAGCTATATGATGTTGCCACGTCACATATAGCCAAGCTTGTAGCCAGCAAGTACAATAGTTGAATATTAGTATGTACTACTTTGTTGTTAGATGACCCACCTCGCTCTCTCATAAAATGCCTAGGAGCACGAGCTGCAGCCGGCTGTTAACTAGTAGCCCACTTCTCTTCTCTTTCATCTTCTCTCTCGTCCAACTAAGCAAAAATGTAATATTTAATGTCTTACAGCCCGCCTACATCACCTTATTGTACTTGCTCTCATTGGTCTGGCACTAAGCCACTAAAGTTCGGTCCCGTGGGCCCCGAGAGGGAAATGTAACTCCTGCTGCAGGCCTTGTGGTGCTCCTTGATCTGAGCTCGTGCCAAACCGAATTTGTTTGTTACTACTACCAACTACTAGTAAGGTACACGTGCATTGCACGCATGAGATTCAGTGGTTTGTGCATTATGCTTCTACATGTGGAGTCTTCTAGATTCTACATGTGGCAAAATCTGGTGGAATGTATATGATATCCAACGGCCAGTAGTTCTCGGATTTGCCATCTTTGTACCGTCGGATTGGCTTCATCCAACGACCAACTTTGAAAGTTATGGTTTGGTTTGCAGCCTAAGGTTGCCACGCCTAAGCTTAGGCGTGCCGGCATTTGTTTGGTTCATTGCTACACTTGTGGCTTGCCACACTTTTCTAGCTACATTGTCCACATGTCATAGACTCAACTTCTTGCCAAATCTTGCCACACTTGTGGTGGCCATTTTGTTAGCCACATCTTTTGTGCCAGACACACTTTGCCTAAGCTTAGTTGTGGCAAAGTTAGTCATGAATGAAGTTCAACCATGGAGTCTTCTATATTCTACATGTGGCGGAATCTGGTGGAATGTAGATGATATCCAACGGCCAATAGTGCTCGGATTTGCCATCTTTGTACCGTCGGATTGGCTTCATCCAACGACCAACTTTCAAAGTTATGGTTTGGTTTGCAACCTAAGGTTTCCATGCCTAAGCTTAGGCGTGCCACAAGTGTGTTTGGTTGCATTCTCGTCTCAGCATAGTTGTTCCCTCTTCATGCATGCTCAACTCAACACCCCTCTTCATGTATGCTCTCTTCATGCATGCTTCTAGTGTATTTGTGCTAATCTAGTGTGGACTCATGCACCCTCCATACACTCTACCAAACACCCAAAAATGGGTCGAGAAGGGAACTCTTGGGATCATGCACCCTTCATACACCCTACCAAACACACCAGGCATGTGTTTGGTTCATTGCTACACTTGTGGCTCGCCACACTTTTCTAGCTACATGGTCCACATGTCATAGACTCAACTTCTTTCCAAATCTTGCCACACTTGTGGTGGCCATTTTTTAGCCACATTTTTTGTTTTGGACAAGCTTTGCCTAAGCTTAGTTGTGGCAAAGTTAGTCGTGAATGAAGTTCAACCATGGAGTCTTCTAGATTCTACATGTGGCAGAATCCGGTGGAATGTAGATGATATCCAACGGCCAGTAGTGCTCGGATTTGCCATCTTTGTACTGTCGGATTGGCTTCATCCAACGACCAACTTTCAAAGTTATTCACACACTATATAGGGGGTATAGATATAGATGTGCCAGTCCGTTGCAATGGATGCCAAGTATATCTGTTTAGTGGAGTGCACTCTAAACACATTATCTATTTATTTTTCTCTAACCTTTCGTAGCCATGCAACCAAGCCACAAAAGCTTCATGGGTGCCTCCCACATCATATTATTCATACTACGTCGACAGAAAAAAGATAAATCACCCAAAACAAGATCTTCCCGTTTTTTGTTCCTACGATGTTGTGTCGTGCACGTACCTACTAGTTGTATAGTGGTAGTACTAGTTGTATAGTACAAACTTGGTACTAGTAGGAGCAGAGTAGTAAGGAATGCTCCTACTCTATCAATGAGCCCCATCTGACACCAAATTTCTTGGCTTCCGTGCTATAGCAATATCTACCCCTCGTTTCTGTTTTCCAACCCGGCGGCGGGCTGGGTGCGGTTTGCGAATAGTCGGTTTGCTCAAGGCGGTCCCACATGAAAGTGAAAATGCTAGGCAACACGCCTTCCCTAAGCTATGTGTCATGCCAGACGGGCCATGGAGTACTCCCGATTCCCGGGCGTGTGTGGGGGGAGTGCTACGCGAACGCGGCATGCCTTTTCCTTTACTAGCAATGTGCCCGTGCATTGCGACGGATCCAAAGTAGTAGAATAGTAGTACTTGTTCACAAACTTGAAAGAAATCACTCTTGTTTTGATATACTCCTAATATATTACTCCCACCGTTCCTAAATATTGACTTTTTAGAGATTTCAAATGGACTATCACATACGGATTATATAGACATATTTTGAAGTGTAGATTCACTCAGTTTGCTCCGTTTGTAGTCACTTATTGAAAATCTCTAGAAAGACAAATATTTAGAAATGGAGGGAGTACTTTTCGCTCAAAATATATTTCTCAGGCTGTTTTGATGAGGTGAGGGAGGGATGTGGTTGCTTTCAAGTTAATAAGGGTTTTTCTACAAATTGGAGCAGAGAAGTGGGCTATTGTTACAAAAATGCCACAACTTACCTCACAGCCGTTAGATGCAGATCTAATGGTCAGAAACGACGTATGGCAGACACACCACCATCACCAACTGAGTCTTTTATAGGAGTATATATTTCTCAGGATGTTTTGATGAGGTGAGGGAGGGATGTGGTTGCTTTCAAGATAAGAAGGGGTTTTCTGCAAATTGTAGCAGAGAAGTGGGCTATTGTTGCAAAAATGCCACAACTTACTTCACAGCCGTTAGATGCAGATCTATTGGTCAGAAACGACGGATGGCAGACACACCACCATCACGAACTGAGTCTTGTATAGGAGTAGGAGTAGAGAAACATGTATAAATTGTATCATTTTGGTTCTGCTCCTTGGCACGATTGATAGATAGAAATAACGATTGGAAACGCTATGGCGGGGCCATTTCTGCCAGATAAGAAGGGTACGTAGTAGCTAGGTTGGCGCATCGTTGGTTTGGTCACATGCGGTCCGACATTTTCTAGTGTTTCTAGCAAGATTCCTGCACGTTGCACGGAGTTGATGGAAAAGGTAAGCACAACTTATAAATTGATGGATGGAGTACTAGTTACAGTGATGCATATAATTAAGCAAAGGGATTGCACATGTCGGTATTGACTGGAACGAGAATGCAACACCACAATAAGAATTAAGGCCACGATGATGATGCAATCGCAGTGGTGGTTACAGAAGACAAGAAGAAAGATGCATCCATCAACGTACGACCTCTTGCTCCTCAGCTTAGTGCGCCAACCCACCGACCGGCGGCTAAGGAGCGGCGGCTTTTGTGGCGAGGTCGAGGTGCTTCTCAGCAAAGGCATCCAAGGCTTCCAGCCGGTTGAGGAAGGCCAACGTCGTAGCGTCCTCACTGGCCTTGTAGATACCTATGTACACGATTTTCTCGTACACGTGGATGTGTAGGTTGACGAATTCTTGCAGGGCGAAGCGCCTCGCGGCGAGCGCGACCTCCAGGTGGACATTCTTCGTGGCATCGGCGGGCAGTCGCAGGGCCACCAGTGCTTGAAAGAGGTCCCGGCTATGGAGGCCAATTAGGGTGGCAGGCAATGAGGAGCCCGGGCGCGCGGGCTGGAGGAGTACGGCGATGTCGTCCGCGAGCTTCTTGAGGACGGTGAACTTGTTGGTGGTGGCAACGATCATCTGGTCGAACTGAGAGTTGTAGTTGGCGTCGACGGCGGCCATCCACCAGCCGGTCTCCAACACCGTGTGGAGACGACGCCATGCCACATGCCTACGTCGTGGACCATCTGGGACAGCCGCTGGACGCTTGCGCGCATCACCGCCATGGGTCGAGTGAGCTCTTTTCCGCTTAGTGTAGGTGCTTGGGCAAATGCTTAGGTGCGTACGATGTAGAGATGCATTGGAATGGAGGGGCGCCTTTATATGAGGGCAAACTGCATTGCATTCACATCGTGCAGCCTCTTTTACCAGTCCTCCTCCCACTACTTCCCTCATGCATTAATTGAAGGAGGATGCATTGGCCGTTCAACATTTCGGGAACCGCTACTCCCTCGCTCGTCTGCATTAAAGCCGTATCGGGAACTGCGCCGCCCGCTGTCAAATCGAATAGTACTGCGCCGCCCGCTGCACGCCCGGCTGAACACGCCTCCTCGCCTCCATCAAACCCCTCCGTTAAACTCGCATGCAAACCGAGAAACCTACTCCGGCCACACGTCCGTTCATGAGCGGGCCGGAATTAAACGCAACACCGGTGGAGCTCCTCCCGTCCACCCTCAGTTTAAACGAGGCCAGACGCCCGCCAAGCTCCTACTGTCCGCCCTCTATTTACACGACGCCAGACAGACAGCGGGTAAGAATCGCACCCCTCCGCCGCTCCCCCATCTCCGCCTTCACCAATTTCTCCACTCTTCCGATGGCTTCTGAGGAGCCGTTTTTGACATATTACCCGGCTGGGTGGCCCACTGAGCCCTCCGGATACGGACGAGGCCGCTCGGTGCTTCACCAACCTCGCTTGGCCCGACGGAGCCACTTGCCGCCCCAAGCAGGCGCGTGGTTCAGCAACTCGCCGCTCCAGTTCAGCTCGATGAGGAGTGGCGAGCTGCTCCATGCCGGCACGGCGACGAGCACACCGGTACGGGCATCATCTCTGCCGCGTCGTACCACACCTCCCGTGTCTGTGGGCGCGCCTCCCGTGCCTGTGGCACTGCCTTGCAGGCAGAGACAAAAGCCGGGTGCGTGGACAGCGACGAGTCGATGGCCAGCGTCTCCGTGTCCGCCGCCATCATCGAGGAGAAGTAGAACACGGGAGGCCGCCGCCACTTGGGTCCCATGAAGGCCACCGCCGAGGCGACAACTGCGCATTCAGGAGGTTTCTTTGCTTCTTCGTCTCTTCCGAGGACGTTCGTCAACCCCGCAAAGTGTCTGTCGGACATGAGGAAGAAAAAGGGATCCGCGGCGGCCATTTAGATTATGTACTCCCTCTCCAGCTGGCGGGAAAATTTTGTTCTAAGAATGGATAAATTGTATGTATCTATTACTAAAATAAGTCTAGATACATCCATTTCTAGGACAAGTATTTCCGGACGGAGGGAGTATTAATTATACCAAGATAGCCGGATAGGCACCGCTTAGTTCATGTAAATGTAATGAAATCCATCATGTTTATATGAAGATCCGGCTTTTTTATACGAAATCCTTCATGCTTATATGAAATCAGTCCTTGTTTGCACTAATTTCATCTGGTTGGTTAGAGTTGTGAAAATGTATGCCGCTGGCGTTTGATGTCATCCTCCGCGGAAGGAAACGGGAGGAAATTTGCCGGCTGCCGTTGGAGATGCTCTTATGCTGGAAATAATAGAGTGACATCCAATCCATTTGAGTTGCGTGTATGATTGTCCCTCTATAAAAAGTTAATTGCATGTATAGTGTACACGTGACTTGCGGTGGTGGCTCTGACTGCATGTAAAGTTACAAAGAAACAAGTCCATCCTTAATCTTGTATTCTAAGTACTCTGTGGGTTCCACTGTCAAGACTGAGCGAAAAGAAGTATATATTAAATAAGTAATATATAATATAAAAATCTAAAGTTAAAGACAGAATTCGAACTCATGTCATCGCGTTGCGAGCATCTGGCGCTAACCAGTCCAGCACATGTTTGTTGTAGACCATGCTGTTGATATATCTTCATGTCTACTCTTATACTCCATCCGTTCCTAAATATTTGTATTTTTCATATTTGAAATGGACTACCACATACGGATGTGTATGTAGACATATTTTAGAGTGTAGATTCACTCATTTTGCTCCATATGTAGTCACTTGTTGAAATCTCTAAAAAGACAAGTATTTAGGAACGGAGGGAGTAGAAAACAGAGTTGGTGTTGATGGTGTGCGTGTCATCCTGCAATATAGGCCATCGGATTTGTATCTAACGGATAGGAAGAAAACTATGACAATTTTGCAAAAATTTACCCACACCCCTCTCCACGTTCGCAAATACGGCCTTCCCTCTTTCATCCTTTTCTCTCACAAGTTAAACTACTCATACAAATGCATCTTGATGTTATGTGCAATGCACGGGCATCTAGCTAGTTTCTTTTAAAATAGTTACTGTGCTAATTGGGTTGAAGTGATCTATTTTATGTCTGCCCCGAATGATTTAGGATTCACTAGTAGTAACAAAGAAAAGGTTGCCTTGTTAATTAACAAAAAACAGGGTGAAAACTATCACATGAGGCCGGTAAAAACGAGGCCCACTGGGTTCAGCGTCATCGTCACTACAGCTGTGCGCGCGCGAGAAGTCTACATATCGAGGGGGCTACTGAGCGAGGCACAGCGACACAATGTTCGAGAGAGAAACCAATTGACAGATTACGATCGGATTGAGTTATCACCCTTCTGCTGTCATTGTTGGGGTGGGGGAGGGGGAGGGAGACAAAGACGTATCGAGAGTGTGTGCGGTAGGCATAGAGGCACAACTAGCGAGTGTGTGATTATGTGTGTGTGTGTGTGTGTGTTTGAAAGAGTAGAAGATATATTACTATCAAGATCGAGGTGCCGCCCTACTCCTTCGGTGTCGGGTAGGTGTGTGCGTGTGTGTGTGTTAGAGAGAGAAGCCAGTTGATAGATTAGTATCAAGATCGAGGTGTCACCCTACTCCTTCGGTGTTGGGAAGTGTGTGTGTGTGTGTGTGTGTGTGTGGTTGTGTGGGTCTGGGTGTGTGTCTCGGGGGGGGGGGCAGTGACACTTACATATCCCTACTCTTATAAAAAGCAGAATTGGTGATGATGGTGTTCCTGCCATCCTGCAATATAGGCCATCCGATTTATTCCCGATGGATAGGAAGGAAACTGTGGCAATTTTGCAAAAAGATACCCACACCCCTCTCCGCATTTGCAAATAAGGCATTCCCTCGTTCATCCTTTTCTCCCACAACATAAACTACTCATACAAATGCATCTTGATGTTCGGTGCAACGCATGGGCATCTTGCTAGTAGGGAGAAGGAGTTTGTGTGACACATTTCTAGCTATATTAAGGGATAGGTAGATAGCATTTGTGTGAGGCATACTTAAAGCATCACGAAGATAAAAAAATTGTGTGCATGCAAGTACCGGAAAAAATGAAGCGAGAAACAATATGTTGGGGAGAGAGAGAGAGAGAGAGAGAGAGAGAGAGCGAAATCTCAAAACAAAAGGTGCTCTGTTGGAATCCCATTGTATGTATTCATATGGTTCCGGAACTCGAATTAACCTTAGACATATGTGTGAGAGACATTATTATACTTTGAGACATTAGTGGCTATGGGTGGGTGGAATTAAAGGGGTGGGCGTGTTCGACAGAGAGAGCGTGTGTGTTTCTGTGTGAGAGACTTGTAGGACGGGATAGAAACACGAATTCTAACCTTGACGGAGGGAGAGAAATACACGAAGTGCGCGTGTGTGATTCTGATGACCACAGGGAAATGAGATATGTATGCGTGTGAGAGAGATTGCACAATTCATTCACGTAACACTATCTAGCGATCGTGGACGTGCATCGCTTGAACATAAATCAATATCTACTTCGTATCGTGGCCAAAGGTACAATATCGATTCAACACTATAAAGATTGGACACTCACATATCACATTTTTTCTATTTAAATAAACCTTTTCAGTTGTGCATGCCAAAGTTACAGTGATGTTTCTTCAAACAACCAATGTAGCTATCATGTACATGCACTATTTTTCTCTTGCATTCAAAATCATTAGTCTTGGATGATTTAAGGTTCTATTATGAAGTAATATATGGGTACGCAACTTATCAAATGGAGGCTATGTAATCATATGAGGTAACACTTTTAAGTAGCAGACTTCTTTTTGTGCGCCTCTACACTAACACGTCAATGCATTATGTTTAAAGTAAATAACCAATTGCACTAAATTATCTATTTACACGAGAAATACATAGGCTAAGCGTTTGATCCCTTTTTTTGTGAACACGCCACTACACCCGTACGATTGGCCGCGCCCGTGTGAACGTCCAAGTTATCGGCGCATCATCCGCCGTTATTGTCTTTTTTTCTCGGGTGGACACACCAGTTATTAACTGCTGACTTGTGCCCCGTGTACACAGTCTCGCATGAGCTTCCAGCTAGCACGGTCCAAAATTAGTTGAAACTGGATACGAACGATCCCGCGGGCGGCAAAATCTCCCGCCTCCTTCTAAAATTTCCGCCACCTTAGTCTTTAGCATGCGAAATTCCCCTTTTGTCCTTGGTGCACGGAGACCAACAGTTACAATACCGCCCTCATCTACATAATAGGTCGGGGTTGCTTTGGTAACTTCCGGTTCCCCCCACTACACGGCACCCCCATTTCCTCTCCCCCTCCCGCAAAGATGACTAACTCGACAGCACCAGAGCATCTCACATCACGCCGTCCGTACTTCGTCGGCCTTTCTCCCCTCTACTCTCAAAACCCTAGACTGCTCATCCACCGACGTACCAGAGCCCATTCACTGCCAGTGACGTCCACCTCGCCGGATTTTCTTCTGCAGCCGCATCTACCCCTCCCACCTCCCCTAGAAACAAGTAAACTGCTCATTCACCACTGTACCACAACCCATTCAGTGTCGGCCTTGTCCACGATGCCGGATCTGCTTTGCCGGTACTCTCGTCAACCGCAGCGCATCTGCAACGGCTCATTCGTACTCCCCACCGGAGACGCTTTGTCCACCCCCCCCCCTCGGGGCCGCCCCACCGACTCCCCCGTCGACGGCCTCTGATCCTCTTCGCCGACACCTTCCTCAAACCTACCGGAGCTGCTTCGCCAACAACATCGTCAACCCCACCGAAGTAGCTTCGCCTATACCATTTTCAAGCCTACCGGGGCCGCTTTGCCAACTCACAAGTCCACGGCCTCAGATCCGATTCCTCGCACCCTCATCCAACCTACCGGAGCAGCTTCTGACGCCCCGTCCACGGGCGCAGATCCGCATCGTCGACACCATCCTTAACCCAACCACCGGAGCAGCTTCACCTACGCCCTCGTCCATGGCCACAGATCCGCTTCACCCACACCGTAGTCCACCCTACCGGAGCCGCTCCACAAACACCCTACTCGATGGTTCTAGATCTCGTTACCGGACCCCGACAGCCAGCGCAACGTCATCACCCTTGGCGTTTCTAACCTGATTCCCACCGTCTGGCAAGATGCCAAGCAGCCGCCACGGCCTAGGTACCTGTCACCTTTAAACCCGTCCAACACCACCTGCCCGATGTACTTCACATATACTAGCATGTCGCTTTTACCTGTTATGCAGCTGGCAAAAACTACAGGGACGATGTTTCTTCTGGATCTAACAGCTTGGACAAACAAGATCCTGGACCGAGGCATTGCTATGATCTTGTAAGCGTGTCTCTCTCTCTTGTATTGTTACATGCTCGCCAAAGGTGCTTTGCTAGGATTTTCGACCAAGAATCCATTTGTGCGCATAATGATTTCTACCATCGATCGCTAAATTAGATATGTAGATGTCATACACGATACTACCTCGTACCTCCGTTCCTAAATATAAGTCTTTCTAGAGATTCCAATATAGGCTACATACGGAGCAAAATGAGTGAATCTACACTCGAAAATGCATCTATATACATCTGTATGTGGTCCATCTTTGGAATCTCTAAATGTATATATATTTAGGAACCGAGGCAGTACATTACACAAAATCGTAGGTGCCATGTAGGAATTCCAGTACACTACATTAGGCTCCCTTAGAGTGCCTGCTAGTCCAGCACACAGAGTCATGGCTAGTTTATGCTACGCACACAATCATTAATTGGTGGTTTAAATATGCAAGGGATATGCAATGTATTATCATGTAGAGATGTGCGAAATTAGCCGTGCCAACTTGCAGATTGGGTTACACAATGAAAAAGTACAAGACGTATGTGGCAATTTCATGGAACATCGCAAAAAAGGTGAGCCAGCGGTGAGCCTATACAGGGTGCTATGGTACGTCACTCCTCCATTGCAATCATCGTGACATGTTATTTGTATGTCAGTTCTATTGGCCAAGTTTCTTAGGGACAGTTATTACAAGTTATCCTAAGAAAATAAGCACCTGTGAATATAAGCTCCATGTAATAAGCCAACCAGTTCTTCTCATTGCGTTTTTGGCTTATCTTTGGTATGATAAGTGAAAAGTATAGATTGCATTATATTTTTTCATTTTCCTGCCCATATGAAAATTAGTTTGTCTTGCAAACATCACAAATTGAACCCAGTGCAGTAATTAATATGATAGGAAAACAGACCATCACTATTTGCTCAAAATGCAAATACAAAGATACCATCTACTTGGCACAATCTAATTTGATCAATGTTATCCATAGAGATCCCATTGCCTAATTTAAACGAAAAATGCATGACCCACATTTAAATGAAGAACAATTATTTATTGAAATTCGATGGTCCAAGTGGCTGGTTATTATCATATAGCAGCACCACCTGAAAGCATCATATAGCAGCAGCAGCTCATAGGAACTCATCATACAGCAGCAGCAACAGTGTGTAATTCATCATATACCAGCAACAGCTCATAGCAATTCATCATATAGCAGCAGCAGGAGCAGCTCATAGCAATTCATCATATAGCAGCAGCAGGAGCAGCTCATAGCAATTCATCATATAGCAGCAGGAGCAGCTCATAGAAATTCATCATATAGCATCAGCAGGAGCAGCTCATAGCAATTCATCATACAGCAGCAGCAGAAGCAGCTTATAGCAACTCATCATATAGCAGCAACAACAGCTCATAGCAATTCATCATATAGCAGCAGCAGCAGCTCATAGCAATTCATCATATAGCAGTAGCAACTCATAGCAATTCATCATATAGCAGCAGGAGGAGCAGCTCATAGCAATGCATCATATAGCAGCACCAGAAGCAGCTCATAGCAATTCATCGTATAGTGGATCAAAATGAAAATTTGGCAAAGATCAGAGGAGATCCTCACCTTGTTGGATGAGCTCATCCTTCAACATCACCTCAAAGCCACGACCTGGGAGGTGGGGAGGGGGGATAAGTTGCCTTCTGCCGCAGTGTGGCATCAGCCGTAGTTGTGCAGCGCCTGCCGGAGTAGTGCATTGGACGAACCACGATGGAGAAGCTGCTAGAGACCATGAGAATGAGGGGCGACACAAGAGGGAGGAGCAGCCAGGGAGATTTGCCCCTACCCGCCGGCCATGTAGCCTAGGCAGATGAGCATCGCCGAGGACCAGGCAGATGGGACCGATGGCGACGACTTCTTTGGAGGAACCTAGTGCCGCAGTGTGGGATCGAGGTAGAGGAAAAGGGGAGAGGAGATGCAAGTGGGCAGGGCAATGAACGCTTGCGTGTTTGTTTTTACTTGAGGGTGAGGTGTGACGCGGGCGTCACCAGTTGCATTTTGAGTTTAATATAGGCAGACAATAGAGTCATTTCACTATTCCCCTTCCCTTCAATTTCTAGTGAGGTTCCACCCGAAACACCCCCCTCCAAAGCGAAATTAGTTAAGCCCAAGCCCATAACTCAAAAATGACTTCTTTACATCTTTTATGGCTTATTTTGACAATAAGCCACGAAAAGGCGGAATAGAATCGGCCCTTAACCTGCAATTCAATTGTGCGTGCAATGATGAATCACTCACACTGCTATAGTGTACATTTAGGCATCATCATACATGGCATAACCTAATACATGTGCATTCCATTGTAGAATATGGAATATGCAATGTTTATGTTAGTTCATACGTTGCACATGATGTTTAAATGCCCCTTAAATCTGGTCAGTCAAGTGATGGTCTTTAAGCCTCCTTCTTTGCTTCTTTTCTTGATATGTAAAATTTTCTCACACATCTGTTCAATTGCTTGTTTGCATCAGCCAGCCATACTAGGACTGTTTGCTTTGATTACTTGTTGTTCTTGACCTAACACGCTAACAGAGCTTGTCAAGAATTTAAGCACTATGGGCTGCTGTAGTGGGGCCTTTTCTAACTCATAGGTGACAAAAAGGTTTGGCTGTACACTAAAGTAGGCTCTCCAAGAGTACCTGGAGGTCCAGTTCGAAGGTATGCCTAGTTTTTACATAGTGCACACATAGTAAATGCTCATTTCATTGCGTGCAAGTGCAAGAGATGCGGCATGTTTCATTATGTGGTGTTGTTTTGTTATACTCTCATCCTTTTGTGTTCACAGACTGGAAAGTATGCATATTTATCTTCCAAAGAGACGAGTAACTAGTTTGTGTCACCTTGCGGAGGGGTGCAATGAAGATAAGATTGAGGATTTCCAAGTACAAGATGTTAGGAAGGAGCCTTGCAAGAGAAGTAGGAGCTACTTGTTGAGCCTCTTCAACTTGTTAAGGTAAGTCACTGTATCCAACTCAACAGTTCAATTCGTTGTTTGTTTCAGGCATAGTTAATTTTCTCTTTTTAATTGCTTTATTTGTCCTCAGTTAATGAGATGCCCAAAGAATGATGCCTGATGTTGGGTACTTGTATAACTATTAGTTAACATAATTAAAGGCCTTACCATTTAATTACTCTGCCGAAGTGTGCCTGAAGCTTTGAAGTCTATTAACCAACTATTATTGAATGAGGCTCACAATCTAGTTTATACTAGGCTAATGATTGCATAGTTTTGCTTGTTGTAGTATGTTTGTATGAAATCCTCTGTTGTTCATTATGCTCCCTAAGACTTTAATTGAGCTACAGAATGGCCAACTGCTTGCTTACTTCTACATAACGTCTTGTCTAAATTTGTAACTTGTCCGTGTTTTGGATTGGGCCCCAACATCATGCTCCTCTAGTGAGTTAAGAGAGATTTACATGTCACGTGCTGCACAGACTACCTTTTAATAATTTTTAAAATATCACCTGCTTATGCTTCATGACGTGTAACATTATTGTTAGTCCTGTTTTGCCATGTACAAAATAGTCTGTCTTGCTCGCTTCACTGTTGTAACTATATTTTTTCCCTAGTCATGTGTACTTACAGAAACATTGCAGGATGAAGTGACATCAATACAAAGATCTGCGAGCACTGCGGCTTTGCCGTTACCGAATGATTATGGATTGGAATTGGAATGTGCTGATGTTCTTGAGCATCAACTAGAGGTGGCAAGACAACGTGTACATGATTCTGAACATACAATCAACAAGTTGAGACTGGACATGCAGGTATTAGATGCAGGAGTCAAAAAATGAAACAAGACACTGAGGTAACAGCGAAGGAATTGGAGATTTTGCGGACTGGAATTTCTGCTATCTATATCCGGCCAATCCTATTTTTTGAAGAGATTATAGTTCAAATGGTAAGTTATGTTGATGCGCGTCCATGATGTATGAGCTGTATTTGCCCAGTGTATGTAATTTGCTGTTTGTGTATGCTTTATTATCACTAGCGCCGAACCATAATGCCCAGTGGGTATAATCGGCTGTAATTTCTTTATTGTATAGTGTAGGATTATTCTACGTTTCTATGCCTTAGTCTCTTTATTGTATACTAGCAAACATGCCCGTGCGTTGCAACAGGAGAAACAATATCATGACTCTATCCCAATAAGCATGGCTCAAGACTCCTAATAGGTCCACGCCCTCTAATTCGACACGATGCCTAACCATGTCACCGCTTATCTTTTTCCCATTCTCACGGACAGTGACCATGATGCCCACCTGATTACAACTCGTCAAATGTGGTCAATCCTAAGGCGATGGGTTCACCACCGCATGTCACATGAATCATTGTGTCCATGCAAGGAAATGTCCAAAACTTCAACAACTAATCTCGGTGAGCTAGACATGTGGGCTGCCCTTCTCGAGCTACTCCTTGCACCTGGTCCATACACCTCCCCTCATACTTCTACTCTGTTTCGCACGATCAAACGGTGATTGCCATGAATCACGGTTGTCCATGTCGAGGAGGTGGGTCATGGCACATCACCGGAGGTGAAAGGCTCGTCGATGACGAAGTGAGCATGGAAGATATAGAGGTCGTACATCACACGGCTAGATGTGATGCCAGTGTTCCTACTTCCCTTTGTAGGAGAAGATGTGTAGTGCCACATTGACAGCAGCATAGTGAGCGACAACCATGGTTTGTGTGTGTGTAATCCATAGCAGTGTATGTACATGCATCTATCGGCTAGTGATGCATATCAAGGGTAGCATCATAGCGCTCATTGAAGTTCTCAACGAATTGCATTGTGAACATCCAGCATGCGCCAACGCGTCTTATTGTCACGTGCATCTTCGCGGGGAAAAGATTGAACTCACTCAGAGGAATGTTTCCTTCTAGGGGCTCAATTGATTGGAGATAAGGAACCAGCAGGTCTGCAGGTTCTTTGTTAGTTTGTGCCCGTACATGGTTGATCTTAGCTGGAGCCTCAGCGTCCGCACGAGTTAGGCTATATCCCATTTCTTACGTACTTGTGTGAGTTTGGATCGAGGTAAATAATAGAAGTGTCTAACTCATGCCCGTGCCGAATCAACCAACAACCGATAAAAGATGTATCAAAGAAACTAACAGGAATGAGCTGACTCGGTTCCTTAATTTTTTTAGGGGTAAAAAATGAGTAGAACAACTCGGTTCCTTAATAAGGTGAGAATAACGGCGAATTTAATTTGACGCTCATAATGGTCAAAACGTCGGGGCTTCGCTAAAAGCGCTCACAGTTGGGCCAGCCCACGTAGGTGTCATTGGATTTTCTATTTCTTTTTGTTTCCTGTTTTCTTTTTGGTTTCCTTTTTTCTTTTTCTTTACCTTTCTTCTGTGTTCAAATAGTTGTTCTAAAATTTCAAATATTGTTCGGAATGTCAAAATTGTCTTCATTTTCAGAACTTGTTCACAATTTTGAAAAATGTCCACATTTCAAAAACTGCTTACATTTTTTAGGAAACTTTTCTTGTTTTCAAAAAGTGTTAACTCTTTCAAAAAAATCACTTTGAATTTGTTTACAACTCCAAAAAATTTCAACTTATATCACAAAATATTCAATGTAAATTTAAACACTTTTCAACGTATATATGTTGAATGTGTATTTAAAAATTACTCAGTGTAAACTACAAAAATGTTTAATATATATTTAAAAATTGTTCAAAGCGTATTTAATAATTTGTCAGAGTATATAAAAAAATGTTCAATGTGTATTTAATTTTTTTCAGAGTATGCAGAAACGTCAATTTATATTTAAATTTGTTCATCGTATATAAAAAAATTCAATACGTATTTATAATTAAAAAATGTTCATGTTTTAAATAATTGTTCACGTTGTCTATTTTTTTCTCAGGTTTTAAAATTTTGTTTGAGCTTCAAAACTTATTCATGATTTCAAACACTATGCATATATTTTAAGGAAAATTGGTCAAATTTTTTTCCAATAATTATTGAAAATTAAAAGGAACACACAGTTTTTTCAGCAACTATTGGAAATTAAAAGAAAAAAGATATGCGATTGTTCACACTACTTAAAATTTTGTCCTGCTAATTAGTTGTACTCTGTCGCTAGGTTGTCTGGCTGGCAACACAACTATATACCCTGAGGTCAGGGGTTCAAGTCCAAGAAGCGTGCTTTTATTTTAATTGACATTTGTTTTTGCACCCAAAGGACCAGCAAGCCCACACACGTGGTTTGGCCCATAAATATGGCTAGCAAGCACTGGGCCACAAAACGGGCTTAGAGATACGCGAGGAGAGAAGCCACGTACGAAAAAAAAGCCACGTACGAAGAGATCGGAGAGATGCGTCATGTCAGCGATCGGTAGCGACGGACGAAAAAAGTCACCGCGGACGAAAAATAGTGGAAAAACAATCCTTCCTTCAATATTAGGTATAGAAGTGTATGTTTTTTAGAGGTGATAGTATAGAGTAGGATAATTCTTTGAATATGCTATATCGCTCAAACGAGGGCCAACTCGCCCAAACGTTGTAGTGACCATGGCCCTCCACAGGCCGTACGTTCCATGGGCCATCTATAGGACGGACGATCCCTGGCCTTCTGTGGCCGTCGGATTCGTGGGCCTCCTATGGGCTGTCGGATCCGTGGGCCTTCTATCGGCTGTCGGATCCATGGGCCTTCCATGGGCCAGCGGATCCATGGGCCTTCTATGGGCCGTCGGGTCAATGAGCCTTCTGTGGGCCGTCGGGTCAATGGTCCTTCTACGGGCCATCTCATCTATGGGCCTTGTACGGGCCGTATAAGGGGCCGTAAACGGGCTAGAGTGGAAACCGTACGTTTTATGGGCCGACCATAACGGGTCGTTAAAGGCCGTATTTGATGATGCTATGAAAATGGCCCAACAGATTAACGGGCCACAAACGGGCCGACTGTATCCACAAGCTGAATTTGGCCCACAAGCAAAAAAGGCCTGTATCGGGCCGTAAGTAAACGAATGCTGGAAATGAGCCCAAGAATAAATGGGCCCTGAGAAGGCCAAAAGATAACATGGGCTGGAAACGGCCCAACGGTATAATGGGTCGTCAATGGGTATAAAGTGATACACTGTTCATCACGGGCCAGTTTTACCACGGGCTGTTAATGGGCTGAGGGTTACTAAGGGCCTCAGATGGGCCAAAAGATGTCATGGGCCATACATGGGTCGGAATTTAAAACAGGATGGAATTATATTGGACGGCCCAGATGACGCTACTGGGCCTAATTCGGATAGGCCGTAAACGGGCCCTGGGTAAGCGGGTTGTAAATGGGCTATATACGAATATGCCGTTAACAGTCTTGCCGTGGGCCGGCCCGCCACCTTTTGACCAAGTCAAACAGGCCGGCCTTTTCACAGGAATGGGCCTCTGTTGGGCCGTGCCACGTGTCGACGTATCATAGGCGCTTTGGGTCCAATGAGTGGATGACATCTGTCCCAATGGTGAGTTGACACGTGTTTCCTCCAGCCAATGATGATTTTACACGTGGAAAATCCCCATTGGTCGGGGCTGTTAACGGGTTATCGGATCCAAAACCGGACTCGATAGCTTAACGGTGTTCCGTTACGGTGGATGCCACGTGTCGGTCACCCTTGACGAAAGAACTTCTGTGACACGCGATTTATCGTCATGGAAGTGGACACTTCCGTGATGATAATTTTGGTAAATGGAACACTTCTACGACAGCACAGGTATGACTATCTTGATTCTATCATAAATTTGTCATGGATGTACATGCATGACAAAAAATGTGACCTACTGTGACAAACACGTATCATCACATAAGTGTATTTTCTTTTTGTAGTGACGTATTGTCATCTTTGGCAACTTAATTTTCTTTCTTGTAAAGTGTTACATGCCTTTCCTTAACAGAAATTGAAATCTAATGTTTCCTTCTTTCATATCAATAAATTCACCAACCATTGTAAGGAAAGGTCTACCAAGTATAATAGGGCATGAAGGATTGCCGTCTATATCAAGCACAATAAAATCTATGGGCACATAATTCCTATTTACAACAATAAGAACATCATTAATCCTTCCCATTGGTTTCGTAATAGTGGAATCCGCTAGATGCAAATTTAAAGAACAATAATCAAGTTTATGCCAACCTATCACATCACATAGAGTTTTTGGAATAGTGGAAACACTAGCACCCAAATCACACAAAGCATTGCACT
The DNA here is from genome assembly GCA_021605145.1 of Aegilops bicornis. Lineage (NCBI taxonomy): Eukaryota > Viridiplantae > Streptophyta > Magnoliopsida > Poales > Poaceae > Aegilops > Aegilops bicornis. Next base: position 273,822,000 of record CM038669.1, read on the forward strand.
CATAATCTTTAATATCAATTTTGATAGTAGGTTCCCATTCATCACAAAGCTTTCTAGGGATTAAAACTTCCAACTCAAGTTTTTCTTCAAAAGATTTCATCATAGCATCAACAATATGTTTAGAAAAAACTTTATTTTGATTATAAGAATGAGGTGAATTAAGCATGGATTGCAACAAGGAAATACAATCAATCAAAGAACAATCATCATAATTAAATTCCTTGAAATCCAAAAGAGTGGGTTCATCACTACTTAAAGATCTTCACCCACCAAATTATTGGGACGCCTTCAAGCTAAAGTTGACTCATCTCCAGTCCCTTCTTTATCAAGTTTTATATTAGCAAACAAAGATTCAATAGAAGTCACACCAATCACTATAAGATCTTCATCATTATTATCATGAAAACTAGAAGAACATGCTTTTTCTAGCCAATCTCTCTTAGCGGTTCTCTCTCTACTTTCATTATAGAAATTTAAATAGCTTTCAGAGGCTCATTATAATAATATTGGGTGGCATAGATCTAATCTTAAGAGAAATTATATCCACGTTTCTAGCCAAATCGTCAATCTTAAGCAATTTTTTCTTCTACCATAGCATTGAAAATGTTTTGAGAATTAATGAAATCTTTAATATTATTCTCAAGATCAAAGGCTATCTTATTATAATTTCCATAAGAATTGTTGTAGGAATTACCATAATTATTAGAGGAATTACTAGGAAACAACCTAGGATTAAAATTGCCCCTATATGCGTTATTACCAAATTTGTTCCTACCAACAAAATTCACATCCATAGATTCATTATTATTGTCAATCAAACTGTACAAAGGCATATCATTAGGATCAATAGGAGCACCCTTACTAGCAATCAATTTCATAAGTTCATCCATCTTTCCACTCAAAGTATTAATTTCTTCAATCACACTTTTTTACTAGTAGAAGATCTTTCGGTATGCCATTGAGAGTAATTTGCCATAATATTATCTAGGAGTTTAGCAGCTTCTCCTAATGTGATTTCCATAATGGTACCTCCGGCAACGGAATCTAAAAGATTTCTAGATGCGAAATTCAATCCAACATATTTTTTTGTATGATCATCCATAAACTTAAACCATGAGTATGGCAATTTCTTATCATCAATTTCATCCTATCCCAAGATTGTACAACATGTTCATGATCAAGTTGCTTTTCATTCATTATATCATTCCTAAGGGAGATGATCTTAGCGGGAGTAAAAATACTTGAAAATAAAAGCATCTTTACACTTATTCCATGAATCAATGTTATTTTTAGGCAAAGAAGAAAACCAAGTTTTAGCACGATCTCGTAGTGAGAACGGAAATAGCTTCAATTTAACAATATCATTATCCACATCTTTTTTCTTTTGCATATCACACAACTCAACAAAATTATTTAGATGGGATGCAACATCTTCATTAGGACTACCAGAAAATTGTTCTTTCATAACAGGATTCAACAAAGCAACATTAATTTCATAAGATTCCATACTAGTGGCGAGAGCAATCGGAGTACTAATAAAATCATTATTATTAGTGTTGGAAAAATCACACAACTTGGTATTCTCTTGAGACATCATGACAAAGCAAGCAATCTAGCACACAAGCAAACAAAAAGTAAACAAAAAGACGAACGGGAAGAAGGCGAATAAAAAGGCAAAAAAATTGTGTTTTTCTGAAAATGTTTTAGAAGTGGAGGAGAGGAAAACGAGAGGAAAATGGTAAATAACATAAGTGCAAGAGATGAGAGTTTATGATAGGTACTTGGTAGACTTGATGTAGAACCTCCCCGGCAATGGCGCTAGAAATTCTTCCTGCTACTTCTTGAGCTTGCGTTGATTTTTCCCTTGAAGAGGAAAGGGTGATGCAACAAAGTAGAGATAAGTATTTCCCTCCATTAAGAACCAAGGTATCAATCCAGTAGGAGGAACACACAAGTCTCCAATAGATACACCTGCACAAACTAATGAACACTTGCACACAACGCGAAAAAGGGGTTGTCAATCCCTTCTTGGTCACTAGCAAGAGTGAGATCTGATAGAGATAGGTATAAAAGATAACTAAAACGGTAAAAGTAAAATAAAGTAAATAAATTGCAGCAAGGTATTTTTGGGTTTTTGGTTTTATAGATCTGAAAAAATATGGTAAAAATAGACCCGGGGGGGCATAGGCTTCATTAGAGGCTTCTCTCTTGAAGAAAGCATACGGTGCATGAACAAATTACTGTTGAGCAACTGATACAAAAGCGCATAGTTATGATGATATCTAAGGCAGTGGTCATGAATATAGGCATCACGTCCATGACAAGTAGACCGAAATGGTTCTGCATCTACTACTATTACTCCACACATCGACCGCTATCGAGCATGCATCTAGTGTATGAAGTTAACAAGAATGGAGTAACGCCTTAACACTACTGGAATCAGCTTCTTTGCCATCCGCCATGGTGGACGGCAAAGGCATAGATCACGGACGGCAAACTGTCCGGATGAACGCATGCCAGCAAAGGCCTTCTTTGTCGTCCGCTTCTTAGAAATGGACGGCAAAGGATTACGCCGTCCGCCATCCGATGCCAGCAGATGGCAAAGACGACAGACGGCAGTGCGGTGGCGTGAGAGCCGTTAGGGGGTTAACAGCGCTCTTTGCCGTCCGCCAGCGGACGACAAAGAGTCAAAGATCTTCGCCGTCCACTGACGGACGACAAAGACACCAGCTAGGCAGCACTGGGAAGCTGCCATGTGTCCAGATATGCCGTCCGCTAGCAGACAACAAACAGGTTTGAATCTTTGCCGTCTGCTGGCAGACGGCATAGCTGGTCACTTTGCCGTCTGCCAGCAGACGGCAAAATGACCAAATAGGGAGCCAATGTTCCTAGTTTGAACAGGTGACTACCACGTGTCCTCTTTGCCGTCGGCAAAGAGGCTATATATCCCCTATTTTTATTTAAATTCCATTAATTAGACATGGTATCAAACACAGATATACATGCATACATATCCAACAGCATGTCCAACAACATATTTCACCCAATCCAACAACATAGTTCAACAAAGTCCAACATATCCATATATACATTACCAGAAACAAGTTTCCAACAACATATCTATATAGACATACATATCCAAACAAGTTTTCATAAACAACAAGGAAGCACCAGAAGAATAGTACACTCCATGAATCCAAGCTTCCTCATGTAAAGCAAATCTACAAATTGGGAAAGATGAAAGTTAGAAGAAGAAGAAGTACAAGAAGAAGAAGAAGAAGAAGAAGACTAGTTAGAAGAAGAAGAAGAAGATTTTTTTTCTTCTCTTTCTTTTTCTCCTCTCCTCTTCTTTATCTTCTTCTTCTAACTAAGGTAGGTAAAAATGTCATTTTATTGCTAAGCTAGGTAAAAATTCTAAGTGTAGGTCATTTTAGAGCTAAGGTAGGTAAATAAGTCATTTTGGTGCTTAGTAAGGCTATTATGTCATTTTCGAGGAAAATAAGCTAAGTCTATATCATTTTGGAGCTAACAAAGATTATCATGCCATTTTTTACCTAAGTATGCTAAGTATGTCATAAATGAACTGAATAAGCTAAGTATAGCTTATTTTTTATCTAACTTAGGTAATTATGCCATTTAGGAGGAAAATAAGCTAAGTATCCATTTGTAAATCAAAACACTAGAGAAAACTTACCCTCAACAAATGTGATGAAGATCGCAACTAAGGTAACAATTGATCCAACGGCACAATGATACCAAGCCTCATTATCAATGGCATATTTTCTAATCTTCTTAAGCTTCAGGCGCATTGCATCCATCTTCAAGCGCATTGCATTCATCTTCATCTTGTGATCATCGATGGCATCGACAACATACAACTCCAATATCATCTTCTCTTCTTCAATTCTTTTAATTTTTTCTTTCAAATACTCATTTTCTTTTTAAACTAAATTTAACTTCTCGTCAAGAGGGTCCGTTTCAAATTCCGGTTCACATACCTCCTAGATTAAAATATCTCTATGTCAACTTGATGGCCATAATTGTCATAAATGCAAAATGCAACAAATAGTTATGAAAGAGAATTTACCACATCCGAATCATAAAGCGGGCGAGGGCCGACCGGGACGGAAATCAAGACCATAGCACTATGTATAAGAAACAATCATACAATGTAAGAAAATTATAAATACCAACTATATAAATCATACAATCATACAAATAACTATATAAATCAAGTACAAGATAAAAATTTGAACAGCTAATAATCATTATCGGTAATGACGTGCTCGTCATCATCATTAATAAAAGCATCATCATCATCACTATCGGTAATGATGTGCTCATCATCATCATCATCATTAATAAATGCATCATCATGTGGAAGGCCACCTTTACGTAATCGTTCAAGCATTGACATGTCATCTGCAGCAGTAACTTCTTCTTCTTCCGGCTCTTCTTGTTCCGGCTCAGGGGTGAAGTCGGATTCACTATTGTTGTCTACTTCAATGTTCTGGGGTGGAGTAGAGCGGTTCTTGAAACATTTTTTGGAAAGACGTGTTTCTTGGAAGAATTCTCCTTCGTCATATGTGTCTTGGTTAATGTGAGGTTCATAATCCTTTTCATTGGGGGGAGGTGGTCTAACACGTGGCCGCACTTCATAAACGACGTCCCAACCACTGAGATTTGGATCACTTTGACAGGGCCACGGTAGATAGAAAACTTGGGTTGCATGTTGAGCCGTAATATAGACATTGGGAACATCCAAATGGGTGCTTTGTTTGATTTCGACTAGCCCTATATGTTCATGAGTCCTTCTAGTCTCCCTCGGCTGGAACCAATAACATATGAAGACTATGACGTTTGGTGGGTTTTCACCATAGAATTAAAGTTCATAAATTGCTTCAACTCTTCCATAATACTCGATACCTCCTTCGCCGATAGCAGAGACACAACAATTTGTAGACTTTCGGTCGGCCATAGATAGCTCTTTGCCATAGGTACGAAAGCGATACCCATTGATGTCGTATTTGTCAAATGAACGGACCTTATAGTCAAAACCATTAGCTACTTGTCTCAATTTGGCATCCATAATCTCTGAATTAGCCTACAAGTTTAATATGAAAGGATTGTTGCATTAGTCGTAAATTAGCCAAAGAAAAGAAATGGTCTAATGGAAATTACCGTTTTTTTTGAACCAAGAGATGAAACCGGGATGTTCGGCTCCTTGTTTTGCAGAAGCTCATACTCTTCGACGGTATCCTTTTGGATCACCGCTCCATACGAGAATATGGCGACGTATCGACTGCATCAAATATCCAGGAATAAGAGAAGTTCAAAGGAATTGTAAGTTATGAAGCAATGTACCGAGATCTTACTCGATGTACGGCCGCACTTATGTTAGGTTGTTGAAGAGATACAACGAAATGGTCCGCCATTCTTCAACATCCAACCTTACTGGTTTCCAACCACTGGCTGGTGCCAGATTCCCTTTGAATAGACTGAGGTTGGATTGACCCTTTTGAGGTTCGTTAGCATTGTACCGAGGCTTCAGATTATGCAAATGGCGATTTTTGGCTTCGTAGTGTGCTGTCATGAAGTTTGCCGCCTCCTCAGTGATGAACGCCTCCACCATCGATGCTTCTATTCTATGTTTATTTTTACATTTTGCTCGAAGCGTCTTCTGCATCCTCTCAGTTGAGTAGCACCAACGATTTTGCACGGTCCCCCCCAATCGTGCCTCGGTCGGGAGATGCAAAATCAAGTATTGCATTGGATTAAAGAAGCTTGGCGGAAAGATCTTCTCTAACTTGCAGATCAACTCCGGTGCCAACTGTTCCATTTCTTCTAGGAGGCCAGGCGTTAGTTCTTTCGCACAAAGAACACGGAAGAAATAGCTCAGCTCTGCCAGTACTAGCCATTCATCCTCAGGGATGAAGCCACGCAACATCACCGGCATTATCCGCTCAATCCATATGTGCCAATCATGACTTTTTAGACCAAATATTTTCAATTTTTGAATATTCACTCCCCTCTTTAGATTTGCTGCATACCCATCGGGGAACATCAACTACATTTTCACCCACAAAATAATTTCCTTCATAGCTGGCCTTCCAAGATTGAACCATGCCTTTCGCGTCATCCAGTTCCCCTTTCCTTTCGGTTCTTTCATGTTTTGTAACGGTCTATCACATAGTTCCTCTTGATCGACTCTAGCCTTAGTATTGTCCTTTGATTTCCCCTCTATGCAGAACAATGTACCAAAAATGGCTTCGGCGATATTCTTTTCAGTGTGCATCACATCGATGTTGTGTGGGCAAAGGAGGTCTTTGAAGTAAGGCAGATCCCAGAAGCATGTCTTGTGAGTCCAGGCGTGTTCCTTATTATACCCCTTGAAATACCACGGACGCCTGGATCCGGCTCGAGAGGCGTTTAATCGATCTAGGGTGCATTGGCTGTCAACGCAGGTGGTGCAGAGTGTTTGACAACTCTACCTTTCATGAAGTTCTTCTTGTCTTTCCTGAACTTATGGCCAGGATGTAGAAACGGTCCATGCAAGTCGAAGCAACTATACGTGTGCCCTGCCGTCAGCCAAGGAAACTCAAGAGTTCCCTTGCATGTGGGGCACGTGAACCTTCCATGCACACACCAGCCAACGAATAGCGCATATGCCGGCAAGTCATCCGTTGAGTACATGTACCAGGCACGCATTATGAAGTTTTGTTTTCTAAAGGAGTCGTATATCTTGAACCCATTATCCCAAGCTTCTTGCAATTCGTTCTTAAGCAGTTGCATGTACACATTCATATTCTTCTCCGGATAGTTGGGCCCTGGAATTATCAATGTCAGGAAAATGTTCTTTCTTTGCATAATCTGCCCGGGGGGGGGGGGAGATTGAGTGGAATGACAAACACGGGCCAACAACTGTATGTGGTTGCCATCTGAACAAACACACTTAACCCATCTGTGCTGACGGCGACTCGAGGATGCCTTGGATCTGTTGTTTTGCCCTTATGTAATGCATCGAAGCGCTTCCACGCTTCACCATCCGATGTGTGCATCATCATCACATTCCCATCTGCATCTAGTTCGGTTCTTTTGCCCGTTTTGTGCCATGTCATCTGTCTGGCCGTCTCTTCGACCATGAAAAGGTGTTGAAGTCTTGGTACGATTGGCATATACCGAAGAACATTAACGAGTATTTTGGTCTGCGTCTTCTCACTCATACCATTGTCTACCACAACATACCTGGAAGAATTGCAAATGGGACAATAGTTCAAGTCCTCATACTGAAGCCTAAATAAGACACATCCTTTCTCACACGCATGTATCTTCTCATAGGGCATCTTAAGAGCACGGAGGATTTTGTCTGACTGGTACAGGTTTGGAGGTAGCACATGGCCTTTGGGTAGAAATCATCCGAATACTATCATCATCGCGTCGTAGCATTCTCTGCCCAAGTTGAATTGAGCCTTCAAAGCCATTATTTGTGAGATGGCATCCAGCTGACAATGCTCAGTGTGCTTGTGGAGAGGACGTTTTGAGGACTCCAACATTTCAGTGAAGGCCTTTGCAGATTCCTCCATCTCCTCGTCCGAGTCCCGAGCATCGTCAAAGTCTTGCACCATGTCTGCGGTCCCGGTACCATGCTCGTCGGTGCGACGACGAACCTCGGCTCTGGCACGTTGGGCAGACTCACCATGTAATGTCCAGACCGTGTAACCAGGCGTAAAACCAAACTTCTGCAGGTATTTACTCATTTCAAGCTCGTCCCTCTTTTTATAGTTGTCGCAACGGGCACAGGGGCACCAGCTAAATTCCCAGCCATTTGCAAATGTGGCTCTAACAAGCCCCTTGGTTTTTGTTAACCATTCCTCGGTCCAAACTTTCTGACTAGTGTAACCGGTGTACATCCATGCACGATCACTCATATTGACTTCCTACTGGACACACAAAAAATATATACATAATTAAGCAAACCATATCCATCCGTTAATGGAGTTTGTCAGTTTTATTACGTCCATGCAACCTAGATGCTAATAGGTAAAGATAGGTCCTAATCCCACACAAGTATGTGTAGATTGGGTTCGTTTTGCCATGCTCTGCTCCGGATCCGACGCAAAATTTCGGCAGCACCTCCCCACTGTTCTCCTGATACACGTCTCGGCAATAAGCAGAGAGGATGTGTACCCGTAGAACAACAGGGAGGCATTGATGAAATTATGCATCGGATCCAGAGCAGAGCATATGGGAAAACGTACCCCATCTACACATACTCGGGCTGTCCATGGATAACGTTGGACAATTTGAAAGAATCATGATTATAAATATGCAAATGCATGCATATTTATAGATGTACCCTTTCGAACGGGAGACGCATAGTGGTTACGCATACTGATGATTGACACCTATAGCTAGCACGTTTCATCAGCATGAAGACTGGAACAGAGCAAATGATGGGGGGAGGAGGAGATGTCATTTGTGCTCACCAACGAACGCAGGGGTAGAGCTCGTCGAACACCAGACCCTCGCATCAACGAAATAACTGCACATTTAAATCCAAAGATGAGTAACATAGCGACCACCTAACCCGCTCGTCCCCGGGTAAACTAAATAGCAACTACCTTCGATGCAAGTTACATGAGGCAGTTGGCATTGAACACTAGATCCACATCCCGGCGCAAGTGACTGGAACAGAGCAAGTGAAGCCGGCGCCCAGCATCCCGCAACAGTAGTTCTGGTGGCCGATGACGGTCGAACACCTTGGTGAATTTGTCTGGCAGCCTCTGCGATGAGGATTAAAGCCAAGGTTTGAAATTTCAAACAACCAAATCGACTTGGGTTAGTTTGGGTGTTTCAAGTTTCAACACTTAGCTTTGAATCGTCATCTCTGAGGCTGCCAGACAAATTCGCAATGGTGTTCGACCGCCATTGACGCCGAGAACTGTTGCTGCTGGACGTAGGACTCATGTGTCACTTGTGGGACGTGGATGTAGTATTCGACACCGACGGCCACATGTACCTCACACTTACGATACATGCAATTTAGGGTACCATCGACTCCGAGGAACCCCCCACTACAAAAAAATACACTTCCGTGATGATACGTGTTTGTCACAGTAGGTCGCGTTTTTGTCATGCATGTACATCCATGACAAATTTATGACAGAATCAAGATAGTCATACCTGTGCTGTCGTAGAAGTGTTCCATGACATTACCAAAATTATCATCACGGAAGTGTCCACTTCCATGACGATAAATCGTGCGTCACAGAAGTGCTTTCGTCAAGGGTGACCGACACATGGCATCCACCGTAACAGAACGTCGTTAAGCTATCGGGTCGGATTTTGGATCCGATAACCCGTTAACAACCACGACCAATACCGATTTTCCACGTGTAAAATTCTCATTGGCCTTTAGCTGGGCGGCCCATTATGGTGCAGAGAACCTTGTGGGCCTTTAATGGACCGCCCAAAAGTGGCCCACAGTTTAAATGGGCCGCCCAACCGAAAGCCCATAAGATTTAGCGGACCATAATGGGCGGCCCAAATTAAAGGCCCACAAAATTTAGCGGACCATAATGGGCGGCCCAGCTAAAGGCCCACAAGATTTTGCGGACCACAATGGGCCAGCCAGCTAAAAAGGCCCACAAGATTCAAGAGACCATAATGGGCATGACTAAAGGCCCAACATTCTCCGTCAAATCGGCCCGTCAACGGCCTGGTCTAAACTTGTCATCAATGCGGCCCATGGTCACTTCTGGCCCATTAACAGTCCGCTAAGTAATTGGGCCGAATTATGGCCCGGTGTATTTCCGGCCTGTTAAAGGTCCGGCTTCATTTGGGCCCATTTACAGGCCATCAAAACTTTCGGCCCATAAACGACCGTGAAGGATTTGGGTCATATTCGGCCATGTCTGTCATTCGGCCTGTTAGAGGCCCACTAAAGATTTGGGCCACTTTCGGCCTGTTGTCATTTTCGGCCTGTTAACGCCGGACGTAAACCATGGGCCATATGTGGCCCAACGTCATATCGGGCCCATTATCGGCCCATATAAAAATGACGATATTCTAGCCTGACCGATGTTCCGGCCTGTTAAAGGCCCGTGTATTAGGTCGGCGCATTTACGACCCGTCTGAATTTCGGCCTGTCAAATATCCGCATCGTAAATGGGGACACCATTTCGGCCTGCTAAGTCCAGTGGGTTATTTGGCACTACCAGGGCCCAATCTCACTTTGGGTCTATTAAAGGCCCATGTTTTTTATGGGCTCGAGATATTTACACCTTTAAACGGCCTATTTTTACTGAGGGCCCAAGTTATGTTTACGCCTGTTAAAGGCCCACTATGGGCACATGCCTACCAGAAAAATTTGAAAGCTTATGCTAATTTAAGCCCAGATATTTTTAGTGGGCTACATGCCAATTTCGGCCCGTAATCGTTTTTATCCCAACTGGAATGGGCCCGACGAATGTTGGCATGTTAGGCTCCTACGAAGCTTTCGGCCGAATACATTACTAAGATAAACCTACACTATACAAAAATAGCGTCGTAATTAGTGCAGCCTATGGCAGTATCATAAATGTTGTATCACAACAAAATAAATTCCAACCATACAACAAAAGGCCTATTGGCATAAAGTTTATAGTCCTTCCAGATAAAAGCACCATCAGATGTATAGAAGCACAGATCATTTGACCTGAGTGCTAATGTTTCAGGCTGTAGAATCTGATGGAGCAGCACGATCTCCACCTTTTTCCGCCATTTCTCTTCAACAACGAAGCGAATGTCTGATAGTCTGGTTTTAAAACCATTTATGTCTTGACGACATTTCTCAACCACTATTCTTGTTTCCAAAACAACGTCCATTAGGGATTGGACTTGTGTCTGGAGCACAGATATATCACTCTGTCTAGCAGGAAGATTTTGTTCAGTAGGCGATTTGGACGAGGTTACCGTGACAACCAACCCAGAATTACGCAAGAAGGTGCTTTTTGCACAGTTAGTGGAGAGATACTGGCGCACTACAACAAGAGGTGACATTGTGCCTGTAGTAGCCTCGTCACCTTCAGGTGGTTGTGGCTGTTCAATCATTTGTTCCATAGCTTCGTGAAAGTTTGAACTTGTAGATTAGTGTACCAGATAAGTTACTAATGAGATAAAAACAAACAAAGTAGGTTAAACGTTTATACATAACTTATTTTGGTGAACTATTGTAATACATTAGCATGTATTGTAGTGCCAACTACATAATAAAATCACTTTCGGAACATATGTCCATGTAGCATGCCTACTATATTGTCTATTTCCTCACATTCGTTGACATCTAAGGATAAAGAGACATGGTTTAAAGTAGAATGAACATAGTATGACATCATTCATATCATGGGCAAACCGATATAAAACAAACAAGCTATTTTATCATTGTGTGCGCACGTGAACATAACAACTAGATTACAGATCAAGACCAAAAGAATATCCTTCATCTCTTTTAAACCATGTAATGTGAAATGATACGTTAAGACAATTGTGTATAAAAGTGAACAGAGTAACTGACATTGGCTGCAAACCAAGTAGTTAAATGAACACATCACAATACCAATCAGTTCAAGGAAGGAGGAGTAAGGACTTACAACAGCGGCTTGAACTGGTGTGCTCATACCCTTCATCTTGCTGGTGTGGCAATCCTTGAAGATTTGCACTGCATTCGGTTCAGGTTCGTTTTGGTCCGCACGGGCTTTCCTCTGTATTTGGAACAAGTCAATGTAGATATGATAATATGGCACAAAAAAAGAGAAGGAAGTATGATAGAGGCAAATGTGTCCCGATGTTTCGATGAGATGGTGGCTATCGTTTTCTGTGGGAGTCGACCTTGACAATCCGACTACGAACGTGCGAGACGTCGCACCTTAGCAATCGCTAAACCAACTTCCGAGGGTTATTGACCACGCCGGAGTACGATCGACCTGACCACGAGGGCCTGTTTCCTGCGAGCAAACGAAGAACAAGCAAGAAACTAAGATTGCAATCTGGATATTGCGAATATAAGAGGAAAGCTTTATTAATGAAGGTGGGGTTACGTGGACGCCTTGGTGCAGTCGTTGAACACAAACGAAGTACGCGAAGTTGTAGCTATGGCGAACTTTTAATCCAAACAAAACCCAAAGTCTAAACGACGCCCTAAGGGCTGTATATATGGAGGAAGAGGAGGGAATTTCGTGGCCCTTGAGGGTGGGGTCCGAAACCAACCCTAACTCTTGTTTCTCCACACATACGGACTCTAAAAAAAGCCTATACTTAAGTATTTCAAAATTACATGGGCCTGGCCCAATAATAAGGTGACGCAGCACCTAGAATAGCCTATGGACGAATATTATGAAGTGGCATCTTGTATATTTCGTCCAAGGCTTCATGCACTCCTTATGGTGGCTTCAAAGTCCTGAAATCATCACTTGTAACTCCGTCCTTGATCCCCTTGCGCATGCCATCAACTCCATGCGTGTTCTTGCTCCAATGTTCATCCTTCTCGGCTCGGCCCTTCATTTGTAAGCAAAACAAATGTATCCAATTTAGGCGATATCATATTCTCATGAACATTAGAATCATTACCAAGAAACGAAAGTACCTGGTAATTCAATTGGCGTGCGCGAGCTCTAGTAATTGGTCCAGTATATGTAACAATAGGGGTTGTGGGTGTAACAATGGTATTGATGTCCTCATCAAAGTAGCAGCTATTTACATAAGCCTCGCAGTGTGCAATATAGCTACGAGATCCTGTTGTCTGTTGGAATTTCACTTTAGAACGGTTGGTTTTGTTCTTCAAACAGTTAGCCTAGAAGAAGATACACTTGTAAGGCACATACATAAATACAAGTTCAATATTGTGGTCTGATCAAATACATATAGCCTACCTGATACTTTGGATCAGACCAGTGTTTAACGAGGGTTGTCCAGTGTTCATCTGTAATATATTCCACTGGAGATGTTTGGGCGATTTCATTGTTAGCCTTGCCTTCAAAGTGAGATTTTCTAAGGTGGTACCGATCTTGTCAGCAGAGCGGCATCGAAAAACATGAGTGCATGCTTGTTTAGTTGCATCATCTTTCGGATCCAACTTGAACCTCATCTGTTGAAAAAAGAATGTGAGTCTTATTAGGAGGAAGCTAGAAAGTATGGGACAGAGCAAGACAATATTACTAATTGCGATGAATAACATTACTTACGGATAAATGGTCAAGGAAGGTGTTAAAGTGGGTATTGTCTTTCTCATTCTGCATCTTTGGATCCACGTTGGGAGGATACGCGCATGACACCTAACGGCAACGGCTGCCTCTGATACTAATTTGGCTGACTCTGTAGCTCACATGGCCTTTTTAAACCTGCCTCAAAATGGATCTCCATTCTTCCTCCTTTAGATTTTGTTAATCTGTCAAGCATTATCCCTGATGTCTGTTTCCGCTTGCGCCGTGGTGCTAGTTCAACAACGAATATGGAAAGTGTTAGTGTACATCAAACTGTGAGAGTACATATAAAGGAGCATGCAACTGCAACTTGACTCGGTTAGGTACCGTCTTGGTGTTGATGCTCATGAGGTTCATCTGATCTTGCCAAGTCCTGTTGTGTCAGTAGTGCTTCGGAAGTAGTGTTAGGTGTGAAGGCAGCTTGGGAACTGGCCAGTTCCGGAGCAAACGAACGAGTAACTGGTTGAGATGCTGGTACAGTTGAAGCAGATGTTGCAACTGGTGGAGCAGGTGATACTGTGTTTGTAGATTTAGCCGGTGGACTTGGACCTTCTACTGCACTATAAGTACCAGCAGAATCTCGACGGAAGAACCTTTTCTGTTTCACCCGACGAGTAACAGCACTCCCTACTATATTATTTTCCTTGCTCTTTTTTTGACTTTGCCATGTCAAGCTGTACCCACAACACAAAAGAATAAAATCACTCTTCAGAACTAATTGATGCATGATACAGACAAGCAATACTTTGATGTAAGACAACCGTATGAGGACGGAATATGTAAGAAAAAACAGGACGACATGCCATATTCACAGCTACGATGTGCAAACTAAGCAAAAGGATTTTCAAGAAAATAGAAGTAATGCAAGCTAGACACCATATGAAAGATGCAACCAATATTACTCTGCCAAGTTAAAAGTGTCTTGTCATAAGTGGGAATTCGAAAAATTAGAAGCAGTACAACGTAGAAATCAATGCAAGATGCAACCACTATCAAACTGCCATGTTAAAAGCGTCCAAGCATGAGTTACTGATGCGGGATACACAACAGCAGTACTTTGATGTAAGAACATGGTATGATAGATAGATGCAGTGTATTCTAGACACAGAAAGCCATGTCATATGCACATGTATAACGTATAAACTCAGCAGGTGCAATTTAATCAAAATAGAAGAAATACAGGCTAGACAACATATGCAACTTGAAACCAATTATCACACTGTGAACTTAGAGCAAGCACCTGCGATGGTGGAGTGCAGGAGATGAACTCATCATGTAGACTTGGGACTTCAACTTCATTAGCAGTAGCAGTGGCAAATCTAGAGAGTCTCTGTTTGCGTCGGTGCGGAGTACCACCAACATCCCCTAACTTACTCTTTTCCTTCCTATTTTCTGATGATGCCTTATGAAGTCAAAACCACAAGAAGATGAATAAAATTAGCTCTGCATAACTAGTTGATGCATGATACAGACGAACACTACTTTGATGTAAGGCAAGCGCAGGATAGGAGGGTGGAATATATACAAAAAAAGACAGCATTTCATATTCACACGCATTTATAGGAGGATGGAATATGTATGAAAAAACAAGAAGCGGAAGGCATTTCAACAAAATTAGAAGAAATGAAAGCTAGGCACCATATGAACATGCAACCAATATCACTCTATCAGGTAAAAAGTGTCTCGTTGTAAGTGCCATTTGAAGAAATTAGAAGCAGTACAAGCTAGAAGAAAATGCAAGATGCAACCTACATCACAGTCCCAACTTAAATGTGTCTTATGGGTAAGTGATCGTTGCAGGTATAAGTTGTAAGCTACGCAGATGCAATTCTACATAATCAAGCAATACAAACTAGACATCATACGGAAAACGCAACCACGTATAACAGTTCCAAGTAAGAGCAAGCACCTGTGATGGTGGAGTAGGGGAGATGTGCTCATCATGTACACGTATGTTCTAGAAACAGGAACACGTGTCATATTCATAGGCATTATGTGTAAAGTAAGCAGATGCAATTCAAGTTAGAAGCAATCCAAGCTAGACATCATACGCAACATGGAACCACATATAATAGTGTCAAGTTAGAGCAAGCACATGTGATGGTGGAGTAAGGGAGATGTGCTCATCATCTACACAGCTATGTTGACTGTCCAGCCTTGTGTTGTCTTGCGAATCTTGTTGGGAGGATGGCGGAGTAGAATCTGTAGAGACCCCCTGTTTGAGTTGCTCCGAAGGAACACCATCATCCACAGCCGGACTAATTTCCTTCATCTGTAATGATTTTTCATTGTGAAGTCAAACCGATAAGAAAAAGGAATAAAATTCGCTCTTCAGAACTCATTCATGCATGATACTGACGAACACTACTCGGATGAATGGCAAACACATGATGCGAGGATGGAATATGTATGAAAAATGGGATGGTGTGACATATTCAGACCTATCATGTGGTAACTAAGAAGAAGGCATTTCAACAAATTAGAAGCACTGCAAGCTAGACACCATATGAAAGATGCAACCAATATCACTCTGCCAAGTTCAAACTGTATGGCGTTTCAACAAATTAGAAGCAGTATATGCTAGAAATCATATGCAAGACACAACCAATATCACTGTGGCGACTTAAAGGTGCCTTATCATAAGTGACTGATGCGGGATATGCATGAATAGTAGTCTGATGTAGACACAGGAACACATGTCATATTCACAGGCATTATGTGTAAAGTAAGCAGATGCAATTCAACAAAGTTAGAAGCAATACAAGCTAGACATCATACGCAACATGCAACCACATATAATAGTGCCAAGTTAGAGAAAGCACCTGTGATGGTGGAGTAGGGGAGATGTGCTCATCATCTACACAGCTACATTGACTGTCTAGCCTTGCGTTGTCTTGCGAATCTTGTTGGGAGGATGGCGGAGTACAATCAGAGAGAACCTCCGCTTGTGTGCTCGGAAGGACCACCATCATCCAATGCCTTGCCAATTTCCTTCAGCTTTATTGATTTTGCATTGTGAGGTCATACCGACAAGAAAAAGGAATATCATTCGCTCTTCAGAACTCATTGACACATGACGCTGACGAACAATACTCTGATGAAAGGCAAAGTCATGATACGAGGATGGAATATCTACGAAAAAATGGACGGCTTGACATATTCACACCTATGATGTGGTAACTAAGCAGAAGGCACTTCAACAAATTAGAAACACTGCAAGACACTATATGGAAGGTGCAATCAATATCAATCTGCCAAGTTAAAACTGTCTCGTCATAGGTGGCATTCATCAAACTAGAAGCAATACATGCTAGAAATCATATTTAAGACGCAAACCAATATCACACTGCCAACTTAAAGGTGTCCAATCATAAGTGACTGATGCAGGATACACAAGAAGAGTAGTTCCATGTAAGAACATGGTGTGATAGACAGATATAGTATGTACCAAAAACAGGAAAGCGTGTCATATTCACATGTATCATGTGTAAGCTAAGCAGATGCGCTTTACACTAATTAGGGAGCAATCTGAGCTAGACACCATATGCAACATGCAACCAGATATCACACTGCCAAGTTAGAGCAAGCACCTTGGATGGTGGAGTAGGGAGCGGAGACTTGGACCATGTAATGCACTATCAAGACAAGGAGAATCAGGCAGATGCTCCGTTTACGTTGCTGCAGAGGACCACCATAATCGCCTTCCTACTCTTTTCCTTCCTCTTTCTTGATTTTGCCTTGTCAAGTCAAACCCACAAGAAAAAGGAATAAAATTTGCTCTTCAGAACTTATTGATGCATGATCTTGTGAACACTACTTTCATGTAAGGCAGCCGCATGATAGGAGGATGGAATATGTATGAAAAACAGGACAACGTGACATATTGACATGTATGATGTATAAAGTGTAAACTAAGCACAAGGTGCTTGAACTTGTTAGAATCGATGCAAGCTAGAAACCATATGAAAGATGAAACCAATATCACTCGCCAAATTAAAAGGGTGCCCTAACAAATGTATTTGACCAAATTAGAAGCAATACATGGCAACAGGCTAGAAATAATATGCAATATGCAGCGAATAAAGGTGACTCATCGTAGCGATTGATGCAGGATCTGTAAGAGAGGTAGTTTCATGTAAGAACAAGGTTAACACATAGATGTAGTGTGTACCAAAAATAGGAAGGCATGTCATATTCACAGGTATAGTGTGTAAACTAAGCAGATGCAATTTACCCTAATTAGAAGCATGACAAGTTAGACACCGTATGCAACATGCAACCACATATCACACTGCGAAGTTGGAGCAAGCACCTGCGATGGTGGTTAGGGGAAGTGTTGTCTTCAGGTACAGAGCAACGTTCAATATCTTCATTTAGGCTTGTTGTTTCTTGAGAATCATGTGGAGAGGATGAAATTGCATTCTTTATAAGAGTATTGCGTCTCATATTAACCCACGCCATGTGATTGTCTCATCATAAGTTTATAGACGCAGGATACACAAGAATAGTAGTTTGATGTAAGAACATGGTGTGATAGGCGGATGTAGTATGTACCAAAAATAGGAAGGCGTGTCATATTCACATGTATAATGTGTAAGCTAAGGAGATGCAATTTAACAAATTAGGAGCATTGATGAGGGATACACAAGAAAAGTAGTTTGATGTAAGAACATGGTTAATAGAAAGACGTAGTATGTACCAAAAATAGGAAGGCATGTCATATTCACAGGTATAATGTGTTAACTAAAGTATGCAATTTACCCTAATTAGAAGCATTACAAGGTAGACACCATATGCAACATGCAACCACATATCACACCGCCAAGTAAGAGCAAGCACTGCGATGGTGGTGTGGGGAATTATGTGATATACTAGAGAGCTACGTTGACTATCTTCATTTAGCCTTGCTGTTTCTTGAGAATCATGTGGGGAGGATGACACCGCACTCTTTAAACGAGTAGGGCGTCTCACAAGAACTCCACCCGGGTGACTGTCTCATCATAAGTGATTGACGAGGGATACAAAAGAGCATTAGTTTGATGTACGAACATGGTTAATAGACATATGTAGTATGTATCAAAAACAGGAAGGCATGTCATTATCAAAGGTATAATGTGTAAAGTAAGCAGATTCAATTTAACCAAATTGTAAGCAATACAAGCTAGACACCATATGCAACATGCAACCACATTTGACAGCGCGAAGTTAAAGCAAGCACCTGGGATGGTTGTGTGTGGAAATTTAGACCATCAACTGCAGAGCTACATTTACTGTCTCCAACTGCTGACACTGCACCCTTTGGAGCGCTGAAACGCTTAGTGCTTATCTTCGAATTACACTGGAGCGACTTCTGTCTTTCTTTTGTGCATTCATCAACACTGCGTCAGAGTCTGAAATACCCATGCATAAAAAACAATAGTGTGAGTATGGGTGAAGTGTGTGCACAATTAGTACAGTGTAAAGGTAGCAGATAGCAGGTCGGTGAGAAATAAATGACGGGAGACATATGATAGCTCTACAACATGCATGGCACACTCTATTACTACAGGATTCTATGAAAATAACAGTCGACTGAAAGCAAATAGGTCAGTCCATTTTTTCTGCACCGTACGATGTACAAAGAACGGTCAGATCGCCTTCATCTACCTCCAGCCATTCAGTGTTGACGATCTTCCTCGAACGCTGACCACCGCCCAAAGATTCCTCCTGCATGCGCCCTCGACCTCACCAGACTGCTGCAGCTTGGCACCGCCCCCCGGCCATCCATTCAAGCCCCACCGACCTCTAGATCGGGCACAAGCAGCTCCTGCACCCCACACCCCTATGATAGACACCGATGTGCTGCTTCCCCGGGGAACAAGCGGACTAGGTGCTCCGCGCGCCTAAGCGGGTGTTGCTTCTTTTAATTGCGGTTCGACCGAATTCAATTGAAATCCAGGCGGGCTACTGACCTCTAGCAAAGGTGAAATAGTAAAAGGGAGGAAACCTTGTGCATTTAGTATCACGAAGAAGATGCAGTAAGAAGTGCTCAACTAGTTTCTTTCGTGGGATGAATACGGTGTGAGCGGAGACGTAAGATTTGCACGAATAAGGGAAGAGGAGTACCTCTTCTCTTTGGCAGTCCGTGTCCTCCTACATTTTCCGACGATCTTGTTGTTCGCCGGAAACCAGAAGTTGTGGAGGACGGTGCAGCCTTGGACGAACCCATGGCTAAGTTGTTGAGTGTGGTGTGGTGGCCGTCTGTCGGCGGCGGGGAAGCAGATCCGAGGTGGCGAATGACGGCGTAGCGGGAACAGCTCCGGTGCGGTGGACGGTTGTAACAGTGGAGCCGCAGCAGTGAGGCGCAGGACGGCGTGGTCGGAGTGGTTCTGGTACGACGCACGTCGGCGTCGGCGTCGTGGAGGCAGCTCTGCCTCGGCTTCAGCTGCCAAGTCCTTGAGGGCGTTGCGGTTGCGGTTGCGTTGGATGACGACGTCAGGGTACCGGCTCCAGCGTGATGGAGGAGGGCGGTGGTGGATTGGCCGCTATTGGGTGGAGGACGGAGGAGGCTGGGGTTTCGCGGCTGGTGGAGAGGGCGTTTTCGCGCCCACGGAGTATGAATGGGGAAACGGAGGGAGGCGGGGAACTAAGGGGGAACAATGTTTCGGTTTGAGACGTGCTTGTTTCAAATTTGGGGAAAGTTACAAACTTTGCCCCCATCTAAAGTTTCGGACATATTGCGGGTTGGGGGTAGGATAGTAATGTCAGGTGTCCCAAATGTGGGCGGGATAGATTTTGGCCGAGCGCATGGGTGTTTAGGCGCCCACGGCGTATGAATGCTTCTCGGAGGCGGTTGAGACTGGCGTCTTGGTGAAGTTACAAGCCTACCCCGGCTTAGACCTTTGGACATCGGGCCGATAGGCTACACGGGCCAGAGTCAGGACAGTAATTTCCTACCACCAAAACATTAGTCTCGTAGCGGTTTCGGGTGACCAGAGGCCTATTTGGCGCTTGCTCAATATTTGGGAGCAGAAGCATTAATGTTTTCGGTTCTCTTGAATTGAACTTTCAGGATTTGTCAAACTTCACAAATCTTTACTCTTGAAAATTCTAAAGCTACGATTATTTTGGAATGGCGGGGGTACATTTTAATATACATTGTACACGAGTATATATTAAAAAATATGCAACTTACCTCAGTTCATGCATGGTTCTGTATAATCTCCTTGTTTGCAAAAAAAAAGTTAGATATGCGTATGAATATATATAGCATGTTCAAACTCACAACAAAGATTGATGCCCCTTTTACATCTGATTTACAAATGCCATTATCTCAGGTTCAAATAGATGAATGCACTTCCTATGAATTGAATCTTCAAACCCCTTTATGTTGAATTCGACATGTATTTTATTTCGTAGCTAGCAATTTGGAATGTATCCATGCAAGTGACAAATGTATAAAGTGTTTCGCACTAACAACATGGAGTGCACTAATTAATGTTTATATATGAATTGCAAAAGCATCCATTGCCTGTATTTCAAACCGCTCTCATTCTATGGATCGATAATACGAAATAAACACATGCACATGCTAGAATTCAATAGAGTATGGGTGTACGATAGACCGATTTTCGTCCATACGCAATTTTGCAAAATTCATGATCTCATCCAAAAATAATAATGCCATTTATATTTTAATTTAATGCGAGAACCGCCTTTTACACGTAGATGCACTATGCCTCGCCTGCTCTCACAAACGCGTTATATATCTCTCTATCTAATGCATAAGTGCACACACTTTATATGCATCGGCATTTCTCTTTCACACATGCTCACAATCTCTCTCAGGTGTCGGGGTGTCTCACGCACATGCTCTCTCTGTTCTCTCTCTCTCTTCGACTACTATGTACCACTCTTTTCACTAATCTCAGTTGGAAAACACTATTTCTCTCACATGCATATATACACATGCACGGTCTCTACTAGCCCTCTATATGCACATATATGTGCCTATGTGTCTCCCACATGCACATTATCTTTAGGCCTCTCTCGCACACATTGCCCCCCCGACACACCTCTCTAATAGTAGTTGGCAGATATGATTTCATCATATCATTCGGTATGATATCCCTGGCTGTTAGGCTGGATGGTAATACGAGGCAAAGTTTTACCCTAGTTCGGATCAGACCCTTGCAGTTGAAGAAAGAGCCTACTCCTGGTACTCGATATTAGTGATAGGGGTGTGTACAAAGTACACGTGAATATCGTGCATTATGCGTGTGTGTATACTATCGATTTAACTAGCCCCCAAGCTTGTATAACATACTAAGGGCCTAGGGTTACAAATCATATATAGTCGGCTTATCACCAGCGGGGATAGAGTCCTCTGCGACTTTGGTAGCTTCGTGTTGTACGCCAAGTCCTCCACATGGGTCTCCGTATAACACATCTCGGTCCAACCTATATGTGGCGCAGGATGGAACTGACCCATGAGTCTTCATGTTGACCCACCACAACTAGAAATGATGTGCCCACCACACTACACACGCAATCGGCCACTAAGAAAATCAGCATATACAATAGTACAACGGTATCTAGCTCACGATACGTCTCCATATTTTGTTGATGACACTAACGGACTTTGCATTTGATGCGTGCTCCGTAGTTTGTTGACGACACTTACGGTCATTGTATTTGAAGCGAAAGCACGATATGGTCACTGGACTTCAGAATAAGCTCATCACGGTCACCACATACATTTTGTCGTGCTAACCAACATGTAGTTGGATGGTTAGAGTGTTGGGGAACGTTGCAGAAAATTAAATTTTTCCTACGGTTTCACCAAGATCCATCTATGAGTTCATCTAAGCAACGATCCATGGGAGAGAGATTGCATCTACATACCACTTGTAGATTGCGTGCGGAAGCGTTCAAGGGAACGGTGATGATGGAGTCGTACTCGCCGTGATTCAAATCACCGATGACCAAGTGCCGAACGGACAGCACCTCCGCGTTCAACACACGTACGGAACGGACGACGTCTCCTCCTTCTTGATCCAGCAAGGGGGAAGGAGAGGTTGACGAAGAAGGCTCCAGCAGCAGCACGACGGCGTGATGATGATGGAGAGGCAGTACTCCGACAGGGCTTTGCCAAGCACTTAACGGAGGAGGAGAGGTGTTGGGGAGGGGAGGGGCTGCACCTTGGATGTGTGTTGCAACCCTCCCCTCACCCCTCTATTTATAGGGGAAGGGGCAAGGGGGCCGGCCCCCTCTAGATGAGATCTAGAGGGGGGGGGGCTTGCCCCCCAAGCAAAGGGGGGCGCCCCCACTAGCGTTCCCCCCCCCCCCCAACCCTAGGCGCATGGGCCCAAGGGGGGGCGCCCAGCCCTCCAGGGGCTGGTTCCCTACCCCTTGTGGCTCATGAGGCCCTCCGAGAGGGGTGGCCCCTCCCGGTGGACCCCCGGAACCTCTCCGGTGGCCCCGGTACAATACCGATATGCCCCCGAAACTTTCCGGTGTCCGTATGACAACTTCCCATATATAAATCTTCACCTCCGGACCATTCCGGAACTCCTCGTGACGTCCGGGATCTCATCCGGACTCAACAACATTCGGTAATCACATACAAGTCTTCCTAATAACCCTAGCGCCACCGAACCTTAAGTGTGTAGACCCTACGGGTTCGGGAGACATGCGAACATGACCGAGACGACTCTCCGGTCAATAACCAACAGCGGGATCTGGATACCCATGTTGGCTCCTACATACTCCTCGATGATCTCATCGGATGAACCACGATGTCGAGGATTCAAGCAACCCGTATACTATTCCCTTTGTCGACGGTATGTTACTTGCCCGAGATTCGATCATCGGTATCCCAATACCTCGTTCAATCTCGCACCGGCAAGTCACTTTACTCAGATCTGTAATGCATGATCCCGTGACCAGACACTTGGTCACATTGAGCTCATTATGATGATGCACTACCGAGTGGGCCTGTGATACCTCTCCGTAATACGGAGTGACAAATCCCGCCTCGATCCGTGTCAACCCAATGCAGACACTTTCGGAGATACCGTAGTGCACCTTTATAGTCACCCGATTACGTTGTGACGCTTGGTACACCCAAAGCACTCCTACGGTATCCGGGAGTTACACGATCTAATGGTCTAAGGAAGAGATACTTGACATTGGAAAAGCTCTAGCAAAACAAACTACACGATCTTGTGCTATGCTTAGGATTGGGTCTTGTCCATCACATCATTCTCCTAATGATGTGATCCCGTTATCAATGACATCCAATGTCCATAGTCAGGAAATCATGACTATCTATTGATCAATGAGCAAGTCAACTAGAGGCTCACTAGGGACATATTGTGGTCTATGTATTCACACGTGTATTATGATTTCCGGATAATACCATTATAGCATGAATAAAAGACAATTATCACGAACAAGGAAATATAATAATAATCCTTTTATTATTGCCTCTAGGGCATATTTCCAACAGTCTCCCACTTGCACTAGAGTCAATAATCTAGTTACATTGTGATGAATCGAACACCCATAGAGTTCTGGTGTTGATCATGTTTTGCTCGCGGAAGAGGTTTAGTCAACGGATCTGCGACATTCAGATCCGTATGCACTTTGCAAATTTCTATGTCTCCATCTTGAACATGTTCACGAATGGAGTTGAAACGACGCTTGATGTGCTTGGTCTTCTTGTGAAACCTGGGCTCCTTGGCAAGTGCAATAGCTCCAGTGTTGTCACAGAAGAGTTTGATCGGCCCCGACGCATTGGGTATGACTCCTAGGTCGGTGATGAGCTCCTTCACCCAAATTGCTTCATGCGCTGCCTCCGAGGCTGCCATGTACTCCGCTTCACATGTAGATCCCGCCACGACGCTCGCTTGCAGCCGCACTACCATCGCTTCCACCATTCAACATATACACGATCCGGTTTGTGACTTAGAGTCATCCAGATCTGTGTCGAAGCTAGCGTCGACGTAACCCTTTACAACGAGCTCTTCGTCACCTCCATAAATGGGAAACATGTCCTTAGTCCTTTTCAGGTACTTCAGGATATTCTTGACGTTGTCCAGTGTTCCTTGTCGGGATTACTTTGGTACCTACCTACCAAACTTACGGCAAGGTTTACATCCGTCCGGTACACGCATGGCATACATAATAGATCCTATGGTCGAGGCATAGGGATGACACTCATCTCTTCTTTATCTTTTGCCGTGGTCGGGCATGAGCCGAGCTCAATCTCACACCTTGCAAAGATGTGCAAGAACCCTTTCTTGGACTGATCCATTTTGAACTTCTTCAAAATCTTATCAAGGTATGTGCTTTTGAAAGACCTATGAGGCGTCTCGATCTATCTCTATAGATCTTGATGCCTAATATATAAGCAGCTTCTCCAAGGTCCTTCATTGAAAAACTTTTATTCAAGTAGGCCTTAATGTTGTCCAAGAGTTCTATATCATTTCCCATCAAAAGTATGTCATCTACATATAATATGAGAAATGCTACAGAGCTCCCACTCACTTTCTTGTAAACGCAGGCTTCTCCATAAGTCTCAAGATAAACCCAAACGCTTTGATCATCTCATCAAAGCAAATGTTCCAACTCCGAGATGCTTGCACCAGCCCATAAATGGATCATTGGAGCCTGCATACCTTGTTAGCATTCTTAGGGTCGACAAAACCTTCCGGCTGCATCATATACAGTTCTTCCTTAAGATAGCCGTTAAGGAATGTCGTTTTGACGTCCATTTGCCATATCTCATAATCATAGTATGCGGCAATTGCTAACATGATTCGGACGGACTTCAGCTTCGCTACGGGAGAGAAAGTCTCATCA
Organism: Aegilops bicornis; assembly: GCA_021605145.1. Taxonomy (NCBI): domain Eukaryota; kingdom Viridiplantae; phylum Streptophyta; class Magnoliopsida; order Poales; family Poaceae; genus Aegilops; species Aegilops bicornis. Next base: position 273,847,082 of record CM038669.1, read on the forward strand.
TAGTCAATCCCTTGAACTTGCCGATAACCTTTAGCGACAAGTCGAGCTTTATAGATGGTAACATTACCATCCGCGTCCGCCTTCTTCTTCTTAAAGATCCATTTGTTTTCTATCGCTCGCCGATCATCGGGCAAGTCTGTCAAAGTCCATACTTTGTTTTCATACATGGATCCTATCTCGGATTGCATGGCTTCAAGCCATTTGTTGGAATCCGGGCCCGCCATCGCTTCTTCATAGTTTCGAGGTTCACCGTTGTCTAACAACATGATTTCCAGGACAGGGTTGCCATACCACTGGTGTGGAACGTGTCCTTGTGGACCCACGAAGTTCAAGAGCAACTTGATCCAAGTACCTTGATCATCATCATTAATTTCCTCTCCAAGAGGTGTAGGCACCACAGGGAACATTTTCCCGAGCTGCACTACTTTCGGTTCAAGAGGTAGTACTTCATCGAGTTCTACTTTCCTCCCACTTACTCCTTTCGAGAGAAACTCTTTTCGAGAAAGGATCCGTTCTTGGCAACAAAGATCTTGCCTTCGGATCTAAGGTAGAAGGTATACCCAATGGTTTCCTTATGGTATCCTATGAAGACGCATTTTTCCGACTTGGGTTTGAGCTTATCAGGTTGAAGTTTCTTGACATAAGCATCGCATCCCCAAACTTTTAGAAACGACAGCTTAGGTTTCTTCCCAAACCATAATTCATACGATGTCGTCTCAACGGATTTAGATGGTGCCCTATTTAAAGTGAATGTAGCTGTCTCTAGTGCGTATCCCCAAAATGATAGCGATAAATCGGTAAGACACATCATAGATCGCACCATATCCAATAGAGTGCGATTACGACGTTCGGACACACCGTTACTACCGAGGTGTTCCAGCGGCGTGAGTTGTGAAACGATTCCACATTTTCTTAAGTGTGTACCAAATTCGTGACTTAAATATTCTCCTCCACGATCTGATCGTAGGAACTTTATCTTTCGGTCACGTTGATTCTGTACCTCATTATGTAATTCCTTGAACTTTTCATAGGTCTCAGACTTGTGTTTCATCAAGTAGACATATCCATATCTACTCAAGTCATCAGTGAGAGTGAGAACATAACGATATCCTCCGTGAGCCTCAACGCTCATTGGACCGCACACATCGGTATGTATGATTTCCAATAAGTTGATTGCTCGCTCCATTGTTTCGGAGAACGGAGTCTTGGTCATTTTGCCCATAAGGCATGATTCGCATGTGTCAAATGATTCATAATCGAGAGACTCTAAAAGTCCATCAGAATGGAGCTTCTTCATGCGCTTGACACCAATGTGACCATGGCGGCGATTACCACAAGTATGTGGGACTATCATTATCAACTTTACATCTTTTGGTATTCACACTATGAATATGTGTAATATTACGTTCAAGATTCATTAAGAATAAACCATTGACCATCGGAGGATGACCATAAAACATATCTCTCATATAAATATAACAACCATTATTCTCGGATTTAAATGAGTAGCCATCTCGCATTAAACGAGATCCTGATACAATGTTAATGCTCAAACTTGGCACTAAATAACAATTATTGAGGTTTAAAACTAATCCCGTAGGTAAATGTAGAGGTAGCGTGCCGACGGCGATCATCACATCGACCTTGGAACCATTCCCGACGCCAAGCATCGTCACCTCCTCGCCCTTCGCCGGTCTGCTTTATTCCGCAGCTCTGCTGTGAGTTACAAATATGAGCAACGGCACCTGTATCAAATACCTGTGAGTTACTACGAGTAATCGGTAAGGTACACATCAATTACATGTATATCAAGTATACCTTTAGTGTTGCCGGCCTTCTTGTCCGCTAAGTATTTGGGGCAGTTCCGCTTCTAGTGGCCCTTCCCTTTGCAATAAAAGCACTATGTCTCAGGCTTGGGTCCATACTTTGACTTCTTCCCGGCAACTTGCTTACCGGGCACGGCAACATCCTTGCCGTCCTTCTTGAAGTTCTTCTTACCCTTGCCCTTCTTGAACTTAGTGGTTTTATTAACCATCAACACTTGATGTTCTTTCTTGATTTGAACCTCTCACGACTTCAAAGATTGAGAATACTTCAGAATGGTCTTCACCATCCCTGCATATTGTAGTTCATCACAAAGCTCTTGTAGCTTGGTGGGAGCGATCAAGGATTCTATCAATGACCGCCTCGTCTGGGAGGTTAATGTCCACCGACAAAGCGGTTGTGCAACCCAGACATTTTGAGTATGTGCTCACTGACAGAACTGTTTTCCTCCATCTTACAACTATAGAACTTGTCGGATACTTCATATCGCTCGACCCGGGCATGAGCTTGGAAAACCATTTTCAGCTCCTTGAACATCTCATATGCTCCGTGTTGCTCAAAACGCTTTTGGAGCCCTTGTTCTAAGCTGTAAAGCATGCCGCACCGAACGAGGGAGTAATCATCAAGACGAGACTGCCAAGCATTCATAATGTCTTGGTTCTCTGGGATGGGTGCTTCACCTAGCGGTGCTTCTAGGACATATTGTTTCTTGGCTGCTATGAGGATGATCCTCGGGTTCCGGACCCAGTCCGAATAGTTGCTGCCATCATCTTTCATCTTGGTTTTTCTCTAGGAGCAGCGTTGAAGTTCATGTTGACATGAGCGTTGGCCATTTGATCTACAAGACATATTTTGCAAAAACTTTAGACTAAGTTCATGATAATTAAGTTCATCTAATCAAATATTTAATGAACTCCCTCTCAGATTGACATCCCTCTAGTCATCTAAGTGTTACACGATCCGAGTCGACTAGGCCGTGTCCGATCATCACGTGAGACGGACTAGTCATCATCGGTGAACATCTGATGGCTAACGATTACTTCTACTTCTATGGCTAACGTGTTTAGCAATAAAGTAAAGTAATTTACATCGCGTAATTCAATGACACGCAGGTCATACGAAAAATAAAGACAACTCCTATGGCTCCTGCCGGTTGTCATACTCATCGACATGCAAGTCGTGATTCCTATTACAAGAACATGATCTCATACATCACAATATATCATTCATCATTCATCACAACTTCTGGCCATATCACATCACATGACAATTGCTGCAAAAACAAGTTAGACGTCCTCTAATTGTTGTTGCATCTTTTACGTGGCTGCAATTGGGTTCTAGCAAGAACGTTTTCTTACCTCACGAATAACCACAACGTGATTTTGTCAACTTCTATTTACCCTTCATAAGGACCCTTTTCATCTAATCCGCTCCAACTAAAGTAGGAGAGACAGACACCGCTAGCCACCTTATGCAACTAGTGCATGTCACCGGTGGAACCTTGTCTCACGTAAGCGTACGTGTAAGGTCGGTCCAGGCCGCTTCATCCCACAATACCGCTGAAGCAAGAAAATACTAGTAGCGGCAAGCAAGTTGAAAAGATCAACGCCCACAACAAAATTGTGTTCTACTCGTGCAATAGAGAACTACGCATAGACCTAGCTCATGATGCCACTGATGGGGAACGTTGCAGAAAATAAAAAAATTTCCTACGGTTTCACCAAGATCCATCTATGAGTTCATCTAAGCAACGAGTCATGGGAGAGAGATTGCATCTACATACCACTTGTAGATTGCGTGCGGAAGCGTTCAAGGGAACGGTGATGATGGAGTCGTACTCGCCGTGATTCAAATCACCGATGACCAAGTGCCGAACGGACAGCACCTCCGCGTTCAACACACGTACGGAACGGACGACGTCTCCTCCTTCTTGATCCAGCCCTCCCCTCACCCCTCTATTTATAGGGGAAGGGGCAAGGGGGCCGGACCCCTCTAGATGAGATCTAGAGGGGGCGGACAGGAGGGGGCTTGCCCCTGCCAAAGGGGGCGCCCCCACTAGGGTTTCCCCCCCAACCCTAGGCGCATGGGCCCAAGGGGGGGCGCCCAGCCCTCCAGGGGCTGGTTCCCTGTCCCTTGTGGCCCATGAGGCCCTCCGAGAGGGGTGGCTCCTCCCGGTGGACCCCCGGAACCTCTCCGGTGGCCCCGGTACAATACCGATATGCCCCCGAAACTTTCCGGTGTCCGTATGACAACTTCCCATATATAAATCTTCACCTCCGGACCATTCCGGAACTCCTCGTGACGCCCGGGATCTCATCCGGGACTCCGAACAACATTCGGTAATCACATACAAGTCTTCCTAATAACCCTAGCGTCACCGAACCTTAGGTGTAGACCCTACGGGTTCGGGAGACATGCAGACATGACCGAGACGACTCTCCGGTCAATAACCAACATCGGGATCTGGATACCCATGTTGGCTCCTACATACTCCTCGATGATCTCATCGGATGAACCACGATGTCGAGGATTCAAGCAACCCCGTATACTATTCCCTTTGTTAGACGGTATGTTACTTGTCCGAGATTCGATCGTCGGTATCCCAATACCTCGTTCAATCTGCTACCGGCAAGTCACTTTACTCGCACCGTAATGCATGATCCCGTGACCGCACACTTGGTCACATTGAGCTCATTATGATGATGCACTACCGAGTGGGCCCAAGTGATACCTCTCCGTAATACGGAGTGACAAATCCCGCCTCGATTCATGTCAACCCAACAGACACTTTCGGAGATACCTGTAGTGCACCTTTATAGTCACCCGCCACGCCAGGACGCTTTGGTACACCCAAAGCACTCCTACGGTATCCGGGAGTTACACGATCTCATGGTCTAAGGAAGAGATACTTGACATTGGAAAAGCTCTAGCAAAACAAACTACACGATCTTGTGCTATGCTTAGGATTGTCTTGTCCATCACATCATTCTCCTAATGATGTGATCCCGTTATCAATGACATCCAATGTCCATAGTCGTGAAACCATGACTATCTATTGATCAACGAGCTAGTCAACTAGAGGCTCACTAGGACATATTGTGGTCTATGTATTCACACGTGTATTACGATTTCCGGATAATACAATTATAGCATGAATAAAAGACAATTATCACGAACAAGTAAATATAATAATAATCCTTTTATTATTGCCTCTAGGGCATATTACCAACATAGAGGACAGTGGTTTCTCGAGCCCACCAAGGTTAAAGTCCCGGTGCTCGCATTTATCTTGTGTTAATTTCAGTATTTTCCGGCGATGTACGTTCAGTGGGAGGAGACATTCCACTCGACTACGAGGCACCTATGGTGACTTCGTAAAATCTCAAGATCATGTAGATGAAAAATTCAGTCGACTGACGTGTAGTCTCACCCCGCACGTACACATGCACGCACGCAAGACACGCACGCATGTAGGCGTGCAACACTGACACGTACACATAACGTACACACGCACGCATGCTGGCGTGCAACACCGACACGCATACATGCACTCACGAACACACGCCTGTACGCCCCCATGCACGCAACCCTGACCCGCACCCTTGCACGCAGGCAACACTCGCACACCTGCATGCACACAGCACACGACGCAAGACACACGCTCAACCTATACGTGCATGCACCCTTTGTTAAAGACATGGATTGTTACGGGTATTAATCAATCTTATCTGTGGTAAGCAGAACATTGATGTTTACATCGATCTTTATGAATCACAACGTATCGAACGGGCTATCAACATAGTAGGCTTAACGACATGAAAAAGATGACGTCACACTCAATGAACAATCATCGGTTTATGAAATGCCCGCTTCTGACCGCCCTGGCCCACCAAAGGTTTCTCTGGCATGCGCTGCCTGCGTTGGGTCACTAACATGCGTGCCATGCACCCAAAGAGCCCACACGTCGCTGGGACGAACGGCGCGGTGTCCTGGTCGAGTCGAGGGCGCCACTCGCGGCACGCCCGGCTGAACACGCCTCCATGCCGCATTCAAACGCCTCCATGAAACCAGCCCGTGTGGAAGCTGAGAAACCCACTCTGGACACACGTCCGTTCATGACCGGGCCGGCGTTAGGCTAGCCATAGTGGGGGTAACATAACCAGTAACATGCACTTGGGACTAGCAAACATGCTTATGTGGCACACAATTAAATAAGAGAGAGAGGGTTATAGTAACATAGGTAGATACCGTATCATGTTAAATGCTATACTACTTTGTGTCATGCATGGCAATAAATATGGTAATCTATGATACTACTTTATGATACTATGCACTAAGGTAGTATCATATACTAGTATCATATGCATGATATTAGTATATGTTACTCCCCACTATGAGTAGCCTTAAACGCAACGCCGGCCGAGCTCCTCCCGTCCGCCGTCTATTTAATCTCCTATTTAAACAAGGCCAAACGCCGGCCAAGAATCGCACACCTCCGCGACTCCCCTATCTCCTCCACCATTTTTGTCCACTCTTACAATGGCTTACGAACAGTAGTTATTCCACATCAAAGCCGGCTGGGTAGCCCACCGGATACGAGCTATGCAGCTCGCTGATCCACCTCCCTCCCTTGCCCGGACGGAGCATTGCCGCCCCAAGCCGGGCGCAGCTGTTCAAAGAACTCGCCGCCCAGTGCCAGCTCGACGAGGAGCGGCGCACGGGCGTCGTTGCTGCCGTCCACGCCGCCGCCTCGTACCACGTCTCCCGTTTCTATGGTCGAGACTCCCATGTCGGCAGCCACGCCATGCAAGCAGCGACAGAAGCCGGGTGCGCGGAGAGCGACGAGTCGGTGGCCAGCGCCTCCGCGTCCATCGCCATCATCGAGGAGAAGTAGAACACAGGAGGCCGCCGCCACTTGGGTCCCATGAAGGCCACCGCGGAGGCGACGCCGGCGCACAGCAGTGTCTTGCCGGATCCTTTTGTTGCGAGGACCTTCACGACCTCGCATGGGCTCCACGGAAGAGGTCAATGTTAGGATGAACTCGAGCCGGTGCCGGCCATGGCGAAGTAGTGGCCGGTGATGAACTCGAACCGGTGCCGGCCACCATCATCTTCGGCACCAGCCAATGATATCAGTTGGGCAGTGGGGAAGCGAGCCGTCCCTTTGCCGAAGCATATACCTGGGGCTCCGGCAGTCCGATGATCGTCTTTGCCGGACATGAGGAACACAAATCGATCGGCAGACGACCATTTAGGCCAGGTATTATATACCTATCTTGTCCGTAACTAGCACCGCGTAGTTCATTTGAATGTAATGAAATCCGTCATGTTTGTGTGAAAATCCGGTATTTTATAAGATTTCCGTCGTTGTTTATATGAAATATCAGTTTGTCTACGTGTTTGCTTGAATTTCGTCCGGTTGGTTGAGTTGCTGTCATAATGTGTGCGGTTACGGTTGGATTGGATGGCATAATTTGCGGGTCGTCGGTCGATCTGCAGGGCGGCTCGGGCGGCGTTGTGGGACAAAAACACAGCTCATGCGAGCTCGTCTCCAACGTCTGCTGGAGGATGCATGACACCCGAGCCATTCCTCGCTCATCGCTGGCAAAGGCACCGGTGGACAAAAGGGTCGCCAATATTTTGGCTACCCCGCAAGATCCAAACAGCCCCTCCCAATGTAATCAAATCCCTCGCTCGCCGTGGAATTTTGCCATGTGTTGTTTTCATGGACTAGCAAGATGCCCGTGCATTGCACGGAACATCAAGATGCATTTTTACAAACTCCCGCATGCATGCAAGGGATAATTAATGTCCTCCTTTGCTAGTACCATGAGGCAAACACCATTAATATTGCATCGATTAGTGTTAGTGGCCTTGTATATCTGCAAATTGTAATTTTGATAGTGGCCCTTGTATATAAAAATGGAGGGAGAAATATGAGAGATAAGGTGAGGAGGAGGGGCGTGGTGCCGTGGTGGTGTATGGTGGTTTGACTGGGCGGAGGCATGGGGATGGACGGCGATTATGTCTAGGGTTTGTATCTCTCTCACACACACCCACGTAGGTGGGGACATGCACGAAGAGAAGAGGTGCACGCACGGTGCACGTACTCTGCCTCTTTCCCAACCACACCCGCTGGTACACGGTGGAGCTCATTTCTGTACAAAAAAGGCAGCCCACGTGGTAATTTGGCACGTGTACTAGTTGTCCACTTGGTGGAGGGAGGATCATCTACCACGGGTGAACAAACAAATTGCGACTTGACGCGTTATGTTAAACTAAAAAAAGAGGCAAACCATGTGGGGCCTACCTTAGAGGCAAGGCTCTATACACTGGAGTAGTTTTGATGTGTCCCATCAACTCGCAGAATGAGGAGAAACTTGCTTAGTACACCGTCTCCCCCGCCCACGGGCGCGGTGGCTCGCAGGATGAGGTGAAGCTTACTACTAATGTACGCCTTTACGCCCACTCCCTCGCCCACGCGCACGGTGGCTCGCAGCACGAGGAGAAAATTTTACCACTCCCTCCGTTTACTCCTCGTCCCTACTACTTACTTTGGTTAGTACTCCCTCTATTTTACTTATAAAAGGCCACTATAAAAAAATACATTTTGCATCTATACAAGGCCACAAATAGTAATCGAGACAAAAGTTACTACTCCCTCCTTTCCAGTTTATGGCTCAATTTCAAAATCTCTCCAACCAAGTTAGACAGTGAGTGGTCGAATTAATTTTGTAGTTTGCACAAGTAATTAGTACACTCGTTTTTCTCAAGAAATTATGTTTACCGAGGCATTAATTAGAATGAATGCATGAATGACCACTAAATTTCCATGAACTTGTACATGCATTGGTTAGTTTCCTCTTGACATCGCTATGCGTCGGGTGATCTAACGCACCTCAAAATCCAACATGTAATGGTACTACTACTAGGTATAGTAGAATTGAGACTTATCAAACGAAAAAACAAATGTTTTTTAGATGAGCCCTATAAACCCTAGTGGGTACGTACTTCGTAAAAACATATTTTTTCCAAAACTAAGTCGGTCCCTTTCATGAATTCTGTAGTATACTCCTCCGTCGACGCTCCCTTTCATGAATTCTGTACTTCCTGTCACCGACATGTGGGACATATAGCAGCCGGGTCAACATGTCAAGCACCAAATAACAAAGGCAGTAATGCAGGGGGACACACCCCACTCAGATCGCCCAAAGAGTAGTAATGAGCAATGAGACGTCAAATCACAATGCCGCACCTTCCTGCACGGATGAAGCAACCATTATTTCACACTTCGGTTTGCCATCATCTCAAACCACGTACTAGTATTGCTTCGCCTCAAGAGGGACACGCCAGACGCCTTTGGTACACCATGACACGTGGGACTGCATGACAGGCCATGCTCCCCCGCCGATCGCTCGGTAAAATCACCTCATTTTTACTATACTTCCTCCGTGTCAGTTTACTACATGGCATGCACGTCATTCTAGGTTGATAATTTAACTGGCTATATATGTGATGAACAGTACTCTAGCCTTTTAAAAAATGTATACTTTTGTACAGTAGTACTATCGATGGATTGCGCCATGGAGCAAAAATTGAAATTAAAAAAAAGGTGGTACATATAGAGAGCGCTCGTCGCCAAATTATGCATATAATACTATTAAAAAAGCTAGTACGTGCTTAATTGGGGTGCTAAATTATTAAAGAAATACTAGTAGTATGTACATACTGAAGAGTTAAAGTAAAGAGAAGAAACATAATATAGTTCTGTTGGGGGCTCAACACAACACACCCCTCAAATTAAAATAAGCACACCTGAAATTAAACTATGCAACTAATCCGGTAGACACTGCATTAGAAGTTTAGAACCACCATGAGCAACGACACTACCACCTTAGTCCTCGTCCACATCCTCGACTTCGTCCTTGTCCCTCTTCCTCTTGGCCGATACTTCTTTGCTTGAACCGCACACTTGGCTGTTGCTCTTCATCCAACCCTTGTAGATATTGAAACAAAGGTAGCCATCCATTGCAACGTAGTGGATGTGGTCTATATCTAGTACATTCCGCTGCCATGCATGACGATGAAACGTGTAATGAGGTTTCTCCAATTTACGGTACGAAGGATGAACCATGGCTCCTGCCAGGTCGCATTGAAGGTCGACGAGAGGGCACCGCCGATTCTTCCGGAGGTCGAAGGGGTTGCCTACAACGAGGCCTATCCGACCTGTGACTTGTTCGTCGTTCTTAAAGTCTACGAACGAATTTCAGTATTTTGTCCTTGAGGAAGTTCTTAAAATCCGGCACTCAACATCGGCATGGCATATGTGGTAGACCAAGCAAACGTTATGTACGCAAACCCGGATCACGGCGGGCTTCTTCCTCTCTTCGCCCTTTAGATCCTTCTCTCGTCCCACGCATCGTGGTGTACTCAACATCTAGCCCAAATGACCCCCTCATCATGTGAGTTTTCGAACATGCGTCTCAAGCAAGAAAGGCATCCTTTCACCATCGCGAAGTACGGGTGTAGATGACGTCGAACTCATCACCGGTGATGGTTCTAACCTTGTACTCACCGCCGATCGGGAGATTTGGGACGCCATGGATTTGGGAGGAGGGTTAGGATTAGTGGAACCGCCGTAATGTGAATGGACGGACGACTAGGAGCGAACCTCCGTAGTATTAAAGGACGCAAGGGACGAGTAGGAGCGAATCGCCAGCCGCGAACGGCAGGGTAGTGGCTTTCCATTCTCCCATGATACGGGCTTTTGAGAGCCCTTGGATCTGAGATCGAACGGTTGCATGGCGTGATTCTAGACCTATGGGTGAATATACTATCCTGGAGGGTTATTCTGCAAATTTTTAGCAACTTACCGTTCGATCTCAGATCCAAGGGCTGCCAGCAGACCGTATCATCGTCGCGCCTACCACGACTGTCAGCCGTCAAGGGTCGCGCCTTTTGAAGATTTAACACGGTGCGTTAGGCTATCTGATGTTGGCATGTCATACATAGTCATCACTTAGTCACTCATACTACAACAAGGTTGGCTATAAGGTTGGCTATAAGTGTATTTTTTAGTCCTCTCTATCTCTTTCTTCGTACTCCCTCCGTCTCATAATATAATACTCCCTCCGTTCCTAAATATAGGGTGTATAGTTTTTGGCACGCAAATTAAAGAACACATGTGGAGTGAAAAATTCACAAGTTTTGGGCGAGATTACACATGACTAATTGACATGAGAAAATAGAGGAGCTTTCCTGAGGTAAGGAAATGTAATTAAATACCTAAACAAATTAGCCAAACGAGCGGTGCAACGCAATACACCTTATATTTTGGATTTTTTCTTGAAAATCTATACACCTTATATCAAGGAACGGACGGAGTAACGTTTTTGACACTAGTGTAGTGTTAAAAACATTCTTATATAATGGGACACAGGGAGTACTAGTATTTATTGCATTTGCCAAGGAGTGACCTCTTCCAATGAAATGGTGTTGCTAAGTTTGCTTCATGTAATTAGCTATAGACTCAAAATTGTCTTTTCACCTAGGTACATGTGCTTAGCACCGTTTCTTCCTTGGGTCACCAAACTAGTCTCTCTCTTCTTGATTAACTTGCCACATCAGACTTTATGCCTATGTGGCAAGCTTAAGCACCTGTAGGAGCAAGTACAATAGTGCGCTTTACATGGCATTTTTGCATATGTGGAGGAAAGAGAGGCAAGGAAAAATTGCAGAAGTGGGCTCTCATGCAAGAGCCAACCTCTAGTACTACATGGTGGAGCATTGGGAGAGGCACCTGTATGGAGGTGGTCAGGAATCGGGAGACTCACGCCGGTCGTAGCACCGCAGTTAAAATGATAATGGCAAGTCAAATCACGGGGCCCCACCTGTCTAGCAAGAATCATTTGTCAAATCACACAGCCCTACGTTTGCAGCAGCCTACTCCCTCGTCTTCTCGCGTCTCTGTTGAACCAACTAGGCAGAACTGCCCCGCCTACCGCGCAGGAAAAGCCCTGCCCTCAACTTTTAAATACAAATACTCCCTCCGTCTAGGTGAGTAAGTCATCTTACGAAAACCAAATAATCCCAAAATACTATGGCGCAGTGCATTAACTTCTACCTCGTTTCTTGTTTCTTCACATATCAACCAATAAGAATCCAATGATATACTTTTTGTGACATAGTAACTCATATTTAGTTAGTCAAATGGATGACCTAGAACTATGTGCACGCCCTATAAACCGAGACGCCCACAAATAAAAATGCCACACGGAGAGGGTAGTTCAGCACGTATCTTTTTAGATCAATATAGTCGGGATTCACCAAGGAGCAAAACCAAGTGGTAGGCTGCTCCTGTCGTGTTGGCGTAGCAACTCAAGCAGGGTCAGTCCGCTTTACGAAATGGCGACACACTTAACAGACCCCTTTGGCAGACATGTGGCTCATCCACCGTCTTGTTACACGTGCGATGCACCAAATCACGATTCGAGTAGCGGTTGGAATTGGAGGCACCCCGTCAGAAGCGCCGTAGTAGTAGAAAATGAGCGATGAGGGTCAAATCACAAAGCCCCACCTTTCCCGCATTAAGTCGGACGGACGAAGCAACCATCATTTCACTCTAGCGCGCAAGAGCATAAAGAAAAGAGAAAACAATGATGCGTGCGGCAGCTACCTAGGGCACCCTAGGGTAGGGGTCTCCACTAGAGATCCTTTTTATTGAAATCGCGTCCACTACAAATCGGCTTCTCCCTCGTCCTCTTGAAGAAAACCGATGATGAGTGCGGCGGTAGGGTTTGTAGGAGTACTACCGCGTGCGGGGCCACGTCGTCGTAAACGGTTTCGAGTCGACGCCTTAAATATGTGTGGGCCGCTTGGTTTTACGGGAACGAGGCAGCATTTTGGGTTCGGGGACCAGTGGAGATATAGCACGTACAAAAAATTGTGGACGTAGGTTCGGCCGAAAGGCAATGATGCATGGGCCCTGCATTTTGATATACCCGGGGCCGTGTGAAATTTGCTACTCTACTCAAAACTAGTAAGGTACACATGTATTGAACGCATGAGATTTTGAAACCAAATTATGAATAAATACACACTATAGCAGGTAAAGCTTTGAGTCATATATGCATGATGTAGATGTTCGTTTAGTTCTTATAGTTCATCTCATTCAAAATCAATTAGTTTTATAAAAATGTTAAGATTCATGGGGTTGTGCATTGTAAATCATAAAGTAAAAACAAATAATGGCAATTAATTTAGAAAAATAATCAATTATGATACGTAAGATTCTAGAACAAAGGAGAAGTGCTTGTGTTTTGAGATTTGTGCATTATGCTTAAGTTCAACCATGGAGTCTTCTAAATTGTACATGTGGCAGATCTGGTGGAATGTTGATGATATCCAACGGCCAGTAGTGCTCGGATTTGCCCATCTCTGCACTGTCGTGTTAGCTTCATCCAGCAACCATCTTTCAAAGTTATTGGCACACTATATAGTTCTTGTGCCATAGTTGCATGTTTTGGAAAAAAGCTACTAGTGGGTTGTACTATCTATTTAGGAATAGAAGATGTATACATGGAAGTTGTAGGGAAAGAGATGACATGGAGGATCTCAATTCCTATGAGTAGGGATTGGAAAAGAGATGTCACTTGGTTCACATCATAGGAACTTTTCTATTGAATCTAGAGATGACATGTATCTCAAGTCCTATGAGGAGGGATTAGTAAAGAGATGTAATTTGGCTCATATCATAGGAACTTTTCTATTGAATATACACTAATGTTTATTTTTCTTTGAAATTAAGGGAGTATAGGAATCCATTCATATGAACCAAGTGGCTCTGAAGCTATAGAAATGATATCATGTTTATTTCCTTTGAAATGTAGAGTATATGAATCTATTCCTATGAACCAATTGGCTCTAAAGGAAAAAAATCCTATAAAAATCATATCATATAGAGTTCCTATGATATTCCTCGACACTAAAGGATGGTTGAAATTGTTGTGGGTGATACGATGGTCTTTCTTTGTAGACTCCTCACCCATCTTTATAGTTACCTCTCAAGATGAATGAAATGATATATACAGGTATTCTACATGTGCAATTTGGTACACGAAAACTTCGGTAAAAGTTTGCGAGGTTCTAATTTTTGATAAAGCTATATGCACCTTTGCATTTGAAGCGGAGGGAGCATACGGCAGTTGCTAACACTCACGTGGAAGATTTGTGTGTAGGAGGAGTTGCTGTTCTGTTAAATGACATGGCAAAACTGACACTGTCGGATGCCGATCTAACGGTTCTTACGGCGTTCGTCAGGAAAAGGCTTGTGGTGAATGTTTGTCGGATAATGATTTACGGACACATGCATTGCATTGATACGTGCCCCCCTCTCTCTCACGCACACGCACCCTCACGAGTCACAGCTCTCTCGAGTCCTCTCGCAGATTCGCACGTGGCACGCATCGTCTATCTGCAGGTAGACGTCACGCACATATGTGCTCTTCACACCCTACCCTCAGAACTTCTAAAAAACAAAAGACGGCGCGCACATTATATTTTAGCTCACACGTCACACACTTATATTATTACTCTTGCGGCGAACGTTCTTTGGGTATAGTATATATTGTACTCTCACAAAGAGAAGCGGTGCACGCACACACTAGTTCTCTCACACCCACTCGCGGGTACACGTAGGAGCGCATTTTTTTAAGCCGGTACAACAAAATCACTCCACTATATATAAAAGCAGGAGCCTTAGCACTTGCTTTACTAGGGTTCCTCTCGTTCACTCTCTCATGCTCTCCAGATCTAAGCAAGACATAGGTGGCCACACACTCTCTCTCTCTCTCAGCTCACGGCTGGTCACAAATCCGGCCGGACAACCTCGACCGGGGCAGGGGGTGTAGGTGCATCGTTCACGCTGTCGTCAGCGGCGAGGGAGGAGACCAACGGCTGCCCGCGCATCCCGATCGGCGGTCGTGTCGTTCTCTCGGAGAGAGCGCCGGCTCAGGAGGGCCTCCGGCCCCTTCTTCCTCCCTGCGGTATTGTGACCAAGAGCGGCCTCCCGACGCCGTCTTTGCCACATGCCGACGACCCTCAGGTATATATTCCTTCGAAACCTGCCTTGCTCTACTGCCCCAGCTCTTCCCCTTCGTAGGATCCTTTTCTACTTCCGTCACTGTTCCAAAGCCACCTAGACTTCTACTATTATTAGAAGTAAAGCTAGTTCATCTGATCAACTCAAAGCATTGGTTCAAACAGGGAAGAAAGTGGGAAAGCTGTAGCATGAATCTAGGACTTGGTTCTAAAAGGAAACGGGGGAAAGTAGTAATATCTGTCACTGTTTAAATAACCGTATTTCGTATTTGCGCAAACAGGGATGTCTATCTCCATATCATTTCGGGATGTCTGTCTCCGTATCGTTTCTATCCGCGCAATCAAAAGCACACACCTCAGTTTTAGTACAACTGCGCAAAATGAGATGGCTATCCCTCATTGCCGTCGTCTAACCTCCCGTATTCAAGGTATCCCTACATTGGTAGTAACTAAGGTAGAATGACCAACGCAATCTAAATGAAGCTGATTCAGACGCGTTTTACTTCCTGATTGCGGCAGGAGACGAGCGAAAAGCAAATGCATCCTAGTCCGGAATGCACTTTCTACCAGTTCATCCATGGACCGAGGACTAGTCGCACGGCTGCACGGGCGGTTTTTGGATAGGTGCATGGACAAGAGGCATTGTGGTCTGCTTATTTATGCAAATAGCGGTGCTTAAATTTAGTGGAATGCACAAGAATTTCACCTGGTCAAGATTACCTTTGCATGGTTCGATTCAGCATTCGGTGAGACCACAATTATAATTGGTTATTCTGGAATGAGAGAACCTAACCCTGGATGGTGGCAACAAGAAAAAACCAGAGTGAACTCCAGGAAATTTAAGCCTGCCAGGAGGCCCTTTGCTCAGAGAAGCCTTGCTTGTTTTTTCCTCATTTTTAAACCTTCTCACAACTTTTTCTTTTGTTGTGAACTAGTATATGTTTGTTATGTTCTATGAATCATTGAGATGTATAAAACTGCTTAACTTATGCTTTTCAAGATTTTTATGAAGACGAGTTTAATGTGAGTGTTCCACATGAGCGCTGGACTAGCGTTGAACGTTTGGAATTTATTACATTGTGGCCTCAATTAACTGCATGAACCACTGTAACAAGATACATAGTTGCTTATATGATTCACGGGCACAAAAAAGTAGCAGCAGTTCCCATAGATGGATTCAAACAGAGTACTAGCCCCAGAGGGGTCGATAACAGGCAAGGTTTGGATAATTAGACACAATACAAACTACTATTAAACACTAGCTGGGGCAACTATTTCATGCCTCGATCTAATTTGGGCTGGACACAAGACGGAACTTTCCATGAACATCATCGAGGACGTCCCTGGCAGCTCAATCCTCGTGAACCTTCATGAAGACAACCTTGTGGCCTTGCCATCGATAAACTTGTTTGTGGAGGCATGCCATGTCATCTTCCTGCGTAAGCTTGACAAGAACATTATGCCTCACAAACGAAGGAGTAGCTTTGAACTTCTTGTGCTTCAAAGACACCTGGACAACACGCCCGACAACAGTGAGGCTGGAATACACCTCTTCATTGGTATAACCGCAAATGGCTTCCAGGATCCAACAGCCTAAGAACTCTGTTTTCCCAGTGCGTATATTCAGGTCGTCCACCTCATAGCGTAGTGACATGCACAACCACACAATCCTTATGCGCATCGTGGGCTCTAAGTGAAATAGAAACAAATTCTGAATTACTTTTCAAGATAAGAAACACAAGTTATTTAAACCACTATGTATAGCATGGCATCGAAGCTAATAAAATTTTGCATTATTAATCACCACATACTTCCTTTTCTAAAAATCACCACATACTTAGATGAAAAACCACAATCGAGATCGGCAAAGAAGGAAATCACCTTGGGCAGCTCAGCAGGGGGGACACATCCTCGAAGGGGGAAAACTGCTCCTGCAGTGCCACGGGGGCTGTAACCTCAAACGGGGCATTGACCATCTCAGTAGTGGCCGTGAGCGTATCTGGGGTCGCCTCGGTGGTTGCCTCCATCTTCTTGGAGCTCTCTGTCTCGTGGGGATCAGCCTCCCGCGTCTGCTCCAATATCGGCAAATCTTTGCCTGGTTCTCCTTGGTCCATCATGAAACTGACGAATACTAGGAGACCACTGAAAGGAAAACACAATCGCAATGACAATGAAACAAAAAGAGAGTGAGGATCGGTTACTGCTTTGCAAAAGTTCTTTTTTTTCTCTGAACAAAAATATACCAACATCACGGATCCGCTTACCTTCCCTTTGTTGGGAGAGAAGAACAGTGGCAGATGCGAGTGTTGCCTTTCTTGAAGACGGTGAGGGAGAAGGGGATTCAGCAAAGAGTGAAATGATGGTTGCTTCGTCCATCAAACTTAGACTGCGGGGAGGTGGGGTTTTGTGATACGACGGCTCGTTACTGCCGCGCTACGACCGGGGTGACTCTCCGCCTGCATACTGCCTTCTAATTTGGTGGATGGCATTTGGGCCCGCGCGCTGCATGGCCCGCATGTTGGTGAACAAAAGTATAACGGCATTCAGTAGAGGGAGACGTTTCAATGACCTAGGAGGAGCCAGAAGCGGTAGAGTGTCTCCACTGTACTAGTAGTAATTGTTTTTCTGGGTAGCTGTAGAGTGTCTCCACTGTACTAGTAGTAATTGTTTCTCTAGGCGCTACCCACACCCAGCACACCGCCCCCCTCCCCCCAAAAAAATCATGGGTGCTCTTCTTCCTCCTCACTCCCACCCACCTCATGTCAGCTCGCTCCACTCGTACCCCAAAATTCCTCACCTCACTCCTACAGAAAACCCCAACTCCCCTTCTTCCTCACTCCTACGTAAAACCCCAGCCTCCCTTCTTCTTCGTCAAGACTACAACTAGGCTCGTCATTCATTACTCTGCTCAAATCCATGAGCGACGCGACGCCTCGAGGAAAATAGAGTCGGCTGACCCCAGCTAAGAAGATGAGGCTCCGCCAATGGGCGACTTTGTGTAGATCCCGCACCCGCAGCTGGGAGAAGCGGCGACCCTCCCGACCGGATCCTGTGAACTCAGAGAATCTCGGGTGGACCACATCAGCGATCTCCGGACGCCATCCTTGGGGAGATCATCTCGCTTCTCCCACCAAGGATTGCCGCCGCACCCAAGTCCTCTCAATTTGGTGGCGCCCTCTATGGCACGCCGTGCCCTTATTCTCGATCGTCACGCCTATCTCTCTTCAATGATTTTGAAATCCCAGAGCCATCATCTCCTCCCACTAGGGCTCCGCTCAAAGCCTCTGCATCCCGGCCATGCTACTCGAGCAAGCATACCATGCCCTGCACGGTGGACGCCATGCTTTGAAATCCCCTAAATTCACGTAACTACAACTGCTTGAGTTCTACTATTCCCTCGAAATCACATACCACATACCGAACGCCATGAACTTGTGCCCTCAAAGACCGATGTCCATCTCGTGGTTTTCCTCCTCTCTCCACACCGCCACCTTTGCTCGTGTTACCTACTGCATAACTGGTACTAAACCTTCGACTCCCATTTCTCAAGAAACTTTCACTTGTGCGGGTTCAGATATCGAGGCCTCATTGCACAGCATCATCCACTCCAGTTGTTCGCTACCGGAGTGCTTGGTGCTTGTTTTCACAGTTAGAATCGGTTGTCTCTAAATAAAGTCGCCTAACCTTGTAAGAATTGGAATTTCTTTTGACGGAAGGCAGCTCATCATCCAAGATGCCCCTTCACTTCAAACGTTGATCCTTGATTCTAGTTATTCACCGTTGCAAATAATTGTCCTCTCTGCGCCCAAACTGGAGACCTTGGGTGTAATACATGATCTTTGTGCTCATTTCAATATGGTATTTGGCTCCACAGTTCTTCAGGTACTTTATATTATCATCTACACTTGTAACCATAAGCTGCATTTTAAATTTTTGCGCATAATTTATATATCATCTTGGAGTACACATTTTGTACTAATATTATGTTCTATGCTCAATGAAGAGTTTCTCCATGGATGGCCTATCAATGGTGCTGGATTCTGTCGAGATCTTATATATCCAAATGAATAGTTTTGATCTGAACAGGATTATTGGCTTGCTGCAATGCTTTCCATGTTTGAAGAAGTTGTACATAAAGGTGATAATTTCACGCACATTGGAAGCCCGCATATAGTGTACTAGAATTAACCGTTCAAATTTGTTGCTCTTCGACACTCTTCTTTTAGACCTTAACTGCTTTTCAATCTTCATGTATATTTAGGCAACAGACGGGTAAGAAAGTTATAACCAATCGGTGGATTCATAAGCATCGGGATTTTCTCACTTCTCATGAGATTCGATTGAAGACAATAACGCTAGAACGATATGTAGCCAACTGCAAACACAAGATTTGTCACATTCTTCCCGCTGAATGCGAGGTTACTATTGTCCATCGTGCTTAAGTTTATCAAAGCATGGTTTTGACGGATGGGTATGTCAAGAGCAAAAAAGGAGTTTTAGGTGGGCAAAAGAGCTTACGAATGTGTCGGGCTTCTATTTACAACATATTGTGGTCATAATCCAAAGAAATTTTACAACCTGTGATGTTCATTCTATTGACCGACCGATCCATTTGACCGTGGCTGCCGAAAACAGTCTTTGGAGTTAGATGTTGTTGCCCTTTTCAATCTGGGTTTTCTATAAACACGATGAACAATCAACCATCGTGCTTTTGTATGCTTTGTAAGGTGGAGTTAGACGTTCGCCCTTTTCAACTCGGCCGTGGATCGCTATATTTTCTTTGAAACAAGGCAAATGGCTTGCCATTCGCTTAATTTAGAGTGAAATATTGTAACAAATCACAACCAAGGGAAATGACATCACTCACGCCGTCGCTTGAGCTCACTTGTGCATTACAGAAGCCAAGTGATTAGCCCCCACCAGCACCCACAAACTTATTTCGAACTAGCACATCAAATGGGCTGTAAATTTTCATAGGAAAGGCTGCATGACCGTGATAGATTTGGATTCTAACATTTGGGACCCGCGAGGAAATAGCCTATCCAAGGTGGTGTCGACTTACTAGCCAGTCAACAAACGATTCTGCCTACCAGCCGTTGGATTGACATCCAACATATGCCGTGTATCTTCTATCTCTTGTCTTCTTCTTCCTCCAGCCGCCCAAACCAAACCACCCCGTCGACTCCGCCTGCTCCCGCCTACCATGGCTGGCTGCGCCTCCGCCGCCCTACCGTACATACCCTCCAATGTTGGCCAGTCCCTCCCTCTATTCCCCCACACATCTTGTTATTCTCCGGCGATGTCAGCCCCAACACGCACCTGCGTTCGAACGATCCAACCTCAGATTCCCCTCCGCTGCGACCGGACGGCGCATCTTCAACGGCTCCTGTTTGTTCCGTCCGAGGCCTCGCCGTCGTCCTCCGCCTTGCGGCCTTGGTTAGCTCGCCGTGCACGGTGCGCCGCCTCTTGCGTTGTCAACGTCGTCAACAACCGAGAGGAACAAGGAGATGACTGTACGTGGAGAGGATGACAGTAGGGACCCACCAGCGTCGTGGCAGTACGCAAGCAAGTGCCTCTATAGTACAAGCCCAAAAATATGGTTCCTCCTAATGGTTGGACATCTAGGGCCCACGCCATTGTCAACATAGTCAATAAACGAGAGAATTACACTACGACGGCCGACACTGGACCCAAAGCAAGTCGCAGCTTTTTTTTTTAGGAACAAGCGGTTGTTATTTATACTAGTTTTAGCGACGGATCGTGGTAACAACGGGGCTGTGGGGCTGTGGCCGATCTAGCTGTGGTTTTATTTATGTTTACCACATCATGAGCCTAGTTGTGTTTTTTTCTTGCTGAAAATGGCTAGCCCAGTTCTATTTTTTAAAGAAATACCCAAACAAGGCCTACTTGTTTTATCGGTTCTCTTGGGCTGCAAATATTTCAAGACGATGAGAGTTTCATTCGGTTTGCCCGTAAATGGCCTGCATTTTTTTTAAAACACATCAAACCGGGAATTAGTTTCAAATTTTTTTCAATACAAGATCTTAAATGCCATTGATTTTTATGCGTGGACAATTATTTGGATTTTATATTTATATAAATTATTTTTCAAAATATTTTGAATGTGAATCGATATTTCTGGATTAAAAACAGTTGACCGCACCAAAATATGCAAAATTTCGTATACTTTTTAACCGTGGCCACAATATGGGGTGTAATGCTAACAAAAAGAAGATGGGCTCCAAAAAACCTTAAGAATTAGCAAATGGGTTGTACATTATTAGAAATAACGGTAGATGGGTTGTATGCTGTTTTCCACAGATTTGAGGCTGACTTGTGCGCCTATTACAGGTTGACGCGTATGCTTTCATAAAAAAAGGTTGACGCACACGCAACGCCCTGTCAACTTAGTCAACACACGAGAGCAAAGGATCGTTGGATGTCCATCTAACGGCTGCCGTGCTTCTTCAATCTCTCGCTCTTCATGCTCGGCCGCTCAAACAAGCACCGGCGGACTGCTCGCCCTCCTCCCGCGGCCGGTTATCTTGCTGCTGCAGCCTCACGGCCCCATCAGATTCCCATCGCTGGCCTAGCCATCCCTCTACTCACCCACACATGTTGTTATTCTCCGCGACGGCAGCATTTAACTAGTAAACCCTCGTACTCCTCGTGGGAAACAATCGCCGAGTATTCCCCAGCTCCGTGTCGTTCCCTTCCTAGGCCTCGCCGTCGTCCCACCGCCTCGGGTGCTCTTGGCCTCGGTCAACGTGGTCAATGAACGACATCCATAGGAAGTGGATCAGACGTGGAGAGGCCGATACCGGGTCCACGGTCCGCACGCAAGGAAATGCCTCCTTATTACGCCGCAAAATAATGATTCCTTCACACGACAGCTAGGACCCACAAGAAGGGCCTCTCAGATTTCGCGAAAAAAAGGTTCCCCATCGATGTGTCGGACCCACCAGCTATATCTTTGCACGCAAGGAAGTGCCTCCTTATTACGCCCAAAAAATGAATACCCCGCTAGCCGGGACCCACCATATTGTTGGGCTGACTTAGGGCCTACTAAGTTGACGGGACGGAGGGCTTTGTCAACTTAGTCAATACTCCAAAGGACCGGATGATGTCCATCCAACGGCCATAGTGCTTCTTCAACCTCTGGTCTTCTTGCTCCGGCCGCCCAAAGTGGCCGGTCGGTTGCTGCTCCTGCCTCCCATGGCCCGGCTCGCGTCGTCCCCTTCCTAGGCCTCGCCGTCGTCCCACCGCCGTGGTGCTCTCGTGGCATGGTCAATGTGGTCAACGACCGACTTCCATCTAAGAGTCTTGTACATGGAGAGGCCGATCACCGGGGTCCAGGGCCGCTGCATGGTAGTGCCTCCTTATTACGCTAAAAATAATTATTCCTCCACCTGACTGTGGGGACCCACCAGACGGGCCAATGATTTTGTGAAAAAATCGTTTCCTCGATCATTGGGACCCACCGGACGGGCCACCAGATTTCGCAAAAAACGTTCCCCACTGTCAGCTCGGACCCACCGGAAGTGCCTCCTTATTACGCACAAAAAAATGAATACTCCCCCGGCTAGCTGGGACCCACCTTGGTGGGAGGCTGTCTTGTGGGCCTACTAAGTTGACGGGGACGAAGGGCTTTCTCAACTTAGTCAATATGAATGATTCTAGCTCCAGTGACTGTACAATGTCCATCCAACGGCCGTAGTGCTTCTTCAACCTCTGGTCTTCTTGCTCCGGCCCAAAGCGGCCGGTCGTGCCGCATGCTCCTCGCCTCCCGTGGACGGCTGTCTTTGCCCTTGGAGACGCCACCGCCCCTACTATTCCCACCGCCGTGGCCTGCGGCGATGGCAGCGCCACACCGCAATTAACCAAAGGAACCGTCGTACTCCTCTCCGTGCGGGCTTCCACTGCCGCGTCTTCCCTGGCTCTGCGTCGTCCCCTTCCTAGGCCTCGTCGTCGTCCACCGTCGTGGTGCTCTCCGCGTGGCATGGTCAACGTGGTCAAGGAACGACTTCCATCGGAAAAGTATCAGACGTGGAGAGGCCGATACCGGGTCCACGGCCACAACCCGCTTTTTTGTGATTTGCCAAGTAAGTCGCTTTGTCGTGCCTGTTGGGCTGCAAATCTTTCAAGACGAGGAGAGCTTTCATTAATTTGGCCGAGAAAATGGCCCATCAGTAATGAGAAATGGGTTGTACATTTTTAAAACACATCAAACCGGCAATTAGTTTCAAATATTATTTTTCGTTTCAAGATTTTAAATTACATTAATTTTTATGCGTGGAGAATTTGTTGGATTTTATGTTGATATACATTTATTTTTAAAATCAGTTTGAATGTGAGTCAAATTTCGAGATTAAAAACAGTTCGGACCGCACCGTAATATGCAAAATTTCATATAATTCTTTAACCGTGGCCACAATATGGGGTGTAATGCTAACAGAAAGAATATGGGCTCAAAAAAAACCTTAAGAATTAGCAAATGGGTTGTAAATTATTAGAAATAATGGGAGATGGGATGTATGCTGTTTTCCACAGATTTGAGGCTTTTCTAAAAAAAGGTTGACACACAAGCAGTGACGGTTGGATGTCCATCCAACGGCCGTCGTGCTTCTTCAATCTCTGTTCTTCCTGCTCCAGCCGCTCAAACAAGCGCCGGCGGGACTGCCTGCTTCCTCCTCTCATGGCCGGTCTTTGCCGCAGCCTCACCGCCCCACCGTACTCCGTCGCTGGCCTAGCCATCTCTCTACTCACCCACACTGTTGTTATTCTCCGTGACGCAGACGAAACCAAGAAACCCTCGTACAGTCATACTCCCCTCCGCGTGGGAAACAACTGCCGAGTCTTCCCTGCCTCCGTGTCGTCCCCTTCTTAGGCCTCGCCGTCGTCCACCGCCGTGGTGCTCTCGGCGCGGCGTGGTCAATGTGGTCAACGACCGACTTCCATCGGAGGAGTACTGTGCGTGGAAAGGCTGACAGCTGGGTCCACGGCTGCAGCAAGGAAGTGGCTCCTTATTACACGCAAAATAGTTATTCCTCCACCGACAATGGGACCCACCGGACGGGCCACCGTATTTCGTGAAAAAACGTTTCTCGATCGCTAGGGACCCACCGGCTACACCTTCGCACGCAAGGAAGTGCGTCCGGCAAAAACCGATTCGCTTCGACCGCTGGGGACCCACCAGCTACATCTTCACACGCAAGGAAGTGCGTCCAAAAATAATGATTCGCCCCACATTGCTGGGACTCACCGGCTACATCTTCGCAGCAAGGAAGTGCTCGATACCGGACCCACGGTCAAGCGCACGTAGCATTGTCATTCGGTCGCGAACGTAATGCATTTATATACCGGTGGATGTAGAGGCACGCACGCGTCGTAGTAGAGGCGCCGCACGTAGCATGTACACGCACGCATGCCATGGTGCAAGAAAGAAAATACAGCCACATATGTGTACATACAGGCGGGGTCTCGAACGCCTACTCGCGCATACGTACGGCGAGGGCTTGTATACATGGCTGGGTCGGAACGGAGAAACACCGTCGTCGTTGTGTTCATGGGGAGGCAACGGAATGCGTCGTGTTCATCGGGAGGCAACAAAACGCGTGGGAGCCAACCGGCTGGGTCGGAACGGAATGTGTGGTCGTGTTCATCGGGAGGGCTTGGACGGAACAGTCGATGGAAACGAGGCCTCGCGTACCGTAAAACAGAGGAAACGGACCTCCTACATTCGGAACGGGGTCCTGTTGATCGAGAGGGGTGTGGCATACCGCAAAACGGAGGAAACGGACCTCCTACGGTTGAAACGGGGGTCCTGTTGATCGGGAGGGGTGTGGCGTACCGCAAAACGGACGAAACGGACCTCCTACCGTTGACCTCCTCCAGCCTCCACGGGCTACCATCGACCTCCTCCATCCTCCACGGGCTCCTGTTCATCCAGCCTCCACCGCGAGTTACTCCACCGGCTACTGTTCAACCACCCCTCCACGGGCACCTCTCCACCATCTACTATTCATCCAGCCCTCCACACCACTGGGTCCTGTTCAACCACCCTCCACGGCCACCCTCCACCGCTCATCTGCTCATCTAGCCCTCCACACCACGGGGTACTGTTCATCCAGAGGCAACGCCACCGCTCCTTTATTCATCCAACCCCATAACGCTCCTTTGTTCATCCAATCGATCGGCTTGATTAGCAGCAAAGAATCGCTCCATCGGGTTCGATTAACGACCATCGATCGATCGCCGGGTTCGAACGCGTAGCTGCGGTGCAATCGCCGGGTTCGATTAGAGCCCAACGCCTCGCTTCGGGTTCGATTAGAGCCAATGCCTCGCACACATGCACGTCGCACGAGAAAGCAGCATCGCTCGGCCCGACCTCCCACCGTAACCGGCAACTCCCGAAATTTTCCTCCCCTCGCTTCTACCACGGTTTTTTCCGTCATGGGCCAGCCCAAAGAATGTCATGCAGCTGCGTCTCCGGCCCGCCGGCGAAAATCCCATTTTCTGTCATGATTTTTTTCATATAAGTAGGAGCCCACCACATCTATGATGATACCGGGTTTTGTCACAATTATCGTCATAGAAGTGTCATATGTATGACAGAAAAAAATTTCGTTCGGCCCAAAATGTCACGGATGTGTCTTTTTTTTGTAGTGCCCTAACCCGCACGTCCCCGGGTAAACTAAATAGCAACTACCATCGGTGCAAGTTACATGAGGCGGTCGGCATTGAACACTAAATCCACATCCCACAAGTGAAGCCGGCGCCCGGCGTCCCGCAACAATAGTTCTGGTGGCCGATGACAACACCTTGGCGAATTTAGGGTGTTCGACCGCCATCGACGCCGAGAACAGTTGCTTTGGGACACCGGACGTCGGTGTCACTTGTGGGACGTGGATGTAGTGCTCGACACTGACGGCCACATGTATCTCGCACCGACTATACTTGTTATTTAGGGTTCCAGCGACACCGAGGAACCACTAAAAAAAAGACACATCCGTGACATTTTGGGCCGAATGAAAATCTTTTCTGTCATACTTATGACACTTCTATGACGGTAATTGTGAAAAAACCCGGTATCATCATAGATTTGGTGGGGTCCTACTTCTATGACAAAAAATCATGACAGAAAATGGGCTTTTCGTCCTGGGCGGGCCGGAGACGCAGTTGCATGACATTCTTTGGGCCGTCCATGACGGAAAAAACCGTGGTAGAAGCAAGGGCGCGGAAAATATCGGGGAGTCCCCGGTTACGGTGGGTGGTCGGGGGCCGAGCGATGCATGTTTCTTTCGTACGTACGCGCGTGTGTGCAAGGCGTTGGGCTCTAACTGAACCCGAGTGAGGCATTAGGCTCTAACTGAACCCGAGCGACAGTAACTATAGGCTACGCTGCTCAACCCGAAGCGATCGATTGATGGTCGTTAATCGAACCCGATCGAAGCGATTCTTCGCCATCGCCGCTAATCAAGCCGATCGATGCCGCCTCGATGAACAAAGGAGCGTTGCCGGGGTCTGGATGAACCGTTCTCGGTGGGGGTGGATGAACAGGATCCCGTGGCGTTGCCTCTGGAAGAACAGTGAGCGTTGCTGGGGGGTTTGGATGAACAGTTCTCGTTGGGGGTGGATAAATAGGACCCCGATCATTCGAGCCGGATGGGGCTGTATGAACAGGACCCCGTGGAGGGCAGGATGAACAGGACCACCCCGTGGAGGGCAGGATGAACAGTAGATGGTGGAGGGCTGGATGAACAGTAGCCCATGGAGGGATGGTTGCACAGGAGCCCGTGGAGAGGGCTGGTTGGACAGTAGCCGGTGGAGTAGCGCGCGGTGGAGGCTGGATGAACAGGAGCCCGTGGATGAACAGTCGCTGGTGAAGGCTGGAGGAGGTCGATGGTGGATGAACGATGGCCGTGGAGGCCGGAGGGGGTCGACGGTGGAGATGAACGGTATCCGTGGAGTCCTGCTTATGGCACGCCACACCCATCCCGATGAACAGGACCCCCGTTTCGACCGTAGCGCTCCAACACAAGTCCGTTTCCTCTGTTTTGCGGCACGCCACACCCCTCCCGATCAACAGGACCCCCGTTTCGACCGTAGGAGGTCCGTTTCCTCAGTTTTGCGGTACGCTAGACCCCTCCCGATGAACAGGATCCCGTTCCGAACGTGGTCGGTCGAACACAAGGCCGTTTCCTTCGTTCTGCAGTACGCCAAGCGTCGTTTCCATCTGCTGTTCCACCCAAGCCCTCCCGATGAACACGACGACACATTCCGTTCCGACCCAGCCGGTTGGCTCCCCATGAACACGACGATGACGATATTTCTCCATTCCGACCCAGCCATGTACATGAACCCTGGCCGTACGTGTGCGCGAGTAGGCGTTCGAGACCCTGCCCATATGTACGTACGTGGCCATATTTTCTTTCTTGCACACTGGCCGATGTACGTACGTGTACATGCTACATGCGCGTAGTTGGAAATATGCCCTAGAGGCAATAATAAAATGGTTATTATTGTATTTCCTTGTTCATGATAATTGTCTATTGTTCATGCTATAATTTTATTAACTGGAAATCGTAATACATGTGTGAATATATAGACCACAACATGTCCCTAGTAAGCCTCTAGTTGACTAGCTCGTTGTCAATAGATGGTTATGGTTTCCTGACCATGGACATTGGATGTCGTTGATAACGGGATCACGTCATTAGGAGAATGATGTGATGGACAAGACCCAATCCTAAGCATAGCACAAGATCGTGTAGTTCGTTTGCTAGAGCTTTTCTAATGTCAAGTATCGTTTCCTTAGACCATGAGATTGTGCAACTCCCGGATACCGTAGGAATGCTTTGAGTGTACCAAACGTCACAACGTAACTGGGTGGCTATAAAGGTGCACTACAGGTATCTCCGAAAGTGTCTGTTGGGTTGGCACGAATCGTGACTGGGATTTGTCACTCCGTATGATGGAGAGGTATCTCTGGGCCCACTTTGTAATACATCATCATAATGAGCTCAATGTGACTAAGGAGTTAGCCAGGGGATCATGCGTTATGGAACGAGTAAAGATACTGGCCGGTAACGAGATTGAACGAGGTATTGGGATACCGACGGTCGAATCTCGGGCAAGTAACATACCGATAGACAAAGGGAATTGTATACGGGATTGATTGTATCCCCGACATCGTGGTTCATCCGATGAGATCATTGCTACCTCTTGAGCACTGCGTTGGATTTCCCCGAAGAGGAGAGGATGATGCAACAAAGTAGTGTAAGTATTTCCCTCAGTTTTTGAGAACCAAGGTATCAATCCAAAGAGGAGGCCACGCCAAGAAGTCCTTCGTACCTACACAAAAACAATAGCTCCTCGCAACCAACGCGATTAGGGGTTGTCAATCCCTTCACGGTCACTTACGAGAGTGAGATCTGATAGAGATGATAGATAATATTTTTGGTGTTTTTGGTATAGAGATGCAAAGTAAAAAGTAGAAGGCAAAAGTAAAAGCAAAGAAAAAATATAGTAATGGAGATTGATATGATGAGAATAGACCCGGGGGCCATAGGTTTCACTAGTGGCTTCTCTCAAGAGCATAAGTATTTCTATGGTGGGTGAACAAATTACTGTTGAGCAATTGACAGAATTGAGCATAGTTATGAGAATATCTAGGTATGATCATGTATATAGGCATCACGTCCGAGACAAGTAGACCGACTCCTGCCGCATCTACTACTATTACTCCACTCATCGACCGCTATCCAAAGATGCATCTAGAGTATTAATTTAAAAACAGAGTAACGCCTTAAGCAAGATGACATGATGTAGAGGGATAAATACATGCAATATGATAAAAACACCATCTTGTTATCCTCGATGGCAACAATACAATACGTGCCTTGCTGCCCCCTTACATCCTGGGAAAGGACACCGCAAGATTGAACCCAAAGCTAAGCACTTCTCCCATGGCAAGAAAAACCAATCTAGTAGGCCAAACCAAACTGATAATTCGAAGAGACTTGCAAAGATAACCAATCATACATAAAGGAATTCAGAGAAGATTCAAATATTGTTCATAGATAGACTTGATCATAAACCCACAGTTCATCGGTCTCAACAAACACACTTCAAAAGAAGATTACATCGAATAGATCTCTGTAGGACCTTGAGAAGAGGTGTCTAGAGGGGGGTGATTAGACACTAAGTACCAAATTTGCAGTTTTTAAGTTTCTTTAAAGTTTGAGTGGAGTTTAGGCACAATTTTCACATTCACAACATATAGCAAGCAAGCATGCAAAGAGTTTATGAGCAGCGGAAAATAAAGCATGCAACTTGCAAGAATGTAAAGGGAAGGGATTAGAGGATTCAAACGCAATTGGAGACACGGATGTTTTGGCGTGGTTCCGATAGGTGGTGCTATCGTACTTCCACGTTGGTGGAGACTTCAACCCACGAAAGGTAATGGTTGCGCGAGTCCACGGAGGGCTCCACCCACGAAGGGTCCACGAAGAAGCAACCTTGTCTATCCCACCATGGTCGTCGCCCACGAAGGACTTGCCTCACTAGCGGTAGATCTTCACGAAGTAGGCGATCTCCTTGCCCTTACAAACTCCTTGGTTCAACTCCACAATCTTGTCGGAGGCTCCCAATTGACACCTAGCCAATCTAGGAGACACCACTCTCCAAGAAGTAACATATGGTGTGTTGATGATGAACTCCTTGCTCTTGTGCTTCAAATGATAGTCTCCCCAACACTCAACTCTCTCTCATAGGTTTTGGATCTGGTGGAAAGATGATTTGAGTGGAAAGCAACTTGGGGAAGGCTAGAGATCAAGATTCATATGGTAGGAATGGAATATCTTGGCCTCAACACATGAGTAGGTAGTTCTCTCGTAAATAGGATGCTTTGGAAGTGTAGGTTCAGTCTGATGGCTCTCTCCACGAATGAAGAGGAGGTGGAGGGGTATATATAGCCTCCACACAAAATCTTACCGTTAATCACAATTTACCAAACTCGATGGGACCGAATCGTTAAACTCGGTCGGACCGATTTAGTAAACCTAGTGACCGTTAGTGATTTTCGGTGGGACCGGAATGCAACTCGGTAGGACCAATTCGGTTAGAGTTGGGCATAATGTAATCTCGGTAAGACTGATTACACAAACTCGATGGGACCGATTTTGGTAATAAGCTTTCCAGAGAGTTGGTCAGGCAAACTCGGTTTGACCGATTATCAAACTCGGTGGGACCGATTTTGATAATAAGTTAACCAGAGAGTTTGCAGTGTAATCTCGGATTACCGATTGCTCAAACTTCGGTGAGACCGATTTTGATAATGGACATACATAGAGATTACAATCCCATCTCGGTGAGACCGAGATCCCTATCGGTGAGACCGATTTGCCTAGGGTTTGTGGCAGTGGCTAAGACATCCAAACTCGGTGGCGCCGGATCGAAAGAATCAGTGGGGCCCAATTTGACTTTAGGTTTAAGACAAATGTGTGGAAGTGGGAAAGTAGTTGAGGGTTTTGGAGCATATCACTAAGCACATGAAGCAAGAGGCTCATTAAGCAACACCTCATCCCTCCTTGATAGTATCGGCTTTTCCTATAGACTCAATGTGATCTTGGATCACTAAAATGTAAAATGAAGAGTCTTGAGCTTGAAGCTTGAGCCAATCCTTTGTCCTTAGCATCTTGAAGGAGTTCCCACATCCTTTAGTCCATGCCACTCCATTGTTGAACTTATCTGAAACATACTAGATAAAAGTGTTAGTCCAACAAGAGATATGTTGTCATTAATTACCAAAACCACCTAGGGAGCACTTGTGCTTTCAATCTCCCCTTTTGGTAATTGATGGCAACATACATCAAAGCTTTAGATAAAGATATAAAGAATAGCAAGTAAAGCTTTGGAAAGACATGTAACAAGCATAGGCTCCCCCGACATGTATGCAATCATGTGAATATGGAATATAGAAGCATGTGATAGCATAACCATGATAGAGCAGGCAATGTGTTACATGTATCTTGGCTATATGCATCAGAGCAAAACGTATTAAAGAGAATACCTTCATGCCCATGAGTCCTTCTTGCAAACAGTATGTACATCAACAAGAATTCCTCATACACATGATTGTGATGCATATACTTACCTTGTGGTCTTGAGTTGGCTTAGGATGGAATGAACCTTCGTAAACAAGGTTAGATAACACAGATGCATCTACTAGCCAGAGCAAACGGAAGAAACCACAAGAATACCAAGACCGGGATGACATGTAGAGAGTGAGTACTGAGTACCACATTGGATTAGACATGTCCCCAAGAGTAAAGATATGCAATGAATTTAAATGATCTATTTACCTTAGATGTCTTGCTCCCCCTGAATCTAACATGGGATACTAGGAGAAGATAGGGAACGGAAAATCAGAGCTGAAGGGAAACAGAGCTGAAAGATATGAATGATGATCAGAGCTAAAGTTTAGAGCTAATGTATGCTAATGCAAAATTAAGCACAACAGATCATATGAACATGTCTCTTCCCTCAAGAAGACATGTGGACATCTCTCCTCTTGAACACCAAGCATCTGGGATCCTTGAGAAATGCTTTCTGCTAGTATTCTCTCCCCCTGGAGATCTCTCTCTCCCCTGAAGGAACTCTCTCTCCTTCTCTGATGTGATCTCTCTCTCTAAATGATAAGCTTTGATGTGATCTCTCCCCCCCCCCCTTGACATCAATTTCCAAGAAGGGCTTGATAAAGATGTAATCTCTCTCTCTCCCTCTGGAATTTGTCGTGAATGGGTTTGATCCTTGAGTCACATCATAAAGCAATGTTAAAAATGTGATGCTTGTAGAGGACAAGATTCATTGAGTGGAGCTGGATCAGAAGAAACACAGAATATGTGGCAAAGAGTTTTTCCTGTTATGAAATCGTTGGCACCGAGTGGTATGCTTCGGTTGTACCGAAAAGATTCGGTTGGACCGAAAATAACAAATCGGTGTAACCGAGTTCATCGCAGAGAAAACACTTGTCACCTCAGCTCACTAGACTAGTAAGATCTCACAAAGATTTGCAAGGAATTAATTGAAAGATATGCAAGGAATTAGATGCGTAAAATACAGAGAAACAGAAAGACATCTAGATGAAGTTTTTTTTTTGAAAGGGGAAACACAAATGCATGAGACAAATGCAAAAACTCAGAAAAGAACACAGGAGAACTTCATCTAGAGATGGTCGGCGACAAAGTCACCTATGTTAGAGTATCTTGACATAGGAGTCAAGTGAGATCACTTGATCATATGCCATACTCATCGTTTAAGCTTAAAATGGGGTTGCCATTTTTCGTTTAAGCATATTGATGTATTCACATCTTGTCGAGTTGCTTTAACTCATGACTCGGAGTAAAGCTTCTCTAAGATGGAATAACATACCTTGGTTGGTGGTGTTGTCCATGTAGTTGAACTTGCGTGGGTTGCTCAAGGTTGATGCAGCTCATCAAGAATTTGGAGCACCACTTGGAATTTGAGTCCATCTTCCCACATGGGTTAGTTCTTGCAAGGAAGAGCACTTGTATATCCAAAAATGACAATCATGAAACTCAACATAGAATTTGTCAAAGGATATGTTTGAATGGTTTCGTGCTTCCTTGTCTTCAACCACCTTGTGTAGAGTCTTGGTGATGTAGAGATTGCTCAAGATATGAGTAGGTTTCAACCTCATGGAATTTTATTCAACAAAGTACCTACATGGGTTAGATAACATGCAAGATACAAATATATCCAAGACATAAGTTCTTCATCATAAGATAAATATCAAGGATTAGTCATAAGCTCATGTCTTGCATGTATCCAATGGAGTTTCTACTCCAAGTTTGAAGCATCAATGATGTTCAATTCTCCTCTTAACCTGCAAAACACTTTCTCATCAAGAGGTTTAGTGAATATATCCGCTAATTGCTTTTCGGTGCGAAGATGCTTAAGATCAGTGTCAGCCTTAGCAACATGATCTCGAATGAAACGACGATGAACTTCAATATGCTTAGTTCGAGAATGTTGCACAGGATTATGACCAATTTTGATAGCACTTTCATTATCACAAAGCAATGGAACATGTCTCACATATATCCCATAATCTTTAAGAGTTTGGGTCATCCAAAGTAATTGAGCACAACATGAACCAGCGGCAATATATTCAGCTTCAAGGTGGATAAGGATACCGAGTTTTGTTTCTTGGAGGACCAAGACACAAGAGATCTACCAGGAAATTGACAAGTACCCGAAGTGGACTTTCTATCAACCTTGTCTCCGACATAGTCCAAGTCGGAATAGCCAACAAGATCGAAAGAGGCCCTCTTAGGATACCAAATGCCAAAATTTGGTGTATGGATTAAGTATCTCACTATCCTTTTCACGGCCTTAAGATGACATTCTTTAGGGGCAGCTTGATATCGTGCACACATGCACACACCGAGCATAATATCGGACGTGAAGCACATAGATATAACAATGAACCAATCATAGAGCGATAAACCTTTTGATCAACGGTTCACCATCTTTGGTTAAGTCAAGATGTCCACTAGTAGGCATGGGTGTAGTCATACCTTTGCATTCTTGCATATTGAACTTCTTGAATAAGTCCTTGGTGTACTTTGTTTGAGAAACAAAAGTACCTTCCTTAGTTTTCTTGATTTGCAAACCAAGAAAGAATTTGAGTTCACTCATCATAGACATCTCAAACTTCTCCGACATTAGATTCCCAAACTTTTCACTAAAATGAGGGTTAGTTGAACCAAATATAATATCATCAACATAAATTTGGCACACAAAGAGTTCACCTTTAACCCTTTTAGTAAAAATATTAGAATCAATTTTCCCAATTCCAAAGCCTTTGTCAATAAGGAACTTGGTCAAGCATTTATACCATGCTCTAGGAGCTTGTTTAAGTCCATAAAGAGCTTTGTGAAGTTTGTAAACATGATTGGGTTTCTTAGGATTGACAAAGCCGGGAGGTTGTTTAACATAAACTTCCTCCTCTATTTCACCATTTAGAAAAGCACTTTTAATGTCCATTTGGTACAAGGTGATATCATGGTGATTAGCATAGGCAAGTAAGATGCGAATGGACTCAAGTCTAGCAACGGGGCGTAAGTCTCACCATAGTCCATACCTTCGACTTGTGTGTAGCCTTGGGCATTTAGACGTGCTTTGTTGCGAACTACTTGTCCATCTTCATCTTGCTTGTTGCGAAACACCCATTTGGTACCGATGATGTTGTGGTTGTTGTCGGGCTTCTCAACCAATGTCCAAACTTGGTTCCTCTCAAAGTTGTGTAGCTCTTCATGCATAGCATTTATCCAATCCGGATCTTCCAATGCTTCTTCGACCTTCTTGATCTTCTCTTCAAATTGGTTTTGGGCCTTCCTAGCAAAGTTTTTGAAGATCTTTTGGACCTGCGATTTATCATCGAGAAAGAACACCCACGTAAATCTGGAAAAATCATCAAGTATAACTAGACCAAAAGAATTTCCACCGAGACTCTTGTAAGAGTTGGGACCAAAGAGATCCATGTGAAGTAGCTCGAGGGGCCTCTTCGTGGTCATGATGTTCTTCACGGGATGCATTCCTCCAACCTGTTTACCTTCTTGACAAGCACTGCAAAGTCTATCCTTATCAAATATGACATCATTAACTCCAAGGATATGATTCTCCTTAATAAGCTTGTCAAGGTTTCGTATACCAACATGACCTAATCGTCTATGCCATAACCAGCCTTTTGAGGATTTAGCAATGAAGCAAGTTTTAGGTTGAGCCTTTTTAGTGAAATCAACAATGTAAAGATCACCTCTACGTATGCCGGTAAAGACCATTTTATGATTATCTCGACGAAACACTTGGCAATCTACTTCAGTAAATAGAACATTGAAACCGAAATCAGCAAGTCTAGATACTGAAAGTAAGTTGTAACCAAGAGATTCAACAAGCATGACATTTTGTATGGAGCTATCATGGGAGATGGCCACCTTACCGAGGCCAACCACCTTACCCTTTGAGTTGTCACCGAAAGTGACAAACTTTCGAGGACCATCATTTTCAAAGAAGCTCACGAAACATGTCTTTATCTCCGATCATGTGATCGGTACATCCACTATCAAGAACCCATTCCTTTCCTCGACATATATCCTCAAGATTTGCCATAAGACCAAAATGTCTCATTGCATCATCAAGATCGAAGTCACTATCATCATCCTCATCATAGTATCCATGTTCAACATCATCATGTGGTGGATCAAATCCTAGAGAGGGTGATTCATTAGAATGAGTTTGACAATAATCTTGTCTATGAATTCTTATAGCTTCGGAAATAATGTCACTAATAATACCAACATTTCCTTCGGCACGCATAAGGTTTGTAAGTTCAAATAGACGATCACCAAACATAGGATTACTAGTATTCATCTTACTCAAGGCAATAGACTTATAAAGA
Organism: Aegilops bicornis; assembly: GCA_021605145.1. NCBI lineage: Eukaryota > Viridiplantae > Streptophyta > Magnoliopsida > Poales > Poaceae > Aegilops > Aegilops bicornis. The sequence goes on from CM038669.1 coordinate 273,882,489, forward strand.
ATCTCATCTAGATTTTTCAAGGAATAATTTGGAAATCGTTCCTCAAGAAATTTCCATATAGTGTAGGCACACTCAAAAGTAGGCAAGATTCTAATCAAGTTTCTAGGCAAGCCTCTAGTGATAAGATTAACAGTTCTAAGATTTCTAGTCATGTCAATAGCTTCATCAAGGGTAGGATGCATAGGATCAACATGAGGTGCACAAGGGCTAGCAATGTACTTGTTAAAATGATATTGATTGAAAATAACAAGTATCTCATTTTTCCACTCACGAAAATACTCTCCATCAAGAATAGGCACTCTATGTCTAAGACTCCCCAAAGTAGACTCATCCATCTTCCTCCAATGGTGATTAAACCAAGGCAATGGAGACCAATGCTCGATACCACTTGTAGGACCTTGAGAAGAGGTGTCTAGAGGGGGGTGATTAGACACTAAGTACCAAAGTTGCAGTTTTTAAGTTTCTTTAAAGTTTGAGTGGAGTTTAGGCACAAGTTTAACATTCACAACATATAGCAAGCAAGCATGCAAAGAGTTTATGAGAAGCGGAAAATAAAGCATGCAACTTGCAAGAATGTAAAGGGAAGGGATTAGAGGATTCAAACGCAATTGGAGACATGGATGTTTTGGCGTGGTTCCGATAGGTGGTGCTATCGCACTTCCACGTTGGTGGAGACTTCAACCCACGAAGGGTAATGGTTGCGCGAGTCCACGGAGGGCTCCACCCACGAAGTGTCCACGAAGATGCAACCTTGTCTATCCCACCATGGCCGTCGCCCACGAAGGACTTGCCTCACTAGCGGTAGATCTTCACGAAGTAGGCGATCTCCTTGCCCTTACAAACTCCTTGGTTCAACTCCACAATCTTGTCGGAGGCTCCCAAGTGACACCTAGCCAATCTAGGAGACACCACTCTCCAAGAAGTAACAAATGGTGTGTTGTGATGAACTCCTTGCTCTTGTGCTTCAAATGATAGTCTCCCCAACACTCAACTCTCTCTCATAGGTTTTGGATCTGGTGGAAAGATGATTTGAGTGGAAAGCAACTTGGGGAAGGCTAGAGATCAAGATTCATATGGTAGGAATGGAATATCTTGGCCTCAACACATGAGTAGGTAGTTCTCTCTCGTAAATAGGATCTTTGGAAGTGTAGGTTCAGCTGATGGCTCTCTCCACGAATGAAGAGGAGGTGGAGGGGTATATATAGCCTCCACACAAAATCTAACCGTTACACACAATTTACCAAACTCAGTGGGACGAATCATTAAACTCGGTCGGACCGATTTAGTAAACCTAGTGACCGTTAGTGATTTTCGGTGGGACCAGAATGCAACTCGGTAGGACCAATTCGGTTAGGGTTAGGGCATAACGTAATCTCGGTAAGACCGATTACACAAACTCGGTGGGACCGATTTTGGTAATAAGCTTTCCAGAGAGTTGGTCGGGCAAACTCGGTTTGACCGATTATCACTCTCGGTGGGACCGATTTTGATAATAAGTTAACGAGAGAGTTTGCATTGTAATCTCGGTAGTACCGATTGCTCAAACTCGGTGAGACTGATTTTGATAATGGACATACACAGAGAGATTACAATCCCATCTCGGTGAGACCGACATCCCTATCGGTGAGACCAATTTGCCTAGGGTTTGTGGCAGTGGCTAAGACATCCAAACTCGGTGGCGCCGGATCGAAAGAATCAGTGGGGCCTAGTTTGACTTTAGGTTTAGGACAAATGTGTGGAAGTAGGAAAGTAGTTGAGGGTTTTGGAGCATATCACTAAGCACATGAAGCAAGAGGCTCATTAAGAAACACCTCATCCCTCCTTGATAGTATCGGCTTTTCCTATAGACTCAATGTGATCTTGGATCACTAAAATGTAAAATGAAGAGTCTTGAGCTTGAAGCTTGAGCCAATCCTTTGTCCTTAGCATCTTGAAGGAGTTCCCACATCCTTTAGTCCATGCCACTCCATTGTTGAACTTATCTGAAACATACTAGATAAAAGTGTTAGTCCAACAAGAGATATGTTGTCATTAATTACCAAAACCACCTAGGGAGAACGTGTGCTTTCAATCTCTACGAGAGAGGGGGAGAACAATATATTGAGATCCAAAAAGAGAGAAGAAGCCATCTAGCTAATAACTATGGACCCGAAGGTCTGAGGTAAACTACTCACACTTCATCGGCGAGGCTATGATGATGTAGAAGCCCTCCGTGATGACGGCCCTCTCCGGCGGAGCTCCGGAACAGGCCCCAAGATGGGATCTCGTGGATACAGAGAGTTGTGGCGGTGGAATTAGGTTTTTGGCTCCGTATCTGATCGTTTGGGGGTACGTAGGTATATATAGGAGGAAGGAGTACGTCGGTGGAGCACCGAGGGGCCCAAGAGGCAGGGGGCACGCCCTAGCGGTGGGGCGCCCCCACCCTCGTGACCGCCTCTTTGATTCCTTGGAGTAGGGTCCAGGTCTCCTGGATCACGTTCGTGAGGAAATCATGTTCCCGAAGGTTTCATTCCGTTTGGACTCCGTTTGATACTCTGTTTCTCCGAAACACTGAAATAGGCAAAAAACAGCGATTCTGGGCTGGGCCTCCGGTTAATAGGTTAGTCCCAAAAATAATATGAAAGTGGAAAATAAAGCCCAATATAGTCCAAAACAATAGATAATATAGCATGAAGAAATCAAAAATTATAGATACGTTGGAGACGTATCAGGCATCCCCAAGCTTCCTTGAGTAGGTAAATGATAAAAAGAGAATTTTTGATGCGGAGTGCTACTTGGCATAATTTCAATGTAAATCTTCTTAATTGTGGTATGCATATTAAGATCCGAAAGAGTCAAGACAAAAGTTCATATTGAAATAAAAATAATAATACTTCAAGCATACTAACTAAGCAATTATGTCCTCTCAAAATAACATGGCTAAATAAAGTTCATCCCTTCAAAATCATATAGTTTAGTCATGCTCCATTTTTGTCACACAAGAATGCTCTCATCATGCACAACCCCGATGACAAGCCAAGCAATTGTTTCATACTTTAGTATTCTCAAACTTATAAACCTTCACGCAATACATGAGCATGAGCCATGGATATAGCACTATGGGTGGAATAGAATATAATGATGGGGGTTATGTGGAGAAGACAAAAAAGGAGAAGATCTCACATCAACGAGGCTAATCAATAGGCTATGGAGATGCCCATCGATTGATGTTAATGCAAGGAGTAGGGATTGCCATGCAACGGATGCACTAGAGCTATAAATGTGTGAAAGCTCAACAAAAGAAACTAAGTGGGTGTGCATCCAACTTGCTTGCTCACGAAGACCTAGGGCACTTGAGGAGGCCCATTGTTGGAATATACAAACCAAGTTCTATAATGACAGATTCCCACTAGTATATGAAAATGACAAAACAAGAGACTCTCTACCATGAAGATTATGGTGCTACTTTGAAGCACAAGTGTGGAAAAAAAGGATAGTAGCATTGCCCCTTTTTATTTATTTTCTTTTTTTGGACCTTTTTTTCTTTGGCCTTTTTTTGGGACAATGCTCTATTGAATGATGATCATCACACTTCTATTTATTTACAATCAATGATTACAACTCGATACTAGAACAAAGTATGACTCTATATGAATGCCTCCGGCGGTGTACCGTGATATGCAATGAACCAAGAGTGACATGTATGAAAGAATTATGAACGGTGGCTTTGCCACAAATACTATGTCAACTACATGATCATGCTAAGCAATATAACAATGATGGATGTGTCATGATGAACGGAATGGTGGAAAGTTGCATGGCAATATATCTCGGAATGGTTATGGAAATGCCATAATAGGTAGGTATGGTGGATGTTTTGAGGAAGATATAAGGAGGTTTATGTGTGAAATAGCGTATCACAACACGGAGTTTGGATGCACCGGTGAAGTTTGCACCAACTCTCAATGTGAGAAAGGGCAATGCGTGCATCAAGAGGCTAGCAATGATGGAAGGGTGAGAGTGCGTATAATCCATGGACTCAACATTAGTCATAAAGAACTCATATACTTATTGCAAAAATCTACAAGCAATCAAAAACCAAAATACTATGCGCATGCTCCTAGGGGGATAGATTGGTAGGAAAAGACCATCGCTCGTCCCCGACCGCCACTCATAAGGAGGACAATCAAATAACACCTCATGTTTCAAATTTGTTACATAACGTTTATCATACGTGCATGCTACGGGACTTGCAAACTTCAACACAAGAATTTCTCAAATTCACAACTACTCAACTAGCACGACTCTGATATTATCATCTCCATATCTCAAAACAATTATCAAGCATCAAACTTTTCTTATTATCCAACGCACTCAAAAGAAAGTTTTACAAATCTTGAATACCAAGCATATTATTATTATTAAGCAATTTAACATGCTATTAAAGACTCTCAAAATAATCTAAGTGAAGCATGAGATATCAATAGTTTCTATAAAACAAATCCACCACCGTGCTCTAAAAGATTTAAGTGAAGCACATAGAGCAAAACTATATAGCTCAAAAGATATAAGTGAAGTGCATAGAGTATTCTGTCAAATTCTAATTCATGTATGGCTCTCTCAAAAGGTGTGTACAGAAAGGATGATTGTGGCACACTAACAAACAAAGACTCAAATTATACAAGACGATCCAAGCAAAACATATATCATGTGGTGAATAAAAATATAGCTCCAAGTAAAATTACCGATGGAAGTAGACGAAAGAGGGGATGACTTCCGGGGCATCCCCAAGCTTTGAATTTTTGGTGTCCTTGGATTATCTTGGGGGTTCCATGGGCATCCCCAAGATTTGGCTCTTGCCACTCCTTGTTCCATAATCCATCAAAAGATTTCACCCAAAACTTGAAAACTTCACAACACAAAACTCAATAGAAATCTCGTGAGCTCCGTTAGTGAAAGAAAACAAAAGACCACTTCAAGGTACTGTAATTCACTCATTCTTTATTTAAATTGGTGTTAAACCTACTGTATTCCAACTTCTCTATGGATTATAAACTATTTTACTATCCATAGATTCATCAAAATAAGCAAACAACACACGAAAAACAGAATCTGTCAAAAACAGAACAGTCTGTAGTAATCTGTAACTTCTGGAACTCCAAAAAATATACTAAATTAGGACGACCTAGACAATTTGTTTATTTATCAGCAGCAATTGGAATCAGTATTTCATCACGTTCTGGTGATTTTTAACAATTCGGGGACTGAGCGCAAAGTTTTTGGAAATTACAGCAAGATCAAATAACTATCATCCAAGAAGATCCTATAGGTCTAACTTGGCACAAACACTAATTAAAACATAAAACCACATCTAAACATAAGGTAGATGGATTATTTATTCCTAAAAAGAAGAAAAAACAAAAAAACTAAAAATAAAATTGGGTTGCCTCCCAACAAGCGCTATCGTTTAACGCCCCTAGCTAGGCATAAAAGCAAGGATAGATCTAGGTATTGCCATCTTTGGTAGGCAATCCATAAGTGGCTCTCATGATAGATTCATATGGTAATTTTATTTTATTTCTAGAGAAGTGTGCCATGCCTTTCTTTAAAGGAAATTGGAATCTAATACTCCCTTCCTTCATATCAATAATCGCACCAATCGTTCTAAGGAAAGGTCTACCAAGAATAATACGACAAGAAGGATTGCAATCTATATCAAGAACGATAAAATCTACGGGCACATAATTCCTAATTGCAACAATAAGAACATCATTAATTCTTCCCATAGGTTTCTTAATAGTGGAATCCGCAAGATGCAAATTTAGAGAGCAATTATCAAAATCACGAAAATCTAGCAAATCACACAATGTTTTGGGAATAGTGGAGACACTAGCACCCAAATCACATAAAGCAGAAAACTCATGATCTTTAATTTTAATTTTAATAGTAGGTTCCCACTCATCATAAAGTTTTCTAGGGATGGAAACTTTCAACTCAAGTTTTTCTTCATAAGATTGCATCAATGCATCAACGATATGTTCGATAAAGGCTTTATTTTGACTATAAGCATGAGGAGAATTTAGCACGGATTGCAACAAGGAAATACAATCAATTAAAGAGAAACTTTCATAATTAAATTCCTTGAAATCCAATATAGTGGGTTTAGCAACATCTAGGGTTTTATTTCTTTCAATCCCACTTTCATCAATTTCATCATCAAGATCTAAATACTCCGAATTTTTGGAACGCCTTCTAGGTAAAGGAAGATCATATTCAGTTTCATCAAGATTCATATTGCAAAACAAAGATTTTATAGGGGAAACATCAATAACTTTTAGATCTTCATCTTGATTTTCATGGGAATTGGAAGAACACGCTTTAATAAAGGCATCTTTAGTAGCACGCATCCTAGCGATTCTTTCCTTGCACTCATCAATGGAAATTCTCATGGCTTTGAGAGATGCATTGATATCATGCTTAGGAGGAGTAGATCTAAGCTTTAAAGAATCAACCTCAAGAGAATTTCTATCAACGTTCCTAGCCAAATCATCAATCTTAAGCAATTTCTCTTCAAGCAAAGCATTAAAATTCTTCTGTGAATTCATAAACTCTTTAACACTATTCTCAAATTCAGAGGGCATCTTATTAAAATTTCCATAAGATTTGTTGTAGGAATTTCCATAATTATTAGAAGGATTACTAGGATAAGGCCTTGGATTAAAATTCCCTCTATACGCGTTGTTACCAAAAAAATTCCTACCAACAAAATTCACATCCATAGATTCATTATTATTCTCAATCAAAGTAGACAAAGGCATATCATTAGGATTACAAGAAACACTCTTAGTAGCAAATAATTTCATAAGTTCATCCATCTTTCCACTCAAAACATTAATTTCTTCTATCGCATGCACTTTTTTATTAGTGGATCTTTCAGTGTGCCATTGAGAATAATTAACCATAATATTATCTAGGAGTTTAGTAGCATCTCCTAAAGTGATTTCCACAAAAGTGCCTCCCGCGGCCGAATCTAAAAGATTTCTAGAAGCAAAATTCAATCTGGCATAAATTTTTTGTATAATCATCCACAAATTCAAACCATGAGTAGGGCAATTATGTATCATTAATTTCATTCTCTCCCAAGCTTGTGCAACATGTTCATCATCAAGTTGCTTAAAATTCATAATGTCGTTTCTAAGAGAGATGATCTTAGCAGGAGGAAAATACTTAGAGATAAAAGCATCTTTGGACTTGTTCCAAGAATCAATACTATTTTTAGGAAAAGATGAAAACCAAGCTTTAGCACGATCTCTAAGCGAAAAAGGAAATAGCTTCAATTTAGCAATATCATTATCGACATCTTTCTTATTTTCCATATCACATAAATCAATGAAGCTATTCCGATGAGTAGCGGCATCTTCACTAGGAAGGCCGGTGAATTGATCTTTCATAACAAGATTCAACAAAGCAGTTGTAACATCCCAAAATTCTAAATTTTGGAATGTTATAAACAAATAGATAGATTTGATTGATTGCTTGATTGATTGACTGAAAGTGAGTGAATTCGAAACTTTTTGAAAGTTAGATGAGAGGGAATAAAAGGACTTTCCCAAACTTTCATTTTGCTTTTATGATCTTCGGAATTCAAATTCTTTTCATCACAAAACCCCGGAGAGAAGATGACATGACTTCTTCCATTTATTTAAATGACAAGGGGTGTTGAAAATATTTGAATTTCATTTGAAAAATATTTCCAATTCTGAAACTTTATGCAACTCAATGATTTTCACGAGCGAAGATAAAATGACTTCTTCAAATTATACTAAATATGATTTGGTAGTTTTAAAAGAATTAAAATTCAAAGTTCTTTTGAATTTATTTTTCAATTTGGAGTTATTGGAGTTTTATTCAAATTATTTTTCTCCAAAAATAAAATATATGGAAAATAGGGTAACATGATTCCCTACATCAGAAAATTGGAGAGAAATTAATTTGAAGTCATTTTGGTATTTTCAAAATGATTTTTATTGTATTTTATTAGAGCTGAAACACTCTTTGTTTTATTTGGATTTGTGTGTATTTTATTTGAAGCTAAAATAATGTTCATCTTGTAGGAAATATTTTTCTGCAAATTTTGATATATTATATGCCTATATAAAAGTTTTATTATTTTTGTTTTTATTTTGTTCTGTGAAATTTAAAAAAAAGTAAACCCTCTTTTGGGCCAAAGGCCCAAGCCGCTAGCCGCCGGCCGGCCAAGGCCACAAGGCCAACGCACGCACGCACGCACCTAGGGGAGCCAGGAGCCCCAAGTTTCCTATTCTTTTACGATTCCTAGATCGGTTTTCTCGCCGGTTTTTCTTTCCGGTTTTGTTTAGCGAGCGTCGCTCGATAGATTTTTCTTTTTATTTTTAATTTTCGTCATGGACCTATCCGTAGTCCCTAATCTTCAAACGTTCATAACTTTTTACTCGTAAGTCGGAATCCAACGAAACCAACGCCCGCTTCTTCGTTATGATCTCCTCTATCTAGTAATACAACTCAAACATATTTTTGAAAGTTTTAAAATTTGAATTCAAACAGATTTGTATTTGAACTTCGTTTGATAATAACTTGAGTTTCAGAACTCGATTTAGTTGATTCTTTTTGCTAATCGAAGCTCTTGACCTAAACTTTCTGATAAGGCCAAATTCACATAATTTTGGTGCTGTTAGAAATTGTTTTATGCTGCAAGAGTTATTAGATTTGGTTTTGACGTTCTCCGAATTGTTTTCTTCGTTCTTTCCGATCTTTTGAGTGATTGCTTATGTGTGGTTACTATTGCTTGATTACGATAGATTGACCGGAGTGTGACGAGTAGAGCTATCAAGAGTTTTGAGTGCTAATCATCTTCATCAACTTTGCAAGTAAGTAACACTTTGATCATACTCTTCTACTACCCAGTTTTTTTTGCATTAGATCAAACCCTCAACCACTTGCTTGTTTAGGATCTAATTAAATTGTGGGATTGGGAAGTAGATTGAGGTAGTACCTATTACCTGTTACTTATGAAACCTTGGGAGTCACTTCTACGTTTGCTTATTATACCATGCTATGCTAGTAGACGTGGATTGGGTGAGTGAATATCCATGACAGATGTGAGATTGATAATTAATGGTTTATCTAAGGTGGCAACTTAAACACACATCTGGGTGGATTGAGGCACTGGCTATTCCAGACTTGCCTCACAAGGCACACAGGTAGACAGGATTTGCCAAGATTTCTTCTGACCGCCACCTGTGCCCAAAGGGATCATGAGATTATTCAATCTGGAAACTTCCGTGTGCAGCCACAAGCCAATTATGGGCTCTGGCGTAGTTGACTAAGTTGTGCGAACTCTTACGGGTAGGCTAGCTGATGTAGGGGATGTAGGTTGGTCCGGTCTACCCACATGTAAGGTGCTAGCGCTTCTGAAAGACTATGTCTCGGTCATCCGTTTCTCAAACACCATGTAGTGCGAGAACCAAGCGGAGGCGATCGAGTCTTGTGGGGAAAAGTGCGCAAACCTCTGCAGAGTGTATAAACTAATCATGATTAGCCGTGTCCCCGGTTATGGACAATTTTGAGTATCTAGTACATGGATATCCTGTTGATCTCATCACGTTACTTAATATAATTTGTTTGGGTTTAATGAGTACTTTCAATTGGGATTGAGGATGCTGTCAACCATTCTCAATGTTCAACAACCACCATGATAGTTAAATAAAATTATTCCTTTGATGTAGGGAAAAATCAGCTTTATGCAAAAATGTAAATCAGAGAGCCTTACCACCAGCCAAATATGCATGTAGTATAGGCTTGTTGCTTCATTATTCTCTATGTGTTACATTGCCAAAGATATTCCATGTGTTGACTTGTTTTTGGGCTGCAACTTTTCATGTTGCAGACTTTTGAACGACAGTAAGGTGTTAGGTCGTGGTTCTATACTCGGTGATGTCGTTGGAGTTGATGGACTCACTCGCTTTCCAAGCCTTCCATTGTTATTATTAGATGGCCTTAAGCCATATTATTGTATTAAGTTCCCTTGTGGACAACAATGTAATAAGTGTGTGATTGCTACTCGCTATAAATCCTTCGGCATCAGGTCGTGTCAAGACATTCTTGATCCAGGGATGACACTGAGTACAGAGCGCTAGATCCATTCGGGTCTGGTCGCGACAGCAGTATTGATTTCACAAGATTCAGTATTGGCAAGAGGAGCAATCGGAGTGCTAAGGAAATCATTATTGTTGGTATTGGTGTAGTCACATAATTTGGTATTATCTTGAGCCATCGCGACAAACAAGCAATCCAACACACGAGCAAACAAAGGGCAAGCGAAAAAAGGCAAACGGAAAAGAGAGGAGGAGAAAGGGAAAGAGAGGGCGAATAAAACGGCAAGGGTCAAGTGGGGGAGAGGAAAACGAGAGGCAAATGGCAACTAATGTAGTGCGGGAGATAGGGATTGTGATGGGTACTTGGTATTTTGACTTTTGCGTAGACTCCCCGGCAACGGCGCCAGAAAGTCCCTCGTACGTACACAAAAACAATAGCTCCTCGCAACCAACGTGATTAGGGGTTGTCAATCCCTTCACGGTCACTTACGAGAGTGAGATCTGATATAGATGACAGATAATATTTTTGGTATTTTTGGTATAGAGATGCAAAGTAAAAAGTAAAAGGCAAAAGTAAAAGCAAAGAAAAAATATAGTGATGGATATTGATATGATGAGAATAGACCCGGGGCCATAGGTTTCACTAGTGGCTTCTCTCAAGAGCATAAGTATTTCTACGGTGGGTGAACAAATTACTGTTGAGCAATTGATGTAATTGAGCATAGTTATGAGAATATCTAGGTATGATCATGTATATAGGCATCACGTCCGAGACAAGTAGACCGACTCGCCTGCATCTACTACTATTATTCCACTCATCGACCGCTATCCAAAGATGCATCTAGAGTATTAAGTTCAAGAAAACAGAGTAACACCTTAAGCAAGATGACATGATGTAGAGGGATAAATTCATGCAATATGATAAAAACTCCATTTTGTTATCCTCGATGGCAACAATACAATACGTGCCTTGCTGCCCCTACTGTCACTGGGAAAGGACACCGCAAGATTGAACCCAAAGCTAAGAAAAACCAATCTAGTAGGCCAAACCAAACTGATAATTCGAAGAGACTTGCAAAGATAACTAATCATACATAAAAGAATTCAGAGAAGATTCAAATATTGTTCATAGATAAACTTGATCATAAACCCACAATTCATTGGTCTCAACAAACACACCGCAAAAACAAGATTACATCGAATAGATCTTCACGAGAGAGGGGGAGAACATTGTATTGAGATCCAAAAAGAGAGAAGAAGCCATCTAGCTACTATGGACCCGAAGGTCTGAGGTAAAATACTCACACTTCATCGGAGGGGCTATGGTGATGATGTAGAAGCCCTCTGTGGTGCATTCCCCTTCCGACGGAGCTTCGGAATAGGCCCCAAGATGGGATCTTGTGCGTACAGAAAGTTGCGGCGGTGGAATTAGGTTTTTGGCTCCGTATCTGGTCGTTTGGGGGTACGTAGGTATATATAGGAGGAAGGAGTACGTCGGTGGAGCACCGAGGGGCCCATGAGGCAGGGGGTGCGCCCTAGGGGGGGGGCGCCCCCCACCCTCGTGACCGCCTCTTTGATTCCTTGGAGTAGGGTCCAAGTCTCCTGGATCACGTTCGGTGAGAAAATCACGTTCCCGAAGGTTTCATTCCGTTTGGACTCCGTTTGATACTCAGTTTCTCCGAAACACTGAAATAGGCAAAAAACAGTGATTCTGGACTGGGCCTCCGGTTAATAGGTTAGTCCCAAAAATAATATAAAAGTGGAAAATAAAGCCCAATATAGTCCAAAACAGTAGATAATAGAGCATGAAGCAATCAAAAATTATAGATATGTTGGAGACGTATCAATCATCGTGGAACATGTGGGAGCCAATATCGGTATCCAGATCCCACTATTGGTTATTGGCCAGATGTAACATCCCAAAATTCTAAATTTTGGAATGTTATAATAAATAAATAACTATGGTTGTTGTCTGATTGTTTGACTGATTGATTGAATGGAATTGAGTGGAAATTGAAACTTTTGAAAGTTGAATGAGAGGGAATGAAATGACTTTCCCAAACTTTCTATTTTGCATTTTGGATCCCAATTGAACTCAAGTTCATTGCAACACCAAAACCTAGAGTGAAGATGACATGACTTCTTCCATTTTGAAATGAATAGGGTTTTGGAAAAGAATTGAATTTCATTTGGGAAGTTTTCAAATTCAAAGCTTTATGCAACTCAATGATTTTCATGAGGGAAGATAAAATGACTTCTTCAATTATATGAAATAGGAGTTGGAAGTTATAATGAATCAAGTTGAAAATCATTTGAAGGTGCTTTGGAACCCTCTTTCAAATGTTGAGTTTTGAATTTGAATTTCAAACTTTGGCATGTGGGAAACATTTCAAAAACTATGCCTGATAAATACTTGATCAAAAGTATGAGAGGAGCAAACATGACACTCCAAAAATATCAGAGGAAACAATGCCAAAAGATTTGGATTCAAACCTGAAATTTATTTGAATTTGAAAAAATAGATTTTTATGAAATTTGGCTTTTGCCTTTGGAAAAATGTTCAAATGAAAGGGAATATTCCCTGATCATTTTGGTATATATATAGCCTATATAAATTATTTATAGATTGGGTTTTATTTTGTTTTAGTTTTATTTAAAAGAATAAAGAAAACCCTCCTGGCGCCACTAGGCCACCCCAGGCCCAGGCCCATGACCCAGCCACTGGCCCAGCCACCCGGCCCACCGAGCCCGGCCGAGCCGAGCCAGCCCAGCTCCCTCACCTCGCCTCGCCAAGGCGCCACGCCACGGCCGACCGCCTCCTCCTCACCCTCTCTCTCTCTCGCTGACCCGTGGGCCCCGCCTCTTCTTCCCGCCCACGCCAATCGACCTCGCTGAGATCCACCGGATCCTCAAGGATCCGGATCCCCGACAGCCCTCGATGCCCTTCCGAGGCAAGCCCGACCCTGTGGCTATAAAGGGCCGAGCCCCCGCACCCCATTTCCCCCCTAGCCTCGCCGGACCCCCTCTCCCTCTCCCTCCCGAGCTCACCGGAGCACCGAGCCCTCCCCGCCGCCATTGTTGCCGCCGTCGACCCCCTGGTCCACCCCGACCCCCCCCCCCAACACCACCGAACCACCCACCGTGCTCGTGCGCATCTCCCCGACGAGTCGCCGGAGCTCCACGCCTTGAGACGCCTCGGCACTTTCGCCGCCGCCGCCGCCGAGTCCGGTAAGCATGAGCACCCCCGTCCGATCTCAATCGAGTGGCTAGGATTAGAACCTCAAGGGGTAGGTTTTATTTATAAAACCGGCCGGTTCTTCGGTTAGTTTTAGTTAGGTTTTTTATTTTCGGCCCGGTTCGTTTTTGTTACACCTAGGGCCCGTTTAGTCTAATTTACGCCTAGTGCACAGTATAGGCCAATTAGGCCTTTTTCTTTTTAATTTGATTTTCTGCTTTTCTGTAATAGCTTCGCTTTTCAAAAATTCATATCTTTTATTCTGTTTAATATTTTTGAGTGATTCTTTTTTGTTGGATTGCAAATTTTATGTAGTTTCTGAAAAATATATATAGCTATGTTAAAAATAATTAAAAATGCCTTAATATTGTTTTAGTCAGAATAGTAAATCTGCTATAACTTTAGTTAAAAAATTATTTTTGCATGATTCTTTTTGTAATCACTTTATTTTGACATTTGCCAAACCCTAGAAATTTACTTGGGTATTTTAGGATTAATAAATAATTAGTTTTAGACATAATCCTATTAATCCTAATTAATTAACTAGTTCCTGCTTTCCTAATTAATTAATTAGTAAATTAATTTATTCTTAACTTGTGATTAGTTATTCTAGGTTAGTTTCTGTCATTCTAGTAGATGAACTTTTATTTATAATTAATAAAAGTTTTAAATTATTTTTCTTAATAGAAATTGGATTAGGCCTAAAATGAGTTTTATAATAGCTTTTTAATTAATTCTTTTTGCTCCTAGTTGCTTAGTGAAACCTTTTATGTTAAGTTAACCTAAAACCATGATTAGGTTATATTAAGAAATTTTTTATTATATAAAACTATTTTTGTTATTGTTTGAAGTAGGGAAAACCTTGAGTGGCCTTTATTTGAGTTTTTCTTTTGGATTGAGTTTTGGTTGTTTGTTGTGTTATGTTACTTTTGTTATGTTGTGTTATGTGATCCTATTGCTATGTGCTTATTATAGTTATTGTTTGCCTCGGTAGAATTTCCGGAGTGCGAAGATTGCTACTACGAAACCCTAGTTTTTCGAAGATCGTCAACCAGGCAAGTTCACTTGACCATGCTTTTCTTACCTATGTTTTATTGCATTTAGTGGCACCATTGCAACCACCCCTCAGTAGTGTTATTGAATCCTTGTAGTTGAGTAGTATGCATGAGGTAGGAACCCATCACCCTGTTACCAAGCCCGGACGTTATTTGTTTTAATGCTACGCTATAGTAGACGGGTTTGGTATGAGTGCTCGAGAGTGGTGTGAAGAAGGAGAACTCTACGTCAATGACGACAACTCCATGATGGAATCTGCAAGGACTGCATCTTCAAGACCTCAAGACTTCAAGACTCGAGACAGAATTTCAATACACACTCTTGGGTGAAGGGCGGTTGACGGGCACCTGGAGAACCCAGTGGTTGGCCGGGATGAATGGAGAAGCGCCATGACATCTTGCGGAAAGCTTCACCCAGACTCAAAGAGACGGAAGAATACTTCACGCCGGAAGCTTACCTGTGCAACCGCAAGTCATTATGGGCTCGGCTTGGTTGACCTTAGTTGTGACTGGCTGGGACGGTACTAGCAGATGTAGAATGACGGTAGGATTGGATGGGTACCGGACGGTGGTCGAGGAACTCTTTGGAAGACCATGTTTCGGTCATCTTGTTCTCAAACACCACGAAGTGCGAGAACGTAAAGAGAGGGATCGAATCTTGCGGGTAAAGTGTACAAACCTCTGCAGAGGGTTTTAAACCTAATCGATTAGCCGTGTCCCGATTACGGACAACTTGAGCATCCGGACTTGGATCTATCTCGGAACTCTCAACACCGGATTGATAACAAAATTGTGGGCAACTTATGATGATTTTGGGCTATGAGACATCGGTTGGCGGAACCATGTCATGATAGAAAACTCCATAGTACAGACTTCATTTATTCCTTTGATGTAGGGAAAATAAAATCAGCTTTTATGCAAACAAAACTCGAATCTGAGCCACAAAGCCAAATTGCATATAGTATAGTTTTACCATCTGCTTTCTCATGTTGTGATCTTGCCAGTACATTCAATGTCTTGACCTACACGGCTGCAACGTATCATGTTGCGTATATTTCCTCGACGAGTAAGAGTTACGATACAGGTTACGGTCTACACTCAACTCGCCGATGGCGTTGATGGGACTCCACACCCGCTTTGATTGTTTCACGAGTATTATGAGGTATATATCGGTTTACATTATTTATACATGTGATTGCACTTTGATATATACATTGATGTACTGTGTGTGCCAAAGATCTTGATCTGTGGATGGCATAAAGAATACGTAGGCTTGACCGTTCGAGGTCGGGTCGCTCTGAGAGATGGTATCGAGCACATGTTGATCAGAGGACGTGACCCTAGAAACCGGAAAAGCCCTTGGACAGGATATCTCAAAACTTTATTTACAAAAGACTCTTACTTCTCATCTTTTCTGAATTTATCAAATAGACCCTCTCACCTCAAATAGTTAGAATATACCCTTATCCTTTGATCACCCGGAGGATCAATCAAGACGCCCAAGAAGGATTTGAAATCGGAGAACTGATGACCCCTTCAGAGTAAAGAGGATTTCACCATGTATTAGAAGCTACAACAGTTGAAGACTCAAGATTTGAAGTTCTGAAGAAATATTTGACCTTTAGTAGACCTTACCCCTGTTACACAGTTACGTTATATTCGTCTATGTGTGAGCTGTCATTTTTTTGATGTTTTCCGACAGCCACAAAGTAAAACTTGTTTCTTCAAAAAAATATTGTTTGTATTGTGTGTATATCCCTCCCCACCTCTCTCTCATCTCACCTTAAAACCCTTGAACCCCATAGATGATGAATGAAGTTGGACTGTTATTCTACGATCGAAGACTCAAATAGGAGGCGTAGCTATGGATGCGAACATGGAGAATCACTGGGAACAATTTGGTTTCAAGGAAGTATGAGGTCCAATACGTTCTTCAAGATACTTTACGTAAAGTGCACGCAACCTCGGTGGAGAATGCATCAATCCATATAAGGATTTAAAGGAGCAAGAACTTGGGAGGAATTCAAGAAGACCCCGATGAGATCACGCCTTATCCGGAAGCACAATGATACACCAAGAAATAAACCTTGTGCTCGCAAGATTTATGGAGAAATAGGACACACCCGAAGGTTACGCAAAACCCGAGAGTGGTGAAGTAACGATAGATGTTTTGTTTGGCTTGCAGAAACCATGGAATTACTCGAACCCAGTTCGAGAACAAGAGAAATTCTGCAATGCTTGTGAGTATGCCCAAGTGTTAGAATACGTGATTCGATATTTACGTATGTGGTAATGATTCAAGTACGGGATGGATTGGCCCCCAGTACGGAGACTTCTATCATGAACTATCATATGTTGATGGAAAATCAGAGAGCCTCGAAAACCTTAGAAGAGTGTCGACGCGATAAGCCATAAAACCATAAAATGGTAGGACGATGGAACCCCATTACGCATAACCGCTACAAACGAGGTTATACGGTGAGGTTCGACCTGCACCGCTTCCTGCAGGAGAAAACCATAAATTGTAGACCACCATGAGTGTTTCGATAGTTGTTTAGAATGGACACAGACCCATCAGCTAAGAAGATCCAGTCTCGGACGAACCACGACTTTGAAGAACCGACCCAAGGTTTCGAGGAAAACTTTACGCTCCTAACAGAAGAGCGTTAATGAAGGAGTTATTGTAAGATATTTGAAGATACATACATTGTCGACCTCCAGAGGAAGTATCTGAGTTTATTGGAACCGTAACCTTGATTTTAAGTGTGGTAGCCCACGACCTTTCCGACGAACATTTGCTAGAAGACCCCCAACCCTAACCTTTTCTTGTTAGCCTCTTGAATCTCGAGGACGAGATTCATTTTAAGTGTAGGTAGGTTTGTAACATCCCAAAATTCTAAATTTTGGAATGTTATAATAAATAAATAACTATGGTTGTTGTCGATTGTTTGGTGATTGATTGAATGGAATTGAGTGGAAATTGAAACTTTTGAAAGTTGAATGAGAGGGAATGAAATGACTTTCCCAAACTTTCCATTTTGCATTTTTGGATCCCAATTGAACTCAAGTTCATTGCAACACCAAAACCTAGAGTGAAGATGACATGACTTCTTCCATTTTGAAATGAATAGGGTTTTGGAAAAAGAATTGAATTTCATTTGGGAAGTTTTCAAATTCAAAGCTTTATGCAACTCAATGATTTTCATGAGGGAAGATAAAATGACTTCTTCAATTATATGAAATAGGAGTTGGAAGTTATAATGAATCAAGTTGAAAATCATTTGAAGGTGCTTTGGAACCCTCTTTCAAATGTTGAGTTTTGAATTTGAATTTCAAACTTTGGCATGTGGGAAACATTTCAAAAACTATGCCCGATAAATACTTGATCAAAAGTATGAGAGGAGCAAACATGACACTCCAAAAATATCAGAGGAAACAATGCCAAAAGATTTGGATTCAAACCTGAAATTTATTTGAATTTGAAAAATAGATTTTTATGAAATTTGGCTTTTGCCTTTGGAAAAATGTTCAAATGAAAGGGAATATTCCCTGATCATTTTGGTATATATATACCCTATATAAATTATTTATAGATTGGGTTTTATTTTTGTTTTAGTTTTATTTAAAAAGAATAAAGAAAACCCCAGGCGCCAAACTAGGCCACCCCAGCCCAGCCAACAAGAGCTCGCTGGCCCATACCGGCCCACCAGGCCACCGAGCCGAGCCACCCAGCCTCCCTCACCTCGCCTGGAAGGCGCCACGCCACGGCCGACCGCCTCCCTCCTCACCCTCTCTCTCTCGCTGACCCGTGGCCCCACCCTCTTCTTCCTCGCCCACGCCATCGACTCGCCGGAGATCCACCGGATCCCAAGGATCCGGATCCCGACAGCCCCGATGCCCTTCCGAGGCAAGCCCGACCTGGGCTATAAAGGGCCGAGCCTCGCACCCCATTCCCCTAGCCTCATGGGACCCCTCTCCTCTCCCTCCCGAGCTCACCGAGCACTGAGCCCTCCCGCCGCCATTGTTGCCGCCTGGCCCACCCCTGGTCCACCCCGAACCCCCAACACCACCGAACCACCCCCGTGCTCGTGCAAGCATCTCCCGACGAGTCGCCGGAGCTCCCCGACGCCCAGCCGCCTCGACGCACTTTCGCCGCCGCCGCCGGAGTCCGGTAAGCCGCCGGAAAGCACACCCCCCGTCCGATCTCAATCGAGTGGCTAGGATTAGAACCCCGAAGGGGTAGGTTTTATTTATAAAACCGGCCGGTTCTTTTCGGTTAGTTTTAGTTAGGTTTTTTATTTTTAGGCCCGGTTAGTTTTAGTTAAACCTAGGCCTGTTTAGACTAAGTTACGCCTAGTGCACGTATAGGCCCATTAGGCCTTTTTCTTTTTATTTTGATTTTCTGCTTTACGTAATAGCTTCTGCTTTCAAAAATTCATATCTTTTATTCTGTTTAATATTTTTGAGTGATTCTTTTTTGTTTGATTGCAAATTTTATGTAGTTTCTGTAAAATATATATTTAGCTATGTTAAAAATAATTAAAAATGCCTTAATATTGTTTTAGTCAGAATAGTAAATCTGCTATAACTTTAGTTAAAAAAATTATTTTTGCATGATTCTTTTTGTAATCACTTTATTTTGACATTTGCCAAACCCTAGAAATTTACTTGGGTATTTTAGGATTAATAAATAATTAGTTTTAGACATAATCCTATTAATCCTAATTAATTAACTAGTTCCTGTTTCCCTAATTAATTAATTAGTAAATTAATTTATTCTTAACTTGTGATTAGTTATTCTAGGTTAGTTTCTGTCATTCTAGTAGATGAACTTTTATTTATAATTAATAAAAGTTTTAAATTATTTTCTTAATAGAAATTGGATTAGGCCTAAAATGAGTTTTATAATAGCTTTTTAATTAATTCTTTTTGCTCCTAGTTGCTTAGTGAAACCTTTTCTGTTAAGTTAACCTAAAACCATGATTAGGTTATATTAAGAAATTTTTATTATATAAAACTATTTTTGTTATTGTTTGAAGTAGGGAAAACCTTGAGTGGCCTTTATTTGAGTTTTTCTTTTGGATTGAGTTTTGGTTGTTTGTTGTGTTATGTTACTTTTGTTATGTTGTGTTATGTGATCCTATTGCTATGTGCTTATTATAGTTATTGTTTGCATCGCTAGAATTTCATGAGTGCGAAGATTGCTACTACTAAACCCTAGTTTTTCAAGATCGTCAACCGTGCAAGTTCACTTGACCATGCTTTTCTTACCTATGTTTTATTGCATTTAGTGGCACCATTGCAACCACCCCTCAAGAGTGTTATTGAATCCTTGTAGTTGAGTAGTATGCATGAGGTAGGAACCCATCACCTGTTACCAAGCCCGGACGTTATTTGTTTTAATGCTACGCTATAGTAGACGGGGTTTGGTATGAGTGCTCGAGAGTGGTGTGAAGAAGGAGAACTCTACGTCAATGACGACAACTCCATGATGGAATCTGCAAGGACTGCATCTTCAAGACCTCAAGACTTCAAGACTCGAGACAGGAATTTCAATACACACTACTGGGTGAAGGACGGTTGACGGGCACCCTGGAGAACCCAGTGGTTGGCCGGGATGCATGGAGAAGCGCCATGACATCTTGCGGAAAGCTTCACCCAGACTCAAAGAGACGGAAGAATACTTCACGCCCGGAAGCTTACATGTGCAACCGCAAGTCATTATGGGCTCTGGCTTGGTTGACCTTAGTTGTGACTCTGGCTGGGACGGTACTAGCAGATGTAGAATGACGGTAGGATTGGATGGGTACGGACGGTGGTCGAGGAACTCTTTGGAAGACCATGTTTCGGTCATCTTGTTCTCAAACACCTCAAGTGCGAGAACGTAAAGAGAGGGATCGAATCTTATGGGTAAAGTGTACAAACCTCTGCAGAGGGTTTTAAACCTAATCGATTAGCCGTGTCCCGGTTACGGACAACTTGAGCATCCGGACTTGGATCTATCTCTAACTCTCAACACCGGATTGATAACAAAATTGTGGGCAACTTATGATGATTTTGGGCTATGAGACATCGGTTGGCGGAACCATGTCATGATAGAAAACTCCATAGTACAGACTTCATTTATTCCTTTGATGTAGGGAAAATAAAATCAGCTTTTATGCAAACAAAACTCAGATCTGAGCCACAAAGCCAAATTGCATATAGTATAGTTTTACCATCTGCTTTTCTCATGTTGTGATCTTGCCAGACATTCAATGTAATTGACCTACACGGCTGCAACGTATCATGTTGCAGATATTTCCTCGACAGTAAGAGTTACGACATGTGGTTACGGTCTACACTCAACCTGCCGATGGCGTTGATGGGACTCCACACCCGCTTTGATTGTTTCAATGAGTATTATGAGGTATATATCAGTTTACATTATTTATACATGTGATTGCACTTTGATATATACATTGATGTACTGTGTGTGCCAAAGATATCTTGATCTGTGGATGGCACAAGAATACGCAGGCTTGACCGTCTGAGGTCGGGTCGCTACACCAGAGAGGTGTCTCGGTCATGTCTGCATGGTTCCCGAACCCGTAGGGTCTACACACTTGAGGTTCGGTGACGCTAGAGTTGTTATGGGAAATAGTAGTCCCGGATGAGATCCCGGACGTGACGAGGAACTCCAGAATGGTCCGGAGGTGAAGACCGATATATTGGACGAAGGGTATTGGAGTCCAGAATTGTTCTGGGAGTATCCGGTGACGACCACCGTGACCGAAAGGTGTTTCGGAGGCCCCGTCAAGCGTTTGGGGGCCTTATGGGCCAAGGGGAGGGAGCACACCAGCCCACTAAGGGGCTGTGCGCCCCTCCCACCCCATCTCACATAACGTGAAGAGGTGGGGGCGCCTCCCCTAGGGCAGCCGCCCCTCCCGGCTTGGGGGCAAGTTTCCGAGGGGTGGGGGCGCCCAAACCCATCTAGGTCTCCCCTGTGGCCGCCACCCCTCCCCTAGGGAACGCTAGGGCGCCTCCTCCACCCCCTTCCCCCTATATATAGTGAGGGAGATAGAGGGCAGCGGCACCCCTTCCCTGGCGCAGCCCCTCCCTCCTCCAACTCTTCATTCTTCTCCGTAGAGCTTGGCGAAGCCCTGCAGGAATACCACAAGCTCCACCACCACGCCGTTGTGCTGCCGGAGTCCTACGTCAACTTCTCCTCTCTCCTTGATGGATCAAGAAGGAGGAGACGTCCCCGGGCTATACGTGTGTTGAACGCGGAGGCACCGTCCGTTCGGCTCTAGATCGGATCTTCCGCGATTTGAATCGCCGCGAGTACGACTCCATCAATCGCGTTCTTGTAACGCTTCCGCTTAGCGATCTTCAAGGGTATGAAGATGCACTCCCTCTCTCTCGTTGCTAGCATCTCCTAGATTGATCTTGGTGACACGTAGGAAAATTTTGAATTATTGCTATGTTCCCCAATAGTGGCATCATGAGCTAGGTCTATGCATAGATTCTATGCACGAGTATAATACATAGTAGATGTGGGCGATGATTTGTTCAATTTGCTTGCCGTTACTAGTCTTATCTTGATTTGGCGACATTGTGGGATGAAGCGGCCCGAGACCGACCTTACACGTACACTTACGTGAGATAGGTTCCACCGACTGACATGCACTTGATGCATAAGGTAGCTAGCGGGTGTGTGTCTCTCCCGCTTTAGTCGGATCGGATTCGATGAAGAGGGTCCTTATGAAGGGTAAATAGCAATTGGCATATCACCGTTGTGGCTTTTGCGTAGGTAAGAAACTTTCTTGCTAGAAACCCATAGCAGCCACGTAAAACATGCAACAACAATTAGAGGACGTCTAACTTGTTTTTGCAGGGTATGCTATGTGATGTGATATGGTCAAAAGGATGTGACGAATTATATATATATATGTGATGTATGAGATTGATCATGTTCTTGTAATAGGAATCACGACTTGCATGTCGATGAGTATGAAAACCGGCAGGAGCCATAGGAGTTGTCTTAATTTACTGTATGACCTCCGTGTCAATGAAAAACGCCATGTAATTACTTTACTTTATTGCTAACAGTTAGCCATAGTAGTAGAAGTAATAGTTGGCGAGACAACTTCATGAAGACACAATGATGGAGATCATGGTGTCATGCCGATGATTTAAGGTGATCATGCCGCGCCTCGAAGATGGAGATCAAAAGGCGCAAGATGATATTGGCCATATCATGTCACTTTATGATTTGCATGTGATGTTTGTCATGTTTACATCTTATTTGCTTAGAACGACGGTATCATAAATAAGACGATCCCTCGCTAAAATTTCAAGAAAGTGTTCCCCCTAACTGTGCATCGTTGCGAAGGTTCATTGTTTCGAAGCACCACGTGATGATCAGGTGTGATAGATTCTAATGTTCGCATACAACGGATGTAAGCCAGATTTACACATGCGAAACACTTAGGTTGACTTGACGAGCCTAGCATGTACAGACGTGGCCTCGGAACACAAGAGACCGAAAGGTCGAACATGAGTCGTATAGTAGATACGATCAACATGAAGATGTTCACCGATAATGACTAGTCCGTCTCACATGATGATCGGACACGGCCTAGTTGACTCGGATCATGTATCACTTAGATGACTAGAGGGATGTCTATCTAAGTGGGAGTTCATTAAATAATCAGATGAACTTAATTATCATGAACATAGTCAAAATGTCTTTGCAAATTATATCGTAGCTTACGCTTTAGTTCTACTGTTTAAGATATGTTCCTAGAGAAAATTTAGTTGAAAATTGATAGTAGAAATTATGCGGACTCAGTCCGTCAACTGAGGATTATCCTCATTGCTGCGCAGAAGGCTTATCTCCTTAATGCACCACTCGGTGTGCTGAACCTCGAGCGTCATCTGTAGATGTTGCAAAACATCTGACATACACGTTTTGATGACTACGTGATAGTTCAGTGCGTAATGCTAACGGTTTAGAATTTTGGCACCAAAGACGGTTTTGAAACGTCGCAGAACATACGAGATGTTCCAAAGACTGAAATTGGGATTTCCGACTAGTGCCCACGTCAAGAGGTATGAGACCTCTGACAAGTTTCTTAAGCCCGCAAACTAAGGGAGAAAAGCTCAATCGTTGAGCATGTGCTCAGATTGTCTGAGTACTACAATCGCTTGAATCGAGTGGGAGTTAATCTTCCAGATGAGATAGTGATGGTTCTCCAAAGTCACTGCCACCAAGCTACTAGAGCTTCGTGATGAACTATAACATATCAGGGATAGATATGATGATCCTTGAGCTATTCGCGATGTTTGACACCGCGAAAGTAGAAATCAAGTAGGAGCATCAATTGTTGATGGTTAGTAAAATCACTAGTTTCAAGAAGGGCAAGGGCAAGAAAGGATACTTCATGAAACGGCAAATCAGTTGCTGCTCTAGTGAAGAAACCCAAGGTAGAACCCAAACCCGAGACTAAGTGTTTCTGTAATGAGGGGAACGGTCACTGAAGCAGAACTATCCTAGATACTTGGTAGATGGGAAGGCTGGTAAGGTCGACAAAAGTATATTGGATATACATTATATTAATGTGTACTTTACTAGTACTCCTAGTAGCACCAGGGTATTAGATACCGGTTCGGTTGCTAAGTGTTGGTAACTCGAAATAAAAGCTACGGAATAAACGGAGACTAGCTAAAGGTGAGCTGACGATATGTGTTGCAAGTATTTCCGAGGTTGATGTGATCAAACATCGCATGCTCCCTCTACCATCGGGATTGGTGTTAAACCTAAATAATTATTATTTGGTGTTTGCATTGAGCATAGACATGATTGGATTATGTTTATCGCAATACGGTTATTCATTTAAGGAGAATAATGGTTATTCTGTTTATTTGAATAATACCTTCAATGGTCTTGCACCTAAAATGAATGGTTTATTGAATCTTGATCGTAGTGATACACATGCTCATGCCAAAAGATATAAGATAGTAATTATAGTACCACATACTTGTGGCACTGCCATTTGAGTCATATTGGTATAAAATGCATGAAGAAGCTCCATGTTGATGGATCTTTGGACTCACTCGTTTTTGACAAGATTGAGACATGTGAACCATGTCTATTGGTGTATGCACATGAAGAAGCTCCATGCAAATGGATCGTTTGGACTCACTTGATTTTGAATCACTTGATACATGCAAATCATACCACCTGGGCAAGATGACTGAAAGGCCTCATTTTCAAAGAAGATGGAACAAGAAAGCAACTTGTTGGAAGTAATACATTTTGATGTGTGCAGTCCAATGAGTGCTGAGGCACGCAGTGGATATCGTTATGTTCTTACTTCATAGATGATTTGAGTAGATGCTAAGTATATTTACTTGATGAAACAAAAGTATGAATTATTGAAAGGTTTAAGTAATTTTAGAGTGAAGTTGAAGATCGTCGTGACAAGAGGATAAAATGTCTATGATATGATCATAGATATGAATATTTGAGTTACGAGTTTGGCACACAATTAAGACATTGTGGAAATTGTTTCACAACTAATACCGCCTAGAACACCATAGTGTGATGGTGTGTCCGAACATCATAACTGCACCCTATTGGATATGGTGCATACCATGACGTCTCTTATCAAATTACCACTATCGTTTATGGGTTAGGCATTAGAAACAACCGCATTCACTATAAATAGGGCACCACGCAATTTCGTTGAGATGACACCGTATGACGTATGGTTTAGAAAAACCTAAGCTGTCATTTCTTAAAAGTTTGGGGCTGTGACGCTTATGTGGAAAAGTTTCAGGCTGATAAGCTCGAAACTAAAGCGGTTAAATGCATCTTCATAGAATACCCAAAACAGTTGGGTATACCTCCTATTTCAGACCCGGAAGCAGAAGTGATTGTTTCTATAAACGTGTCCTTTCTCGAGGAAAAGTTTCTCTCGAAAGAATTGAGTGGGTAGCAGGGCACAGGAAGTTGTTCCTATGGCACCTACACCAAATGAAGTGGAAGCTTATAATAGTGATCATGAAGCTTCGGATCAAGTCACTACCAAACCTCGTAGGTCGACAAGGATGCGTACTACTTCAGAGTGGTATGTAATCCTGTCTTGGAAGTCATGTTGCTAGACAACAATGAACCTACGAGCTATGGAGAAGCGATGGTGGGCCCGGATTCCAACGAATGGCTTGAGGCCATAAAATTCGAGAGAGGATCCACGTATAAAAACAAAGTATAGACTTTGGAAGAACTACTTGGTGGTCGTAAGGCTGTTGGGTGCAGATGGATTTTAAAAGGAAGGCGGACAATGATGGTATGTGTCACCATTAAGAAAGCTCTACTTGTCGTTAAGATGTTTTCCGACAAGTTTAAGGAGTTGACTGCGATGAGACTCTCTCACTCATAGCGATGCTAAGAGTCTGTTGGAATAATATTAGCAGCTACTGCATTATTTATGAAATCTTGCAGATAGGATGTCAAAACATTGTTTCCTCGACGATTTTCTTGAGGAAAGGTTGTATGTGATACAACCAGAAGGTTTTGTCAATCCTCAAAGATGCTAACAAGTATGCAAAGCTCCAGCAATCCTTCTAAGGACTGGAGTAAGCATCTCGGAGTTGGTATGTACGCTTTGATGAGATGATCAAAGATTTTGGGTTTATACAAAGTTTATGAGAAACTTGTAATTCCAAAGAAGTGAGTGGGAGCACTATAGAATTTTTGATGAGTATATGTTGTTAACATATTGTTGATCAGAAATGATGTAGAATTTCTGGAAAGCATACATGGTTATTTGAGAAGTGTTTTTCAATGGAAAACCTGGATTAAGCTACTTGAACATTGAGCATCAAGGTATATAAGGATAGATAAAAAATGCTTAATAGTACATTCAAATGAATATGTACCCTGACAAGATTTTGAAGGAGTTCAAAATAGATCAGCAAAGAAGGAGTTCTTGGCTGTGTTACAAGGTGTGAGTATTGAGTAAGACTCAAGAGCTGACCACGGCAGAAGAGAGAGAAAGGACGAAGGTCGTCCCCTATGATTTAGACGTAGGCTCTACAGTATGCTATGATGTGTACCGACTTTGAAGTGTGCCTTGCCATGAGTCGATCAAAGGGGTACAAGAGTGATCCAGAATGGATCACATGATGTTGGTCGAACTTATCCTTAGTAACTAGTGGACTAAGGAATTTTCTCGATTATGGAGGTGGTAAAAGAGTTTGTCGTAAAGGGTTACGTCGATGCAAGCTTTGACACTAATCCGGATGACTCTGAGTAGTAAACCGGATTTGTATAGTAGAGCAGTTATTTGGAATAGCTCCAAGTAGCGCGTGGTAGCTGCATCTACAAGATGACATAGAGATTTGTAAAGCACACACAGATCTAAAAGGTTCAGACCCGTTGACTAATGACCTCTCTCACAAGCGAGATATGAGCAAAGCCCATGGGTGTTGGATTCATTACAATCACATAGTTATGTGAACTAGATTATTGACTCTACTGCAAGTGGGAGACTGTTTGAAATATGCCCTAGAGGCAATAATAAAATGGTTATTATTGTATTTCCTTGTTCATGATAATTGTCTATTGTTCATGCTATAATTGTATTAACTGGAAACCGTAATACATCTGTGAATATATAGACCACAACATGTCCCTACTAAGCCTCTAGTTGACTAGCTCGTTGATCAATAGATGGTTATGGTTTCCTGACCATGGACATTGGATGTCGTTGATAACGGGATCACGTCATTAGGAGAATGATGTGATGGACAAGACTCAATCCTAAGCACAGCACAAGATCGTGTAGTTCGTTTGCTAGAGCTTTTCTAATGTCAAGTATCGTTTCCTTGGACCATGAGATTGTGAAACTCCCGGATACCGTAGGAATGCTTTGAGTGTACCAAACGTCACAACGTAACTGGGTGGCTATAAAGGTGCACTACATGTATCTCCGAAAGTGTCTGTTGGGTTGGCACGAATCGAGACTGGGATTTGTCACTCTGTATGATGGAGAGGTATCTCTGGGCCCACTCGGTAATGCATCATCATAATGAGCTCAATGTGACTAAGGAGTTAGCCACGGGATCATGCGTTATGGAACGAGTAAAGATACTTGCCGGTAACGAGATTGGACGAGGTATTGGGATACCGACGATCGAATCTCGGGCAAGTAACATACCGATAGACAAAGGGAATTGTATACGGGATTGATTGAATCCCCGACATCGTGGTTCATCCGATGAGATCATCGTGTAACATGTTGGAGCCAATATGGGTATCCAGATCCCGCTATTGGTTATTGGCCGGAGAGGTGTCTCGGTCATGTCTGCATGGTTCCCGAACCCGTAGGGTCTACACACTTAAGGTTAGGTGACGCTAGAGTTGTTATGGGAAATAGTATGTGGTTACCGAAGGTTGTTCGGAGTCCCGGATGAGATCCCGGACGTGACGAGGAACTCCGGAATGGTCCGGAGGTGAAGATCGATATATTGGACGAAGGGTATTGGAGTCCGGAATTGTTCTGGGAGTACCGGGTGACGACCACCGTGACCGAAAGGTGTTTCGGAGGTCCCGACAACCGTTTGGGGGCCTTATGGGCCAAGGGGAGGGGGCACGCCAGCCCACTAAGGGGCTGTGCGCCCTTCCCACCCCATCTCACGTAACGTGGAGAGGTGGTGGCGCCTGCCCTAGGGCAGCCGCCCCTCCCGGCTTGGGGGGGGCAAGTTTCCTAGGGGTGGGGGCGCCCAAACCCATCTAGGGTTTCCCCTGTGGCCGCCACCCCTCCCCTAGGGAACCCTAGGGCGCCTCCTCCACCCCCCTTCTCCCTATATATAGTGAGGCAGATAGAGGGCAGCGGCACCCCTTCCCTGGCGCAGCCCCTCCCTCCTCCAACTCTTCATTCTTCTCCGTAGAGCTTGGCGAAGCCCTGCAGGAATTCCACAAGCTCCACCACCACGCCGTCGTGCTGCCAGAGTCCTCCCTCAACTTCTCCTCTCCCCTTGCTGGATCAAGAAGGAGGAGACGTCCCCGGGCTATACGTGTGTTGAACGCGGAGGCGCCGTCCGTTCGGCGCTAGATCGGATCTTCCGTGATTTGAACCACCGCGAGTACGACTCCATCAACCGCGTTCTTGTAACGCTTCCGCTTAGCGATCTTCAAGGGTATGAAGATGCACTCCCTCTCTCTCGTTGCTATCATCTCCTAGATTGATCTTGGTGACACGTAGGAAAATTTTGAATTATTGCTATGTTCCCCAACACGCGCCTCTACTATGACACGTGCGTGCCTCTACATCGACCAAGATGTAATGCATTATCGTCACGACTGTAATGACAACGCAACGTACGCTTCGACCAGGTGGGTCCTGACTGTCAGGCACTTCCTTGCGTGCGAAGATGTAGCTGGTGGGTCCCAGCAGTCAGGGGGCGAATCATTTTTTTTGCCCGGACGCACTTCCTTGAGTGTGAAGATGTAGCTGGTAGGTCCCAGCAGTCAGGGGGAAACATTTTTTTGTGAAATACAGTTGCCCATCCGGTGGGTCCCTGCTGTCAGGTGGAGGAATAATTATTTTCCACGTAATAAGGAGGCACTTCCTTGCGGTTGTCGTGGACCCAGCTGTCAGCCTCTCCACGACAGTACTCTTCCGATGGAAGTCGTTCCTTGACCACGTTGACCACGCCGCGCCGAGAGCACCAGGGCGGTGGACAACAGCGAGGCCTAGGAAGGGGACGACGCGGAGTCGGGGAAGACGCGGGAGTGGATGCTCACGTGGAGAGGAGTACGAGGGTTCACTGGTTCGGCTGCGGTGTGAGGCTGTCGTCGCCGCAGAATAACAGAGGGTGTGGGTGAGTAGAGGGATGCCCTGGCCAGCGGCGGGAGTAGTAGAGGGCGGTGAGGCCTGCACGGGAGGCGGGAGTAGGCGGTCCCGCCGGCGCTGGATTTGGCGGCTGTAGCAAGAAGATCAAAGATTGAAGAAACACGACGGATGTTGGATTGACATCCAACGGTTACGTCTGCTAGAATCGTTTGTTGACGTATATAATAACTAAAAAAATTTTGCATACGCGTCAACTTAATAGGCCCATAAGTCAGACCATTCCCTCTTTTTTTAATAATTTATATATATAGCTCATTGCGACTTCTTATGCAATTTATTGAGTTCATTTTTTTTGGTTGGCCAAGGCCAATTTCACATATTTTCGTGGGTTCCAAAATATTTTTAATACCGAAATGTCGAGCCAGATTTATAGTACTTTGAAGATATATTTAAATTAGGTTAATGCCCACTGAAATAGGAATCTGAAAATGTGAGAAAATTCAGAAATTATAAAGTAATTGCCAATTTGTCATCTGTTTTTATATTTACAACCCATTTCATATTAATTTCAAGATTTGCAAAAGGCCTTTGAAAGAGTTGTAGCCCATCGTATGTAGAAAAATAAGTAGGACTGGATTGGGTATTCTTGAAAAAATAAATTGGGCTCATTTTCACAAAGAAAAAATAGTCGGGCTGGCCACATGGTGAACATAAAATATAAACTGGGCTAGACGGGCCACAGCCCAGTTCAAACCCCTCGCCCGCCTCAACAATAACAAAAAAATACTGCTCGAGCTGCTACGTCCCTGTGTGTCACCGATCTTGTGATGTTCTCTTGTCTATTGACTATATACGCTCACAATGTCGTGGGTCCCAGATGTCAGGAAAACACTAGGAGGAAGCATTTTATTTTTCCATCTGCTGACATGGTGGGCCCTAATGTCATCCTCTCCACGTACTTCTGCCGATTCCTATTGTTTGTTGACCATGTTGACAACGCGAGAGGGCGGCGCCGCGGCGAGCGCACCAAAGCGCGCGGAGGACGACGGCGAGGCCTCGGACGTCGGCGTTAACGATTTAGGAGACGGTGGGGCGGCGATGCGTGCGCTGAGGCGCAGCCAGCCATGTGAGGCGGAAGTAGGCGGCCCTGCTGGCGCTGGTTTGGTTTTGGCGGCTGGAGGAAGATAGGACTGAAGAAAAACGACAAACTATAAAAGCAGCAGGAGTACTTAACAACCTTAACTGAAACCAGCAGGGGCACTTAACAACCATAGCTGAAAGCAGTATGAGTACTTATACAGGTTCAACTGCATAAAGCACGCCTCAATAAAGTGCTACTTTGCCTACAGTTAACCAAGGGTGAGGCCACCAAGCCCCAGGACAAGGCCCAGGCGCCACCCCGCACATCCACAACCTTCTGAAAGCGGCTTCATCTCGCAATGTGGTCAATAAACAGGATATTCGCTTTAGGTCCATGGAAAAGCAGAAACATAATCTTCTGTCCTATTCTCCAAGATGGTCGGGCCTTCATTATTTGAGACCACCTATGAATAAGTATCTTTTCACCTCCAAGGGGAATGGAGTAGGTCGACATAAATATCATGTTGTGACCAAGCGCAAGTCTGACCAGACCATGGTCAGGCATCTGCATAGGAACAATAGAACTGGGCAGTTTACATTTCCGGAGATCACACCAGAAAAACTGTATAAGCAATAGTTTATGAACAATATATATAATGTAAAATAGCTCATACCATAAGTTTCTCGACATCGTTGGACCTGTTCAACGATCGCAAAGAAAGGGCACACATATCCCACGTGGCCTTCCACCATTGAAACGCCCCACAAGGACCTCAAGACGATCAATAAAGTGTAGGAACTTGTGGATGTCGCCCTACCAACTTCCGTTATCAAGAATAGCCGAGTTGTTACAGAATAACAAACGGGCAGCCTACTTAACTCTGAAAAAACCTACACGTGCCACCAATTATAAGAAAGTATTAGTTAGAAGTAGCATTGAGGGAGTTCCGGACTAGGGGGTGTCCGGATAGCCGAACTATCATCATCGGCCGGACTCCAAGACTATGAAGATAGAAGATTGAAGACTTCGTCCCGTGTCCGGATGGGACTGTCCTTGGCGTGGAAGGCAAGCTTGGCAATACGGATATGTAGATCTCCTACCATTGTAACCGACTCTGTGTAACCCTAAACCTATCCGGTGTCTATATAAACCGAAGGGTTTTAGTCCATAGGACGAAGAACAATCATACCATAGGCTAGCTTCTAGGGTTTAGCTACTTTGATCTCGTGGTAGATCTACTCTTGTAACACACATCATCAATATTAATCTAGCAGGATGTAGGGTTTTACCTCCATCAAGAGGGCCCGAACCTGGGTAAAACATCGCGGCCCCTTGTCTCCTCGTTACCATCCGCCTAGACGCACAGTTTGGGACCCCCTACCCGAGATCCGCCGGTTTTGACACCGACATTGGTGCTTTCATTGAGAGTTCCTCTATGTCATCACCGATAGGCTCGATGGCTCCTTTGATCATCAAGAACGACGCGGTCCAGGGTGAGACTTTTCTCCCCGGACAGATCTTCGTGTTCGGCGGCTTTGCACTGCGGGCCAATTCGCTTGGCCATCTGGAGCAGATCGAAAGCTACGCCCCTAACCGTCAGGTCAGATTCGGAAGTTTAAACTATACGGCCGATATCCGCGGAGACTTGATCTTCGACGGATTCGAGCCATAGCCAAGCGCGCCACACTGTCTCGATGGGCATGATCTAGCTCAGAATTAACAAAGGCTCGGAGGCCACACCGTAATCCACTCCAATCCTTAATCCGAGCCGGACTCCCGATCGGGACGAGTGGTTGGACACCGCCTCGGGGCTTTAATCTCTATGGCGATCGAGCGAACTCCATCCCCGCCCTTTGCAAAGACCTTGACTCTGTGAAGCGGACTCCTTCCGGACCAACCCTCCGCGCCCTTGCCAATCGAATCCGATTGGGCGCCTGCTATGGAGTTCACGGTCATGACATCTTTCAAAGACTCGCCCTTTGGCGACATCCTGAATACACTAAAGTCTCTCTCTTTATCCGGAGAGCCCTGGCCGGACTGCGGTCAGACGGTTGGGATGCGACGACGAAGAAATTCAAAGTCCACCCACCACCCACTTCATAGCCAATCGCCGAAAGCTTACACGACGTGCTCGATTTCGATTCAAGACATCGACGGTATGGACGACGATGTAGGAGACAACAATGAACCAGCACCTATAGGACGCTGGACAACCTCATCCCATGATGTATACATGGTGGATACACCTAAAGGAAATGAAGACGAGGAACAACGGACGCCACGAAGGATAAATCCTCGAAAATCAGTCAAACGGCAACGTAAATGCTTAACAAAGCCCCGCCTCAACAAAGACCCAGCCATAGAGCAGGCGAACCGTGGACAACGAACAAGTTATCGAAAGCAATCGTCCGAACAAGACAACTTGGATAAACAATCTGTCCCGGCGAAGACAACAGTCCGGACGACCTCACGCCGGACAAACCATTGGAGCAAAATGACCTCCGTAAAAGGCTCGTCGCCATCGCGCGTAGCCTGAAAAAAGGTAAGCGGAAGCTCAAAACAGCGGAAGATGCTCTCGTGGATCGATGGAGCAAAGTATTCAAGATCAAGAGATAAGTACGGGCGACAAATACGAACAAAGAGCTACCCGAAAAGAAAGCTACTACCGAATTGGCGAAGAGGCCTTAGAGCCCCACAATTAAAAAGTAAGAAGGCCACCCGGTCGGATGGACGACCCACGGCGAAAAGAGAGCGGTGAATGGCGCCAAGACACAAGCCAATATGCGATCCGCATAAGGATTCACACTCAAGAGGATGGCCCAGCTTAGGTCCATCTACGTGCCAAGAAAGCAGTGCTCACAAAACAATGCAATACGTCAAAATCTCGAAGATCACGGCACACCCAAATATAGGGGTGCCGCACACCCCTATGTTTCACCGATGAGGTGCTGGATCATGAATTTCCAGCGGATTCAAACCCGTAAAACATAGAGGCATATGACGGAACAATGCACTCGAGTGCGGATCGAGGATTACATCCTCCACATACACATGGCTAGAGGAGACGATCTCCACGCCATAAAAATACTTACCCCTTAAACTCAAAGGGCCAGCTCGGCATTGGCTTAAAAGCCTCCCGAAAATACCATTGGAAGCTGGAAGAGCTCGAGGACGCATTCCGGCAAATTTTCAGGGGACTTATGTCCGCCTCCGGATGCACGATTTATCTAAGTCACATAACTCAACAGCCCGTAGAGCCAGCCCGAAATTCGAACAGGTTCCTTACTAAAAAGAACCAAATAGTCGATCGTCCGGACGCCAAGCCTTAGCAGCTTTCAAACACAACGTCCGAGACGAATGGCTCGCCAGACACCTCGCCAAGAAAATCCAAGAACAATGGCCGCATTAACAAGCCTCATGACCCGCTTATGCGGAGAGGACAGTGGTTGGCTAGATACAAGATCCAGCGACCCGAGTACATCCGAAACTGTGGATGGAAATGTGAAATCACGACTCAGAAAAGATCAGCGCCGGAATAAAGAAAATGTCCCATATAGTACGGCGGTCAACGCCGGATTCAAAATCTCTCGCCGAACAACAAAACACCGCCCTAAAGGATAACAAAGGACGAGCTATCCAACCTAAACAAGATTCTGGACAGACTGTGTCAAATACATGGTACCTCCGGGAAGCCTACAAACCATACCCACAGAGATTGTTTGGTCTTCAAGCAGTCCGGCCGACTTAACGCCGAACACAAGGGGCTCGACACACCAAATGCGAGTGACGAAACCCAAAAGCAGCACTCCGGAAAACGAAAAACTTCCCCACAGGAGGTTAAAACAGTAAACTCACTTCACGTGATCAAAGGGAAAAAAAGCGGCGCCCCCAAAAAGGCGCGCCGCACACTGGTTGTCAAAACCAATCAACTTCGACCATCAGGACTATTCTGATAATATCCGGAACGCAGGATGGACTGCCTTGATATTGAATCCTATAATCGACGGATTCCAATTTACACATGTCCTCATGGATCGCGACAAGGACATAAACCTGATATATCGTGACACAATCCGCAGGATGGGGATAAACCGAACCAAAATTCGCCATAGCAACACCTCCTTTAAAGGAGTACTGCCAGCCCATACGCCTTTGCACGGGCTCCATATCGCTAGAAGTTATGTTTGGTTCATCCGACAACTTCCGTCGCGAAAGGTTACTCTTCCACGCCGCCTGCTTAAAAGTAGCCATCAAGCAATATTGGGACGCGAAGCTTTCGCCCGCTTTAACGCAATACCGCATTATGCATCTCTAACACTTAAAATGCCCGGTCCACGCGGCATCATCTCGTTGAAAAGAAGTATTAAGTGTTACTCGAGCGCAGAAGAAGGGGAGACTGCATCGACAGCTCCACAGCTACCCGGCTCCACTAGGCAAAGAACCTGCAGTAGGTCATTCAAACCCCGGACATGGCTAGACGAGTCCGGCGCCCACTAGCGGCATACCCCGCATAAGGGCTGCATGCATGTATAAAAAGAGACAATAAAGCTCAAATTTTATTCACTTCTTTGAACCGTACTTTGTTTATTTAATATTAAGTACATTTTTCGCATGATCCTTTTTATTTTCAAACTAAGGTCCTCTCTTTTACAGATGAACAACGTGCTACACCCGTCCAGGATACGACACAACGGAGACACAGGCGCAGACGTGCAGTAGGGACCCTTTGCAAGGATTCTTTTCAGATTAAGACCCTGCGTAAACCTTTTTTCACTGTCTCTTGTTGATATACATTCCCCAGTTCCTTAAATATAACTGAGGAGGAGGCTGGTGCTTTGGCATTGGCCGCACCAGAATTTTTTGCGCTGCACTGGACACAAAGGGCTTAGGGCCTTATTTTGCCCATTTTCATAAAGACCGAATACCTTAGGGAGTATTCGGCGCCTCGAAGTTAGGGCCTTATATGCATCAGCTCGAATCATGTCTTTGGTCAAATGTTGGGTTGCCCGGCTCCTGTGTTTTGCTGCCTTACGCCCGCTTTTCACGGCTAACAGCACTGTGGAGAACTACTGCGATTGTGCCTTTGTTCGCCAAAGTAGCACCTCAAGAGAGAAAGCCGAAACCGATCGTCATGATATAGCGAGAGACCGGTCAACCACTCGATGACTCACAGGAATGTTTAGAATTCCTCCGCATTAACGAAGGACCAGTTTTCGGTCAGCACATATGCACCCGAATTCGGAGAGTGCGGTTCTGTGGGCTATATAGTAGCTCCACCCTCAAACTCCTATGGCTAAGTGAAAGTGATAAAGCATTATAGTCCGGTTGCCTGGTTTGCTACGCTACCACCTCCTTAACAGGACCAAGACGTTGGATTAAGTGTGAAAAAGCGCTTTTTTTTCAAACACCCCGCACTATGTGCGTGGGGGCTAAGCCAAGGACTGCCATCTTTCAAAGTTATATACACATATACATAAACGGCCGCATTGTGAGTAGTTTACTACTTGAACGCACAAGTATAAAAAGCACTTATATTACATTGAAACATCGTTTTCACGAATCATACATGTCATTCAAACATAATATCCTTCGAGCATCGCTGCCTCTATTAAACGAGCGCCCGCAGGGACTTCTTCAAAGTAGTGCTCGGCAGTACTCGACATCTGTCCGAATCTGGGATGCAACGATTGACCTTCATCTCCGCCAAAGATGTCTTGACACGGGCAAGAGCCATCCGCGCTCCTCAATACATGCCGATCGCTTCATCGCGCCGACACGCAAAGACCGCTTCCAAGAAACCGCCAGACTACACCAAAATAGCTCTTCTACTGGGGTCCGTTCGCCACAAGTGAGTCAAGACATGCTTCATCGCCAATCCGGACAATCGATTCAGCTCGCCCACTCGCCAACCGACCGGTCAGCGCAGAGGACGCCCGGACTATGGAATTGCGACCAAGATAGCTCTTCCCTTTTGTGCCCTTCCGCCCCGGAAGTGCTCAACTGCGTCCTGGCGCCGCCGCCAAGTCCATATAAGCATCCTCTCGAACTCCATAATTTATCCAACGGAGCATACTTTGATCTCAGATATTTCCTCCGCAGGTAAACGGTTTTCGGCCGCAATTGCCCTGGCCCGACTCAGCTCCTCCTTGGCAGCTCTCAAAGCCGATTGGGCATTCTTGGTTTCGGCGGCGGCCTTCTTTTAGGCCCTCTGTTCCGCTTTGATGCTCTTTTTCAAGAACCTCGCAGCGATCGGTAGCATTCCTAAACCTTTTGGCCATCTCGCCATCTCCTCTTTGCTTCGGCAAAGGAGCAGCCTGCTCAGCTTCTAGCTCTTCGCCGCCTTTTAAAGCAGCCAGACATTACTAATTTCGGCTTGCTCTTTCGCTCGGGCGAAGTTCTCGCCTGCAGCTCTTCCACGGCAAATGGCACCATCTGCATTAAGCATATGATTAGTAAGACATGGGCGTCAAGCTCCCTTACCAGTGTGTCCGCATAGAAGTCGTATACCTTGTGATTCATCAAACCGTTTATTGACCAGCGCGATGTCCGCATCCGCCTCATCAAGCTGCCGCTTTAGTTCGGCATATTCATCAGTCCGGCTGGCCTCCGGACGACCCGCCACCTGTTTAGGAGCGGGGATATGTTAAAACTGAAAATTTGATCCTCGGCACATTGTCAATTTTGACAACATACCGAGTCTCAGGGGCTACTATCTATACAGGGCGCATTTTATATTCATAACTGTCAGACGGTACATCAGTTTTTTTATGCCTCAAACCCGTCACAAGAAGCTTCGGCGGCTTCACGCATAATCCGCTCTTCGCGGATGCAATTCTTTCAATCACCGTACCCATTAGAGCACGGTGATCTTACGAGATAGCCGCCGCCGAGCAAATCCTTCAGCTCCTCCGATCAAGACACCACTTGGCGCCGGACCTTCCGCCCCCGCCGGACTTGGGGGAACCCTCTGCGACGACACCTCTGGGTCGTCCGCTTCACATGAGAGTGCGACAGGTGGAGACGTTTCACTCTCCATCATCTCCGGAAGAAGATCCCCCGAAGACGAGCTCTGCTGAGAAGGGCTGAGGTCCGAACTACAAGGTACAATTTCGGTTATCTTCATAAATAAATACAGGGATGTTCCTTATTTACAAGACCCCTTCGCTTTTACTTACGGCTCATTGGAGGGCTGATCCCTTGGGGAAATAGTGCGGCTGGGTTACTTCCTCAGCCGAACTCTCCGACGAAGATTCCCTTCCTTTCTTTGAGGCCTTGACCACCGGATCTTCGGAAGCGGTCCTCTTCTCTCCTCGGAAGGTGGGACTCTTAATCCCTCCTTCCTTGATAGCCTCCTTCGCAGACGCAGCTTGCTCCCCGCTCCTCCCTTCGCCTTCTTCAAAAGGCGCGACCTTCAACATCTTGGTCAACATGGGATCCGGGCGTGGTCTCCGGAGGAGCCGACACCTTATCAACTTTGCCTTGGCTATCCACTCTGCTCAAGAAACGGCTCCTTTAAAGGGCATATATACATAATAAATGAATGAACAGCTTGTCCGTTACATGTGACTACTTACTTGAGCATCCGGGTGATTGCAGCTTAGTCCTGCATCCTCGGTCAAGTCCGGACACTTCTCTTGTGATCCAAGAACAGTTTATACATCTCCACGGGCGCCATGCCCATAAAATTTTGAGAGCTCGTGGTCCCTCCGGATTGAATTCCCACAGCGGAGGGGCGACGCTTATGTGGCTGAAGACGCCGAATCACAATAACTCGCGCCATCGCAACCAGATTGATCCTCTTTCCTGGAGATCTTGAATACGGCTCGAGCAGGGAACGCCCTTGGACAACCCCGCCGAGCCCCTTTGACCCATGACACCAAATTACCGTGGTGGACTCCGAGCGGAAGGCGTGGAGCGCCGCCCATTTGGTGCCCCCCGAGCGGTGATATACAACCACTCCCGTTGCCATAAACCAAGCTCCTCTTAAAAAGAGCCCTCGGGCCACGGAGCACCAAATAAGATTTGCTTATGACCGCCCCTCCGCACTCTGTTTGCTGCCCCTTGATCGCCTTTTGGCTCCACCTTGAAGGTCTTGAGCCACAATCCAAAGTGAGGGGTAATATGGAGGAAGGCCTCACATACAACAATGAATGACGAGATATGGAGGATGGACTCGGATTCAAGTCATGGAAATCAAGCCCATAATAAAACATGAGCCCCGCACAAAGGGGTCCGTCGGAAGCCTAAACCCCGACGGAAGTGAGACACTGAACACCACGTTCTCCCCGGGCTCAGAGTGGGAATGACCTGCCTCGGCGGGCAGCCTATGCGAGATCTCGCCGTTAGATACCGTGTCTCGCAGCTTTTAGCACGCCTTCTTTCTCAGAACGGAGGAAGACACCCATCTACCATGTTGGTCGGAGCGGACATCGCCGAAAGTCCGAAGCGCTGAATCTGAAGCTTTGGGGTGTTGGAACTCAAGCTACAGGCGAACTTCGATAGAGGGTGTAAGGAGGAGAGGGCCTTGGTCTCGTTATAAAGAGGTTGAATACCAAGAGCCCCCCCGTGGTCGATTAGGACTCGCCTTTGATAGAGAAGGCAGGCCAACGGGCAAAGTTGGGTTACCCACGTCCGTATTGATGGGAATCCGGAATAAGGGGAACACGATCTCTGCCTCGACAAGACGTGCCAAGGAAACCGCTTCGCTAAACGCTACCGAGGTGGAACAAGAAAACAATTTGAATAAAGGCTTGGTAGTGGTGCGACGTCACGCCACAAAAATACGCCAAGAGATTGATCTTGTGTAATATTATTCTCTCTATGGTGGTATGTGGAATTTATTTTTGCAGAGCCGACACTATCCTGGTGTTCACAATCTTCTATAAATTATTCGAGGAAGAACCCGCCTTTGCAACGCCGAAGACAATATACGCCACGGACTCATCATCATTGAAGCCCGGTTCAGGGGCTACCGAGGGAGTTCGGACTAGGGGGTGTCCGGATAGTCAACTATCATCATCGGCCGGACTCCAAGACTATGAAGATTGAAGATTGAAGACTTCGTCCCGTGTCCGGATGGGACTTTCCTTGGCGTGGAAGGCAAGCTTGGGGATACGGATATGTAGATCTCCTACCATTGTAACCGACTCTGTGTAACCCTAACCCTATCCGGTGTCTATATAAACCAAAGGGTTTTAGTCCGTAGGACGAAGAACAATCATACCATAGGCTAGCTTCTAGGGTTTAGCCTCTTTGATCTCGTGGTAGATCTACTCTTGTAACACACATCATCAATATTAATCTAGCAGGACGTAGGGTTTTACCTCCATCAAGAGGGCCCGAACCTGGGTAAAACATCGCGTCCCTTGTCTCCTGTTACCATCCGCCTAGACGCACAGTTCGGGACCCCCTACCCGAGATCCGCTGGTTTTGACACCGACAAGCATCTTCGTGAGAGATTCGTTGCTACTTCTAAAGTTGAATTGCGATCAGTTAGACAAAATAGGTGGATTAAGAAGTAATCGAGGCAACAAGAAGAACCAGATACAAAACTAACATGGATGAACAATTGGAACAACGTCGGGGTGGAAGATCGCAGTGAAGATGAGACCAGGTTCTGCTATTTCCATCAACATTCGTGCGCCAACTTTCAATCCGTAACACTTGAGAAAGTTTATCCAAGTTCGGCCATAAAAAAGCAGCGATCTTCTTGGTTCATGAACCCAACTCGAAACTTATATCCATGGCTTGTCTTCACTTTTACCATTAAACTGGTGTATTCAGTTATGGCAAGGCCGAGCATCTTGAGTACATGTGTTATGGCAGAGCAAGGAATGCACTGGAGGAAAAATAATATGAGAACACAATGTATTTCGTATATCCAAATCTAGAAATACTTTCCTCCTTCACGTCAGTGTTGACCATGGTACTAGTACCTTTTATCCAAATATAGCAATCCAAATTTCCAAATTAGTCAACATCATGTTCAAAAAACCCCACCCTCCCAGATAGAAAAGAGGATTCTAGGAACATACTGTGCGCATTTGTAACATTCCAAAATTCTAAATTTTGGAATGTTATAAACACATAGATAGATTTGATTGATTGCTTGATTGATTGACTGAAAGTGAGTGAATTCGAAACTTTTTGAAAGTTAAATGAGAGGGAATAAAAGGACTTTCCCAAACTTTCATTTTGCTTTTATGATCTTCGGGAATTCAAATTCTTTTCATCACAAAACCCTGGAGAGAAGATGACATGACTTCTTCCATTTATTTAAATGACAAGGGGTGTTGAAAATATTTGAATTTCATTTGAGAATATTTCCAATTCTGAAACTTTATGCAACTCAATGATTTTCACGAGTGAAGATAAAATGACTTCTTCAAAACATATGAAATACGAGTAGGGAGTTTCAAAGAATTAAATTCAAAGTTCTTTTGAATTTATTTTCAATTTGGAGTTATTTGATTTTTATTCAAATTATTTTTCTCCAAAAATAAAATATATGGAAAATAGGGTAACATGATTCCCTACCTCATAAATTTGGTGAGTAATAAATTGTAATTCATTTTGATATTTTTAATATGATTTTTGTTGGATTTTATTGGACCGTAAGCACTCTTTGCTTTATTTGAATTTGTGTGGATTTTATTTGACATTAGAATAATGTTCATCATGTAGGAAATCTTTTTCTGAAAATTTTGATATATTATATGCCTATATAATATATTTATTTATTTGGTTTTATTATTTTTATTTCGTCTGGAAATTGTTTAAAAAAAAATTCCCCTCAGCCGAACTGGGCGGCCAGATAACCGGCCAGCCACGGCCACCCGGCCCAGGCCTTGGCCGCCGACTCGGGAGGCCGCCGCCAGACGCCTCCCGGCGCGCCGTCCTCACCCG
Source organism: Aegilops bicornis (assembly GCA_021605145.1). Lineage (NCBI taxonomy): Eukaryota > Viridiplantae > Streptophyta > Magnoliopsida > Poales > Poaceae > Aegilops > Aegilops bicornis. The sequence goes on from CM038669.1 coordinate 273,923,720, forward strand.
GCCTCCTTCGCCCCTCGCACGCCAAGCCGCCTCTCCTATAAAACCCGAGGCCCGTGCCCGTTCCTCTCTCTCCTCTCCGCTTGCCGCCCTTGCGCGCATCTCGCCGGCAAGATCCAGCCGCCGCCGCTTCGCCTCCGTCATTTGGGAGCCACCGCCGACGCCGCCAACCTCCTCCTCGCCAGCCTCCCTCGACCACTTCACTGCCGCCCTCGACGATCGCCGAGCCCGGCCGGACTCCGAGCCGTCGCCTCCGCTGCCTCCGCCTCGACGCCAAGGAAGCCGCTGAGTTCCACCGCCGGTTTTCCGACGGAAAACCGCTAACCCAGAAAAAACCCTAGATCGGTTTTGTTATAAAATCGATTTTATTTAGGTTTTATTATTTAGAGAGCATTCGTTAGTTTAGGCTCTGGAGCGAACGAGTTCATAGTTTAGGGTTCAGGAGCGAACGTTCGTTGTTTAGAATTTTCCTTTTTTTTAAATTTCGGCCAGGGACCTATCTGTGATGACTCTATTTATAGATTAGTCCCTGTACTTCAAACAACCACATCTTTTTACTCGTTAGTCCAAATCCAACGAAACCAACGCCCACTTCTTCGTTATGATCCCCTCTATCCAGTAATCCAACTTAAACATGTTTTTGGAAGTTTTAAAATTTGAAGTCAAACAGATTTGTATTTGAACTTCGTTTGATCATAACTTGAGTTTCAGAATCTCGATTTAGTTGATTCTTTGTGCAAATCAAGGCTCTTGACCTAACCTTTCTGATAAGGCCAAATTCACATAATTTTGGTACTGTTAGAAATTGTTTTATGTTGCAAGAGTTATTTGCTTTGTTTTGATGTTTTCCGAATCGTTTCCTTCGTTCGGTCCGATGTTTTGATTGATTGCTTATGTGTGGTTACTATTGCTTGATTACGATAGATTGACCAGAGTGTGACGAGTAGAGATATCAAGAGTTTTGGGTGCGAATCATCTTCATCAACTTTGCAGGCAAGTAACACTTTGATCATACTCTTCTACTACCCAGTTTTATGCATTAGATCTATTCCTCAAACACTTGCATGATTAGGATCTAATTAAATTGTGGGATGGGAAGTAGATGAGGTAGTACCTATTACCTGTTTTACTTATGAAACCTTGGGAGTTACTTCTACGTTTGCTTATTTGCCATGCTATGCTAGTAGACGTGGATTGGGTGAGTGTATCCATGATGATGTGAGATTGTTAAATTAATGGTTTATTTAAGGTGGCAACTTAAACACACATCTGGGTGGATTGAGGCACCTGGGGTATCCAGTGATTGCCTGTTTTTTTGGGACCGCCACCCAGGCTCAAAGGGATCATAATATTATTCATACTAGAAACTTTAGGTAATGCAGCCACAAGCCATTATGGGCTCTGGCATAGTTGAGTAAGTCGTGCGAACTCTTATAGTGGTGGACTAGCAGATGTAGGGGATGTAGGTGTACCGGTCTACCCATCGTAAGGTGCTAGCGCTTCTGAAAGACTATGTCTCGGTCATCCGTCTCTCAAACACCATGTAGTGCAAGAAACCAAACGGAGGCGATCGAGTCTTGTGGGGAAAAGTGCGCAAACCTCTGCAGAGTGTATAAACTAATCATGATTAGCCGTGTCCCCGGTTATGGACATCTTGAGTATCTAGTACTTGGATTATCCTGTTGATCTCATCATGTTACTCTAATTAATATTGTTGGGTTTTTAATGAGTACTTTTAATTGGGATTGAGGATGCTGTCAACCATTCTCAATGTTTAACAACCACCATGATAGTTAAGCAAATTTATTCCTTTGCAGTAGGGAAAAATTGGCTTTTCGCAAAACCATTTTAACCATAGAGCTTTCCACCAGCCATATATGCATGTAGTATAGGCTTGTTCCTTCATTACTCTCTATGTGTTACATTGCCAGCATATTCCATGTGCTGACCCGTTTTCGGGCTGCAACTTTTCATGTTGCAGATTTTGAACGACCAGTAAGTGATACGTTAGGGTTATGATTTCCTATACTCAACTTTGCCGTTGGTGTTGATGGGAATCCACAACCTTGTTAAGCTTCCGCTTATATTTTGGATCGAGGTAATAGTATTTACGTTATTTCATACGTGTGATTTACCTCTGTTATAAATCCTTCGAGTACTGTGTGTGTCAGCATACCGATCCAGGGATGACACGAAAGCACAGAGAATTGATCCATTCGGGTCGGGTCGCTATAGCATTTTAAAATCCTGTGTTAGGATGAGAAGGAACAAGTGTGGCGTCTCGCCGAGGGTGGAGAAACCTGTAGGGTCCTCGCACTTTGGGCACTGCAAATGAAACACACTAGATTCAGTAGGAAGAAAAATGCATCAACGGCGGCGACTGCCATCCTAGGAGTACCCGCGACCAAGGGACTTGGATTTATCGGGGATGGGTGAAGAATTTGTACCAGGTTCTCCATGAGAAAACCCTATGCAATCGCCAAGCGGGGGTTTTCTCTGAACAAGAAGACAAGGGATTCAGTCCGAGTAAAATATTGCCGCTTCGTCCGTACTGCTTACAGCTAAAGCTGGAATGGTGGGGGTTTTTGTGATTTGACGGCTCATTGGGCATTAATGCGGCGCTACGACCGGGGTGTGTCTACCGTGCAGTTGTGCACTCTAATTTGGTGCATATGGCATGTGGACCCCGTTGCCGGATGCCCCACATACCAGCGAAGGGAAGTAGAAAGACAGGAGTAACTAGTTATTACACATAAATATATTTTTGACAGAGAGATATTCCCTTTGTAAAGAAATATAAAGATCTTTTATATCACAACTTTATACATAAGAAAAATCAAGGGGAATATATATAACATATATAATTATAAAAAAATTAACACGGTATAGACGAGTTGGTGATGATGGTGTGCCTGTCATCCTGCAATATAGGCCGTCCGATTTATATCTGACGGATAGGAAGGAAACTATGGCAATTTTGCAAAAAGATACCCACACACCTCTCTGCATTTGCAAATAAGGCCTTCCCTCGTTCATCCTTTTCTCTCACAATATAAAATACTCATACAAATGCATCTTGATGTTACGTGCAATGCACGGGCATTATGGGGGTTCAGCTGAGAAATACTCAGATAGGCTCACGGTTCTGGACTTTGGGCCATAGGCCGGTGGGCCTGCATGTTTGGGGGCCCATGTGTTCTACCTCAGCGCTTTTCATATTGCAGGCAGTCGGTACGACCCTGGTTTTAGATGATGTCGCAAGGCGAATACACAAAATTGAATAAAGCATCGTAGCTGTTGGAATGAAATCAAACGACAGTTCCTAACCAGCAATCAGAGTTGCAATTCTATCAATGATATTGTCGTACTACTTATACACATAGGACACTTGTTTCACCATGCCAGAGTATTATCAAAATCTCTCGGTGGATAGATCAGTTCGGCAGTACTGAAGAATTTCAAAGTTGATTTGGACCAGCTCTCCCTGCCGAGAAAGTTCGATTTTGACATCATCCCCTACCGCAAGATATGATTTAGATTTGAACCTTGACCATCCTTTAGCATCAATCATCATGCGACCATCCTTTGTACTTACGGTATATTGAGTAGGTTCATTCACACCAAGGCTGCGCATGGTAAGAGAAACTTGGCCGCTGTCGCCTGGATTGTTGAATGACTCCCTTGTTGCTCTAGGAATTCTCTGTTTGCAAACAAGAAGACATACCCAAACAGTTAGATCAACACAGTGAATCATGCGAAACAACATGGAAATAAAAAAGAACGAAACACTTGGGCGGCCAACCAAGAAGGTGGACATGTCGGTTTTTGTAAGGAATTTGGTATATGAAGTGCGAACTGCAGCCCAGTCTGTTGCCGGTGCAACTACTCGTTCGGTTGCCGCTGCACGGGCCGGAGAAGATGGAAGTGCAAGTCTTGGTGCAGGTGTCGAAGCCGCTGCTGCTGCCGGAGATGGTGCTCCTTGTAGAGCTGGTGCCGGTGTCGATGCCCGATCCTCCGGTAGATCAGCCTGATCCGCTGACGCGGTCGGTGCCCAATCCTCAGCTGGATCAGACTGAGCTGCCATTGTCGTTGCTAGAGCAACTGCCGGTGCTCGATCCGTTGCTGAAGGTGGTACCGATGTGCGAGACAGCGGCGATCGTGTCTGGTCTGGTATGATCAGCTTTCTAACTTGGCTAGGCTTCGTGACCGTGATCCCGTTTTTTTCTTCATTTCTTTTAAACGCGAGAAGGACTAATTGTGGCGTTTTTGTTAAACCAAACAACAGTTCATCATAGGGATTCAGCTTGTGCTCGGACAACGGATCGATCCAATTTTTCCAAAGAATATAAGTAATGGACGGTGCCTTCGTTCATCGACACGACATAAGAAGTGAAACCTGCAAAAATAGCCATCGTAGAGCAAACCAAACGGTTTATTCTGTGATGAATGTCACATGGCAAAACCTGCATCGTAAAATTGCAGGAAAGGAAAGAAAACATGACATTAAATGAATAGGATTTAGACAGTAAATCAATAAGATTTACTTGATGTGACACGAGTGAATCCTTACCAGGAAATCACTATGTTGAAGTACTAAACAGAAGATTGATCGTCCAACTACGAGTGTCATGCAGGGGCCCCGCCTACTCCCACAAGTAGGACAGTCCACAGGTCGTGAAAAATCGTATGGACTGAACATCCATTGGACTGGAGATCTTGGTGGGTGCGATAAACCCTGCAATGCATACATATACTAGAGTGTAACCATAATTGATAAACCGTCCTCACAAAAAAGATGATCTGGATACTTCAAAATATACAGACTGAATTAAGTGGACAGACATTAACATAGACCGTTCTCAGGACTGACCACACACCAAAACCGGCAGTACTAATAAACAATACATGGTTCACAAACACAAATCAAGTACTGAACAATAGTACTTACTGAGACAAGCAAAGTTGCACTAGTTAAACTCTGCAGACTATTCTTGCCACCGACCTACGGGATGAACCCCGCATAATCGATTAGGCCATGGACTTCGTGAGAGATGTCTACATGCACCATCACCATCTTGTCAACCTTGGAGAACCTAACAGAGTGGTCTTTCCACTCATAAACATGATCATGAAGACATGCTGCATCAGATTTGTTGGGAAGCTTTACAAGAACCACACCCTTCGTAATCGAAGGCACAGCCAGGAAATTGTTGTGGTCAAGTACAGACTCGAGAACACGCTTGACAACAATGCTACACGAAAACACTAGTTCAGGACACGTGGCGACAAGATTACAACAACTGGATAGTTTAGCAGTAGAACTCATCCTCAGGTCTTCCACTTCACACGGCATGACTTTGAGAACTTCATCTCCACCGCGGACCTGGTTCTAATTCAAACGGAAACCATATTTTATTACTACCTCCGTTCAGAAATATAAGATGATTTTCGATATTATACTCCATATAGGACTACATATACGCACTGAAATGAGTGAACAAAGACACTAGAACATGTCTTCAAAGGCATGAGAGTAGAGGGATTACTTGCAATATCCATAACACGAGTTACTGAGGCAAATATGCCCTCTTCAAAGGTAGCATTGATGTTCATAAAGTACTCCCTCCATCCCAAATTCTTGTCTTAGATTTGTCTAGATACGGATGTATCAAGTCACAATTTAGTATTAGATACATCCGTATCTAGACAAATCTAAGACAAGAAATTTGGGACAGAGGGGGTAGTTGAAAGTAATCTATAAGAAATCAGTGTCAACCTCTCGCATGTTTTGGTCAAAAGAGGAATTTAGAACCGTCATTTGGCACACAAAAATCACATGCAAGATCACCCAGAAAGTTGTACTACTAGTACTAGTACTGCGTGTTAGATGAAAAAACATGATCAAGATCGAGAAAAAGATCATCAAGAAGAGATACTACCTGGACTTGCTTCATGAGGGATCCCGAAGAGGCGGGCTTGGACAGGGCGATGGCTTTGAGCTTGTCTGCGGTAGTCTCGACGGGGTGTTTGCGCTTCTTCGTACCATGAGCCTCGATGGTTTTGGCCAGAGCCATAGACATCACTTCGTCCGGTGCTCCAGCATCCATCAAGAAACTGTCAAATAGAAATAAAAGAAAAGAAACCATAATCACAAGCCCAAAAGAACAAAAGAGAGGGAGTTATAGGATCAGTCTTGGGGTTGCAAGACCGGGCCTTGGACAGAATCAACACCATTGATGCACTCACCTTTCCTTCTTTGGGAGAGAAGAACAATGGCAGAAGCAGGTCGGGGTTTTCTTGAAGAAATGAGGAACAAGATGAGGGAGAAGCGAGGGTTGGGTAGAGATGAAGCTGAGAGAGAAGAGTGAAATTATGGTTGCCTCGTCCGTCCAACTTACTGCTGGAAAGGAGGGGGTTTTGTCATTTGACGGCTCATTGGGCATTACTGCGGCGCTTCGATCGGGGTAGTCTACCATCACTCTACTACGGAGTAATTTAGTGCATGGCTGGTGGACCCCCGATGCTGGTTGTCCCACACGTCGGTGAAAGTGAGTAATTTAGTGCATGGATGGAGGAAGATCGCACGGTAGAGCGTGTCCATTGTTTTTTTAAGAAAAAAACGATTACAGCAAGCGTTTCCACTCTTACGACGGAGGAGTGCGAAACACGACAGCCACTTGAACATACACAGTGCTCCTACGACTAGGCATGTGCAGTCGTTCATACATCAGTTCTACATAATCTTGTTACTAGTGTAGTAAGATATGACGACGACAAATGATGTTGTGCGCATGTCAACTATATGAACAGTAATGTAGTAACATAGTACTGCTTTCTCGATCGTTCGCTCGAGAATGAACGGTGAGATCAATGTTAACAGAACTAGGTCTACAGCGCACGGAGAGTACGGTGCTATAGTACTCCACGAAACATGAATCATATGAAGCACGAATAGTGTTAGGCGGGGTGTATGAAGGGTGCACGGGATGGGAGCAAAAGTTCCCTTCTCGACCCACTTTTCGGTGTTTGGCAGAGTGCATGAAGGGTGCATGAGTCCACACTAGTAGGTTAACACAAATACACGAAGAGGAAACAACTACTCCGTCTAGGTGTGTAAGTCATCTTACGTTGTGCACTGCGACCAAGGAGGAGAGGATAACGAGAAAACTTAATGTCTTTTTGCTAATTAATAGCATTGCATGCAATGAACTAACCACTGCATGTCATGTTTATTAGTCTCAAGTCATTGAAAGCATGCACGGCCCATGTCTCTTATTGGTTGATATGTCACAAAACAAGAAACGGGGAGGGAGTTAATGTACCGTGCCTAAGTGTTTTGGGATTATTTGGTTTTAGTAAGGTGACTTACACACTATATTGAGATGAGAATGCAACCAAACACACCCCCACGCTTTGTGCTACAGTGACTGATCTGCACCGTCTGAGTTTGATCCAACGGTCATGTTGCGCCACGACATGGACATGCCCATGCAGAGGGCACCTAAACACCACCGAAGTCCCTCTGCTTCTCGAGGCGCACGACGTAGGTGATGCAGGGGGCGAAACGGCTGAAAGGCAATGCAATCTACGGGAAGGCGGAGGGAGCCAGCCGAGGAGCGGGGAATCTTTTGGTTTTCAGCATGGTAAAACACCATCGATGACTTCTCACATCGAGGAGCGATGGGTTTTACAGGCGGAGTCATCATGACTAATTGTTGTCGCGCCTGCTCCCGTCAATCAAAAAATTAAAAATCCTGCCATGCCTGCTCCTGTCAATCAAAAAATTAAAAATCCTGCCACACTCAAACACCAGAGATCCGCCGTGGTGGATTTTTAAATTTACCTGCCAACAAGTAGATAAAAAAAGGGTGAAAAAACAAATGTGGCGGCGGCCTAGCTAATCGGTCGAACTAGCCCAACTAGCTAGCCACCATGCTTCACTGATGTACTCGGTGGGAAAAGTGGTCTTTCGTGATTTGACGACTCATTTATTTACTTGCTTCGGTGAAAACGCGCAGTAGGGCGTCCCACATCAGGAAGAATATATGCGTGCACCACCCGGGAGGACCCCGAAACCGCGCGGTAGGGTGTGCCATGTCTCGGCACGGAGGAAAATGTGCATGTAAAAATTTACTGTATCAGACGTAGTACCTATGGTTCGACCTCAGGACCCAGCCAGTCGGTCAACCAGTCGGTCGAAAACACCCCACTAGCCACACAGCTTCATCATGCTAACATGGCATGGAGGATAGGTGTGGTTAGCTCCATCTCGACTAGCCACTCTTGTTCTAGGCGATTCTTCTATTTTCCAAGCTTTTTTTAGTTGTAATAACACCACGGCAAGCTAGCGCTGCTCTTCGTGTGTGCCCATGCAAAGGTTAGATGATGGAGAGAAGAGAGAGATCGCAGACCTGGGACCCACCAGTAAGTGAGTCAACGGTCATGCACGTGTAGACGAGGCACTCCTTCTACTCTACTCAACGTACTACTGTATAAAATCTAGTTATGGGACAAAGCCAACAACCGATGTTGTTTCAGGCTATCGACTTACTCTTTGTAGTCCAGGTTGCCAGTTCGAATCTCGTCTTTCAGATTTGTTAGTTTTAGGTCCAAATTTGATTAATGACAAGTGGGACCCCCGTGTGTTGTTCCGATATTTCAGTGTAGGATGGTTTTTTTAACAAACACTTTGCGCGGTTAGACAATTAACGGCATAAGTTACACGTATTTTGCAAGTTTACGAACAAAAATGACAGCGGCATAGAATATCGCATCCACCCCGCAGCTTAGATGCTATGGTGATACGAGTTTTTACACTGTTGGAAGTGAGATCCAATGGCTTGGGAGTAGTCTTTGTAATTATGTGCAATTTCCAAACTCTCAAAGGTTTTTTTGCAAATAAAACATTCAGGCCTCGTGTGTGCCGCTGCATCTTAGATCCAACGGCTCCCCGTTGCTCATATTAGGTGCTCCCCGTAGCTTGATTACCCGCTACGGTGATATGAGCATCTAGGTCGTATGATCAGTGATCAGATGGCACATGCGTCGTACTTGTACTTTCTGCGCAATTCCCAAACTCTCTCAGTCGTATATTGCAAAAACATTCAAACCTCCTACTGTGGGCCATTAGATCTCCGTGAACTCGTATCACCATAGAATCTACGGTGCGGGAGCACCTCATATTCTCCTGTGCGAGAAAACATAAGGTGCTCTCGCAGCTTGGATGCTACGGTGATACGAGCTTCGAGGTCGTTTGATCTGAGATCCAATGGCATCTGAGCAGTCTTTGTGCTTGTAAGAAGTGGCTGAACTCTATGGGGGCTTTTCTGCAAAAAATCATTCGAACCACCGAGGAGGCGTTGGGTCACAAATCCAACGGCTCCGAAGAGCATGTATCACCAAAGCATCTAAGGTGTGGTAGCACATGATATTCTTACATACAGGAGAATATGATGTCCTCCTTCATCTTAGATGCTACGGTGATATGATCTTCGAGGTCGTTTGATCTGAGATCCAATGGCATCTGAGCAGTCTTTGTGCTTGTAAGAAGTGGCCGAACTCTTTTGGGGCTTTTCTGCAAAAAACCATTCGAACCACCGAGGAGGCGTTGGGTCACAAATCCAACGGCTCCGAAGAGCTTGTATCACCAAAGCATCTAAGATGTGGTAGCACATGATATTCTTACATACAGGAGAATATGATGTCCTCCTTCATCTTAGATGCTATGGTGATACTAGCTTCGAGGTCGTTGGATATGGGATCCAAGGGCATCTGAGTAGTTTTTGTACAAATTGTGTGCAATTCTCAAACTCATCAAGGTTTCCTGTAAAAATAATAAGACATCATGTGAGCTGCTATATCTCAGATTTACAAGCTCCAAGCAACTCGTATCGGCATATAGCATCTAAGGTATGGTGGCACATGATATTCTCCCGGAGAGGAGGGGTGGGGGTGCACAACCAATCGGTGGTTGGGAAGGTGGGGACAAATATAATCTAGGGACAATTGCATTTTTACCCCTAGTTGGTTCCTACCCACGGGTTTTGCCCTTACTTTTCGAGCTTGCTCAGTTTTGCCCTTACTTTTTCCGTCCAGGTCCCTCAAATGCCCTTTGTTATGAAGTTTGACCAAAACTTTGAGAAATTCATAACTAATTCATATGATCTCGAGAAAATGCAAATAAGATATCAAAATGTTCAGATAAACATTACCTTTATGTGCATATCATTTGCTTCATGACAAAAGCATTGTTTAAACTCCACAGGGTAATTAATGTTATTAACATTATTAAAAATAAAAGGTATAAACAATATTTTTTCATGAATAAAAATTAGATGCAAATGTAGGTGATGTTTATGTGAACATCACGATATCTTATTTGCATTTTTCTGAGTTCATATCAACTTGTTATGAAGTTTCCAAATAATGGTCAAACGGTCAAAGGGCATTTGAGGACTCTGGATGTAAAAGTAAGGGCAAAACTGAGCAAGCTCGAAAAGTAAGGGCAAAACCCGTGGGTAGGAACCAACTAGGGGTAAAAATGGAATTGTCCTTATAATCTAAACAACCCTAAACAGAGCTTCACAATTTTATCTAAGGTCGAGGGGGTGACCCCCGACAATCATAGCTCCGCCTAATTAAACACAACATTTGCATGTACTGTAGAACTAGACTTAATATTCATGTTTCAGTTTGATGTTCGTTTTAAATATTGAATTGAGGACCATGCATGTCTTACATTTTACTCCCTTCGTTCCTAAATATTAGTCTTTTTAGAGATTTCAAGTGGACTGGCACATACGGATGTATATAGACATATTTTAGAGTGTAGATTCACTCATTTTGCTCCATATGTAGTCGCTTGTTTAAATCTCTAAAAGACTAAAATTTAGGAACAGAAGGAGTATTTTTGAATTCGTGTCATACATCCATGGTTTGGAAAAATAGATGCACTATACTTATTGGATAGTTGTTGTGTTCGTGTGTGGGTGTCATTTGCATTGAAAAACTTAGTAGGGATACCATGAAATGTGAAATCCATGTTGAGATCACTATATCACAAACTCACTCTAATTCAACAACTCGTCATAAATCAATTACCACGTTGAGATTAGTATTTGCAAGGAAAATAGGGCATTGTAATACACATAGATTCGTTCAGCAACCTAAAAGGTTCCTTTCGTATTCTCGAATGGTAGGACCCAACAACGTACCAGCCAAACCTTGGCTCGTGTTGATCCTAAAAAATTAAAAAATAAAAAAACCGGGCTCGTGTCCTTCTGGTGGCGTGCGTGGTACGCACATTAGGCAACCCCGACCAGTCGAGCCTCCGTGTGTCGAGTCGAAATATCTGGCGGCCAGAATTCTAGCCCTAGGAAATTCCCCTCATGTCCCCGGTTCATAATGACTACCGATGAACAACGGAGGGTTGCTTTAGTAACTAGACAACGTTGTGTTCAAAAAAAGTAACTAGACAACATTACCTACCGTGTCGAGCACGGTTCAATTCCCTCGGTCACCACTCGCCAAGGTCACCCGTCAACTGCATTGCCTAGTAGTACCACTACTACTACACCAGGATGAGCACAGAATTGAGCCCGTTTGTTTGTGCCTAGTACTTGAGTTAATATATCGTGCAATGCCTTTGATGCGGAGGGATTATCCTTTTGCTCTGCATATATAACTTGTCTGAAGTCTAACTAAGCAAAATGTTTGACCAAATCCTTTCTTAAGAAATACAACAGGATAGATGTATGGCTTGAAAATTTATTGCATGATGCAGGTTATGATAGCAGGTTATGATATTGTTTCGAATCCTGGATCTTAAATTTCAGAAAATCCAAAAGTGACCTTAAATTCTTGAAACTGAGCATGGTCACGTGATATGACACAAATATTACTTCGTAATTTTTTTCTTCAATTTGAGACAAGCTGCTTATGACAAGTTGCACAAATGAAGAGCCAAGGTATTTTGGAACAAAGACCTGTCACGTTAAGGCGAACGCTTTCACTATTGAAACCATGGGCGTTTACGAGCCGCCACGAGTCCCGCTTCTCATCGGCAGGTGTCGTCCGAGCAAGCGTGTGAGTCGACGGGAGGCGTGCGAGCAGACCGCTGTGCAGGCACACCGGGAGGCGAGCCCTTTGACCAGGCTCCGCCGCCTACCTTCGTCCCAACTGCTCCCACTTTTAATGTCCTCGGCGCCGCAATTTAAAATCAACCCCGCACTACCCGGTATCGCTACAATCTTCTCTCCTCCTATCCGATTCTACTGTCGTCTACCTCCAACTAGCCTGACCTAAACGTACGCCATGCCGCATCACGATGGTATGCCCTTAGTCTTCTAGTTTCCTGAGGAAGACACCCAGCCGGAGTCTCAAGAACATAAGGCGCTTTGAGACGAGCTTGAACTGGCCTTGCGGGATGGCGCCGCGCCTCTCGCCGCTCCCGTTCCGAATCCCGTCGCCCCAACTGCGCGAGCGCCCATCCCCATGGCATTGATGAGCTGGGAGCCGCACATTGTCGCCGGTCTTGATGCCACGGGGTTCCACGAGGTCCCCGCCGACTTTCACGCGCCCGTGCACCTGCCAGCGCATGCGCCTGCGCGTGCACTGATGCGCACGCCCGTGCTAGTGCTCGTGCACTTGCCAACACATGCGCCTGCGCGTGCACTGACGTGCGAGCCCGTGCCGGTGCCCGTGCACACGAATGTCTCCGCCGCGCCGTTGATAGCGCCTATCCCCGCGCGGGTGCCAGTGCCCCCTTCAGCAGCATGGATGGTCGTCATGCGATCGAAAGAGTGAGACAGGTTGGAGAGAGTGACCTAGATAGACAATGTATGTGAGAGAGTATACAATGTGAATAAGTCGAACTGGGCTCAAACATGATGATATATCGTTTTTGTCCAAGAAAGAGCGAGGTCAATCGAGACATACAAAGAGAGAGAGAGAGAGAGAGAGAGAGAGAGAGAGAGAGAGAGAGAGAGAGGGGGGAGAGCGAGAGAGAGCGAGTGTGGCCCGCCATGAGGTTGAAAGAGTGGGGGCGGCTTCGATGGACCGACCTAGATAGACAATCTGTGTGAGAGAGTATAGAGTGTGTCGATCGAGCCCGAACAGGGAGATATATCATTTGTGTGTGAAAGAAAACGAGGTTAAACGAGACTCAGATAAAGAGATCGAGATTGAGCGAGTGTGGCCTGCCGTGCGGAAGAAAGAGTGAGGCAGTCTCGAGGAAGTGACCTAGATAGACAACGTGCGTGCGTGCGCATGAGAGGTTGGGGCGCTAGATAGGCAATGCATGTATTTAGTGCGAGAGGGTGAGAGGGAGAGGGAGAGAGAGATGATGACCCACAAGTATTGGGGATCTATCGTAGTCCTTTCGATAAGTAAGAGTGTCGAACCCAACGAGGAGCAGAAGGAAATGATAAGCGGTTTTCAGCAAGGTATTCTCTGCAAGTACTGAAATAAGTGGTAACAGATAGTTTTGTGATAAGATATATTGTAACGAGCAACAAGTAACAAGAGTAAATAAAGTGCAGCAAGGTGGCCCAATCATTTTTGTAGCAAAGGACAAGCCTGGACAAACTCTTATAATAGGAAAAGCGCTCCCGAGGACACATGGGAATATCGTCAAGCTAGTTTTCATCACGTTCATATGATTCGTGTTCGGTACTTTGATAATTTGATATGTAGGTGGACTGGTGCTTGGGTGCGGTTCTTACTTGAACAAGCATCCCACTTATCATTAACCTCTATTGCAAGCATCCGCGACCACAATAAAAGTATTAAGGTAAACCTAACCATAGCATGAAACATATGGATCCAAATCAGCCCCTTACGAAGCAACACATAAACTAGGGTTTAAGCTTCTGTCACGCTAGCAACCCATCATCTACTTATTACTTCCCAATGCTTTTCTCTAGGCCCAAATAATGGTGAAGTGTTATGTAGTCGACGTTCACATAACACCACTAGTGGCTAGACAACATACATCTCATCAAAATATCGAACGAATACCAAATTCACATGACTACTAATAGCAAGACTTCTCCCTTGTCCTCAGGAACAAACGTAACTACTCACAAAGCATATTCATGTTCATAATCAGAGGTAATAATATGCATAAAGGATCTGAACATATGATCTTCCACCAAATAAACCAACTAGCATCAACTACAAGGAGTAATCAACACTACTAGCAACCTACTAGCACCAATCCCGGACTTGGAGACAAGAATTGGATACAAGAGATGAACTAGGGTTTGGAGATGAGATGGTGCTGGTGAAGATGTTGATGGAGATTGCCCTCTCCCGATGAGAGGAGGCGTTGGTGATGATGATGACGATGATTTCCCCCTCCGAGGGAAGTGTCCCCAGAACAGCTCTGCCGAGCCCTAGATTGGTTCCGCCAAGGTTAGCCTCGTGGCGGCAGAGTCTCGTCCGAAAGGTTGCTTCATGTTTTTTCTCATCGAAAGACTTCATATAGGAGAAGATGGGCATCGAGAGAGCAACTGGGGCCCACGAGGTAGGCGCCCCCACCCTCGTGAGCAGGGTGTGGGCCCCCTGGCCTTCATCCTTGGCGACGATTTTTCTTTATTTGTTTTAAGATATTCCGTGGAGTTTCTGGACTTTTGGAGTTGCACAGAATAGGTCTCCAACATTTGCTCCTTTACCAGCCCAGAATTCCAGCTGCCGGCATTCTCCCTGTTCATGTAAACCTTGTAAAATAAGAGAGAATAGCCATAAATATTGTGACATAAATAACAGCCCATAATGCAATAAATATCGATATAAAAGCATGATGCAAAATTGACGTATCAACTCCCCCAAGCTTAGACCTCGCTTGTCCTCAAGCGAAAAGCCGATAACAATAAATATGTCCTCATGTTTAGAGGTAGAGGCGTCGATAAAAATAAAATACGGACATGAAGGCATCATGATTATTCTCATAACAGCAACATATATAGATTTTGTCATATGATTACTTATGTTCAAGTGATGATCTTTTCACAATGCAAAAGTATGAATCAGAAACCTTATTGAGCACCAACAAATTATAACCTCAGTCATTGAAGCAATTGCAATTTATCATAACATCAGAAAGAGTCTATGTCAGAGCTTAAAAGCAAGTCCACATATTCAACTATCACTTAGTCCTTCATAATTGCTAACACTCACGCAATACTTGTGGTTACGGAGTTATAATCGGACACAAAGAAAGATAGGGGTTTATAGTTTTGCCCCACAACCTTTTACCTCAAGGGTAATGTCAACAATAATAATTCATGCTCCCCTACATCCAATGAGATATATATATCATGTTCTTTCAAACATGCTAGGCTTGCCAAAGGATAAAATGAAAAGGGAAAGGTGAAGATCACCGCGACTCTCGCATAAGATAGAGGATAATAATAAAAGATAGGCCCTTCGCAGAGGGAATCAGAGGTTGCCATGCGCTTTGATGGTTGGATGCACAAAATCTCAATGCGAAAGAACGTCAATTTATATTGCCCCTTGATATGAACCTTTATTATGCAGTCCATCGCTTTTATTTGTTCCATATCACAATATCGTATAAAGCTTATTTCTCCCACACCAATCAATCATACATATTTAGAGCAATTTTTATTGCTTTGCACCGATGACAACTTACTTGAAGGATCTTACTCAATCCATAGGTAGATATGGTGGACTCTCATGGCTAAACTGGTTTAAGGGTATTTGGAAGCACAAGTAGTATCTCTACTTGGTGCTGAGAATTTGGCTAGCATGAGGGGAAAGGCAAGCTCAACATGTTAGAGGATCCATGACAACATACTTTATCTCGGACATAAGAAAACATAACTCATCACGTTGTCTTCCTTGTCCAACATCAACTCTTTAGCATGTTATATTTTAATGAGTGCTCCCAATCATAAAAGATGTCAATGATAATATATCTATATGTGAAACCTCTCTTTCCTTATTACTTCCTATTAATTGCAACGATGACCAAAGCTATATTTGCGAACTCCCCACAACTTTTAATCATCATACTCTTTCTATGTGAAGTCATTACTCTCAATAAGATCAATATGAACTCTTTGTTTCTTTTTTTTCTTTTTCTTCTTTCTATTCTTTTATTCACCCAAGATCATGGCAAAACAATCAAGCCCTTGACTCAACACTAAACTTTATTATATAGCTCACGGACTCGATTACATAGAGAGATCATAAAGCAAAACTCAAAACTAGACCATGCCATAAACTTTATTCTACTAGATCAAGATACTACTAATAGGATCGAACTAAGAAAAACGGTAAAGATAGAAGTTGTGATGGTGATACGATACCGGGGCACCTCCCCCAAGCTTGGCAGTTGCCAAGGGGAGTGCCCATACCCAAGTGATTATGTCTCCTTCTTTGTTGTTGGTGTAATATTCTTGGCGATGATTCCCCTCAAGATACGGTTCTCCTCCTCGAGCTTATTGACTTGCTTCTTGAGGTCCATTATTTCCCTGCGAAGCTTTCACAGAACGGCTAAAGCTCCTTGCACCCAAGGGCGTTGCATAGCTGCGGGAGAACAAGAGACACTCCTCCTCATATTTTCATAAGAAAGAAATCTAACATTGGAAGGGACAACCGAGTTTGGAATAGCTGAGCTCTGTAGTTCCCCCATCGTAAACCTAGCTCGGAGGCGATAGGTGACTTCTTGATCCTCCATGGCATCTACCCTCATCAAGTCGGCCTCCATCTCTTCCTCCGTTGCTGGCGCAAAGTGGTCAGTGTCGCTGTTTGCCCTTGGTTCCGGTGCCGGATTAGATACCCGGCTCTCCCCGACTCACTCTTGAGAAGACATCTTGCTCTAATCTGCAGCAGCAACGACTCGAAACAAAAACAGAGGATATTTGCGTGATACGGGAGTCAAAACCTTTGGGAGAATATATAATGAACTTTTACCGACCAAAATACGTATTGTGCAAGAAAACGGTGTCCGGAGGGCACACGGGGTGCTCACGAGGTAGAGGGGGCGCGTCCAGGGGGGTAGGGCGCGCCCACCACCCTCGTGGGGCCCTCATGTCCTTCCCGGACTGCTACTTATTTTTCTATTTTTCTAAATATTCCAAAACGGACAAATATTGCCTGAAAAATTGTTTTGGAGTCGGTTTACTTACCGTACCACATACCTATTCCTTTTCGAGTCTGAAGCAGTGCAGAAAGTGTCCCTTATGTATTCCTCCGGTTACGGTTTCAATAATATTGGTTTCAAAATTTATGGGATTACCTGAGATATAATGTTTGATCCTTTGACCGTTTACCACCTTCGGATTTGTGCCTTTGAAGTTGTTGTATTTTATGGCACCGGAACGATAGACCTCCTCGATAACGTAGGGACCTTCCCATTTAGAGAGAATTTTTCCTGCAAAAAATCTTAAACGAGAGTTGTATAGCAATACATAATCACCTACATTAAACTCACGCTTTTGTATCCTTTTGTCATGCCATATCTTAACTTTTTCTTTAAACAACTTTGCATTTTCATAAGCTTGGGTTCTCCATTCATCAAGTGATATAATATCAAATAACCTCTTCTCACCGGCAAGTTTGAAATCATAGTTGAGCTCTTTAATAGCCCAATATGCCTTATGTTCTAGTTCGAGAGGTAAGTGACATGCTTTTCCATAAACCATTTTATACGGAGACATACCCATAGGATTCTTATATGCAGTTCTATAGGCCCATAATGCATCATCAAGTTTCTTGGACCAATTCTTTCTAGACCTATTACCAGTCTTTTGCAAAATTAATTTGAGCTCTCTATTGCTCAATTCTACTTGACCACTAGACTGGGTGATAAGGAGATGCAATTCTATGATTAACATCATATTTAGCAAGCATTTTACGGAAAGCACCATGAATAAAGTGTGAACCACCATCAGTCATTAAATATCTAGGGACTCCAAACCTCGGAAAAATAACTTCCTTAAGCATTTTAATAGAAGTGTTATGATCAGCACTACTAGTTGGAATAGCTTCTACCCACTTAGTAACGTAATCAACAAAGCAACCAAAATATGTGTATATCCATTAGAGGCAGGAAAAGGTCCCATATAATCAAAGCCCCAAACATCAAATGGTTCAATAACAAGTGAATAATTCATAGGCATTTCTTGACGTCTACTAATATTACCAATTCTTTGACATTCATCACAAGACAAAACAAACTTACGGGCATCCTTGAAGAGAGTAGGCCAATAAAAACCAGATTGCAATAACTTATGTGCAGTTCTATCTCCAGCGTGGTGTCCTCCATAAGCTTCGGAGTGACACTTGCGTAGGATCTATTCCTATTCATGCTCAGGTACACAACGTCTAATAACACCATCTACTCCTTCTTTATAAAGATGTGGGTCATCCCAAAAGTAATGTCTCAAATCATAGAAGAACTTTTTCTTTTGTTGGTATGTGAAGCTAGGTGGTATAAATTCAACAATATAATTAGCATAATCAGCATACCATGGAGTGCTACGAGAAGTGCTTATGACATTTAATTGTTCATCAGGAAAGCTATGATCAATAGGTAGTGGGTCATCAAGAACATTCTCTAACCTAGATAAGTTATCTCAGCGGGGTTCTCGGCTCCTTTTCTATCAACAATATGAAAATCAAATTCTTGCAAAGAAGAGAACCCATCTAATAAGTCTAGGTTTAGCATCTTTCTTTTCCATAAGATATTTAATAGCAGCATGATCGGTGTGAATAGTTACTTTAGAATCAACAATATAGGGTCTGAATTTATCACAAGCAAATACAACTGCTAAAAGTTCCTTTTCGGTAGTAGCATAATTTCTTTGAGCATTGTCTAGAGTCTTACTAGCATAATGGATAACATTTAATTTCTTATCAACTCTTTGCCCTAGAACAGCACCTACAACATAATCACTAGCATCACACATAATTTCAAAAGGTAAATTCCAATCAGGCGGCTGAACGACAGGTGTAGAGACTAATGCTTTCTTAAGTATTTCAAATGCTTCTACACAATCATCATCAAAGACAAATGGTACATCTTTTTGTAATAAATTAGTCATAGGCCGAGAAATTTTTGAGAAGTCCTTAATGAATCTCCTATAAAATCCGGCGTGACCAAGGAAACTTCTTATACCTTTGATGTCCTTGGGACATGGCATCTTTTCAATAGCGTCAATCTTGGCTTTATCAACTTCAATACCTCTTTTCGTAAACTTTGTGCGCCAAAACAATACCTTCATTAACCATAAAGTGGCACTTTTCCCAATTCAAGACAAGATTAGTTTCTTCACATCTCTGCAAAACTCGATCAAGATTGCTCAAGCAATCATCAAAAGAGGAACCATAGACGGAAAAATCGTCCATGAAGGCCTCGCAATTTTTTTCACAAAAATCAGAGAATATAGCCATCATGCATCTTTGAAAGGTAGAAGGTGCATTACATAAACCAAAATGTATACGTCTATAAGCAAAAGTAGCAAAAGGGCATGTAAAAGTAGTCTTTGACTGTCTTTAGCCGACACAGGTATGTGAGAGAAACCAGAATAACAATCTAGAAAGCAATAATGTGTATGTTTGCATAATCTTTCTAGCATTTGATCAATAAAAGGTAAGGGGTAATGATCTTTCTTAGTAGCTTTATTTAATTTGCAGAAATCAACTACCATCCTATAACCTGTGATAATTCTTTGCGGAATCAATTCATCTTTATCATTAGGGACAACAGTAATACCTCCCTTCTTAGGGACACAATGGACATGACTTACCCACTGACTATCAACAACGGGGTAAATTATACCTGCCTCCAGAAGCTTGAGTATTTCTTTTCTTACCACTTCTTTCATTTTAGAATTCAAACGTCGTTGAGGATCACGAACTAGTTTGGCATCCCCTTCCAAATTTATTTTATGTTGACATAGAGTGGGACTAATGCCCTTAAGATCATCAAGAGTATATCCAATAGCGGCACGATGCTTCTTCAGAGTTTTCAATAATCTTTCTTCTTCATGCTCTGAAAGGTTAGCACTAATAATAACAGGATATATTTTCTTTTCATAAGATAAGCATATTTAAGATTATCAGGCAACGATTTAAGCTCAAATACGGGATCAGCCTTGGGTGGAGGAGGATCCCCTAGGATTTCAACAGGCAAATTGTGTTGCAGAATAGGTTCCTGTTTAAAGAATACTTCATCTATTTCCCTTCTTTCATTCATGAACATATCATTTTCATGGTCTAGCAAATAGTGTTCTAAAGGATCACTAGGAGAATACGGCAATAGAAGCAAGACCAATAATTTCATCCTTACTAGGCAATTCTTCCTCACGATGTTGTTTACTAAATTTAGAGAAATTAAACTCGTGAATCATATCATCCAAGCCAATAGTAACAACATTCTTTTCGCAATCTATCCTAGCATTAATAGTGTTCAAGAAGGGTCTACCAAATATAATTGAACAAAAGCTATCTTGTGGGGAACTAAGAACAAGAAAATCAGCAGGGTATTTGGTTTTCCCACACAAGACTTCAACATCTCTAACAATTCCCACTGGTGAAATAGTATCTCTATTGGCAAGCTTAATCGTAACATCAATATCTTCTAACTCAGCAGGTGCAATTTCATGCTTAATGTCTTTATATAAATCATAAGGTATAACACTAGCACTAGCACCCATATCACATAAGCCATGATAACAATGATCTCCTATTTTCACAGAAATAACAGGCACGCCTACCACAGGTCTATGTTTATCTTTAGCACAGGGTTTAGCAATTCTAGCAGATTCACCGCAGAATTGAATAACATGCCCATCAATATTATCAGACAAGAGATCTTTAACAATAGCAATATTAGGTTCTACTTTGACTTGCTCAGGAGGTGTATAAGTTCTAATATTGCTTTTACGAACAACAGTTGAAGCTTGAGCATGATCCTTTATTCTAACAGGGAAAGGTGGTTTCTCAACATAAGAGGTAGGAACAATAGGATCATTATAAGTGACAGTCTTTTCTTCAACTTAATAGGTGCAGCTACTTTTACTTCTATGGGAGGATGATATTTAAACCACTTGTCCTTGGGAGATCAACATAAGTAGCAAAAGATTCACAGGAAGCTACAATCTCAGAGTCAAGTCCATATTTAGTGCTGAACTTACGGAAAATATCGGTATCCATAAAAGATTTAACACAATCAAACTTAGTGTCATACCTGCCTCCTTACCTTCGTTGAGGTCCCAATCTTCAGAGTTGCATTTAATTCTATCCAATAAATTCCATCTGAATTCAATAGTCTTCATCATAAAAGAGCCAGCACAAGAAGTATCGAGCATGGTGCGATTGTTATCAGAAAGCCGAGCATAAAAGTTCTGAAGAATTGTCACTCTTGAGAGCTCATGATTGGGGCATGAATATAACATTGATATACGCCTCCCCCAAGCTTGAGCGATGCTTTCTCCTTCGCGAGGCCAAAAATTATATATATAATTGCGATCACGATGAACAAAATGCATAGGGTAATACTTTTGATGAAATTCCAATTTCAATATTTTATAGTTCCATGATCTCGTATCATCACATAGCCTATACCATGTCAATGCGTCTCCCTTCAAAGATAAAGGGAAGACCTTCTTCTTAACAACATCATCGGGTATACCTGCAAGCTTAAATAGTCCACAAACTTCATCCACATAGAGTAGATGTTCATCGTGATGCTTTGTTCCATCTCACGTAAAAGTGTTAGCTAGCAGTTTTTCATCATACCGAAGGAATTTCAAAAGGAGTTTCATTTTCAATAGGTTCAGTAGGTTGAGGAGCAACTCTTTGCTCTATTGGACGGGTGAACATACCCTAACAAGCCCCTCGGAGAATTACTTTCCATAGTAACAAGTGATGAAATTTCAGCACACTATATAAATTTTTCCTTACCAAATTCCACCTACCAAAGGCGCTACACTCCCGACAGCGGCGCTTAAAAGAGTCTTGATGACCCACAAGTATAGGGGATCTATCGTAGTCCTTTCGATAAGTAAGAGTGTCGAACCCAACGAGGAGCGAAGGAAATGATAAGCGGTTTTCAAAGAAGGTATTCTCTGCAAATCTTTTGAAATAAGTGGTAACAGATAGTTTTGTGATAAGATAAATTGTAATGAGCAACAAGTAACAAGAGTAAATAAAGTGCAGCAAGGTGGCTCAATCCTTTTTGTAGCAAAGGACAAGCCTGGACAAACTCTTATAATAGGAAAAGCGCTCCCGAGGACACATGGGAATATCGTCAAGCCAGTTTTCATCACGCTCATATGATTCGCGTTCGGTACTTTGATAATTTGATATGTGGGTGGACCGGTGCTTGGGTGTTGTTCTTACTTGAAGAAGCATCCCCTTTATGATTAACCTCTATTGCAAGCATCCGCAACTACAATAAAAGTATTAAGGTAAACCTAACCATAGCATGAAACATATGGATCCAAATCAGCCCCTTACGAAGCAACGCATAAACTAGGGTTTAAGCTTCATCACTCTAGCAACCCATCATCTACTTATTACTTCCCAATGCCTTCCTCTAGGCCCAAATAATGGTGAAGTGTTATGTAGTCGACGTTCACATAACACCACTAGAGGCTAGACAACATACATCTCATCAAAATATCGAATGAATACCAAATTCACATGACTACTAATAGCAAGACTTCTCCCTTGTCCTCGTGGAACAAACGTAACTACTCACAAATCATATTCATGTTCATAATCAGAGGGGTAATAATATGCATAAAGGATCTGGACATATGATCTTCCACCAAATAAACCAACTAGCATCAACTACAAGGAGTAATCAACACTACTAGCAACCTACTAGCACCAATCCCGGACTTGGAGACAAGAATTGGATACAAGAGATGAACTAGGGTTTGGAGATGAGATGGTGCTGGTGAAGATGTTGATGGAGTTTACCCTCTCCCGATGAGAGGAGTGTTGGTGATGATGATGACGATGATTTCTCCCTCCCGGAGGGAAGTGTCCCCAGCAGAACAGCTCTGCCGGAGCCCTAGATTGGTTCCGCCAAGGTTCCGGCTCGTGGCGGCGGAGTCTCGTCCCGAAAGGTTGCTTCATGTTTTTTTTCTCATCGGAAGACTTCATATAGGAGAAGATGGGCATCAGAGAGCCACCAGGGGGGCCACGAGGTAGGGGGGCGCGCCCCCACTCTCGTGAGCAGGGTGTGGGCCCCCTGGCCTTCATCTTTGGCGACGATTTTTCTTTATTTGTTTTAAGATATTCCGTGGAGTTTCAGGACTTTTGGAGTTGCACAGAATAGGTCTCCAATATTTGCTCCTTTTCCAGCCCAGAATTCCAGCTGCCGGCATTCTCCCTCTTCATGTAAACCTTGTAAAATAAGAGAGAATAGCCATAATTATTGTGACATAACGGGAAATAACAGCCCATAATGCAATAAATATCGATATAAAAGCATGATGCAAAATGGACGTATCAAGAGACAGCTTGTCATGGGGTGCAATGGCGGGTGTGTGAGGTAAATACATTTCGTAACAGAGTGGAAAAGGGGGTTGTGTAGTTGAGAGAGTTAGAGATCGAAACATGGAGAGAAAGAATGGATGTGTGTTGGAAACCGATAGCTTCCTAAGGTGGTTAGGAGAGGAAAATTGACCAATCTGAGGAAGTATGTAGCGTGTGTGTGGGCGGGGGCTAAAACAACATTTGAATGTAGATAGTACGAGACTTAATATCGATGTTTCAATTCGGTGTACATTGTAAGATTTGAACTGAGGACCATGCATATGGGTAATTACTTCAAATTCGTTCCATACTAGGTTTCAAAAAGATGACATTGACTCGATTTGTTGTGCTATTTTGTAGGTCATATGTTTGAATCCATCCAAAAGTTTTCTCACTACCATGGTGTTCATCATATACATATGAATTTGTATTAAAATAGTAGCGTGGATACAGTGAAATGCAAAATCCACGTTAGAATTGGAGATCGCTATGTGACACACACTCTAATTCAAATAACTAATTATGTGACACACACTCTAATCCACGTTAGCATGGATACCGTTTCGATTTTTTTCAAATAACTCCTCATTAATTAATTTATAGTATCTCATTTCGAATGACTAATTATTGCAAGGAAAACACGGGCATGGTAATACATACAGATTCGTTTGCAAATGAAAGAAGATTCGTTTGCATTCTCAAATGTAGGCGCACCAGGGTCGTGTCGTGGTGGTCGCGTGTGTCGGACGGACGCGTAGCACCCAGCCACCCACCCAAAAAAAGGACGACGGAAAAATAAGTTTGCGCTTCCACATTTTGGATTGAAATATCTGGTGGCCCCAATTCCAGCCTTGCAAAATCTCCCTTCTCCACCGTCCCCTTCCGCGCCCAGATTGCTCAAATCCCTAATTTGCCGCCAACCCAAGCAAAGTTCGAATCGCCCCTCGTCTCGTCTCTTTCCCCACCTCTGTGCTAGACGACGACGACGAAGACGACGGTCGCGCTTCACCACCGCACCGGGTGGTCCATCGACAACGTCGGCCGCTGCAACCGACGTGCCTCACAGACACCGACTTCCACCGCATCAGGTGCGCTTCACCGACGCCATCTCTCAGCTCACCGGGGCTACTTCACCGAGCACATCGTCGCGCCTCCGCCCCCCGAGGCCGCTGGAGCTTCACCAACGGTCTCATCCACCGCATCGTAGTGCTCCGCTACCACTCAAGATCTGCATCCGTGCGCGGCCAGCCAACGCCAGCGCATCACCCTCAACGGCTCTGAAGTGACCCGCACTCTAGCTAGGCGAGCATGCCCAAACGCCAGCCCGAACTAGGTATCCACACATCACTCCTTTCACTGTTCCGACGATGTTTGGATATCCTTTCACTGCTCTCTTAGCTTACACGCCTATCCAACTCTAACTTTAACTCTCATTTCTTCTGGAGATATCATCTGAAACAAGCAAATCCATTTTTTAGCGAAGCATGACGGCGCTATGGGATCTGGTACACATCCTGCACACCCGTATAACCTTGTAAGTATCTGTCCTTTGGTACAACAGCAAGGTCGATTCCTCTTATATGATCAGCCATTCGTCGTGTCAAAAATGCAGAGGGGGATGCAAGGAGCACAAGGCCTGCACATCCAAGCAAGTGGTAACATGGACTTGTACATGGAACATCCCAAGCGCAAGCAGAGCTGCAGTGAGCACAGCCTGTAACGAGCTAGCGTAAGTCCACGCATTTCATTTAATTCATACTGGCATTCGTGTATGATTTGTGTGCGATGGCGGATCCACGAATTCAAGTTACCAGGCTTAACATTTAACTTAAAAAATACGAAGGCACTTGCACTCCGGAAATGAACATAACTTGAGAAATGTGAAGCTACATGCACTTTGAAAACCAGCTAATGATCCAAAGTAGTTTAGATTATAAACACTAAATGATGCAAGCACCAAAAAACACAAAATGCAACATGGTGTAGAAGGACTACAAACATGGTGCATGCACTGCTTGAATTATTCGTTCTCTGGCTGAAAATATCAAAGTGTAATTGCACCTATAACTAGTGTGCAAAGTGCATATCAATATATCTATCCTGCACAAGTATGCCAATAGTTTCAAACAACAGATTAGAAAAGTATTTATGCTACGTTGTCATGATATGGGGACTTTCTGGTAGATGGCCTCGACGTTTCCTCAAGCCATGAAAATGCACTATAATTTGCTTGTCATCAATGCCTGCAAATCTCTATGTCTCTCTCAACACAGCAGATCATCATTAGACACTAAATCCTTCAATGGGATCTTGCAAAATGCTTGCATTAGATGCCTCATTAGACACTATATGTTCATCACCAGGAGCAAGAAAAATGATTGCATCAAATCCTTCATTAGCGATCTGTTCATTAGACACTTCAGGCTCAAGAACAACATGAGCTTGGATGTTTGCACCGGAAACTTGATTAGATACATCTGATTCAATCAGTTCAGTATTGATTGGGGGAGTTATAAAATAAGTAGAAATTGGTTTCATTTTCTCATAGATTCCCTACATACAAGCAGTTTTACAACACCGTCAGGTTTAACTATTGGTCAGAAATTGAAGAGTTGAATTAGATATAATCAGGGCTGTGGTGTACCTGCTCGCTATGCATGCTACTCTTGCAAGCTGCGATCGTCTGCTTGGCGCAAGCTCGATGTCATGCCTGTGCTGCCGCCGCTGCCTCCCACGCAGGCTACACCCAGGGTTGGATCTTCATCTTCTTGTCCTTCCGTTCGCTTGAAGCCCGACGACCGCCCTCCAACGAGGGTGCGAGGAAGTGCTGTGTCGGTCTGTCCAGCGGCAGCTAGGTTAGGAGCGAACCAGACTAGAGGCTGGAGCGGATGAATTGGGATTGTTCCTGATGTCAATCGATATGGGAGGCGCTCGTTTGGGCCGCGAGCCTGCTATAGGGCCTGCCTTGCACTTATGTTATTGGCCTATCCAAATTGAAAGATTTTTCTTCATTTTTTACATTGCCTGCTCGTGCGTTGGGACGAATAAAACTAGCCTGGGCCAACCTGGACGACTCAAACTAGGTACACACTTTCGAGCCACCCGAGGCAGCCGCCCATACCAGCCCCTATGGTGGCGTCGCCCCTTTTTCCGTGTATGATAGGGGTAGTGAAAATATTCCAGTGGCGCTTTTGATTTACCCACAGAATGATTGAATTGCTTGTTTCTATGAACTGAGTTTGCCAATAATGTGAAGGATGCCAGTCTTTTCATCCTATTGTAGATTGCTTAGATCTCGATATGCCAAAAGTAATCGCATGAAATATATAGTAAAAGCCAGTGTGATGTGTGGCTACAACTAGTCTGACTAGACGTCCTCATATAACATATCAAGGACGCACCATCTTACCAGATTAACCATTCGACTTACCAATGCAGTGTGGGAAGAAAGAAGTATTGGGACTGCTTATCCAAGCAATTGATGCCATGGACTCCTTCATACAACCTTGTAAGCGAAAAAGAAGTTGCAGTGTGCCTGTACAAAGAACTAGCGTAAGTTCAGTTACCTGCTTCTCGGAATTTTAGTTAGCCACTTATTGCAAAATTGTTAAATTATGTTGCTTGGCTTAATTTAGTTTGCTACTGATTTCATAATGCCACGGCCTGTTAATCCTATTATAGGCTGCACCTATCTATGTGTTTGATACTTACTGTTAAGAATTACCTGTTTGCCTGAACTTAAATAGCTACTTGTTTGTTTAACTGCTTTGCTGCTGCAACAACGGTTACAATGATGTTAATAACTACCTTTTAGCATCAAATTGAAACTCTTTAATTCCTTGTTTGTTTAACTGGTTTGCTGTTATAACTCCCAGTTGAGATGTTTTGCTAACTTCAACTTTTCTGAATCCAATTGGAACTTTAATGGCAAAACAAGTTAGCCCAAGATCAAAGAGCGAGGTCCCCATGGACGTTGTATCATCCCACATCAGTGGCACCGACCCAATCATGCATTATGAATTGCCAACTGCTGATGCTCTAGAGGCTAAACTAGTGGTAGAAAGAGATTCATACGCACTTAGAGATGAAGTTGACATGTTGAGGAAGCAAACAGCACAATCAGTAGCAGTACTCAAGACAACCATTAAATATTTGGTGGATTTCAAAACGAAGCAAGCTGAGACTGACCACATTGTTAAGGTCCTGAAGGAAAAAGGAAATTAAATTCCCACTTGGTAAATCATAGGTGAAATGTTCTTTCCATCGTTGAATAACCTTTGTGTTGTTTGTTCATGTAATCAATCAAACCATTTGTTTTAGAGATAACGTAACAATTGTTTTTTGTTTTTTGTTTTTTGGTTTGTAATTTTATTTGAGCACAAGTCTGTATTAATTGATAAGACTCGGAGACATTTCATTTTGATTGCTGTGCGAGACCTACAAATATGCCAATCGGGCTGAATGTGCATTCAGCAATAATAGTAGTATAGATGGACCATAAGTGGCACGCATCGGAATGGGCCAAGATGTTGTACTAGCTTGGCTAAAAAAAGGATGTTGTTGTAGCAAAGAAAACTACAGCGGCCTAGCTTATGTATGTTAGTTAATATTATTGATCCATATACTCTATAAGTGTTTATATGTTTGTTAGTTCTGTACATTCTTGGTTGATTCACTCGGTATTTGAATCTTGATACATCGCTTGTGTACATATCTAAATGGGAGTACACATTATGCTGCGTGTGACATTTGAGTTGGACATGAAGTGTTCCAAATATTCGAATTCACCTTAAACAAGATTCTAGCTTCTGAATTTGAGTATCTGCATTTGTAAACCATGTTCATATATGACAGTGGAATACATCTTTGTCATCCTTTTGAAGATATATAAAAACACATAGAATGATTTATAAAGATTCGTATAGGAATACAAAATGGATTCGAATTTAGTTGCCAGGGTAAACGTGGATGCTTATTGTCCCAAAATTCGAAAGAAGCGGCAAAATGTCCACTCCCACGTCGGCTGCTCAAAGCCAAGTGTTTGGGAGATGGAAATTACTATCTACCCATTACACAGATAATCCATCGACCCGATTTCCACTGCTCTAAATAGGGGTAGGATAGTAACTTCAATAAGACGTGACACGACCGCTTCTGAGCCCATTCTGACACAGTGGGCGCCAAACATGGGCGGAAAACACATTTGATTCAAGCCTGTCCGAAAGACCTCTGTTTCTCCCTCCATTTCCCCATTCATACACGGTGGGCGGCAAAACAAACTCGACTCGGCCGAAATCGATGTAGGCAAATATTTTCAATAGGGGCAGGCTTGTAACTTCACTCAGACGTGACACAACCGCCCTACCTGTCAGCCGCGTTCATACACCGTGGGCGCCAACCATGGGCGCCAACCACCCTCTCCTCGCCCGAAATCGCTCTGGGCAAATATTGGCGAGATGCGAGATTACCGTCGTATCCCCAACCGACGAGACGTCCAAATTTTAAACGGGGACTAAGTTTGTAACTTTCCCATATTTCAGACAGTCGCATCCCAAAAACATGGTTCCCCGTACCTCTCCCTCCATTTTCCCGTTCATACACCGTCCGCGCTAAAACACCATCCCCACACCAGCCTCCGTCCGCCACCCCATCCATCGCCGCCGTCCTCCACCACATCCATCGCCGCCGTCCTCCACCACATCCATCGCCACCATCCTCCACCATGCTGGAGCGCCTACCAAGATGGCGTCGTCCACTGCTAGAGATGGACGTTTCTCATC
Source organism: Aegilops bicornis (assembly GCA_021605145.1). NCBI lineage: Eukaryota > Viridiplantae > Streptophyta > Magnoliopsida > Poales > Poaceae > Aegilops > Aegilops bicornis. Next base: position 273,953,014 of record CM038669.1, read on the forward strand.
CACGACGACGAACCAAGAGCCTTGCATCACGTCCTCTCGCTTCATCGGCGCCGTCGTCCTCTTTGCCAGGGCTGCTCACACGACCTTCTCTTCCACAGCAATGGGACTTATCCCCTGATGCACCCATTTACCATCGCAGATCTGCTTCAACGCCATCGACAGCCATCGCACCCCCGATGCCTACACGGCACCGCAAGAGAGGTGGTACTTCATATCTCCTCAACTTTTTGATCTCAACCAGAAAATAGATCTTAACTTGGTTCTTTACTTTCTTTTCAGCTCTTAGAATTTAGTTCTTAGTTCGAAGCAAACAATGGCTGCTAAATATCATTTCTCTGGTTTCCCCCTTTTATAATCATTATGCGATCAGAATACGTGCTTCGTGTCATAATAGCACTGCTCAACCCATCAAGCTAAACAAGCTTAGTTGTTCAAATACGAATATGATATTATTAAAACAGATTCGTTTAATTGGTCAGCTAAATGTTCCTAAATTAGTTTCTAAAATGCATGTTTGCCGCTCGGGTGTGTATCTCTACAGGGTGCCCACGGTGGGCCGGCCCACCCTGGGATTTTGGGTCGTCCCAGGCCCCGATTCCCCTCTGTTCTGCTGCGCGCTTCCGATCTCTACTCGCCCCCAGCCGCCTGCCTCGCCGGCGACTTGCCATCCCCGGACGGCATGACTCTAGGAGGAGACGCCGGACTAACAGGAGGTCAGGAGCCGCTCGCCCAACAGTGTCACCGCCGCCCGGGAGCGCTGCCGTGCCTACCTTCCCAGTCCGTTTAGGGCTCAGTCATGCAGCACCCACTAAGCCAACCCGGTTTATCCTGAGATAAGTCCTCAACACTCAGTAGTCACTCCTCATCACCCATTTTCTAATTGATTCATTACTCATTAGGCAGGACTGTCATTAGGGTTTGTTGTGTGCTCAGTGCTACCTACACTTAATGGTTCAGATGCATTTCGGTAATCTTTAGTACCTGTAAAGTTCACGGTGGTTTTCAATATTCCGCCATAGGAGCAGACACTAGTCATTTTGGATTGTTGGTCGTAGTGACATTGACCCAGATTACTAGTGCAAGCCAGGTTTGTTGAAAATTTTACTTGTCTTTCTTACTCATTCGATATAATATCCAATTATTCACGTCGATTAGTTGCAAACAATAAGTGCTAGACAAACTTCTTGATGCAGATTTTGGACGGTCTCTTACTGCAGCTACAATTCTGCATACTTGTCGTAGTGAGCTCACAAGTAAATGATTGATTCACTACATCTATGCTTGCCTTGTCATATTTGTTGTCAATATTCTTTTAGGGTGGACCACCCTGTTTCTAAATACTGCAACCGTAGACATGAGTGAATAGTATTTCTCTATGTGATCTCTTCCATCATGTGTGGGCAACGAACACTGCATTGTATAGAAAGAAAGTGTCATTTCCAGCTTTTACATAGGCTTCGATCTTTTACAGGGAATACAATCTGCCTACTTGCTTTGTGTCGCACTACCAACACTCCACCCTTGAAGCTAAACATTATGCCACTCATAATTCCTTAGTTTATTTGCTCAAATACGAATTTCATATAATTCTAATGTTCCTACTTCAGTTTTGAAATGTGTGTACACTGTTATAGAGACATAAGGGGTTTGTATTTACGTGTGGTGCAGTCAAGACGGTTGGGGTGAACTTTGCATATGCAGGTGTTTATAGGGAGACACTCTTCGAGTTGAATGCTAATGCATTCCATAGATAATCGACTACTTTTAATGTTTTCATGAATCTCGGATTACGAACAGCATCATAATGATTATGAGCTTGCACGCATGAAAAGAATAAAGAAGAACAATGCCATGGCTGTCAAACTTGGCATTAAGGGACTGAAATCAAGTCTGGATGCAATGCAATGCAAACCCTCTCCACCTACAAATTCATGCTCAGAATATGATCCTAACAGTGATTCTGAGCTAGAGGGAGACCTAAGTCAATTTAGCTCCCTAGTGGAGGAGTCATAGGAAGATGCCATATCTTATTCACCCATCAAGGTGCTTGCTCTAACTTTCCAAGGTTATATTTGCCGCACATATCTTGCAACTGATGCTTTGCATTGCTTCTACTTTGTTGAACTGCCATTAGCTTAGTTTACACATCGTGTATGTGAATACGGCCTGCCTATCCATTTTCAGTACATATTCCATATGTCATCATACCATATTTATCCATTCAAATGCTGTTCTTGTGTATCAGACGTTCAAAAGGAAGAGGGTGATTGCTGATCGTGGAGGAGCGCAAGCAAAGTATTTGGAAAAGGTAGTGGCACCTGATAAATCAAATAGCCCATTAGGTGTAGTTGCAATATCACCTGACCCACAAAACACCCCAACTCTAGCAGACTCTAGCCCTGCTACACTGGTCATTTCTAATGCCCCAACTCAGCAGACCCCAACTGCAGCAAACATTATGATTATGCCAGTTGACATAGCACCAGCTCTCTGACGCAAAACCCCATTCCAAAGAAAGAGTACACCAAATCCGGTTGCCAAATCCCTTTACGCACTGAGAGAGCCCCAATTGCGGTAAATAGGAGCCTGTTCCATTTCTTCCCGCTTTAGAAGACAAAGCTTATATTGTTGTCGGGAACTTTGTGCGCATCTTTCCTTCATGGAAAGATTATACCGCAGACAAAGAACAATTTCCAGTCTTCCTCCGCAACTTACGCGTAAGTAATGTACTGATGTTATTCATGGTCATTACTGCATATGTTTCTGCTGACAGAAGACACCAGATTTCATTCTTTTAAATAGGCGAGGACCAAACTGGATTGTGAAGACGAGCAAGGGTTGGTTGCGCTTTTCTAGCACTTGTTGATGAAGTATCGTTCCTACCTGAGGCAAGCGCACTTCGATGGCAAGCCTCTAAACGAAATTTCTGTAGAGTATCCGGTGCTACATTTATCCGATGGTTACTAGAATAATCTTGTTACACATTGGTCTCGGCTGGAGCGTAAGGTACTATCTATGATATCACATCACAATTTGCACTACATTTCTGCATTTGCCTTAACGTCTCACATGTACGAAAACTGTTAGCAGGAGAACATTCATTCTCAAGGGACCACAGAATCTCGCAACTATCTGCTTTGCATTGCTCTTGTGAGTACCTCTTGCCCTGTATGACCATACTTACTTTCATAGCTGTTTGATTATGTAGCATCACTGCACATGTTAGCCTCGTTATCGTCCATTTGGTGGACATTATAAGATTCGTATGGAATCTTACATAAATTTAGAATCAACCCAATGCTTTTGAAGAGGTTTAGCTCTGCAATCCTCTTGTAAGGACTGAACGTTGTCTATGACTGTACTTACATTAACAACTACTCCCTCCGTCCCATAATATAAGAAAGTTTTGTACAGTACACCAGTGTTCAAAACACTCTTGTAATATGGGAAGAGGGATTGCTTCATTGTGTAGCATTCTACATCTTATCTCCCTCGCCCACCATTTACTAAAAAAGATCAGATCTATATTTAATCTTACCAAAAAGTAGAATACCTGAGACAATGCCAGTGCAGAAGTGTAGCCCATTGCTCTTGTCAGGACATTTTGTCATGTAATGCTTGTACTTCCAGGGATTGGTAGTTGATTATGTAGCATCAATCTGCATCTTATCTTCATTATCCTCTATCCCTTCTAGTATTATCATATCTATAATTACTCTCTACAAAATGTAGAGTACAGGCAATGCTTATGAAGAAGATTCTGTGCTGAAATTCTTGAGTTATCCTTCCCTTGACATGGAGAAGGGCATTATAAAGCCGGTGTTAACTGTTAAGGTAAGTCAGTCCTTCTAAAGCCTTTATCCTCAACTGCTGTTTAATTTTCTCATACTCCCTATCGTTTCTTTGCTGTTTAGTTTGCTGTTTCTACCAAAATGCATGTTACGCAAGAACCGTAAGTTCTAAGTTTTACTTGTAAAACCAAATTCCTTATTCATACCATGCACATTACTCAATACTCCCTATATGTATGCTTGTTTTTGTGGATCTATAATCTAGTGTGTGGTGAAGCAGCACACGTTTGCACCTTGTCATCTCCTGTTTTATCTTACTGATGTGGCTGATGATATGAACAACATGCCATGCATGTTAACCAAAATAGATACAATGATTTTCTTTGCCCTCCATCTATGCTTGTTATGTTGACATGGTAACCCAGTAGTGTGGTGAAGCTCCCCGCATTATGAACAAAGCCAAACTATGCTATTAATATTTTGAACTTACTCTTTATTTTATAATTTGAAATTGGATGGAATTGACAGCATAGTTATCATCTTTGTTTATACACATGCAAAACCTGTCATCTCTCTGCTTTGTTTCAGGGTGATATGCCTGATGGCATGCACAAGTCTGCTTGAAGGTCGTGCGACAAACCCAACATATATTGCAGCAAAGAAGGCAAAACATCTTGAAGATAGCGAGACAACCCCAAAGTCTTGTCTTGATGCGGTGTTCAAGTTACTTGAGACTAGCAATCGAGACAAGCTCACATAATTCGTTATGCGAATCAGTTCGACTTCTTCAGTCCCAAGTTCTAGCAGAAAGGCATTCTGCAACTCAACTTCGACTTGAAGTCCTATCTCTAAGAAAGATTGTGGAGAACACCAATGAGAACCTCATCGTTAAACAGCTACGCCTGGAAGCTATGACCGACATGCTAGGCCGGTCTCACAGCCTTACTCAGCAGCTTGCGCGGCAGTTCCCACGCAAGGCTAATCTTTCTTGAACTGTGTTGGAAGTGGTCTCCGTTCAGTATTATTTTGTTGCGCTGCAATGGTGCAAAGTTTTTGTAATCTGCTTCTTCGTTGCGCTTTATGATCACTGGTGGCGAACTTCGATGCCCAGTGGATGTAATATACCATAAATCCTTTATCGTATAGTGTAGGTTTATTCTTAGTTACTATGCCGTAATTTCTTTATTGTATAGAGTAGGTTTGTTCTTAATTCCTACTAGTTACTGCCATCATTCGCTATCTGAAAAAATTCAGATGTAGTTGACCGGGCCGAAACATTCGCCTCTAACGGGCCTGGTGTTTAGCGGGCCACAATTGGGACGGCCTGCATCATTCTTGGGCCCGAATGATTGGGGCCTTCACACTTTGCCCGAGGCCCACAACTTACACCGGCCTATATTTTAGTTGGGCCTTTTGTGGACCCAGCGCTTAGTTTGGCCCAGGTAGCGTTGGGCCATTAACAGGCTGAATATTGTCTTGGCTTTATTACGGCCAGATGAAACCATGGCCTTTAGCAGGCGAAATGCATATTGGGCCTCAATTTTCACTAGTCGTCGACGGGCCTTCAAAGAGCTGAAATGTAAACCGGGCCTTTTGGGCCCGGTTATATCGCAGGCGATTACTGTGACGAAACATATCTCGGGCCTTAGTTGGCCCACTGATATCATGGGCCTTTAAGAGGCCGAAAGCTTAGTACAGACATCAATGGGCCGAATTATGTGATAGACCTTTAACAGGCCCAAAGTCACGTTGGGCTTAACTATTGCCACCTTTATCACGGGCCGTTAGTGGGCCCGATGTCCCGCCGAACCATATATGGCCCATGGGCAGCACGGGCCATTCCTAGGCCGAAAGTCACACCCGGCTGAAATGGGCCTATGTCTACATCGGGCCTCTAATAGGCCGAAAGTCACTAGGCTGTAATTGGGCCGAAATATTCGACGAACAATTAACGGGCCAGATCTGGCTTCGGGCTGTAAATGGGCCCAAATATTCGGCGAACAATTAACGGGCCAGATCTGGCTTCGGGCCGCAGATGGGCCTTTATTAAGCATGTCGTTATTGGGCTGGCCCACTAGTACCAGAGTAAGTACTACGGGCCTTTGACTGGGCCGGCCTTTTTAACCTATATGGGCCTCTGTTGGGCCGTGCCATGTGTCGACGTATCATAGGCGCTTTGGGTCCAATGAGTGGATGACATCTATCCCAACGATGAGCTGACACGTGTTTCCTCCAGCCAATGATGATTTTACACGTGGAAAATCCCCATTGGCCGGGGCTGTTAACGGGTTATCGGATCCAAAAACGGACTCGAGAGCTTAACGACGTTCCGTTACGATGGATGCCATGTGTCGGTCACCCTTGACGAAAGCACTTCTGTGACGCACGATTTATCGTCATGGAAGTAGATACTTCCGTGATGATAATTTTGGTAATGTCATGGAACACTTCTACGACAGGACAGGTATGACTATCTTGATTCTGTCATAAATTTGTCATGGATGTACATGCATGACAGAAAACGTGACCTACTGTGACAAAGACGTATCATCACGAAAGTGTACTTTTTTGTAGTGAACCCCCTAACCCGCTCGTCCCCGGGCGCCAGATATGGCGACGCATGGTCGACGGGTCAGCACTCGGACCAGGGGGTTCTCGGCATGGGCGTCATGACCGGCAGGACCCACTGGCTCCACCATCTATCCCCTCGGCAACCCTCTTCCTTTTCCCTTTTTCCTCTTCTTCTACTTATTCTTATTTTTTTCATTTTTTTTTCTTCTTCTAATTATCTAAACCTAAATCTGGCAATAACCTAATCCTACCACTCTTACCCAAATCTAAACACAAAATAATAGTAGAAAAAAAACCTTGGCTCCAGCGGTGGTGGAGGAAGCGGCGGGCGCCGGGGCGGCGGGGGCAGGGCTGGGTGCCAAGGCGGGCGGCGGGGCGTGGGATGGGGCGGCAGGCGATGGGATGGGGCGTGAGGCGATGGGGCGGGCGGGGTGGCGGCGAGGCGGTGGGGCGAGGCGGCGGCGAGCGATGGGGCGCAGGCGGTGGGGTGATGGGACGGGGCGGCAGGGCGAGGTGGTGGGGCGGAGCGGCGGTCGAGGGCGGCGGCGCGGCTGGTGAAGGAGATCTAGAGAGAGGGGTGGGGCGCGGGCGCGCGCGGCCCCTTTTCTGCTAGCAGGTCACAGCTCTTTGCCGTCCACTAGAGGACGGCAAAGAGCGTACCTAGTGGGGTGGGGCCGGGAGAAACGCCTGTTAAAACGGCCGTTTCCTTTGCCGTCTTCTGGCGGACGGTAAAGAATTGTTGCCGTCCGCCAGCAGATGGCAAATAAAACGACCGTTAGGTCATCCTCGTAGGCCGCCACCCACCCTCTTTGCCGTCAGCTAGCAGACGGCAAAGCTGCTTTGCCGTCCGCTAGCTGACGGCAAAGATAGGCTGACGGCAAAGCCTTCCGTTGCCATCCGCTTCCTCTTTGTCGTCCGTATTCTAGTGGCTGATGTCAAAGCCTTTCTTTGCCGTCTGCTAGCAGACGACAAAGAGTCGGCAGACGGCAAATCTGTTGATTCCAGTAGTGTAAGCAAGATGACATGATGTAGAGGGATAGATCCAAGCAATATGGTAAAAAAAACCCATCTTTTTATCCTTAATGGCAATGATACAATACGTGCCACGCTACCCCTTCTGTCACTGGGTGAGGACACCACAAAATTGAACCCAAAACAAAGCACCTCTTCCATTGCAAGATAGATCAATCTAGTTGGCCAAACCAAGTCAATAGATCAGAGATAAATACAAAGCTATCTTAATCATGCATACAAGAGCTCAGAGAAGACTCAAATAATATTCAAAGATAATCTGATAATAAACCCACAATTCATCGGATCTCAACAAACGCACCGCAAAAAAAGATTACATCGAACAGATCTCCAAGAACATCGAGGAGAACATTGTATTGAAGATCAAAGAGAGAGAAGAAGCCATCTAGCTACTAGCTATGGACCCTTAGGTTCATGGTAAACTACTCACGCATCAATGGAAGGGCAGCAAGGTTGGTGTAGAGGCCCTCCGTGATTGAATCCCCCTTCGGCAGAGTACCAGAAAGGGCCCCAAGATGGGATCCCATGAGAACAGAAGCTTGCGGTGGCAGAAAAGTATTTTTAGTGTGCCTCTGGTGTACAGGAAATATTTGGGTATTTATAGAGCTGGAATTGGGGTTAGGGGGCTACGAGGGCCCCACAAGCTTGCAGGGTGCCGCCATGGGCACGCCTTGTGAGCTTGTGACCCACTCTTGGCTCTCATGTCCTCCTCCCAAAGCTTCGTGGTTGTCTTCTGGTCGAAGAAAATTTCTCAAAAAGTTTCATTCCGTTTGGACACCATTTTCTATTGATTTTCTATAAAAGACAAAAACAAGGGGAAAATAGCAAATGGCACTGGGCACTAGGTTAATAGGTTAGTCCCAAAATAATGATATAAAATAGCATATTAATCCATATAAAACGTCCAAGATGGATAATATAATAGCATGGAACAATAAAAAATTATAGATACATTGGAGACGTATCAAAATGTCCTACTCTCTACCATAGGTCACGTCGAAATTCATAGGAAATTTCGGCATGACCTTTGCTAAAAAGTGGACATATCAAGCGCTTGAAATTCACGGGAACGGAAATGAATCAACATTCCGGATACACATAGGCCTCTCGGATCATTTCCCTATACATAACCATCAATTTCCAAATATCACATGTCCACTTCAAATTTGCATATAACAGGAAGAAAGATATAGAACTTGAAGAAAAATGCAAGATAGCTAGTGGAGTGCAAGAACTCCTTTTTCTTCACAATATTTGAACCTAAATTCAGCACTTGTCAAATTTGACACTATATTTAGCACTTGCCAAATTTCATATAGGGTTCATATAACCTAGAGCACTAGCACACTCCAAATTTAAATTCTAGGAATTTTTTGAATTTGAACCAGGGGTTCACACTCCAAAATTTAGTACTAGGAAGTTTTAATCCTAGGGTTCAAAATAGCTATTGTCCAAATCTGATTCCTAGGTAAATTTTGTACCCTAGAACAGTGATAATACCGAAACCCTAAATCCCCAATTACTGAAACCCTAAATTTCTAGGTAATTTTCTATCCTAATGGTTAATTTGACCTAAATTCCTAGAAAAAAATCCTATTGCCTATCCCTAAATCACTATGCATAGTACTACAAATCCTAGGGTTCGTTCATACACAATAATTCAGCACTTGTCAAAAAAATTCCTTCTGCTTTATCCCTAATTCTTACTACAGAGAAAGAGAGGAAGTGAGAGAGGAGGGGCACGTGAGGGACTTACAGTTGGGGGGCCGGTGGCAAAGCACGAGGCAGAGGCAACGACGGCATCGAGGAGGAGGCAGAGGCGACATCAGCGTCGAGGAGGAGGCAGAGGCGACGGCGAGGAGGAGGTAGTGCGAGCAGCGGTCAGCGTCGAGGAGGAGGCAGTGCAGGCGGCAGGCGGCGGCGAGGAGGAGGCAGTGCTGGTGGCGGTCGTCATCAGCAGAGATCACTGGCGGCTATGGGCTAAGTCAGAATTGGAGAGAGGGGGATTTGGGGGAGGAATAAGACGGAGGCCTACGCGGGCGGTGGTTATTCCAAAATAGCAGTAGCGAGGGTCCTGTACCCACGCTATAGCTAACTTCGCTATAGCGCAGGTGTGCCAAAATGCACTACTGCTACATGAGTTATCTGCATCGCGTTTTCGGAAACCCCGCGCTATAGCTAACTTAGCTATAGCATGGGTCCAAGACCCTCGCTGGTGCTAGTTTTATTTATAGATTTCCCTCTCCATTCTTTCCTTTTTGTTTGTTTCTATTTTTCGTTTTCTGAAATGTACTTTTATTTTATTCTATTTTTACCACAATAAAATTTTCTTTTCCTTTTTCTTTCTCATTTCTTTCCTTTTTATTTTTCTGTTTAAATTTGTAGCGTGAGAATAACAATTAGTGTTGTTTTTCTAGGAATAACATGCTCTCATGAGTACCTCCGAAAATTACTCGCAGTCAACGGGAACAACATATATTACATCATTTGATCGATAACGGTTCATTTGACCGATAATGGTTTCTCAGTGTCGACATTTTTGTTTCTGAGTGAGCTTCTTTCCTTTCTTGTTAGCTATCGAATAATTGAGACCCTCATTGTGACTTTTCCTTTTCCAGGGAGTACGATCTTTTTTCGGTAATGTAGTCTTGATGACGTACGCTTCATCGTCATAGCCATCTTCCCTCATAGGGTTGTCGTACTGGTCGTAGTCTTCGTCATTGGTGACTCCATCCATTTCGAGGATGCTCCTTTTGCCTCTCCTCATGACAACACGGCTCGGATTGCTCAGGTTAGTTAGGAAGAAGCATTTTGTCATGTGCTTGGCGTGTACACATGGCTCATTTTTGGGGATGACGTTCATGGTACTGCTCTTGGTGTCGGGTATGCACATGGTAGTGAAAAACCGGGTTTTTCTTTGGAAGGACTTAGCCTATATGATAGGGAACATCGTCGCACTGTGCAGTCAAGAGTAGTCACTCCCAGATCTCTTCGACCCTTCCATAGAATCTTTCAGTTGCGCTGTTGTTGCCGGTCATTCGTTCCATTGTCATCCCTGAGTTCTGGTAATCATTGTTTATATCTTTTCCCTCCGTGTAGAACGTGTATCCGTTGATATCATACGCATGATAGGACGCAAGGTTTGGTGTGGAACCATGTGCTAAGGCGTATATGAGCACTTCGTTAGTAGAGCCCTCTTCGGGGGGTTAGCAAGAACATGTTTTTGAACCAAGTCAAGGAAGCGAGGTTGTGCTCTCTAATAACTTCGGCGTCCGTCCTGCACAGCCCCCGGTCATAGGTATTTCTTTGTGATGGTTTCTTTGTGTAGTGTCACGAATGGATCTACAACATCTAGGTGCTGTAGCACTACTAAGTTTGCTATGTCAACGCCGTGGTGTCAATTCGAGTGGTCGACATGCAGTTCCCTCCGGCCGTTGGTGTGACCTTCACCTCCGAGCCTCCCAAGGTGCTTGTTGACGGGCAAACCAACAACAGGGTCTCCGACGCCTAGATAATTCTCGCAGAAGGAGATGCACCCTTGGGTAAGAAAGCCCTGGACGATGCTTCCACCCGGACGGGACAAGTTACGAACGAATCCTTTGATGACACCATTCATCCTCTTGAATGGCATCATGCTGTGCAGGAATGACGGCCCGAGGTCGATGATGTCATCCACAATGTGGACACACAGATGCACCATGACGTCAAAGAACACGGGTGGGAAGTACATCTCAAGCTCATTTAGTATGACAATCATCTCTTCATGTACTCTTCGTAGTTGCTTCACACTGATTGACTTTCGAGAGATAACATCAAAAAAGTTGCAGAGACCAGTAAGCGTGTCACAAACGTGCTGGTCCATTATCCCTCTAATGGAAACAAGAAGTATCTACACCATCATCACATGACAGTCATGAGACTTCATCCCGCTGAACCTTTTCTTCTTTGTGTCTAGAAATTTTCTTATATTCCCACAGTAACCGGGGCTAACTTTGATTCAGTAAGGAACTTGAAGAATTGATCCATCTCCTTCATACTTAAGGTGAAGCAAGATGGGGGCAATATTTCTCTTCTGTCTTGTTGAATTTTTTGTCCCTCTTCCCCGCCTCTATCTCTGTCTCTTGTCCTCCGACGACTTTTTATGGGGTATGTGAAGAACTGCCCTGATTTTCAAGTCTTCTAAGTCTTTTCTTGCCTTCAGCCCAACCTTGGTCTTGTACGCCATGTTCCTCAGTGTCCCAACCAATCTCTCAAGGACATTCTTCGTGATATGTCTTGACCGGTGTTTACCATAACGTTTCTAACTCCTCTTTGAGTAGCCCCAAATACAGATTAATATTATTTCCCGGTTGTTTCAGCCCTTGAATCAGCATGCTCATGTTTATGTACTTTGTCTTCATGCACAACCAGGGAGGAGGTTGTACATCCATACAAACACGGGCCATGTGCTATGGTTGGTGTTCGGGTTGCGATACGGATTCATGCCATCGGTACTCACGCCAAGCACATTTTTCCTTGCATCTCCTGCAAAATATTGATATTCGGCATTGAACGCTCTCCACTAGTTTGCATCCGCGAGGTGTCTCAGCTTCGGATCATCTCCATCGTCGGGCTTTTTCCTCTCTGCGTGCCAACGCATTAGCTTTGCTTCCGTAGGCTTTACAAAATAACACTGCAGACGGGCAGCGATCGGTAAGTATCATACAAGTTTCTAAGTACATTTCTTTCCCGCCTTGTATCGAGAAGCATTGCACACCGGACATCAGGTTTTTTCCGCGTGCTCCATGCGATAAATGATGCAATCATTCAGGCATGCGTGGTATCTAATGAGCGGCAGATCAAGAGGGCACGCAATTTTCTTGGCCTCATCGACACTAGTAGGACACAGGTTACCTGTAGGGAGAACCTTCTTTCCATTTGTTTTTAGCTCTTTAGAAGTTCCAGCGTGAAACTCAAGCGGGTCACCTCTGGATCACAACCATCATACAATGGACTCTAATAGAGTCTACCTCCAGCTGCTCAAGCTTGAACTCCTCTCTAGAAGTAGCTCTGTCGCTGGTCACCTTCTTGCAAAGCAGGTCTCAAACATGAGGGTCTCGCATGATTGAACTTGGTACTGAAGAAGGCGGCGGCGTGTCCACAGCTTCTCCGTCATGTCCAACCTCTTCTCCGCCTCCATGTCTAGCCTCTTCTCCGCCGACATGTATGACCTCTTCTCCGCCACCATGTCCAGCCTCTTCTCCACGGCCATGTCTGGGCTCTTCTCCGCCGCCATTATCGGTCATCTCTTCGTCTGGCCCAATGTCATCATTGGCTGCCCCATCGACGTCAGCATCTCCACTTATCCAGCGAGTATAGCCATCCATGAAACCATGCATGAGCATGTGCACTTTCAAACACCCTCCCTTAAAGGGATCGAGCAAGACTCCTCCTTTGCATCTTTGACATGGACATAAAATCTCCTTTCGGTTATTTTCATACATGTTGTGCACCACGGATCGCAACCATCCTTCCACCATCGTTCCACTGACCTTCATGAACGCCTGCGCGGTATAATTAATAAGAAAAAGGATTATAAATGTATTCATGCATGCATGCATCAAAGTCATACAAAATTTTGGCATGACCTTCCATAAAAAAGGACATATAGAGTTTGCCCGAAATTGGCCGAAACGGAAATAAATTAAGACTTCGGCAAAACATAAGCAACTCTCATGTCACACATAATTCGGCAAACAAACATATAGGCGGCAGCTTATACCACAAGCACAATTTCCATTATATTGCCCAATTCGGTCATTTGCACACATATTTTCCATTAATTCTTCCAAACCACAATTTTTACTCACCTAGCTATTTCGAGAGAGAAGCACGGTGACTAGATGGCTTTATTTCACTAAAGAATAGATCTAGTTGGGGAGTTGATAGGTTCCACTTACTAAATGGATAGATCTGGCTAGTTGGGCGAGGAGATGGCTAGCTCTAACTAGTGGAGGGAGGAGAGAAAAGTGAGGAAGCTAAGAGAAAAAGGGGTGCATTAATGGAGATGGTGGGGGCATTAAAGTAGAGAGAAGCGAGCTAGGAGAAGGAAGAGAGAATAAAGCTAGGTAGAAGTAACGGGGGAGAAGAAAGTGAGTGATAAAGTGAGGGGGAGAGGAAGGGGAGGGGGAGAGGTGGATTGGGGTAGGTGGCTGCTGCGCCTTAGCAGCAGTCCGGGTCCTAGACAGGCGCTACTGCCAAGTGCAGTAGCTGTAGCTCGTGATACGTCCATTTTGCATCATGCTTTTATATTGATATTTATTGGATTATGGGTTGTTATTACACATTATAGCATAATACTTGTGTCTTTTCTCTCTTATTTTACAAGGTTGACATGAAGAGGGAGAATGTCGGCAGCTGGAATTCTGGACTTGAAAAGGAGCAAATTTTAGAGACCTATTCTGCACAACTCCAAAAGTCCTGAAACTTCACGGAGAGTCATTTTGGAATTAATAAAAATATTGGGTGAAGAAAGCCCAGAGGGGGGCCACCGGCCATCCACAAGGGTGGAGGGCGTGCCCTACCCCTTGGGCATGCCCCCTACGTTGTGGGCCCCCTGGCAGGCCTCCGGTACCCATCTTCTGCTATATGGTGTGCTTTGACCTGGAAAAAATCAGAAGGAAGCTTTTGGGATGAATCGCCGCCGTCTCGAGGCGGAACTTGGGCAGAAGCAATCTGGGGCTCCGGCGGTGCTGTTTTGCCGGGGAAACTTCCCTCCGGGAGGGGGAAACCGAAGCCATCGTCATCACCAACGATCCTCTCATCGAGAGGGGGTCAATCTCCATCAACATCTTCACCAGCGCCATCTCCTCTCAAACCCTAGATTGGCACTTGTGGGTTGCTAGTATTGTTGATTACTCCTTGTAGTTGATGCTAGTTGGTTTATTCAGTGGAAGATCATATGTTCAGATCCTTAATGATAATTAATACTCCTCTAATTATGAACATGAATATGCTTTGTGAGTAGTTACGTTTGTTCCTAAGGACATGGGAGAAGTCTTGTTATAAGTAATCATGTGAATTTGGTATTCCTTCGATATTTTGATGAGATGTATGTTGTTTTTCCTCTAGTGGTGTTATGTGAACGTCGACTACATGACACTTCACCATGATTTGGGCCTAGGTGAAGGCATTGGGAAGTAACAAGTACGTGATGGGTTTCTAGAGTGACAGAAGCTTAAACCCTAGTTTATCTGTTGCTTCGTAAGGGGCGGATTTGGATCCATATGTTTCATGCTATGGTTATATTTATCTTAATTCTTCTTTCGTAGTTGCGGATGCTTGCGACATGGGTTAATCATAAGTGGGAGGCTTGTCCAAGGAAGGACAACACCCAAGAACTAGTCCACCCACATATCAAATTATCAAAGTAACGAACGCGAATCATATGAGCATGATGAAAACTAGCTTGACAGTAATTCTCATGTGTCCTCGGGAGCGCTTCCATTATATAAGAGTTCGTCCAGGCTTGTCCTTTGCTACAAAAAGGATTGGGCCACCTTTCTGCACCTTAGTTACTTTTGTTACTTGTTACCCATTACGAATTATCTTATCACGAAACTATCTGTTACCAATAATTTCAGTGCTTGTAGAGAATACCTTGCTGAAAACCGCTTGTCATTTCCTTCTACTCCTCGTTGGGTTCGACAATATTACTTACCGAAAGGACTACGATAGATCCCCTATACTTGTTGGTCATCAGCTCAGCAAAACAAGACACGCTGCTGCTAAGTGGGGCCCACCAGGTTGCACAGTGCAAGAATAGTTGTAGCAGTGGGCTATTGACACGCGCTTCTGCTAAATATTTAGCAGTAGTGCAGTGGCAAAAACACGCGCTGCTACCATACGTACCCTGGTGGGTACTACGGGTACCACTTACGAGCAGTGCCTTGCAGCCAACCCGCGCTACTGGTAAATATATACAGTGGCGCTCTTTAGTGTCCCTCGCTACTAGTAATTAGCAGTAGCCCCCTCATCTGACGCGCGCTACTACTAAGCCTCTACCTATAAGCTTTTCCCTAGTAGTGCATGAGCTCGCATAAAAGTAAAGAATTTATACATAATGGGAGAATCATGAAACATATGACTAGCACATTTAAGCCTAAGCTACTTCCTATGCATAGGAATTTTGTGAGCAAACAATTCATGGGAAGAAGAATCAACTAGCATAGGAAGGCAAAACACGCATAACTTCAAGATTTTAACCACATAGAGATGAAATTTGATGTTGTTGAAATATATATAAGCATAACTTCCCCTCTCATAATAATTTTCAGTATCTCTCAAGCTTGGGGAGGCTTAAATCAATGTTATATTCATGCCCCAGTCATGAGCTCTCAACAGAAATTATTATTCAGAATTTTTATGCTCGGCTTTCTCGTAATGATCAGTCCATGCTCGATACTTCTTGTACTGGTTCTTCTATGAAGAAGACTATTGAATTCAAATGTGATTTATTGGAAAGAATTAAACGCTACTGTGAAAATTAGGAACTCGACGAAGGTAATGACTCAGGTATAAACCTTAAGTTTGATTGTGTTAAATCTTTCATGGATACCGATGCTTTTCATGAATTTAGCACTAAATTAAATATGGACTTGACTCTGAGATAGTAGCTTCTTTCTGTGAATCATTTGCTACTCATGTTGATCTCCCTAGAGAGAACTGGTTTAAATATCATCCTCCCGTTGAAGTAAAAGTAGTAGAACCTATTAAAGTTGAAGAAGAAACTATTACTTATAATGTTGATCCTGTTGTTCCTACTGCTTATATTGAGAAACCACCTTTTCCTCTTAGAATCAAGGAACATGCTAAAGATTCAACTGTGGTTCGTAAGAGTTATACTAGAACACCTACACCCCCTAAAAAAATTAAAGTTGAACCTAGTATTGCTATGGTAAAAGATCTCTTGGTTGATAATATTGATGAGCATGCTATTTATTTCTATGGTGAAGCTGCTAGAATTGCTAAACCCGATATCAAAGATAAACATAGACCTGTTGTTGGCGTGCCTGTTGTTTCTGTTAAAATAGGAGATCATTGTTATCATGGCTTATGTGATGTGGGTGCTAGTGTGAGTGCAATTCCTTTGACCTTATATCAAGAAATTATGAATGATATTGCACCTGCTGAGATAGAAGATATTGATGTTACTATTAAGCTTACCAATCAAGAAATTAAATACCCTACTGATTTTCTTGTTTTTGGTTCCCACAAGATGATTTTTGTCCCATTATATTTGGTAGACCTTTCTTGAATACTGTTAATGCTAAGATAGACTATGAAAAAGAAATTCTTATTGTAAGTTTTGGGGATATGTCTCATGATTTTAAGTTTCTCTATATTTCGTACACAACCCGATGATAAAGAATTGCCTAGTAAGGATGAAATTATTGGTCTTGCTTCTATTGTCGTACCTCCTACTGATCCTTTAGAACAATATTTGCTAGATCATGAAAATGATATGTTTATGAATAAAAGAAAGGAATTAGATGAAATATTGTTTAATCAAGGGCCTATTCTGAAATACAATTTGCATGTTGAAATCCTTGGAGATCCCCCTCCACCCAAGGGTGATCCCGTGTTTGAGCTTAAACAATTACCTGATACTTTGAAATATGCTTATCTTGATGAAAAGAAGATATATCCTGTTATTATTAGTACTAACCTTTCAGAGCATGAAGAAAAGAGATTATTGAAAACTCTGAAAAAGCACTGTGACGCTATTGGATATACTCTTGATGATCTTAAGGGCATTAGTCCCACTCTATGTCAGCACAAAATTAATATGGAGCCTGATGCTAAACAAGTTGTTGATCATCAACGACGGTTAAATCCCAAGATGAAAGAAGTGGTAAGAAATGAAATATTAAAGCTTTTAGAGGCAGGTATAATTATCCTATTGTTGATAGTAGATGGGAAAGTCCCGTTCATTGTGGCCGTAAGAGGGGAGGTATTACTGTTGTTCCTAATGATAAGAATGAATTGATCCCTCAAAGAATTGTTACCGGTTATAGGATGGTAATTGATTTATGCAAATTGAACATAGCTACTAGAAAAGATCATTACCCTCTACCTTTTATTGATCAAATGCTATAAAGACTATCCAAACATACACATTTTTGCTTTCTAGATAGTTATTTAGGTTTCTCTCAAGTACCCGTGTCAAAAGAGGACCAAGAAAAGACCACTTTTACTTGCCCTTTTGATACTTTTGCTTATAGTCGTATGCCTTTTGGTTTATGCAATGCACCTGCTACCTTTCAAAGATGTATGTCTGCTATATTCTCTGACTTTTTTGAAAAGATTGTTGAGGTTTCATGGATGATTTCTCCGTTTACGGAACTTCTTTTGATGATTGCTTAGGCAACCTTGATCGAGTTTTGCAGAGATGTGAAGAAACTATTCTTGGGAGAAGTGCCACTTTATGGTTAATGAAGGTATTGTCTTGGGGCATAAAATTTCAGAAAGAGGTATTGATGTTGATAAAGCTAAAGTAGATGCTATTGAAAAGATGTTGTGTCCTAAAGATATCAAAGGTATAAGAAGTTTCCTTGGTCATGCTGGTTTCTATAGGAGGTTTATTAAAGACTTCTCTAAAATTTCTAGCCCTCTCACTAATCTCTTGCAAAAAGATGTTCCTTTTGTTTTTGATGATGATTGTGTAGAAGCATTTGAAATACTTAAGAAAGCCTTGATTTATGCACCTATTGTTCAACCACCTGATTGGAATTTACCCTTTGAAATTATTTGTGATGCTCGTGACTATGTTGTTGTTGTTGTTCTAGGACAAATAGTTGATAAGAAATTGAATGTTTTGCATTATGCTAGTAAAATTCTAGACTGTGCCAAGAGAAATTATTCTACTACTGAAAAAGAATTTCTAGCAGTTGTATTTGCTTGTGATAAGTTCAGATCTTATATTGTTGATTCCAAAGTAACTGTTCACACTGATCATGCTGCTGTTAAATATCTTATGGAAAAGAAAGATGCTAAACCTAGACTGATTAGATGGGTTCTCTTGCTACAAGAATTTGATTTGCATATTATTGATAGAAAGGGAGCCGAGAACCCCGTTGTTGATAACTTGTCTAGCTTAGGAAATGTTCTTGATGACCCACTGCCTATTGATGATAGTTTTCCTGATGAGCAATTAGCTGTCATAAATGCTTCTCGTAATACTCCATGGTATGCTGATTATGCTAATTACATTGTTGCTAAATTTATACCACCTAGTTTCACATACCAGCAAAAGAAAAAGTTTTTCTATGATTTAAGGCATTACTTTTGGGATGACCCACGTCTTTATAAAGAAGGAGTAGGAGGTGTTATTAGACGTTGTGTACCTGAGCATGAACATGAACAGATCCTACTCAAGTGCCACTCCGAGGCTTACGGAGTACACCATGGTGGAGATATAACTGCACACAAGGTATTGCAATCCGGTTTTTATTGGCCTACTCTCTTCAAGGATGCTCTTAAGTTTGTCTTGTCTTGTGATGAATGCCCGAGAATTGGTAATAATAGTAGATATCAGGAAATGCCTATGAATTATTCACTTGTTATTGAACCATTTGATGTTTGGGGCTTTGATTATATAGGACCTTTTCCTTCTTCTAATGGTTATACACATATTTTAGTTGTTGTTGATTATGTTACCAAGTGGGTAGAAGCTATTAAAACTAGTAGTGTTGATCATAACACCTCTATTAAGATGCTTAAATAATTTATTTTCCCAAGGTTTGGAGTCCCTAGATAATTAATGACTGATGATGGTTCACATTTTATTCATGGTGCTTTCCGTAAATTGCTTGCTAAATACGGTGTTAACCGTAGAATTGCATCTCCATATCATCCTCGGTTTAGTGGTCAAGTAGAATTGATCAATAGAGATATTAAATTGATTTTGCAAAAGACTGTTAAAAGGATCGAGAAGAGGTGTCCAGAGGGGGGGGGGGTGATTAGACCCTCAACAAATAAAGGTAGCAGTTTTTAATTTCTTTAAGTTAAGGTGGAGTTTTAGCACAAGTTTAAACATTCACAATACATTTCAAGCAAGCATGGCAAGAGTATATGAGCAGCGGAAAGTAAAGCATTCAACTTGCAAGAATGTAAAGGGATGGGATTGGAGTGTGCAAACGCAATTGGAGACACGGAGATTTTTGGCGTGGTTCCGATAGGTGGTGCTATCGTACATCCACGTTGGTGGAGACTTCAACCCAAGAAGGGTAATGGCTGCACGAGTCCACGGAGGCCTCCACCCACGAAGGGTCCACGAAGAAGCAACCTTGTATATCCCACCATGGCCATCGCCCACGAAGGACTTGCCTCACTTGGGTAGATCTTCACGAAGTAGGCGATGTCCTTGCCCTTACAAACTCCTTGGTTCAACTCCACAATCTTGATGGAGGCTCCCAAGTGACACCTAACCAATCTAGGAGACACCACTCTCCAAAAGGTAATAGACGGTGTGTTGATGATGAACTCCTTACTCTTGTGCTTCAAATGATAGTCTCCCCAACACTCAACTCTCTTTCACTGATTTGGATATGATGGAAAGATGATTTGAGTGGAAAGAAACTTGGGGAAGGCTAGAGATCAAGATTCTTGTGGTTGGATTGGAATATCTTGGTCTCAACACATGACTAGGTGGTTCTCTCTCAGAAAAAGAATGCTAGAAGTGTAGGCACGTTCTGATGGCCCTCTCCGTGAATGGAGGAAGGGTGGAGGGGTATATATAGCCTCCGCACAAAATCTAGCCGTTACACACAATTTACCAAACTCGGTGGGACCGAATAGTGAAACTTGGTCAGACCGATTCAGTTCAAAATGTGAATGTTAGAGTTTTCGATGGGACCGACATGATCAACTCGGTGGGACTGATATGCTAGGGTTAGGGTAAAACGTAAACTTGGTTTGACCGATTAGACAAACTCGGTGAGACTGATTTTGGTAATAAGCAAACAGAGAGTTGGCCAAGCAAACTTGGTGGGACCGAAATAATTGCAACGGGCCACAGAGAGTTTGCAAACCCATCTCGGTAAGGCCGAGATCCCATCGGTGAGACTGAACTGATTAGGGTTTCTGGCAGTGGCTATGTCAAGTGAACTAGGTGGCGCCGGATGGATCAAATCGGTTGGGGCCGAGTTTGACTTTAGGTTTATGACATATGTGGAAATGAGAAAGTGGTTGAGGGCTTTGGAGCATATCACTAAGCACATTGAGTAAGCAAGCCATTAAGCTACACCTCATCCCCTTTTAATAGTATTGGCTTTTCCTATGGACTCAATGTGATCTTGGATCACTAAGATGAAAATGAAGAGTCTTGAGCTTTTGCCAATCTTTGTCCTTAGCTTCTTGAAGGGGTTCCACATCCTCTTGTCCATGCCACGCCTTTGTTGAACTTTCTGAAATATACTAGATAAAAATATTAGTCCAACAAGAGATATGTTGAATTAATTACGAAAATCACCTAGGGGCATTTGTGCTTTCTATCTCCCCATTTTTGGTAATTGTTGATAACATACATCAAAGATTCAGATAAAGATATGAAGAACAACAAGTAAAGCTTTGGAAATACATGTTAGTATGTGTTATGATTGTTTTGTTCTATTTTTCTTGTTTTGCTCAGATTCTCTTTTCCCTATCCTCTCCCATTATCCAATATAAGATTCAGGGGGAGCAATACACTTACGGGAAGGAAATCTTCGAATTCATTGCATATCTTTACTCTTTTGGGACATGTCTATATCCAATAGAGTACTAAGTACTCACTCACTACATGTCATCCCATTGAAAGGATCAACAAGGGGTGCACAAGGGCTAGAAATGTACTTGTTCAAGTGATATTCATTGAAAATCTCAAACATCTCATTTTTCCAAGCATGAAAGAACTCTCCATCAAGAATAGGCACTCTATGTCTAAAACTCCCCATCATAGACTCATCCATCTTCCCCGAATGGTGATTAAACCACAGCAATGGAGACCTAAGCTCTGATACCAATTGAAAGGATCGAGAAGAGGTGTCTAGAGGGGTGGTGATTAGACCCTCAACAAAGAAAGGTAGCCGTTTTTAATTTTTTTAAGTTAAGGTAGATTTTTAGCACAAGTTTAAACATTCACAATACATTTCAAGCAAGCATGGCAAGAGTATATGAGCAGCGGAAAGTAAAGCATGCAACTTGTAAGAAAGTAAAGGGATGAGATTGGAGTGTGCAAATGCAATTGGAGACACGGAGATTTTTGGCGTGGTTCCGATAGGTGGTGCCATCGTACATCCACGTTGGTGGAGACTTCAACCCACGAAGGGTAATGACTACACGAGTCCACAGAGGGCTCCACCCACGAAGGGTCCACGAAGAAGCAACCTTGTATATCCCACCATGGCCATCACCCACGAAGGACTTGCCTCACTTGTGTAGATCTTCACGAAGTAGGTGATCTCCTTGCCCTTACAAACTCCTTGGTTCAACTCCACAATCTTGACGGAGGCTCCCAGGTTACACCTAACTAAACTAGGAGACACCACTCTCCAAAAGGTAATAGATGGTGTGTTGATGATGAACTCCTTGCTCTTGTGCTTCGAATGATAGTCTCGCCAACACTCAACTCTCTCACACAGATTTGGATATGATGGAAAGATGATTTGAGTGGAAAGCAACTTGGGGAAGGCTAGAGATCAAGATTCTTGTTTGTTGGATTGGAATATCTTGGTCTCAACACATGAGTAGGTGGTTCTCTCTCAGAAAATCAATGATGGAAGTGTTGGCACGTTCTGATGTATCTCTCCGTGAATGGAGGAAGGGTGGAGGGGTATATATAGCCTCCACACAAAATCTAGTCGTTACAGACAATTTACCAAACTTGGTGGGACCCAATAGTGAAACTCGGTCAGACCGATTCAGTTCAAAATGTGAACGTTAGAGTTTTCGGTGGGACCGACATGATCAACTCGGTGGGACCGATATGCTAGGGTTAGGGTAAAACCTAAACTTGGTTTGCCCGATTACACAAACTCGGTGAGACCGATTTTGGTATTAAGCAAACAGAGAGTTGGTCAAGCAAACATGATGGGACCAAAATAATTGCAACGGGAAGCAAAGAGTTTGCAAGCCCATCTCGGTGAGACCGAACTGATTAGGGTTTCTGGTAGTGGCTATGTCAAGTGAACTCGGTGGCGCCAGCTGGATCAAATCGGTGGGGCCGATTTTGACTTTAGATTTACGACATATGTGGAAATGAGAAAGTGGTTGAGGGCTTTGGAGCATATCACTAAGCACTTTGAGTAGGAAAGCCATTAAGCAACACCTCATCCCCTTTTAATAGTATTGGCTTTTCCTATGGACGCAATGTGATCTTGGATCACTAAAATGAAAATGAAGAGTCTTTAGCTTTTGCCAATATTTGTCATTAGCTTCTTGAAGGGGTTACACATTCTCTTGTCCATGCCGCGCCTTTGTTGAACTTTCTGAAATATACTAGATAAAAATATTAGTCCAACAAGAGACATGTTGACATTAATTACCAAAATCACCCAGGGAGCACTTGTGCTTTCAATCTCCCCCTTTTTGGTAATTGATGACAACATACATCAAAGCTTCAGATAAATATATGAAGAATAACAAGTAAAGCTTTGGAAAGACATGTTATGATTGTTTTGTTCTGTTGTTCTTGTTTTGCTCAGATTCTCTTTTCCCTATCCTCTCCTATTATCCAATATAAGATTCAGGGGGAGCAAGACACTTACGGGAAGGAAATCTTCGAATTCGTTGCATATCTTTACTCTTTGGGGACATGACTATATCAAATAAGTACTAAGTACTCACTCAATATATGTCATCCCATTGAAAGGATCAACAAGGGGTGCACAAGGGCTAGAAATGTACTTGTTCAAGTGATATTCATTGAAAATCTCAAGCATCACATTTTTCAAAGCATGAAAGAACTCTCCATCAAGTATAGGCACTCTATGTCTAAAACTCCCCATCGTAGACTCATCCATCTTCCTCCAATGGTGATTATACAAAAGCAAAGGAGACCAAAGATCTGATACCAATTGAAAGGATCGATAAGAGGTGTCTAGAGGGGGGGGTGATTACACCCTCAACAAAGAAAGGTAGCAGTTTTTCATTTCTTTAAGTTAAGGTGGAGTTTTAGCACAAGTTTAAAAATTCACAATACATTTCAAGGAAGCATGGCAATAGTATATGAGCAGCAGAAAGTAAAGCATGCAACTTGCAAGAAAGTAAAGGGATGAGAATGGAGTGTGCAAATGCAATTGGAGACACGGAGATTTTTGGCGTGGTTCCGATAGGTGGTGCTATCGTACATCCATGTTGGTGGATACTTCAACCCACGAAGGGTAATGGCTGCATGAGTCCACGGAGGGCTACACCCACGAAGGGTCCACAAAGAAGCAACCTTGTCTATCCCACCATGGCCATCGCCCATGAAGGACTTGTCTCACTTGCGTAGATCTTCACAAAGTAGGCGATCTCCTTGCCCTTACAAACTCCTTGGTTCAACTCCACAATATTGACGGAGGCTCCCTACTGACACCTAACCTATCTAGGTGAAACCACTCTCCAAAAGGTAATAGATGGTGTGTTGATGATGAACTCCTTGCTCTTGTGCTTCAAATGATAGTCTCCACAACACGCAACTCTCTCCTTGTACAGCACATGCTTCCACTTTATCCAAGCATCCCTAGTCATCTTCAGTGCACCGTGTTCCACCTGCATTCTCCACTGCTCTGGAATGTTGAAGTGATCAATCATCTCCCGGACTATCCATCGTCGTGTTTCTGTGTCAGCCTTCCAAAACCCCGGCAGATTAATGTTGAGCCTTGCGATGCCTACAAATCCACACATACTCCTGAACCTCATGCGTGCTTTATCTGGTTTAGGTGGAGCCCAGGACTTTAAGTCAATCTCGGTTACTTCATACACCTTTAGGCTGGTGTGTGGGCTTCCTTGGAGCGTTCCTCCGTGTCCTGACCGGAAGGGTAATTGCTGCAGCTCTATCTCGTTCAAGACTACTTGATGCCTCACAATCTGCTGAAGACCTAGGGTTATGCAGATCGGATGAAGATACATGGCCTGAATGAGTGTTGTCGCTGCTACTCAGCATCTCTGAGAGAACACATCCGAAACTTAGGAAAGGAGGATAAGTATAAAACTAACAACTTGGTATCAAGCTTTCTAAACATGACATGCAATAATTTAGAAAATGTACGGCTAATTTGTTAAGTTTGTGTGACTCGGGCGCCCGCAATCTGTAAATAGGTAGTAACTTATTGGAACAAATACAGCTTATATGTAGTAAGGAAGGTAAATAATGAACATATACATGCTCTCCGTTATTTTATAGCCAATTTGGGAACATACAGAACAAAATTGGAAGAGGGATTGCGAGGAAACTGCGATGGAGAGCAGTAACTAACAGGCTTCTTAATGCAAAACCGGCCGGACCACAGGAGAGGCGAGGGTTACTGCATCGATATGCTCGAGGGTGGCTGGCGAGCAAATGAAGACGGCGAGGCGCGGGCCACCGCGTGTTGGGAACGGCAGTGGAGGTAGGCTTGACGCCGAAGAGTGGGTACACGGCCGGGGTGAGCACGGCGGCGCCGGAGAGGGTTCTGTTGTGGATCTGGGGGAGGGGAGCTGGGGAAGGAGATTGGGTGGACTAGTTGAGTGAAACGCGGGCGGGCGGTAGGGGGGTGTTGGCGGCCTAGGTGAAAAGGGTAAAAAATATCCCTGGTCGCCACGCACGCGGAAAGGCCTATTCAAACGGTTGCCTGTAAGCGCTCGTGTGCACAAACATAATAGTTTTGTTTGAAATGAAGACGTACTAATTTTGAAATGAAGATGTGAGTTCATCGTTTCGTCTCTAAATTTTCCGCATGTAAACCAATCACAATTTTACCACGGGTTTGATTTGCTGGCGCATTTCAGGTCTCGTGTGCTATATGTAAGACATTTTTTGGAATATACCGTGCATGTTGGCATATAAATCAATACCTAGCCGGACTGCATTTCCTGTCGAAAGGGATGAGTATTGCCGTTCGATGTGGAAGCATCCAACGGTGCAGACGTACGATCCGTGGGGTTTGGGTTCTGGCCAATCAGAACGCACGACTCAGATCGCGCGCGCAGCGAGGGGGGGCATTGGCCACGGTTTGGTAGGCACACGGCTTTCGTGTGTGAACCGTGTGCTATTTGAAAACATGTACGTGTGTTGTCAAAAGGGATGAGGATCGTCGTTCGATCAAGGAAAATCCAACGGTGCAGACGTACGATCCGTGGGGCTTGGGTTCTGGCCAATTAGAACGCACGACTCAGATCGCGCGCGTGGCAGAGGGTTGGGGGGGGGGTGCATCGACCACGGTTTAGTGGACACGCCGCTTTCGTGAGTGAACCGTGTGCTCTTTGAAAACATTTACATTACCTAACATCATATTTTTGTTTGAATGAAAACATGAGTTCATCGTTTCGCCTCCAATTTTTTTCCATGGTAAGAAATCATGAGTATAGTGGAGAGTGTCATATACTAGTATCATGAAATACAGTACATATGATACTAGTGTATGATACTACCTTTAATTAATTATAGCGCATATTATAATACATAGAGTATAGTATCATATATAGATCATATTTATTGCCATGCATGACACAAATTAGCATCGCATTTAACATGATACGGTATCTACCTACTATATGTTACTCAAACCCTCTTTATATATATCTTTAATTCTTTGCCACATCAGCATACTTGCTATTTCCGAGTGCATGACATCGTCGGCTATGATACCACCACTACGGCAACCCTAATATAGTGGGGAGTAACATATACTATATATATAGTATAATGCATATGATACTAGCGTATGATACTACGTACGTACCTTCATAGTGCATATATAGTATCATAGAGTAGTACTAACTCCCTCTGTAAACTAATATAAGAGCGTTTAGATTACTAAATAGTGACCTAAACGCTCTTATATTAGTTTACGGAGGAAGTATATATCATAGATGACCGTATTTATGGCCATGCATGACACAAAGTAGTATAGCATTTATTTTATATATATGTTACTACTTCTTTGCCACATCATCATATTTTCTATTCCCGGGTGCATGATACCGGCTATGATACCCCTACGATGGCCATCCTAATAAGGCTGGTCGTAATATGGGAGTATCAAGCGGTATGATGCATGCCAACTAGACTTTTTGGATGATGTGGCACATAGTTAAATAATGAAAGAGAGGGTGTGTGGTATCATATCATGATACCGTATCATATTAAATGTTGTACTACTTTGTGTCATGCATGGTAGTTAATAAGGAACCTAAGATACTAAGGGGCTGTTTGGGTTGTGACTATCTTTGCCATATATTGCCACACTTGCCTTACTTGAGTTGCTCAAATTGTTAGCCACACTTTGGCTTGCCTAAGAGAATTTTGCCACACTTTTTCTGTCTATGACATGTGGGGTTCACTGCTCATTAAAATATTCTTGCCTTAGTTGTGGCTTGAACCAAACACCTACCTAACTTGGTCAAACTTGCCTAAGGTGAGGTGTGCTAAAGTGTGGCTGGGAAACTAACAGCCCCTAACTTATGGTAGTATGCATGCGCGCATTACGGAGGTATTGCCGATCATATACTAGTATCATGCATATATACTCCCTCCTTTCCGGTTTATCGGCTTATCTCAAAATTTTAGTTTTTCCATTTTATAAGGCTCAATTTGGTTGTTCCCCATCACATGTCCAGATTCCAAGGTGCATTAAATCATTGCATGCAAGTATTAAGAGAAAGTTGACCAATGCATGTACTTTATATATGCATGCATGTATTGCAATTAATACATTGGAAAACATTATTTTTGAGGAAAATAAAAGCATTAATTGGGTGTTTTTGCAAAATACAAAAAGTATTCCACCACTCACCATCTACCTTGGTTGGTGAGATTTTTAAATTGAGCCCTATAAGACTGGTTGTAACGGGAAGTATCATATATACTAGTAGTATCATGCATATATATTGTAGCAACCCGACCTCAGACGGTCAAGTCTCTGTGCTTAAGTGTCATTCCCTGGATCGGTATGCTGACACACATAGTACTCGAGGATTTATAATAGAGGTAAATCACATGTATAAAGTAACGTAAATACTATTACCTCAATCCATAAAGCGGAAGTAACAAAGGTTGTGGATTCCAATCAACACCAACGACAAAGTTTAGTGTAGAAATTGTAACCCTAACGTATCACTTACTCGTCGTAAGATTCCTGCAACATGTTGCAGGAACAAAGGGTCAGTACATTGAATGTACTGGAAAATTCACACCATAGGATAATGATGAATAATAGCTATCACTACATGCATATTTGGCTAGTGGAGGCTCTATGGTTAACATGTTCTTGTGAAAAGCCAATTTTTCCCTACTGCAAAGAAATATATTCTACTTAACTACAAAGTTGTTTGAAAACATTGAGAAGGTCCCTCCAACTCAATCCCAAATTAATAATCATCAACCCAACAAATTAATTAATTAGAGTGATGAGATCAATATGATATTCTAAGAACCAGATACTCAAGATGTCCATAACCGGGGACACGGCTAATCATGATTAGTTTGTACACTCTGCAGAGGGTTGCACACTTTTACCCACAAGACTCGATCTCCTCTGTTGGATTTCTCGCACTACATGGTGTTTGAGAAACGGATGACCGAGACACAGTCTTTCAGAAACACTAACTCTTTACTCTGGGTGGAGAGTTACACCTACTTTCCCTCTACATCTGCTAGCCCACCACTTAAAGAGATCATGCAACATACTCAATTATGCTAGGGCCCATAATAGCTTGTGGCTGCACACAGAAGTTTCTAGCATGAATAATCTTATGATCCCTTTGAGCCTGGGTGGCATTCCGTAGGGTGATCACACGGGTCCTCTGGGATCCCCTTGGGCAACCTTTGGGTTCTCCAGTGCTGGGCAGACCACTGGGTGCTCCAGGGTGCCCCAACCAATCCACCCAGATGATTATTAAAGTAGCCACCTTAAGTTAACCCTTAGATATAAATAACTCTCACATCTTTCATGAATCTCACAAACCAATCCACGTCTACGAGCATAGCATAGCAGTATAAGCCTAACGTAAAAGTAACTCCCAGGGTTTGAATGCAGGATAATAGGTTCCTACCTCATCAACTACTTCCTAAAACCCACATGTTATCAATTCCTAACCATGCAATGTTTGAGGGTTGAAACTAATGCATAAAAGCTGGGTATGAAAGGGATATGATCAAAGTGTGAACTTGCCTTGTATGGTTGATGAAGATGATTCACACTCATAACTCCTGATAGTACTATTCGTCACACTCCGGCCAATCTATCGTGAGCAAGCAATAGTAACCACACATAAGCAATCACTCAAAAGATCGGAAAGAACGAACAAGATAATTCAGAAAACATCAAAACCAAGCAAATAACTCTCACAACATAAAACAATTTCTAACAGTATCAAAATTATGTTAATTTAGCCTTATCAGAAAGTTTAGGTCAAGAGCTTCGATTTGCAAAAAGAATCAACTCAAACAGAGTTATAAAACTCAAGTTACGATCAAAAGAAGATATAAATTCAAATCTGTTTGAAAACATATTTTAAATTTTCAAAAACCTGTTCAAGTTGTTTAACTGGATAGAGGGGATCATACCGAAGAAGTGGGCGTTGGTTTCATTGGATTTGGATAAACGAGCAAAAAGTAGTGGTCGATTGAAGTACAGGGACTAATCTGTGAAGAAAATTTATCACAAATAGGTCCCTGGCCGAAAACTAAAGAGAAAAAGAAAAAATACTAAACAACTAACATTCGCCGCCGAACGCTAACTAACGAATCTGTCCGCTCCAGATCCTAAACGAGCGAACGTTCACTAAATAACTAGGTTAAAAAGAAAAACCAGGTTTTTAAACGGTAAACCGAAAAAAAAACTAAAACCTAAATAAAACCGACGAACCGGGATCCGGTATTACCGGACCAAGTGAACCGGCGGTGGCAATGTTTCAGGTGAGCCCGGCGATCAGAACGGACTCAAGCAGCGGCGGCTACGAGCGATTAGCGTCTCCGACGACGGTAAGCGGGGCGGCGCGGCGAATGGCAATGGCGTAGGCGGGCGGTTAGGCGGGCGGCGCGGGCGAGATGTGGGCTTCGCGGCGGTGTTATGGGGGAGTAGGCGGCGATACGAGGGCGGCGGGCGGCGGTGCAAGGTCGCGACAGCGGTGGCGCGAGGCGTGGAGGCGAGCGGCGGCGCGAGGCACGGGGCCCGGCTATATATAGCCTCTGGGGGCGGCTCGGGAGGAGTCCGGCGGCATCACGGCTTCACCGGCGCCGTGCGGGACGAGGATTCCCGGCTGGCTGGGCTTCGGCCCAGTTGGCTGCTACCTCTTGAGCACTGCGTTGGTTTTCCCTTGAAGAGGAAAGGGTGATGCAGCAAAGTAGCGTAAGTATTTTCCTCAATTTTTGAGAACCAAGGTATCAATCCAGTAGGAGGCTACGCGCGAGTCCCTCGCACCTACACAAAACAAATAAATCCTCTCAACCAACGCGATAAGGGGTTGTCAATCCCTACACGGTCACTTACGAGAGTGAGATCTGATAAATATGATAGGATAATATTTTTGGTATTTTTATTATAAAGATGCAAAGTAAAATCAAAGCAAAGTAAAAATCAACAAAAATAACTAAGTGTTGGAAATTAATATGATGAAGATAGACCAGGGGGCCATTGGTTTCACTAGTGGCTTCTCTCAAGAGCATACGTATTTTACGGTGGGTGAACGAATTGCTGTTGAGCAATTGACAGAATTGAGCATAGTTATGAGAATATCTAGGTATGATCATGTATATAGGCATCACGTCCGAGACAAGTAGACCGACTTCTGCCTGCATCTACTACTATTACTCCACACATCGACCGCTATCCAACATGCATCTAGAGTATTAAGTTCATAAGAATAGAGTAACGCATGTAAGCAAGATGACATGATGTAGAGGGATAAATTCATGCAATATGATAAAAACCCCATCTTGTTATCCTCGATGGCCACAATACAATACGTGCCTTGTTGCCCCTCATCGTCGGAAAAGGACACCGCAAGATTGAACCCAAAGCTAAGCACTTCTCCCATTGCAAGAAAGATCAATCTAGTAGGCCAAACCGAACTGATAATTCGAAGAGACTTGCAAAGATAACCAATCATACATAAAAGAATTCAGAAGATTCAAATATTGTTCATATATAAACTTGATCATAAACCCACAATTCATCGGTCTCAACAAACACACCGCAAAAGAAGATTACATCGAATAGATCTCCACAAGAGAGGGGGAGAACATTGTATTGAGATCCAAAAAGAGAAGAAGCCATCTAGCTACTAACTATGGACCCAAGGTCCGAGGTAAACTACTCACACTTCATCGGAGAGGCTATGGTGTTGATGTAGAAGCCCTCCATGATCGATGCCCTTCCGTGAACTCCAGAACAAGCCCCAAGATGGGATCTCGTGGATGCGAGAAGGTTGCGGCGGTGGAATTAGGTTTTGGCTCCGTGTCGATCATTTGGGGTAATGAGGTATATATAGGAGGAAGGAGTACGTCGGTGGAGCAACATGGAGCCCACGAGGGTGGAGGGCGCGCCTGGGGGGGGTGTAGGCGCGCCCCTTTACCTCGTGGCTTCTTGGAAGCTTCCTTGACGTAGGGTCCAAGTCTCCTGGATCATGTTCGTTCCGAAAATCACGTTCCCGAAGGTTTCATTCCGTTTGGACTCGTTTGATATTCTTTTTCTGCGGAACTCGAAATAGGCAAAAACAACAATTACTGGGCCTCCGATTAGTAGGTTAGTCCCAGAAATAATATACAAGTGAATAATAAAGCCCAATAATGTCCAAAACAGAAGATAATATAGCATGGAGCAATGAAAAATTATAGATACGTTGGAGACGTATCATTGGCCCGGTCCGGAGAGGACGAAGTTTTTTTTTTTGAATAAATTTTTTTCCATACAAACAAAATTAATAAAAATAAAATAAATAAAAATATTATATAGGCACATAATATATCAAAAGATTTAGAAAAGGATTTCCTACAGCATGAACATTTTTCTAGCATCTAATAAAATCCACAAAAATTCAAATAAATCAAAGAGTGCTACTCCTCTAATAAAATACAATAAAAATCACTTTAAAATACCAAAATGATTTCAAATTTATTTTTCTCCAATTTTCTATTGTAGGGAATCATTTTACCCTAATTTCCGTATATTTTAGTTTTGGAGAAAAATAATTTGAATAAAATCCAAATAACTCCAAATTGAAAATAATTTCCAAAAGGACTTTAACTTCGATCCTTTTAAACTTCCAACTCCTATTTCATATGTTTTGAACAAGTCATTTTATATTCTCTCATGAAAATCATTGAGTTGCTTAAAGTTTCTGAATTTGAAAATATTTCCAAATAAAATTCAAATCTTTTCAAAAACCCTTTTTTGGAAGAAGTCATATTATCTTCACTCTATAGTTTTGTATTTGAAAAGAATTTGAATTCATGGAGATAATAAAAGAAAATTAAAGTTTGGGAAAGTCCTTTTATTCCCTCTGATTTAACTTTCAAAAAGTTTCAAATTTCACTCACTTTCAGTAAGTCAATCACACAACACTCAAACTATCTATTTGATATAACATTCCAAAATTTAGAATTTTGGGATGTTACAAACCTACCACCCTTAAAATGAATCTCGTCCTCGAGATTCGGAGAGGCTAGAAATAAATAGGTTTGGGGGGTCTTCTCAAAATCCATCGATCGTCTCCGGGGTCTCGGGTGCTACCACCATTAGAAGCATTGTTACGGTTCCATCAAAACTCATATACTCCGTCCTAATTCTTGACAGTGTTCGTCTTCTCAGATTCTCGGAAAAATTCCTTCAGTGGGCGGTAGTGGCATAACCTTTTCCTCAATACTTCTGTCCTTTCATCCGGGTGCGGTTTTGCTTTGACGTGGTTTTCTTAGCTGACGGGTCTGGCACCAATACTAAACAACTATCGACATCTCATGGTGGTCATGAATTTATGGTTTCTCCTGCAAGAAATGGGTCTGGGCTTCATTCTCACAGTATATCCTATGATTGACAACGGCCGCCTTGTACAAGGGGAAGAATCGTCCTACCATTCTAAGGTTTGAACAAGGTTTTGATCATCGTCTCTCCACTATGGGTAAGTCCCTCAGATTTACCATCCCATATAGCAAGGCGAATAATAAGAGTAAGTCGGTATGGTGATCAATCCATCCCACACCCAAATCATTACCTTGTATACGGTTTAACGAATCTCGCATTATAACACTCGGTCATCCTCACAAGCATTGCAGAATTTCTCTTGTCGACGAACTGGGTTAGGATAAATCCATGGATTCTGCACGCCAAACAAACATCTATTGTTGCTTCACAACTCTCAGGTTTTGCGTTGCTCCTATAAGATCGTCTGTCGATAAAGTCGTAACTTCTTCCAGGGTTTTTCCTTCAGCAAGAGTGTGCTTGCTTCTTGGCAGGTCCTGGGGCCTGTGGGCTATGTCCCATCTCATCACTTGTAGACATTGATCTCATCCTCGGGGCAACTGATCATTATTCCAACATCAAGCTTCCAACATTCTTAAATCCATCCAAATGTACTGTGTCCCTTCCTTCTATTGGCACCAAACTACTCATCATGGAGTTACAATTGCTCCATATTACCAACATCATATCTCCTTTATATCCAATATTACTTCTTCCCTTCATATTCTTGGGATATCCCACATATCGAGACAAAACTTATACTTATTTTGTCCAAAGTCCATTTCGTGGAATATCATTATCTTTTCCAGGGGTCAAGTTTCCTCACAGGGTACTACCACCCTTGAAACGCATAATTTTTTGTTTCCATAGACCATATTTCTCATATCCTCGAAAATGGTCAAAATCTTTCTTCATAGAGTAACAACTCATAAAATCCAAATCAGTACCAACGATGCTAACTTCATTTATTCTCAGGTTATTACACTCTCCTGCATTTCCCTTACGTGCCTCAACTCAACACTTCAATATAAAAGAATTGTTCCCACTACTTCTACTACTACTACATTACTTCTCATAGACACAACTAATTATCACAAGTCTCCTTCTCCTTGGGGCAATCTCTGGCAAAGTGTCCTGCTTCATTACAGCAGAAACATACTACTTCTGACAAATCTCGTGGTTTCCTCATGATTATATAGCCTCCTTGGGTCCTCGGCTTCCTTTTTTGGGCAACCGTTGAAGTAGTGCCCTTACTCCTTGCACCTGAAAAAAGTGATATTACTCAAGTCTTTCCTGGAATTCAATCTGTTTCTCTTACTGGACTTTTTCGTTCCAGTCAGGGCTTCTATTTCCTGTGGGTCATACACTACTTCCTCTGTCGGGAATTCTACTAGGTCCCCATTCAGACAATTCTGGGAGATGTGTCCTTCTTATCCACATGAATAGCAAGACTTGGTGCAAGGTCTAATTGGTTCTTCTAGGTGTGTCCTCCACCTCTTCCTTCATCACAAGTTCTTCTAAAATTTCCATGAGTGCTCCTTTCATTGCTTCTTTCTTTTGTTGTACGGTTCTTTGTACCATGGGGTAAATGTGACACTGAGCAGGGTAGTGGGTAGTCCCTTCACACAAGAAACAAGTAATCTGCCTAGTTGGGCATTCTTTAGCTGGGTGACTTCCTTCACAATTAGGGCAATCATCCTTGTGTTCTTTATGGGTGTGTCCTATTTCTCCACAAAGCTTGCATGCACAGGGTTTCTTCATACCATTTCCGTAAGGCTTCAATTTCTGGGACACAGGACGAGACTTTAGTATAGTCAACTTAAATTCTTACCAAGTGGTTACTCTCTGCCATCCATTGTTGGTTTGTGCATCCTCCACCAAGTAGCAGCACCTCTTCAAAGCACTGAAGAGCATGCTGGGTCATATCCTTTCCGCCTATAGGGTTATTCGCCATGTTCTGAATCCATCGGTCCATCTCCAATTGACTCATCAGTCCAGAAAATATGGGTTCATCTCCATTCACCCTCTATTGGGTCCAAGGGTTTTGGGGTGGGATAGAGAGGGATACACACAATACAAACAATAATTTTGAAAAGATAGCTTTTATTTGTGGTTGTCAAAAAATCATCAAACAAATGACAGCTCACAAACGTCGCATCTAACGTAGGTATATAACAGGGGTTTGGTCTTCTATAGGTCAATAAATCTTCAACATCGCCAAACTCTTCAAGTCTTGCTCATGTCTCCGACGGCTTCTTCCGTTCGTGCTTGTCCTTCTCAAGTTCTTTTGCCACATCATCTCTATTGATGTGAAGTCTCTCGTGACGTCCTTTAATATTCTGGAGTTGGGTTCCAAACTTCTGGGTTTCAACATACCTTGGCATGAACCATGGCCCTATTGTCCTTCAGTTCCTGACGAATCTCCGGTATCTCGAGGTTTTGCTTATCTAGCTTGGCTACTTTTTGCTTCTGGGCCCTGAGTTCTTCACGGAATGCTTCCTTATCAAATACTGCTTCCTGAGGGTCCATCTCAACTTCTGCTCTAGATCCTGGTGATACACCAGCTAAGGTTAAAACTTCATCTTTATGCTCCATCAGCCTTCTACCATCCAATCCTTCCAAAGAATGCATGCTTAACTCAGCACGGTGACAATAGCATAAGCGGGCGATAACATCTTGGATATCTGTGTTTCTGCCCTTGTCATTGCCATGAGCTATCATTCCATAATTGATATCTCCTGCCTTAGGGTTTTCTTGAAAAAAAAAACTATGAGTTCTAATGCTCCATGTTCCGGTCTTTCTCCAACACACCTCGATCTCGGGTATTGACAACTTCAATAGTCTGACTAGTTCCATAAGGGTAACCCTCCTAGGTCATACCAATCCGGAAATTCTTCAGAGCCTTCAAATTCTCCTAGTCTTCAGAGTCTTCAACCGTTGTAGTTTCCGTTATAATGCTCCGTAAAATCCTGTTCATTCCAAAGTGGTCTTAGTTGTCGGATATCTTGTACTTCTTGGAGTGGACTCATCAGTCGAATCTTCGTGTGGTCAAAAGGGGAAAGGGGTATAGTCTAACTAAAAGGGAATATCTGAATAAGCTCAGAAGAGAAAAGAGGTAAAAGATCTTTTTGAAAAATGAAGTTGTAGGGAAAATCTTTCCTATGGTCTTGCCAGTTTCTAGGGGTCACGTCCTACAGTCAACATGTGCTCTGATACCATCTTGTAGCGACCAGACCTCAGACGGTCAAGTTTCTGTGCGTAATTGTCATTCCCTGGATCGGTATGCTGACACACACAGTACTCGAGGATTTATAACAGAGTTAAATCAGATGTATAAAGTAATGTAAATACTATTACCCTAATCCATAAAGCGGAAGTAACAAAGGTTGTGGATTCCCATCAACACCAACGGCAAAGTTGAGTGTAGAAATCGTAACCCTAACATATCAGTTACTCGTCGTAAGATTCCTGCAACATGAGACGTTGCAGCCACAAAGGGTCAGTACATTGAATGTACTGGCAAATTCACACCATAGGATAATGATGAATAATAGCTATCACTACATGCATATTTGGCTGGTGGAAAGCCATATTTGACAACATGCTATGGTTAACATGTTTTTGCGAAAAGCCAAATTTTCCCTACTGCAAAGAAATATATTTTACTTAACTACAAAG
This sequence comes from Aegilops bicornis, assembly GCA_021605145.1. NCBI lineage: Eukaryota > Viridiplantae > Streptophyta > Magnoliopsida > Poales > Poaceae > Aegilops > Aegilops bicornis. The sequence goes on from CM038669.1 coordinate 273,989,246, forward strand.
TTGTTTGAAAACATTGAGAAGGTCCCTCCAACTCAATCCCAAATTAATAATCATCAACCCAACAAATTAATTAATTAGAGTGATGAGATCAATATGATAATCCAAGAACCAGATACTCAAGATGTCCATAACCGGGGACACAGCTAATCATGATTAGTTTATACACTCTGCAGAGGGTTGCGCACTTTTCCCCACAAGACTCCATCTCCTCCGTTGGATTTCTCGCACTACATGGTGTTTGAGAAACGGATGACCGAGACACAGTCTTTGAGAAACACTAACTCTTTACTCTGGGTGGATAGTTACACCTACTTTCCCTCTACATCTACTAGCCCACCACTGAAAGAGGTCATGCAACATACTCAACTATGCTAGAGCCCATAATAGCTTGTGGCTGCACATGGAACTTTCTAGCATGAATAATCTTATGATCACACGGGTCCTCCGGGACCCCCTTGGGCAAGCACTAGGTTCTCCAGGTGCCCGGGCAGACCACTGGGTGCTCCAGGGTGCCCCAACCAATCCACCCAGATGATTATTAAAGTAGCCACCTTAAGTTAACCCTTAGATATAAATAACTCTCACATCTTTCATGAATCTCACAAACCAATCCATGTCTACGAGCACAACATTGCAGTATAAGCATAACATAAAAGTAACTCCCAGGGTTGGAATGCAGGACAATAGGTTCCTACCTCATCAACTACTTCCCAAAACCCACATGTTATCAATGCCTAACCATGCAATGTTTGAGGGTTGAAACTAATGCATAAAAACTGGGTATGCAAGGGATATGATCAAAGTGTGAACTTGCCTTGTACGGTTGATGAATATGATTCACACTCATAACTCCTAATAGTACTATTTGTCACACTGTGGCCAATCTATCGTGAGCAAGCAATAGTAACCACACATAAGCATCACTCAAAAGATCGGAAAGAACGAAGAAGATAATTCGGAAAACATCAAAACCAAGCAAATAACTCTTGCAACATAAAACAATTTCTAACAGTACCAAAATTATGTGAATTTTGCCTTATCAAAAAGTTTAGGTCAAGAGCTTCGGTTTGCAAAAAGAATCAACTCAAACAGAGTTATAAAACTCAAGTTACGATCAAAAGAAGATTCAAATTCAAATATGTTTGAAAACATATTTTAAATTTTCAAAAACCTGTTCAAGTTGTTTTACTGGATAGAGGGGATCATAACGAAGAAGTGGGCGTTGGTTTCGTTTGATTTGGATAAACTAGCAAAAAGTAGGGACTAATCTATGAAGAAAATTTATCACAAATAGGTCCTTGGCCGAAAACTAAAGCAAAAAAAAAATACTGAACAACGAACATTCGCTGCCGAACGCTAACTAACGAATCTGTCCGCTCCAGATCCTAAACGAGCGAACGTTCACTAAATAACTAGGTTAAAAAGAAAAACCAGGATTTTAAACGGTAAACCAAAAAAAACTAAACCCTAAATAAAACCGGCGAACCGGGATCGGGTATTACCGGACCAAGTGAACCGGCGACCATGATTTCTGGTGATCCAGTGGCGGCGGCGGACTCAGGCAGCGGCCTTCTGACTGATTAGCAGCTCGACAGACGGCGAAGGCGGCTCGTAGGCGTAGAAGCGGCGTAAGCGGCGGCGGCGGCTAAGCGGCGCAGCGAGATGCGGGCGTCGGCGGCGGTGTTGGGCGCAGCAGCGGCGATGCGTGGCGGCGGCGGTGCGAGGGCGCGGCGATGGCGCGGCGGCGAAGCGAGCTGGGCGCGAGGTTCGGCCCGGCTATATATAGCCTCGGGGGCTGGACGAGTCGGCAGCGTCAACGGCCATTGGCGTCTGCAGACGAGCATTCTCGGTGTGGGCGGTTCCATTTGGGAGGTGGGCAGTGGTGGGCTTCGGTCTAGTTGGCCCGGTCCGGAGAGGAAGAAGTTTTTTTTAAATAAACATTTTTCCAGACAAGCAAAATTAATAAAAAAATAAACAAAAATATTATATAGGCATATAATATATCAAAATTTTCAGAAAAAGATTTCCTACAGCATAAACATTTTTCTAGCATCTAATAAAATCCACAAAAATGCAAATAAATCAAAGAGTGCTACTGGTGTAATAAAATCCAATAAAAATCATTTTAAAAATACCAAAATGATTTCAAATTTCGTTTTCTCCAATTTTCTATTGTAGGGAATCATTTTACCCTAATTTCCATATATTTTAGTTTTGGAGAAAAGTAATTTGAATAAAATCCAAATAACTCAAAATTGAAAATAATTTCCAAAAGGACTTTAAATTTGATCCTTTTAAACTCCCAACTCATATTTCATATGTTTTGAAGAAGTCATTTTATATTCTCTCATGAAAATCATTGAGTTGCTTAATGTTTCTGAATTTGAAAATATTTCCAAATAAAATTCAAATATTTTCAAAAAACCCTTTATCATTTAATTAAATGGAAGAAGTCATATTATCTTCACTCTAGAGTTTTGTATTTGAAAAGAATTTGAATTCACGGAGATCATAAAAGAAAATGGAAGTTTGGGAAAGTCCTTTTATTCCTTCTCATTTAACTTTCAAAAAGTTTCAAATTTCACTCACTTTCAGTCAATCAATCACACAACACTCAAACAATCAATCAAAACTATCTATTTAATATAACATTCCAAAATTTAGAATTTTGGGATGTTACATATATGATAGTGTAGCTAGGATACTACTTCCTTAATGTGTAGTATCATAAGTTAACATCTTAGGTTGCCTTACTAATTGTCATGCATCACACAAAGTAATAGTACAACATTTAATATGACACGGTATCATGATATGATACCACATCCTCTCTTGTGTGCCACATCATCCAGAAAGTCTAGTTGGCATGCATGATATCGCTTATGATAATACCATTACAACCAGCCTAAACCGGAAAGGCGGGAGTATGAGACTAGCCAGAATGGAGAGTAGTACAATAGAAACATACACATATGCCTAGACTATATATGTTACTACCTTTATAGTGGGTAGTAAGATTAGTGTAGTGTCATGCAAAGCTTCATTTCTTAGGTTACAGACTCATATTGCATTGGGACATGTGATGCTACAGTAACTAGATAAGTTACTAAAACTATCTCTCTCCTCATTAACTTATTGTCACATAAGCAAGTTTGCTGAGTTGGAGTCGGTGTTAATGCAAGTTACTCCCATTGTGGCTAGTCTGATACTGCTAGCTAGTCGTCTATGATATACTAGCTACCTCACTAATAGCATGGTTAATAATACAGCCAAGGGTCAGCTATAAGAAGTTGCCATGTCATATACAGCCAACCTCTTAGCGGGCATGTACAACAATAAGTCTTATATACGTACTAGTTTATCAATAGTTGGCCCACCTTACATCCTCACAAAGTGTCTTGGGTCTCGTGTTGCGGTGGCTCTACTAACCAAGAGCACCTTCTCTTCTCTTTCCTCCAACTAATAAGCACATATATATTATTCTATTCCTTATAGCCAGACTACCCACACTGGGAGTAACATAGGTAGTAACATCACACATATCTAGATAAAATAGATGATGTGGCAAGCAACAAATGAAGAAATGGAGGAAAGTGGATATGTGTGATGTTACTACCTATGTTACTCCCACTTTGGGTATAGTCTTAGTATAGTATGAGACTACCCACAATGGGAGTAACATAGGTAGTAACATCACACATATCTAGATAAAGTAGATGATGTGGCAAGCAATAAATGAAGAAAGAGAGGAAAGTAGTAACATAGCTAGTTACTAGTTATATGAGTAACATCACATGTACGTATCAAGGCAAGATGTGTCTATAGCCTAATAAATGAAGTGTTGCATGTTACCACACATATATGTTACTCCCCACTATAGAGGTAGTAACATAGACTAGTAACACATGGGCATGTTACTAGTCTATGTTACTACCCATTGTGGCTAGTCTGAGTAACACCACACATCTCAAGGCAAGATGAGTCTATAGCCTAATAAACGAAGCATTGCATGTTACTACACATATGTTACAACCACTATAGAGGTAGTAACATAGACTAGTAACATTCTATGTTACTACCCATTGTGGCTAGTCTTATGTCACTCTATTATGTACTTACTTGCTCTAATGCATAGTATCATAGAGTAGCTAGTATCATATCTAGTACTTTATTTATATTTTCATGCATGACACATAGTAGCATAACATTTATTATGATACGGTTTCATGATATGATACTTAACCCTCTCTTTCTTCGTTTAATTAATTCTATGATAGCTCATCAAAATCGCCTAGTTGGCATGCATGATACTAGCTATGATACCCTGTTACTATTAGCCTAGGAAAGGTGTACAAATCATTTGTGCGTCGCTTTGTGAGTTTTCATCTGTTTGTTTGAGAAGCAAGGAGAAGTTTCAAACATTTCGGCCGCGAGGTGCGGCCACTGGTGTAGGCCTAGTTGGTATTTTAACTACAGAAAATTCAGATGGAGTTCGGACATCATCAAAATCGATGTGTGCCTGTGGCATGCTCTTATGACCCCGTGGAAAAAAATTGGTAAAGTTTGGCACAAGCTTTGATGACCGCTCCTTCCAAACCGGAGCATCTCACATGAAGGATCATGGTTTTCCAAAAGGAGACGTGTCAATTCAAACTTCTATGGTTGGTGACTTCATCGTTTGGCCTCATAAAAATTTCCACGGTACGCAATCACCATTATACCACGGGTTTGATTTTCTGGCGCATTTCAGGTATCGTTAGCTATATTTAAGACATTTTTTGATATTAACGTGCATTTTGTGCATAAAAATAAAATTACAACCGGAACTGCATGTGTTGTCGAAAGGGATGAGGATAGTCGTTCGATCTGGGAGCATCCAACGGCGCAGACATATGATCCGTGAGGTTTGGGTTCTGGCCAATCGGGAAGGACGACTCAGATCATGGGCGGGGTGGCGGGGTTTTGTCGGCACACGACTTTCGTCAACGAACCGTGTGCTATTCGCAAACCAGATTGCATATTTTTGTTCACACATACTGTAGTGAGATCGATTGAGTGTGCTACCTCTATGATATAATAATAATAATAATAATAATGACAAAAGTTCATGTTCATTGCGTGAGCTAACATCATATCAAGCCAACATATTAACGGTTCTTACATCAACAGAAAACAGGGCATAACTCACAAATTCAGTACATGCAACAGTTCTAGATTGAATGAATTAAGTTGTAGGGTAGGTATAAAGACTTGTCTCACGGCTTAATTCCCATGTACATGGGGGAACTGGGATCATTAAGTTGACCCCGAATGAACTTGGGTTTTTTGATGGTTTTACGCTACTCTGTTGCACGGGTGTGTGATGCCTTGGTTGACAACTCATCAAATTCATCATACTCGTCCTCATCGGCAACATCGTCGACACCCAGTACCCTTCTCTTCCCATGCATCGCTAAATGGCCGTTCTTATGCAAGGGGTCTTCCACAAAGAAAATCTGGGTAGCATCGCTCGCAAGACTGAATGGGTCCGCGTGATATGCCATCGTTGTCCTGTTAACACAAGTCTTCCTGTACTCATCAATCCTTACCTGACCAAGAGGGATCCATGCGCACCTGAATAATGCCACCTTAACTTTCACATAGTCAAGCTCCCAAATCTCTTTGATGGTTTCGTAGTATACGCTTTTATCAGCTTCATTTACAGTCATGCATTCTATTTGAATAGAGCTGTTCTGATACGAGGTCTTCTTATCATGTTCCTCAGTGTAGAACGTGTATCCATTTATGTCATATGCTTGGTATGTCAACACCGTAGGTGATGGCTTTTGTGCTAATCACGTAGCAATGTCATCGATGGATCCTTGTGCCAAACGATTCTTCAGCCATTCGGCGTACTTCTTAGTGTGCTCCTTCATCTCCACTTCTGATGAAGGCACCATTGGTAAGAAGCTTTGGCGTATCTCCGGGAAGTGTTCTTCGGCATAAGCGATGAGAACTGGGCTGTTAAGCAGTACCGTCAAATGGGCTTTCTCTGCCAATTCTCCAGGTGCATCCATTTGCGTACCAGCAAGGACCGGCTTACCTTTCAGCCTTCCCTCGTGGCGAGAGAGGGCAAACCTATAGGCCTTTGTTTCATGTATTCGGTGCAAAACTCAACCACCTCCTCCGCGGTATAACCATGTAGGATGCTTGCCTCTAGATGGTTTCGGTTCCGACAAAAGCGCTTCGGTATTCCCATGAACCGCTCGAAGGGATACATGTTGCGAAGAAACACAGGACCACAATACTTTATCTAGTCCACAAGGTGCACAATGAGATGGACCATGACATCAAAGAATGACGGTGGGAAAACATCTCTAGGTTGGACAATATTCTTGCGATATCATCTTGCATATGATCCCACTCTTCAGGATCTACAATTTTTTGCCATAGTTGGTTGAAGAAATTACAGAGGTCAATGAGTGTGTTTCTTATATCTTTGTCCTTCAGATTCCTGATGGCCACCGGGAGGATTTGTGTCAACATTACATGGCAATCATGTGACTTCATGTGTCCCAACTTCATTTTACCTGAGCTCACATCCATGATACTTCTGATGTTTGCCCGAGGGAAGAGGGTGTCTTAACTAACGACAAATAGGTGAAGAAGCGTATTTGCTTCTTTTGTCTTGAAATTGTAACTTTGGCGAGCTTTGATGAATTTGTCATCATCTTCCGCTTCACTCTTACGTTGTGATTGATCAGCAAGCATATCGAGCCGTGAACCGTCACCATCCTTTCTTTTACCTTTAATCTTGAGCAGAGTACCAAGGATGCTTTCACATACGTTTTTCTCTACGTGCATGACATCGATGCAGTGACGTACACATAGAATCTCCCAGTAAGGTAATTTCAAGAACACCAATTTCTTCTTAAACACTTGATCCTTGGGTGTTAGTTTCACCGTCAAAGGGTGGTTCTTGCCAAGCACAACATTAATTATTTTAGCCATGTTGTGGACCACCTCCCCTTCATAGGGTCTTGGGCCCTCAGCTTCCTCTTCCGTACCATCAAATTCAGCTTTCGTCTTTCGGTAAGGGTGATTTTTTCGTAAGAACCTACAATGACGCAAATCCACTGTTTTGCACAAGTTGGGAAGTCTTCTGCTAGTTGTCCAATCCATGCATGTGACACACCCTACATCTCCCCTTGTTTTCTGCCCCGATGTGTTGCCTAATGCCGGCATATCTTGAATGGTGTGCACTAGCATCGCATGTAGATCGAAAATCTCCTTTCTGTAAGCATCATAACATTTTACAAAGAAAGCATCTATCCACACTGTCAGCAGTTCTTCTACCAGTAGCTGAAAGTAAATGTCGATGTCATTCCTAGGTTGCTTTGGGCCTTGGATAATCATTGACATCATAATGTATTTTTTCTTCATACACAACCAAGGAGCTAGGTTATATATATGCACAGAAGCACCGGCCATGTGCTGTGATTGGTGCTCATATCGCCAAAAGGATTCATCCCGTTAGTACACTCCCCGAGCCTTATACTTCTAGGATCCTTGGCAAAATTTTCAAACTTTTTGTCGATTAATTCCCACTGAGCCCCATCTTTCGGGTGCCTCATAAACCTATCCGCAATTCGCTCATCATGATGCCACCGCAACCTATTTGCCTCTCTAGGGTTTGCAAACAAACGCCCCAACCTTGGAATTAAAGGCAAGTACCAAACAACCTTGAACGAGATTCCTGTCTTGATCCCGTCGTCCAATTTGTACTTGTCCTTTGCTCTCCTATGCTTGTATCGTGCATGCTTGCATGTGGGACATGCACGAAAATCTTTGTACTCACCACGGTACAATATACAATCATTCACACAAGCGTGTATCTTCTATACTTCAAGTTCCAATGGGCAAACAATTTTCTTCGCTTCATTCATGCTTCTGGGGAGCACATTATCTCCCGGAAGAATATCTTTGAAAATACCTAAGATCTCTATGAAGCCCTTGTTTGATAGGATTTCTTTGCTTTAAATCGAGAAGCGCCGGTGGCACTCAATCTGGAATATTTCTTTTTGCAACCTGGATACAATTCTTTCTTGGAGTCCGCATCAATGGTTGGCGGATCCTTGTACCCAATCATATCCTTTTACGGGCCCTCGAAATCTTCAATCATAGCAGCACAATATGGCATATCAAGATCGTCGTCATCTGCGTGGATGTCTTGGTTTTCCGATTAGGCGTTTGACTTTCCGGTGTTCCAGTGGTAGCTTGACGCCTCTGCCTCGATGTTAGATTCAACATCCATGTGACACTGATCGGGGTTTGGCATCTCGCTGCCCTGGGTATCTTCATCCATGACCTCCTCTTCACCGTGTCTGGTCCAACGTGTATATCCAGCCATGAATCCCCTAGAGACTAAGTGCATTTGTACATCTGCAACTTCATGTGACTCTGTATTGGCACAATCAGTACATGAACACGGGATGTAATCTGCATCACCAATTCTCCAGTTTGTACTTTCAGCCAAATTCATGAACTCTGTCATGCCACTGATAAAATCTGTGGTTTTCCGATTCTTCATACATCGAAATCGTTCCATCTGCAACAGACGGATGGTAACTAAAAACAGAACAAAAACATTAATACACGGATTAACTGCTGCCCAGAGATGCGTGCATAAATCAAAAGGTTTTATTTTGATAATTACTGAGGGCGCTCCATGTTGTTATCCAGACGTGCAATGACAAAAATTAATGGCCAGTCAATTTACACGCAGAGTACTAGTACAACACTACACTTAGGAATTGAATACCTTAATTAAGCCACTCACGAAAAGAATACCTTAATTAATTAGCCGTGCGGCGGCCTCTACCCAGCAGACAAACAAGCGCGACGTGGCGGCATGCCGAGACAGCAGGGTCGAGGAGCAAAGCTTAGTGCGGCTGCCACCTGAAGTTCGACCTCCACTATCCCGCCATCGACCGCGATGGATGTGCTTGAATCACGCCGCCGCCAACCTCGATGGTTGAGCTCCTCCTATCTCCCGCCGTAGACCGAGGATTGACCTCCTATGACACCGCCACCGCCCACCGACCAAGGATTGACCTCTTCTCTGGTAGCCGCTGCCTAGGCCACCGCCATCTCTATATGCAGAACGACTGTTTTTTACGGATATCCGCGGAGCGGCTGTTTACACGGTATCTCACTGTAACTCAATTATATGGACAAGGTAGTACATCACATACGGTTATGTAACGACAACCGTTTCTAACCTACGTTTTCCTATCATACGGTTTGGTGGGAAATCGTGTGTGACGTTGTAATACTTAACACAAATGACTTGGACAAACAGTGTGCCATATACAAAATATATATAGTGCCATTAGTAGTTCCCGACCGTTAGCTTATCTCCACAGTTTCCCCATTTCCCCCTAATCCCTACATAGCCTCCAAATTCCCTCGCGTGGCGCTGACATTGGGGGAATGCGGACGAGTGGTGCTGATGGTTTTGGTGCAGCTGCTCCTGCTCGTATCACTGCCACGACGGCGGTCGCCGCCGAGCACTTGCATAAGGTCATCAGAAGGCAGGTGTACTACGGATCAGAATCGTCCTGTCAGGGCTGAACCCGTCCTGAATGACCCCCCCCCCCTCAAGAAAGCGATCTGCCGCCGGATCCGGAGCTTGACTCCAGACTCCCGCAACACGAGTTCGACTCCGAGTTTTGCGCCACCGAGAAGTACCAAAAGCGAGTTGTGTGCATGGGCACACTCCCACTCGATGTGTATGCACGGAGGGATTCCACATTGGCAGGCGGTTTCTCAGTTGCCCCTCAGAGGTTAGTGCTAATTAAGTTCATCATTTTAGTTCAGTTAATGCCACCGCTCATCCAGAATTTTATTTAACATTGGCAGGGATATGAGGCTTGTGCCTTTGTTAATTGGCTGGATGAAGAATGGCATGGCAGGGCTCGGAGTGTTATCACCAAGCTCGCAGAAGATAATGTAAAGCTAAAGAAGAAACTGGCTGATCTGGAATGTACAATCAGTATGATGAAGCAAGAAAGAATCAATCACATGCAACAAATGAAAGCAAGAGACAAGAAGGAACTAGCATGTGTAGTTGTGGTTGTCGCATTAGCCATGTTCTATGCGATGTTTGCAATGATGATTAGGGGTTTTGTTTGACAGTATTGCTAAAGCACATCTAGACATGCTCTAAGTAATGCACATCTAGGTCCTATGCCATTGATGTTACGCAAATATTCGTGCAGATATTTTCATTGTCTTTTTTCTTTTCCTTTCTAGTTTGATTATTACTGGCTTTATCAATAAGAAGAGCTCAATGTCTTGCTTGCCAACTGTCCTACTCTGTTCGTACCGGTACCGGTGCATAATCCCAAAACTCGTTCCTTGTTTTTGTCCTGAAAAAGGAAACTAGCCAAATAGCCAATAGGAGTCCTGCGCAACCCCGGGAATTTGGAGCGACAGGGTACAAATAATTGCGGTTGATTATATCAGCGGTTAGATAATACATCAACCCCCGCTTCAATCCCCACTTAAATTGGAAGTTCCTCTTCTCTACATACCCCGCTTAAGTGTCCACCATCTTCATCGTCCCCGGCAGGCCGCGCTACACACTAGCACACACTCTGCAGCCATATCGAGCGATAGCGAGGGCAGCGGTCGAACGGCGATCTGGCGCCCGATGATAGGTCAACATCGAAATCATCCTGCTCGTCTTCCATGAGTCCGGCGTCGAGCCCAGTCCTCGATTATATCCAGTTCATGGAAGGGACGCCGCCTCCGGAGTCGTCAGACGACAACCAGACGGACAAGGAGCCATCGGAGGATGAAGAAGAGGACGACGATGATGAGGAGGAGGAATAGTCGAACGAGGAGGAGGAGGACGAGGACAGCAACGATGATGACGACGGCGGCGATGATGAAAAGCCAACGGTCAGCGGCAAGAAGCGTCCTCGCCAAGACGATGTCGCGGGGCCATCCAACAAGAACAACAACAAGAAGAAGAAGGACTAAATTAAGCAGACTGTATATATCTCGGTTTATCCAGTCAATCTCATCGCAGACGGTTAGTAATATGTATTCGACAGAGATCTTCTACATTATCGCCAACAGGTTGGTTTGTTGAACTGTATCGCCAACAGAGATCTTCTACATTATCGCAGACTCTCAGTTGGACCGAATAGTGAAACTCGGTCAGACCTATTCAGTTCAAAATGTGAACGTTAGAGTTTTCGGTGGGACTGACATGATCAACTCGGTGGGACCGATGTGCTAGTGTTAGGGTAAAACCTAAACTCGGATTGACCGATTACACACACTCGGTGAGACCGATTTTGGTATTGAGCAAATAGAGAGTTGGTCAAGCAAACTCGGTGGGACCGTTTGCTTATCTCGGTGGGACCAAAATAATTGCAACGGGCAACAAAGAGTTTGCAAGCCCATCTTGGTGAGACCGAACTGATTAAGGTTTCTGGCAGTGGCTATGTCAGGTGAACTAGGTGGCGCCGGATGGATCAAATCGGTGGGGCCGAGTTTGACTTTAGGTTTAGGACATATGTGGAAATTATAAAGTGGTTGAGGGCTTTGGAGCATATCACTAAGCACTTTGAGTAAGCAAGCCATTAAGTAACACCTCATCCCCTTTTAATAGTATTGGCTTTTCCTATGGACTCAATGTGATCTTGGATCACTAAAATGAAAATGAAGAGTCTTGAGCTTTTGCCCATCTTTGTCCTTAGCTTCTTGAAGGGGTTCCACATCCTATTGTCCATGCCACGCCTTTGTTGAACTTTCTGAAATATACTAGATAAAAATATTAGTCCAACAAGAGATATGTTGACATTAATTACCAAAATCACCCAGGAAGCACTTGTGCTTTCAATCTCCCCCTTTTTGGTAATTGATGACAACATACATCAAAGCTTCAGAAAAAGATATGAAGAATAACAAGTAAAGCTTTGGAAAGACATGTTAGTATGTGCTATGATTGTTTTGTTCTGTTTTTCTTGTTTTGCTCAGATTCTCTTTTCCCTATCCTCTCCCATTATCCAATATAAGATTAGGGGAGCAAGACACTTACGGGAAGGAAATCTTCAAATTCATTGCATATCTTTACTCTTTGGGGACATGTCTATATCCAATAAAGTACTAAGTACTCACTCACTACATGTCATCTCATTGAAAGGATCAACAAGGGATGCACAAGGGCTAGAAATGTACTTGTTCAAGTGATATTCATTGAAAATCTCAAGCATCTCATTTTTCCAAGCATGAAAGAACTCTCCATCAAGTATAGGTACTCTATGTCTAAAACTCCCCATCGAAGACTCATCCATCTTCCTCCAATGGTGATTAAACCAAAGCATTGGAGACCAAAGCTCAGATACCAATTGAAAGGATCGAGAAGGGTGTCTAGAGGGGGCGGGTTATTAGACCCTCAAAAAAGAAAGGTAGCAGTTTTTAATTTCTTTAAGTTAAGGTGGAGTTTTAGCACAAGTTTAAACATTAACAATACATTTCAAGCAAGCATGGCAAGAGTATATGAGCAGCGGAAAGTAAAACATGCAACTTGCAAGAAAGTAAAGGGATGAGATTGGAGTGTGAAAATGCAATTGGAGACACGGAGATTTTTGGTGTGGTTCCGATAGGTGGTGCTATCGTACATCCACGTTTGTGGAGACTTCAACTCACGAAGGGTAATGGCTGCACGAGTCCATGGAGGGATCCACCCACAAAGGGTCCACGAAGAAGCAACCTTGTCTATCCCACCATGGCCATCGCCCACGAAGGACTTGCCTCACTTGGGTAGATCTTCACGAAGTAGGCGATCTCCTTGCCCTTACAAACTCCTTGGTTCAACTCCAAGATCTTGACAGCGGCACCCAACTGACACCTAACCAATCTAGGAGACACCACTCTCCCAAAGGTAATAGATGTTGTGTTGATGATGAACTCCTTGCTATTGTGCTTCAAATGATAGTCTCCCCAACACTCAAATCCCTCACATAGATTTGGATATGGTGGAAAGATGATTTGAGTGGAAAGCAATTTGGGGAAGGCTAGAAATCAAAATTCTTGTGGTTGGATTGGAATATCTTGGTCCCAACACATGAGTAGGTGGTTCTCTCTCAGAAAACGAATGCTGGAAGTGTAGGCACGTTCTGATGTCTCTCTTCACGAATGGAGGAAGGGTGCAGGGGTATATATAGCCTCCACACAAAATCTAGCCGTTACACATAATTTACCAAACTCCGTGGGACCGAATAGTGAAACTCGGTCAGACCGATTCAGTTCAAAATGTGAACGTTAGAGTTTTCGGTGGGACCGATGTGCGAGGGTTAGGGTAGAACCTAAACTCGGATTGACCGATTACACAAACTCGGTGAGACCGATTTTGGTATTAAGCAAACAGAGAGTTAGTCAAGCAAACTCGGTAGGACCGTTTGCTTCTCTCGGCGGGACCGAAATAATTGCAACGGGCAACAAAGAGTTTGCAAGCCCATCTCGGTGAGACCGATATCCCATCGGTGAGACCGAACTGATTAGGGTTTTTGGTAGTGGCTATGTTGAGTGAACTAGGTGGCACTGGATGGATCGAATCGGTGGGGCCGAGTTTGACTTTAGGTTTAGGACATATGTGGAAATGAGAAAGTGGTTGAGGACTTTGGAGCATATTACTAAGCACTTTGAGTAAGCAAGCCATTAAGAAACACCTCATCCCCTTTTAATAGTATTGACTTTTCCTATGGACTCAATGTGATCTTGGATCACTAAAATGAAAATGAAGAGTCTTGAGCTTTTGCCAATCTTTGTCCTTACCTTATTGAAGGGGTTCCACATCCTCTTGTCTATGCCACGCCTTTGTTGAACTTTTTGAAATATACTAGACAAAAATATTAGTCCAACAAGAGATATGTTGACATTAATTCCGAAAATCACCCAGGGAGCAATTGTGCTTTCAATCTCCCCCTTTTTGGTAATTGATGACAACATACATCAAAGCTTCGGATAAAGATATGAAGAAGAACAAGTAAAGCTTTGGAAAGACATGTTAGTATGTGTTGTGATTGTTTTGTTCTGTTTTTCTTGTTTTTCTCAGATTCTCTTTTCCCTATCCTCTCCCATTATCCAATATAAGATTCCGGGGGAGCAAGACACTTACGGGAAGCAAATCTTCAAATTCATTGCATATCTTTACTCTTTGGGGACATGTCCATATCCAGTAAAGTACTAAGTACTCACTCACTACATGTCATCTCATTGAAAGGATCAACAAGGGGTGCACAAGGGCTAGAAATGTACTTATTCAAGTGATATTCATTGAAAATCTCAAGCATCTCATTTTTCCAAGCATGAAAGAACTCTCCATCAAGTATAGGTACTCTATGTCTAAAACTCCCCATCGTAGACTCATCCATCTTCCTCCAATGGTTATTAAACCAAAGCAATGGAGACCAAAGCTCTGATACCAATTGAAAGGATCGAGAAGAGGTGTCTAGAGGGGGGGTTATTAGACCCTCAAAAAAGAAAGGTAGCAGTTTTTAATTTCTTTAAGTTAAGGTGGAGTTTTAGCACAAGTTTAAACATTAACAATAAATTTCAAGCAAGCATGGAAAGAGTATATGAGCAGCGGAAAGTAAAACATGCAACTTGCAAGAAATAACGGGATGACATTGGAGTGTGCAAATGCAATTGGAGACATGGAGATTTTTGGCGTGGTTCCCATAGGTTGTGCTATCGTACATCCATGTTTGTGGAGACTTCAACTCACGAAGGGTAACGGCTGCGCGAGTCCATGGAGGGATCCACCCACAAAGGGTCCACGAAGAAGCAACCTCGTCTATCCCACCATGGCCATCGCCCACGAAGGACTTGCCTCACTTGGGTAGATCTTCACGAAGTAGGCGATCTCCTTGCCCTTACAAACTCCTTGGTTCAACTCCAAGATCTTGACGGTGGCAC